>JAJIYY010000008.1:0-1206152 GCA_022702485.1 Simplicillium sp. C3G150-2 | reverse complement strand
ACTCTTGAGTATAATCGCCGTGCCGTTTGTCAGAGCTAAGAGTCTGAGAATGCGCAGACAGCTCAACATCTTGAAGATGTAGAGATGGTATGTGTTTTCGAGTCCCGTGATGCTTACGATGAAGTCCACCCAGAATGATATTATGGCAACAAAGTCGAGACGGTTAAAAGAGTGGCGCAAAAAGGCGCGGCGAGCAAGCTGATATCGCTGGTGCTCTTCAGCCGTTTCAGGTGGTGCTTGCCCTTGCATTATGGTGGTGAACGACCGTGTAATTGTTGGTTGTTGCATTTCATTCTGTCGGGACACTCGGATAGACCTCTGCCGCTGAGGTTGGAAGAATGCTTTGTATTGGTCGCTGATGACGGCGCGGACGCCTTTCTTCCGGTCTATAGTGCTGTACTCGGCGGCATTCATGATGAAGCCAGACACGATGATTCGGGCGATGAGTTCCATGGTAAATACAATGAACAGAGCCAGCATTGCCCAGTCAATTGGTCTGCGACCCCATCGCTTGGGGCGCCCGTTGCCATGAGTAAAAACGTCCGGCGCCGCTTCGACAGCCAACAGAATAGTTTGTAATACGATGAGAACAAGAATGACTGGTTCGGTGTAAGGGTTCACCAAGAGATCACAAAGCCAGACTCTGAGGCGATTTTGGGGAGAAAACACGCCCAGCGTGTAACCTTTGAGGGGGTTCGGTGCTGGACCGCGCGTTGGTTGAGAGGACGGAGGGGCCGTAGCAAAGTAATTGGATTGATGTCGCTTCTCGCTTGGAGAACGTGGAATTTGAGACTGATACGAAGTATCCACATAAATTGAGCTCATGGGAGTTCGATTTCCATCCGCATCGCGAGATTGTGACGTGCGAGAGTGTCTTTGCGATGCCTGCCGGTCGAGTAATTCACTTTCACCACTGATATTTACCACTCGCTGGGACATAGCTCGGACTATAGATCCCGCTCTTTGAAGAGCACCCGATGTCGAAGAGGACCTAGACCTCCTGATGGCGTTTGGGTCAAGAGATGCTCCATAGTGTCGACTGCGGCCTCTTTCAAAGTCTTGCTCTTCGCGAGGGCCGAGGCTCGAATCTGACACTGTTTGGAAACTGTCTCTCGGTTGGGATCTATAACTGTCTGGCGCAAGAGCTCCTGATATGGGTTGGGCGCTGGCAGTTAAGGGAGCGGTGTCAGACTCTGGAAAGTCTGCGTGGTGTACATCTTCGTTGAAATGTATGGTATCGTAAGGGTTGTGTGCGACGGAATGATCAGAGGTGGAATGCATGGGCTGGAAATCAACGCCGGGCGGTAGAGCCATTTGCAATGCATGCATATCGATTGGCGACTCGGGTCTGCTGCCACCAGCCTGCAATGTATCGTGGGTCGAATACCAGTAGCTCGAGGTTGATGTTGTCGGGTCAGAAGCTAGGAAGGAAGCACCATTATTGCTTGACGTTTGCTCTATCCGGCCCGCGGAATTGTTGCCTCCATCTCCATGCTGTGTAGAGAGGTCTTGAAGAGGTATTGACGGATGCCGCTGGGCATCTCGTCTTTCGGCTGGGTCTGGTTCCATGGTGTTGGCGGCCGCCAGAGCCCAAAATCGGGGTCGGTTCGGGATGCAAGTAGCGGGGGGAAAGAACCCAAATCTAAGGTTGGCGATTAGAACATGATGTCTTCCTCAGGTGCCGTAGATTTGACAGGATCGAAAAACACTTGTTTCGGGGCGAAGAGTGCATTCCCAGCTGTGACAAAGCACGTCCTGGTAGCTGGCATTCGTGTTACAGGAGCAAGCCAGTGCATACAGGCCGCACTGGCACTGTATTTTACAGCAGCTGATCCTCCAATGCACAGTGCGAGCCTTGATGATTACCCCTGCATAGCCACATTTTAGCAGACGTCACAAGCCAGGAGGCCAGCGGCCCAGTCAAGTCCAAACGCGGTTGCGATCAAAGTTACGCGACCCACCCAATCCATTTAGCATCGCATCGCATTCTTCGAGCCAAGTGCAGCGACGTTTGCCATCGCCTACAGCTAGCCTGCGACACCGTCCAGCATTTCGCAGCGATGCCTTCTCGCAAAGAAGCTCTTCCTGCAATGGAAGAGACCTCGAGAGAGGATTCACTGTTGCAGCGCATTCGAAATATGTGGCAGTTTGCCAATCTTTGCCAATGGATATACATTTTTGGGAAAGTCGCCAAAATCGACGAATCCCTGGAGATTGAGGTAGGCGCACAATTGCTCCTGTAATAAGACTGGGCTTGGGCTTACACACTTTGCTACCAAAATAGGACATGGAGACCGAGTGTCTAAAGCCAAATTCTACCATTCTTAACGACATCGGACTCGGCTTGCTCAAGCTTGTATCGTCACATCGCGGACTTACGTATGGTTTTCTTTTGCACCAGGCAATCGGACTTCGCTAACTAAATATCAATAGCAACGACATATTCGACGAACAGCTTCGCAAACAATATCTATCGAAATCTCCAGAGAGCAATCCTCTTGGCGACGATGACGATGCGCGAGCCTTCTCAGAACTAGACGTCTGCACCAAGGTAAGTTCGAGGTGTCGAAGGGGCTATGAAATGGACATTATCTGATGCAAACATCGATAGATCATTGTTCTGCAGCGGCTTACACAATGGGCTATGGCTTATCCAGAACGAATTCGTGACAAGATGGACGAGCAGAAAGACACTGATCAAACAAGCTGGGTTCGTTTCTAGAGCTGCACTGATCCATACAAAACTCGAGCTTACAATGCTGCAGCGTATCGAGCCATATGGCTGGGACAGCCTCGATCGCACATACTTTGTGCTTGACGACAACAGAGTGTATCGAATGACCGAACCCCCACCGCCACCACCGAAAACGAAAAAGCGAAAGTCATACTCATCGAGTCGCCGGTCAAGCAAGCGTCGCCGTACTACACAGCCTACCAGCGATCACGAAGACGAAGGGGACGACGAAGCTACCGAACCAGTCGATTTGACAGAAGGCCTCGGCGGCGCGCGCTGGGAATGCGTCGCAATCAGCTTGGATGAGGTCAGGCAGTTGGTAGATAGCTTTCGCAAGTCTCGCGACGATAACGAAAAGGTTTTGCGACGCCAGCTCGATGCCCATCTCATTCCAATCCTCGAAAAGCAAGAGGAATCTCGGAAGAGGAAGGAATTACAGAGAGAAAGGGAACTGCTAAATTTGGCCAAGATGGCAAATGCGAAGAGATCGAGCCGCATTGCAAACAAGGTAGAGCAAAAGGAGGAGGAGGAGCGCGTACGTGAAGAAGAACGAAAACTCGAGAAAGAGGAGACACTGCGGAAGAAAGAAGAGGAACAACGCCGAAAACTGGAGAAGGAGAGAGACTCTAGACTGCTCTCTCGTGAAAAGCGACTCAAAGAAAGAGAGATTCGCCGACGAATTCACGAGGAGGAGCTTGCTCAGTTGTCTGAAGACAGCAAATCAGGCCCGGATGGATCGCATCGGATATCGGAGCGACGACTACATGCGGAGATTGAGCGAAATAAACAAGCATTGCAGGAACTGGCCGAGGAGGATGAAGACTGGGTATTCGATTGTGTCTGCGGCCTGTACGGCCAAATCGATGATGGCACACATAGTGTTGCCTGCGAAAGGTGCAATATCTGGCAACACAGCAAGTGCATAGGTGTGAGCGAGCGAGAGGCTGAAAAATCGGACTTTCATTTCATTTGTAGGAGTTGTCGGAAGCGCATGGAAGAAGCATCGACTCCACGAAAAACGATCAAAATCAAGATCAAAACCCCCAGTCATGCCGAACTGTCGAGTCGCACGTCAGAAAACGATACAGCGCCTCATCAACTCCAGGAACTCCGGGAGCCGCCGCCTGCTGCAATTGTCACGCCCGGTGAGACAAATACAGCCGGTACCGGGATGCGAACGGTTAATCTGGCCCATGGGCGGCCGAATTATGTGCAGCAGGGTCACTTAATGACGACGCAGAATGGGGAAGGTGTTGGGGTTGCCGGAGCCAATGTTTACAAAATACAACAAAAAGCTGGTCCCGAGGTAGTTCTGAAACCAAACGGCTATGGCACGGCACATCCTGTTATACAGAATACTTCACGCGCAGCGGCTGTTGCCTCTCCGCACACCGTCAAACCATCGCCAGCGACAGACACAACCGTCGACTCGCAAGCACCTACACTGCCAAAACTACCACAAGTTTCAAAGCAAGATTTTCCAATGCCAGCAACCCAGGACCGCTCCATCTACGCCGTACCGAAAAGCTCTTCGCTTGCAAGTGCTGTTCTACCATTACCATCGTCATCATCGTTGCCATCTATCAACCCGGAAAGCGCCACTACTGCGGTCAAGTCGTCTGGGGTACTTCCGCAACATGTTTCCACTGGGAGCTTGGACGCTGCAAAACTGGAGCCTCTTAGTTCTGTAGACACGACGCCCTCGCTGGTATCTTCTGCTTCTCAAAAGCCAGCTCCTGCAACACTGGAAACGCAGCCAGGACGGCCACCACAGGCATTGCCTTCGTCGATTTCGTCGTTGCCACTGGCCAGCGCGGCTCAAACTCCTCACATACCCCAAGACCAACCCATGACTTCAGACGGCGAGCACAGGGCACAATGATGAGACTTGACTGCTGTACCAATACGGTTGCGTATTGGCAGTCTATTCAGCAAGCCAGCTTAGATTCTGAAACACACAATCAGTGCCCTACAGCGTGAATGTCATCTGCCCCTAGAACTCCATAGCAGCTTCGGGAACTTTTCCCGCGCAGCCGCCTCAGACCCAGATTAGGACATGCGATACTGACTGCCGTGGTCAGTGCTTTAGACAAACAAATCGGTATTTGGCGGCAGAGCAACAAGGAGGTGCGGAATATGACCTTCACACGCCTTTCGGCCCTTTTATGTTGGGCGACCTGTTTGATCAGTCTTTGTTACAATAATAGAATGTATTCCAACTTCAGTTAAAACTTCCTCGAATTTGGTGTAGTCTCTGAAGTAGGCCACACTCTGTAGTTTTAATCCTCGCATTTTATGAACACTTTCCAGGCATATGGCTCTTATCGCTCACAACGCAACAGGGTACCGTACTTCTTTTTTGTTAAATACTACGATACATCGTTGTCAGTTCTGTTCAACAGCTCTGAGCTATTGTGAGCTTTCAGGGCGTGTTTAAGTTATTGAGCCAGCGGGCGCTTGCAGCCGCCTCGCAACCACCTGGAATCCAGGAATAGGAAGAACAATAGACGAACTTGCGACAAAATTATGCGCTACAGCCAATCAGATGCCCGCGGGATGATACTTCAGGCAGCATTTAGCCCAAGCTTCTCGGTGAGCTGGTTCTCTCTTTTCTAGTCCCAATGGCGTCTCAACTGGCGTGGGAGAGCCAATGAGAACGTCGACAGGCCCTCCATCTGTGCCCTGGATTTTCCGATATGATGCTTTACAGCTTTCTTTTGCTTTGGGGCTGTGTTCAAGCTGCGCGGCCGGAAACGGGAGCCACATGGTTTCTATTTGTAGCCCATCCCTTCACACCACCTTTAACCTCAATGGGAAGTGAGTGCACGCCAGGACGCCAGAACAAGGGCCGTCGCCTCATTTACAAAGGGCCCTTTCGAGTGAAACGCTAGATCGAACTAAAAAAAAGCCGTTGGAAGTACGGGGAGATGCGGCAATTGCTGGAACGAGATATCCATATCAAGGGTCGCTGCTCTCCTTCTTGACAACGCCTTCTTCGATTGGACAATTCCGTATAAGTGTTTCCACAGAAGAAGCTAGTGTTGACTTTCACACTCTTATTCCCATTTTGAAGTGTGACACCCGAGAGCTTGTGCCAGACAAATTCGAGCTGATTGATGAGACCAACGATAAGCAGAGCCGAGTAGCGACAACCTCACAGCATTTGGACATCATGCTGGATCAGACGCCTAACTGTCACGGTGTTGATGAAAACAGTATTGCCCTGGTCGACTCTAAGGCATGTACTATGCAAGTATTCCCCGTATCAAGACAGTTTGCTGACCTCTGATAGCACCAGACAGCCCATATTGTCCCCAAACAAGGCGCCTGTCCAATGGACTTGAAGGTAAAATACCCATTGCATCCACACAATACTCACACGGTACGACGACTAACTCCAAACTTTGTAGATTGAAGAGCCTACGACACCGCTGAAAATGCCGTCGCCCCAATTGACCAGAGCCGCCTCACGCAATGGCCCATCGACTTCGAGGGTACCGGCAAGCAGGCGGCTACGAGACCAGAGAGAATCACGTAACTCGCATGCATCCATGGCTGGAAACCATGCTCCATCCACAAGTTTGGGAGACAAGGCGCTCTCCGAAGCTGCACTAGCCCTGCCTCACATCTCTGTTGCAGATGTAGCAGCGTTTGCGTCACGATCAGTCGAAGCCCGCCAAAACGAAGCAAAATCAGCGGGCAAGGTCAAGCGTCCATTAAATGCGTTCATGCTTTACCGCAAAGCATATCAAAACGTTGCAAAGACTCGTTGTACGCGCAACAATCATCAGCAAGTGTCGTCCATTTGCGGAGAGTCTTGGAATCATCGCGAATCGTCAGACGTTGTTGATAAGTTCAACACTTGGGCGTCGCTGGAAAAGGACATGCATGAACAGGCATTTCCCAACTACAAGTATGATCCTGTACAAATCAAGAAACTCCGAGACGGCGACAGCTTTCCAATGGTCCTTCCACACGACAATCCTGATTCTGGGCGAGCTGCACGGAAGAAGCCTACTCGCAAGAGGGTACAACGGAGAGCTCAGTCAGTCGACACAGAGCCAATAAACCCTCCCATCTATTCACCTCCAAAAAATAATTGGGCATCAACAGGGTCGGATCTGTTCCCTGTGTGGCAAGACGATGATTCTGCGCGGTACCCTGAGCCTCCAACTTTCGGCAACACCAGTGGTTGTGCAGAGGCGCAGCTATTCGGCGGCCTGCCCTCGTCCAGCGCCGATTGCCTGCTGGACGATCCTTTAAACGATCCTTTTCTTACGAGTTCATTCATTGATCCAGCCCTCTTCGCGCCCGGTGCAGGGCAATTTTGCGACAGCCAAGAAAACATGCCCTATTCAACGCAGCATTGGCCCTTGTGGAATGGCATGGAGAGTGGCATACCCGACCTTGACGCATCAGGAGAGCATAATAGGTATCTGCGAGGCACGGAGGCAGACTGGCATGTCGAGGATCTCAGCGACCCTTCTCAGCTGAGTAAATGGTACTCGGAGGGATGAGCCATGGGGGTTGGGTCTGGGGGCGGGATCTAGTGTTCTTTTCCATACACAGATAGACTATGTATTTTGAATTTCAATATTAATGACTAATTATAATCAAGTTCCACTGTCGTCGTGTCAAGTTTTTGTAATATTGAGGGAGATAAAAGAAGGTACAGGTGAACCTGCCAATGCATTCAATGTACTGCCTTTCTTGCAGACGCCTGATGTGCATGATGGTGAGGCTCCGGACATGTACTGTGCATTACACGTGCTGCACCTCAACACAAAACGACACAAAACAATTATATCTAATATTCATCAATTGAAAAAATGGCCATGAAATAATGCATTAGCATTTTACTTGCCTTATTTCATTTGTTTCAAGTCTTAAGAATGAAAAGTCTATTCTTCTCAAAATGAATTTAAGAAAACAACAGGGAACAGGGGTTATGTAATCGCAGGTTGCACCCACATGTCGCCAACCGCAATGTGTACCCTGCAATCCTTCGAGCTTCAACCAACAACACCCAAACCCTCAAGACACATCATGACCTGGACATCGCATTCTGTCACAGTCTCCGGGCTCATCCTGCTAGTACATGCGTAAGCAATTGGCCGTTTCTCCGCACCTTCAATAACAATTACTCACTCCGCGACAGCTGCTATTCCGCCCAAGAACATGCCGCCCTTTCATCGACCTTAGCGAAGCACGCTCTGTCGCATCAACAAGGAAGCTCGCTTCCCGTCGACATCGCTATCGAAGCTGTTCTTGCGACCCTCATCATCTGCACTGGGCTGGTGCTCGGATCAGAACCACTACGACCGATTCAATGGAACGTCTGGGCGGGAAAGATTGAGCGAGAAGGTGACGCTGGATTCCTGGACGGTTCTGGAAACCCTGATCGAGACTTCCGTGGTAATCCATTTGCCGCTCTTGAATCGCGTCCTGGGTTTGTGGATATTCGCAGACAAAGAAAAGAATTCGCGGAATGGGCAAAGGGTAACGGCAACTAAGGTCCAAGATGTACACTATGTTCACAGCTCGCCTAGATAGAGCTATGTCTCGGTTATGTATTAAAAAAGCGATATTTTTTCTTTACCTCCAATTTCAACTGAGCGCTGCCGTCTGTCTTGGACATCTTGCATCCCAGCAAGACGGGCGATGGCCCACGTGTTGCCAGCTGGGAGCACCTCCAGCATTTCAACCACGAGCCCTTCGAATCTAGCGCTCTCTTCTCTCGGAATTTGCCTCTTCGCTTTCATCAGCACGGTACATGATCTGCTCTTCATTTATAGGTGTCTTTAAAAACTTCGTACTCGAACGGATTCTTCATAACGATGGCCCCTACAAAACGCAAGCGGCCGAGCAAGTCACACAACGATGGAGTTGTTTCCAGGTTTCCGCGTGGGCAGACTTCGCGCACGATTGATTCAATATCTGCGACACAACCCTCCAGTCCGCCGGCTTCTTCGCCACCGAACAAGGTAGCCAGGGATGTGGCGATGCTGAGGACCAATCCAGCACTGGGCCAGCATCAAGACCAAGCTCGTACAGGGTATAGTTCCCGTTCCTCTATATCCAGGGAAGAAAGTGCTGTGCGAAACGACAGGGATGAAGTGATAATGGCAATAAATATGACGAAATCAACTCTAGGGTGTTCTTACTTCGCAGAACAAACATTGTTCATTTCAGATGACATTGAAATGTCCGATATGGATGTAGTTGGTCGTTTCCTAGCACAGATAGAGCCTACGGTTCTACTGGTATCAAGCAAAATACCAAAACCGCTCTACTCGTATTTGGACACGCATCAGGACATCCGAAGTAATGGTAAGCCGGATAGCCTGTTACAACATATGACGCTCACCAATTCCATAGACTTTAACGAGCCTCGAACTCTACTTCAGACCTTACCGTCGGTTGACTTCCTCTTCTCTACCGCAAAAGATAGAATTGTTGCCCTAGATTCACAAATCTTATCAGATGCGCAAGCTACTTTCTCTGCGGCTGCCTACTGGGACGGCGATCAAAACCCAGCTGCAACAGCAATGGCCGCGCTGCGACAAGAAGCAGCGTCTGTCAAACTCATTCGCGCTGCCACACAAATTAGTTTCGAGAATCACAACTCGGTATGTATATGATTGGACATATAGCAAGTCAAGGAAGATAACAGGTCTCCTCATTCATAAATCTAGATTGTCTGTGCCGGGGCTATCCTCTCCGACATTGGACATCGCCGTGCTGCTCGAGCGTTGAGGGGCCACGACCAGGCATTCTCCCCATTCGAAGTAGTCGCTGTCCGACACTTTAGTCTCACAAATTCCCTCTGCATTGATTCGGATACTATTGCCTCTCTCCGAATATTCCACTTAGAGGCTCATCCAAATACACCAACATCGAACTGTTCCTCTTTTCATTCACAGGGGAAAGAGAGCCTCTCTATTTATGGTCTTTTCCAGCAGCTAACTTCAACTACACAGGGGCGCTCATCTCTGAGAAGGATATTCGTCCGGCCCACGACAGATTTGAGCATTATCCAAGAGAGGCATTCAGCAATCTCTGTCCTTCTACGAGAAGGTAATACTCTACTAGTAGACCAAGCTGCGTCCATATTGCGGAAGATACCGAATGCCAAATTGGCAATTGCTGAACTGCAAAGGGGCACTGATTCAACTAGCTCAAATAAATCAATCAATCGAAGCGTATGGGCTACATTGAAACGCTTTACCGCCAATGCTATTAAACTGCAAGATGTCATAACGAATCTCGAAGGGCTAGCTGATAGCTCAGCGATACGCAACGTGGGCTTGAGTTTTTGAATCTTCATCTGAAGACAGTCGCTCACATGTTTTAGATACTTCGAGACATCGACCAGTCAAGCCTCTTTGCCGCAGGTAGCCTAATAAACCGAGTTGTTGACTTCGAAGCATCGAGCGAAAAGCAGCGTCCTTGTGTGCGATCCGGAGTGAACGTCAAGCTGGATGAGCTAAAACGAAACTACGACGGGATGGATAACTTTCTTGTGAGGGTGCAACGAGAAATTCAAGAACAGATTTCGCCCCAGGTTGCACGATGCGTCAAGGCATGCATTGTGCTCCCCCACATAGGCTTCCTACTCGTTGTCGATCAGGTTGATGAAACTAGTCAGCTTTTGCATGAGGGTATTCATGATTGTCAGGACACATGGGAGAGAATTTACAGCTCAGGAGCCGACGGTACTGTTGCTTACAAGAATCGACACATGAGGGAACTCGACGAGCAGTTCGGTGATATATACGGAGCGATTGGAGGTTCGTTCGAGAATGTTTCGCTTGCCACTGACCAACTGTGCTAATAGGCGACTTAGATCTTGAGGTCGAGATCATACACCAGCTAGCCACGGATGTTATGCATCATGAAGTTTCTATACTGACAGCATCTGACAGCTGTGGCGAATTGGATGCTATGCTTGCCTTAGCGCTGGGTGCGAGAAAATACGACATGACTCTACCTTCCATGACAGACACTCCAGTGCTTTCTATCAGCGAAGGGAGACATCTATTGCATGAACTCGCTGTACCGTCCTTCATTCCGAATGACTGCGTGTTGGATTCTGCAAGTAATGGAATTGACGACATGGCTGCCACAATGATCATCACTGGCCCAAATCACTCTGGGAAGTCTGTTTTCATCAAACAGGTAGCAATTATCGTATACCTTGCACATATTAGAAGCTATGTGCCTGCAAGAAGAGCTACTGTAGGCCTCACCGACAAAATCCTGGCCCGCATCGCAACAAGAGAGACTGTTTCAAGCAATGAGAGTGCCTTTGCCATTGACCTTCGACAGATGGCCCACGCCTTACGATGCTCAACCCCGCAGAGCCTCGTACTTGTTGATGAATTCGGCAAAGGCACCAGTGCTGATGACGGCGCAGGTCTAATGGCAGCTGTGCTCGACCATTTAAGCAGTTTGGGTACAGAACGTCCGCGAGCTCTCGTTGCGACTCATTTCCACGAGGTGCTGACCAATGGGTATGTTTCTGAGTGCGACGGCTTGAAGTTTTACCATATGAAGGTTCAGAAAAATTCGACTCCTGACAGTGCGGATGAGCAAATTATATATCTCTTCAAGCTATGTCGTGGCCTCAACACCTCGAGCTTCGGGGCACAGTGCGCAGCCATGAATGGAGTTCCCGATTCGATCGTGCATCGTGCGGAGACACTCTCTCGGCTTCTCTGCGGCAATCTGGGCATATCTGAGGCATGCATGGGGCTAGGCACGTCTCCTGACACAGAACTTGCTACAGCCGAGAGCATTGCGCGCCGATTCATTGAGAAGACCTTCAGCAGTGGAGTTGGTGCCCAATCGTCACCTCCCTCGGAAGTATATCACGACCTCCTCAACCTCCTTAGCCTGGGCGGCGATTGACTGGCACGGCTGCGTCGAGGGTAGCCACGGTTCTGCGGTAAGAGGTCACCTACCGCGGATTGTCAGATGGACCGGGTAGTAAGACGTTCATAGTCTATTAATTGGGCCTACGCTTTTTAATCCAATAAACCAGTTGAGCTTGCTAAATTCTATATGAAGAAATGTCATAAATCGTAAAGGGCTGAGACAGCCTAGCGGATACAGTCCCAGTCACGTCGTTGGCTTAGCACATATTAGGCCGCCAGTAGTACAGAGACAGTGATCAGTAACGCAGCTACCACTGCGGGAGCTGGTGAGATCGATGATGTGCCAGAGTTGCCACCGTAAGATGCACACTTTGTGGGCGACAGGTTGGGACAGGCCTCTGAGCTCAGACTTGAACATATCGATGTTGCTTGAGCCCCAACATTCTTCCCTGATCCGTCAACAGTCTTTCCGCCCCCTTGCGGTACATTAATCGTAACACCATAAGCGCTTCCATCTTGAAGCTTTGTCACGCAGGCATCGTAGTCTTTCGAACAAGCCTTGGCAGCTGAGGAACACGCACCCTGATCCGTAAACGTCGTCGGCGCATACGGAAAAGAAAAGAATGAGTTTGAGACGTATGAGGGCGCCACCGTTTGTTGTGGATTTGATGGTGCTGTACCGGTGCATACAGCTCTGTATTTGTCTTCCGTTAGCTCAGTACATTGTTCGCTTGGCGAGGACCTACCCCTGCGGGCAGCATGCAGGTTGACTGTTGTCATCGAGTGCGCACGTCTGGCCCTGCGCACAGCATATGTCCTGGAAAGCCTCGCCAAGTGATTCGGGGCATCCAAATGTGTTGGCCGGGCACTGATCTCGTTGCACTAGAGCAAAGAGAGGCAGCGCGAATGCATGATGAGCCGTCGGAGTTGCCAGCGCCATCTTCGCTCGCACCTGCCGGGTAGATCGCCGCGGATAGGTTGCTGTTGTTTCGGATAGATGCTGAGCTTTGAGCTCTTAGTGGCTGTGTGGTTTGCCGCCGGTGATAGCTACCCGGAGCTATACTTTGGTTGGAGCTGGACGAGTTGTTCGATGAGGGGAGCGCTGAGCCTTGCTGCTGAAGTCTATGCAAGGTCGGTCTTATGCAGGAATGCGGCGCAACGGTTGGCAGTTATTTGTCTCAGCTACCCGTGACTACCTCGCTCTCTATTCGCAATGGGCCAGTACCTGCAGTGATATCAAGTATTATGAGTGCAATTTGGTTATCGCTTGTGTATTATATTTTTTTTTTTCCTGCTTCGAATTTAATAATTCGCGCAGGTGGTGCTGTTGTATGTGATGTCATGAGATGCGGTTGACCAAGCAACGTGCCTCACAAGCGCCCACGACAAACATAGCCAGCTCTACGAAACAAAGCCACATCCGTTACGTCTAATGTCCGCGAACATGAGTCAGAATCAGTCTCAACCTATCGAGAGCCTTTGTTTCGCCACTAGGCAGACCGGGCGAAGTCTCATGGGCGAGTTCATCTACTTCTGCTCTAGCCGCCGTTACCAAAGGGCCCAGGTCGCCCCAAACCTCGTCCGTGTAAGACGAGAGGACATCATCCCACTGCTGTAGCCACGTGTCGCGCGCTGCAACCGGATCCCTTGTCCCCGTATACTGCAAGCGGTCTGAAGACTCCTCGGGCCTGGAGATGAAGCTGGGGACGAAGTCGAGTAATGCGTCCCATCCAGAGCGTGGCGACGGTGCATGTGACGAGAAGAGAGCAGCCCGAAGTCTCTCGGCTTCGTCTGGCGACAGGCTGTCGTCTTCAAGTCCAAAATCCATATCATCATCGGGCATCGACAACAGGTTTACCACGTCAGAACCGTCTTCCAGCTGCTGCCTTTCCAGAGAAGATGGCCCAGGCCTGACAATGCCTGCGTCAGGGAGGGGCAGTTGCTGAGGACCGAGAAAGGAATCAAAGGCACCAGCTGCCTCGCTAGAGCCAGAGGCGCTGCTTCTTACAGTACCATGTAGGGTTGAAAGCTGATTTCGATAAGACGACGTTTCCTGTGACGTATCCTGCACCCGCGCGGCATTTGTCAAGGAAGACTGGCCGGTAGCTTTGCCATCGCCAGGAATGGCCACCGGGAGCTGCCCACCAGACAACGAGTTGGCTACTAGCTTGGCCGATTCATAAATACGACCAGTAAGTGATTCATCTTTGGCCTTTCCCTTCCCGCCGTCTTCGGCCGGGGGTGTTTTCACACCGTCCGCTGATTGCTGCTCCGGACGACCATTGGGCTGGTGCGGTTTGTCGTCCATCTGGACATACAACGTATGCGCGAGCAGTGAAGAATGAAGTTGTACAGTGTAAAGGGCAGGGGAGACAAATTGACCGCTGCAGCCCTAGAGGTTGTACGAATTGTAAAGTATCTCTTCAGTAGCAATTAGCTTTTTATGGGAAAGGTGAACTACCTCTCTGATGGCATCCAGTCGATATACCGCGGTGGAGCTGCCACAGCCCAGCAGCTGGTGGAATGTGTGGTGCGCTTGGGTACCTCTGGCAAGTGTGGCTGGAGCCGTGGGAGAGGCAATCCATACTGTGCGCCTCACCTTATCGGCCTTCAAGCTAGAAGTACCTCCGGCCAGCACTCGAGCTTCCAAACACGGCGAAGTACTTCGCCCGCCACCAAAGGTCTTTGCACTAACAATTTTCTCGCTAAAGTACAGAGGTGGTACTTGCCTGACCCCCCGATCTCTGCTGCCGCCTATTCCGTGAACCGAGTGAATAGCGAACATACTTGAACCCAAGTGCTCTGAGCCAATTTCCGTAACACTTCAACTGGCAGCAAAAGCACATCTAGCTATTTTTATTCAAAATTAGCAGCCGTACGTCCCCAAGTGCGTGCTCGCCACAGGCCAGTGCGTGACCGCCTCCCTCTCGTAGCTCAGTGAGTGGCTAAGCTTATTGCCTCCCACCACCAGCGGTTAGCTCTGGTGGGAGCTGCCCTTGATCAAGACCCACCACCAGACGACATCATCCACATCACATCCCCATCCCGCCCATCAACAAAGACAAGGCGTGTGCCAGCAACGCTAAGTATCGCGCTCTTATTCATCGTCATTCGGCACTTGATCCCTTGAGAATATCGGTTTTGAATTTTTGCTCGTGGAGACAGCTTCCATCAACCTCCCCGTCACCTCTATTTTCTTCCTCTTTTGCTGCTGCCCGCGTTGCTTGAGTCAGTGCAATCGCGGTCAGCCAAAATGGGCGACAGCGAGACGACCTCGCCGACATGGAAGTTCACGCAGTATGTGACCTGCAGCTTCTTGGTGTCTACGTGTGCTAATCCTCGCAGGTGTTTCGGCGACAAAGGCGATGTCGAGGATATCACTGAAGGTGCGCACTTACCCCCGCTCCCCTACTGGTGCAGTCAAGGCTAATTGTGCGGCGATTTGCAGCCGACATCATTTCAACCGTCGAATTTGACCACACAGGAAATTATCTTGCAACCGGTGATAAAGGTGGACGTGTTGTGCTGTTCGAAAGGAACGAGACTGTAGGTTCCGCCGCTCTCTGCGTTCCCAGGAAGCGTGGGCTAATGGCTCTTTGACACAGAAAAAATCCTGCGAGTACAAATTCCACACCGAGTTCCAGTCACACGAGCCCGAGTTCGACTACCTTAAATCCCTAGAGATTGAAGAGAAGATAAACAAAATCAAATGGTGCCGCCGCCAGAACGCCTCCCACTACCTCCTATCCACCAACGACAAGACGATCAAGCTCTGGAAGGTCTTCGAAAAGTCCTTGAAGGTCGTAGCCGAGAACAACCTTTCGCAGGACCTCACCCCTGGAAACGTTGGCGGCGGCGGAGGAGCGCCGAGGCCACTTGCCACCACACAGAACTTCAGAAATGCTGCAGAGCTGAAGCTGCCACGTCTCACGCATCACGATACCGTGGTCGCCGCCGTGCCCAGACGCACCTATGCCAATGCACATGCATATCACATCAACAGTATCTCGGTCAATAGCGATGGCGAGACTTTCATCAGCAGCGACGACTTACGTATTAACCTGTGGAACCTCAACATCCAAGACCAGAGCTTCAACATTGTTGATATCAAGCCCGCCAACATGGAAGAGCTGACTGAGGTTATCACCGCCGCCGAGTTCCACCCGATGAGCTGCAACTGGTTCATGTATGCAAGCTCCAAAGGGACCATCAAGCTGGCGGACATGCGAGAGAGCGCGCTGTGTGATCAACATGCGAAGTGTAAGTTCAGCCCAGCCCAACTCGGCGCGTAGATCATAACCCTAACCTCAACGCAGTGTTCGAGCAGGAGGAGGACCCCTCGTCAAGATCTTTCTTCTCGGAGATCATCTCTTCCATTTCGGATGTCTCGTTCTCGCACGACGGCCGATACATACTCTCTCGAGACTACCTCACCGTCAAGATTTGGGACATCAACATGGAGCGCCAACCAGTCAAAACGATACCGATTCACGAGCACCTGAGACCCCGTCTCTGCGACACGTATGAAAACGACAGCATCTTTGACAAGTTTGAAGTCGTCTTCTCCGGAGATGCCAAGAACGTCATGACCGGCAGCTACAATAACAACTTCATGATTTACCCATCCGACCCCGACAAGGAGGTTGAAGTTGTCCTCCAAGCTGATAAGTCTGCTTTCAAGGCCAAGAAGGTCGGCGTGCCGACCCCGATCAATTCCTCAACGAGTCCGACATCAAATGGCAAGAAGAACGGCTCACGTGCCGGTAGCCCAGGTGCCCAACGCATGCGTAAGGAAACCGATGCCGACCAAATCGACTTCAACAAGAAGATCCTCCACATGAGCTGGCATCCATTTGAAGACAGCATTGCCATTGCTGCAACCAATAATGTAAGTTTTTTGATCTCGTCCATCGTTGCGTGAACAGTTTCGCTGACGTTTTCCACCTAGCTATTCGTCTTTTCGGCGCTGTAGTCTAGATTAGAGACCTCATGTCTTCAGCCATGGAAAGAACAAAAACAGTAAAATTTACGTATAATGCGTGTTCCTGCTGGCAAATATGTGAGAGACAGTGTGTGCATGTCGTTGCGCTCGCTGTTGCTGCCGGTGTGACTCGTTGTCAGCCGGTGCGACAACGATCAAAACAACCATTTAAATCAAAGTAGAGATAAGGCATTGGCTCCGTGTAGTGGATTCTTCTTTTGCGAGGAGAGACGCAGCGTTCGTTGCCGACCTCGACTTTTTAGAACACAGACGGTGTATGAGCATAGTCAGTCCCGATCAGGCATTGGCGCAGAATTGCAAGGAAATATGCAAGGCCCGGGAAATTGCCTCCTTGTATCTACGGTACAAAGCTCAATTTCCTTGTAGGATGATCATTTTACTCAGGACTCTGCAAACTTGGCCCTATTGTTCAACAAGATGCAGTCTTGGGTGCACAAGGATGCCGCCCCATACAAGACGGCCCATTTTGGGAAGGCACGCGCTAGCGCAACATCCAGAGAAAATAAAAAGCGCCCCAATTTCGCCGATTACTGCTGTCAGCTCACCAGACATCAACAGTATTGAATCCTGAAGATGGGGGCAAAGCCAGGAAGCAATGGATTGGCGGATGCTAAGCCGAGCAAATTGACTAGCAGCTATGCTGCAAATACACTCGGCCCGTCCATTCTTGCGGCCGTGGCGATGCTTGGCCTAGTATTTGGCGGCTGTTGTTCAAACGTAACTGCCTCACGACCACCATTGCGCTTACCTATGCTGATTCTTTTTCTTCTAGGTATATGCGTTAGAGTCGATAATCAAGTGAGTATGCTCGTCAAGCCATTCGATACCAAACGCTGACAAGCATGGCAGTTATGAGGCCTCCAGTGGTACGTTTCTGGCCATGAACGCGCAACTATGCGTGGCTCGAGCACTAATAAGGATTCATAACAGGCATGCTGTTGACATTCGTTCAGTTCAGCTTCGTAGCAGTGACAGGCTACGTTGCGCAGTTTGACAGGTCGAGACCTCCGTTGTTTCTCGCCCCAACCAAAGTTCCCCTGAGCCGGTGGATTGTGAACATTGTGCTGTTCTTTGCCATCAACGTATTGAACAATCATGCGTTCAGTTATGACATATCAGTTCCGGTGCATATCATTCTCAGGTCGGGGGGTAGCATTACCACGATGGCTGCTGGCTACTTGTACGGAAAGAGGTACTCGCGCACCCAGGTTGTTGCTGTTCTTTTGCTCAGCCTCGGCGTGGTTTTAGCTGCCTGGTCAGATGCCAGTAACAAAGTGCGTATCTCGTCAATTATTGTGTGTCTTTATTGTGCTAATTATATCATCAATAGCCCGTCTCAGAGAAGTCAACCCGGCCCGCATTCAGTACTGGCCTCGTTATTCTGTTTGTCGCGCAGCTACTTTCAGCGGCGATGGGGCTCTACACAGAAGAAACCTACAAGCAGTACGGCCCTCAATGGAGGGAGAATCTCTTTTACTCACACATTCTGTCCTTGCCTCTATTCTTGCCTTTTGCGCCGAGCATGGTTCGCACGCTGTTGAAGCTTATTGACAGCCCACCATTCGCAAGCGGAGGGACCCTTGGCTCTACTGGTTTCTTGCATTTCATCCCCAGCCAGCTTGTGTATCTTGCCGCTAATGTGCTTACCCAATATGCATGCATTCGAGGCGTAAATCTGCTTGCTGCAGCTTCTTCGGCGCTAACGGTCACGATTGTGCTCAACATTCGTAAGCTGGTGAGCCTTCTGCTCAGCATTTGGCTCTTTGGCAATTCTTTGGCTGCTGGTACACTGGCTGGAGCCGTGCTGGTGTTTGGAGCTGGTGGACTTTACACAATGGACTCGAAATCTAAGACTAAAACGCTTGCGCCGAAGAAAACGGCCTAAATTGGAGCTGAAGTTGAGTCCAGTCTAGTCCAAAGTATGTATATATGTACGGTGAATATATATTCATTTGACATTCATCTTCGCAGTTGGCCTTGTCCAAACCCCCATTGATGCATACGTTGCGGTATAGGCATCCTCCGCAGACGGACGCTGGCGACGATGCCCACACTGCCCCACCTCTCTGACTCGATTGTTGGAGAAGCTCCAGATGTCGGGGCCAGAGTAAATACATTTTTGCATCGCAGATTTATAAAGTATCCGTGCTCTGCCAAACTTATTCTCATTAGAAGACTGTCCTGTTTCTGACACCTGATATTTCTTGGATAAGAACTGGCGCCCAACAGAAAAACACTTGCCAGCGTTTGCCTTTCACAGCCAAGCAGTCGCTACTCTTCACAACTGTAGTGCAGCTCGCAAGGTTGCGTACGTTTGGTTCACCGTGATCCACGTCCACCAGAGCCCCCCGCGACGGTGTTGCTTCTCCCTGCAAAATGACAGGTATGTCTTCATGCAATAAGCGATTTTTGCACCGAATTCAGTTGTACCTGTGCACCAGGACTGACTGCTGGCGCCTAAAGGAATTACCGACAACGGCGAGGACGAGCCGCAGAACAGGGCGCTCCATGTTCACACGCAGGAGTCCGATTGGGAGGATGAAGGCAGTCCTGATAGTGCGGCGAACCCAGGAAGCTCCGACGAGCATCTCATCCACGATCCTGCGAACGATGGCGAAGAACTGCAAGATGGAATGCTCCCTCGAGACGTACCCAAACGCACAACCTTCCACGATCCTGTCGCAGAGCGTCAGATGACCCAAGCTGATGCTAAGCTTTTCTATCACCGAAACAAGTTGGATGGATGGGCCCAGCAGACACCACTGGAGAGCCCGGTGATGATTGCTGGTTCGCGAGGCACAACTGAGTACGGAGGGGAGTCCCTCATGCTCGATAATGACGAAGGTTTGATTATTCACGGCGTTCACTAATGACACTTGTCACTGACCATTACGCAGATGCCACTGGTGGTCCAGCTGCATCGCCAAAATCGCGCAATCAATCCTTTCTCAACGCATCTGAGCTTCCTGGAGGCGGTTCTCTGAATGGCGCCGACAACAAGGCCAGCTATCTCTCTGCGCCGGGACTTTCTGGAAATAGTATCTTTGATACCGAGCCGCACATTACTGCAGAGCTCTCTGCTATTTCGAAAAACATCCAGAAAATCGTTGACGTGAGACGCAAGTACATCGCTCTGTCATCGCAAGGACCCGACGACAACCCTCGCGATGGGCCTGATTGGGATATTTACCCACCACCACCCGAACCAGCTTGGAAACACAGTTACTCTGAATCTCACGATGTAGCTGGTGAAGGGCAGTCGGATTCAAAGAAGGCTCATCGTAGGAGAAAACCTGGCCACGACGTAGGCGAAGACTTTGACATGGAAGACTGCCTCCCCTTGCCAGAAAACGACCGTTGCGTATTCAGATTGGATGATAGCGGAGTGTATCAAGTCTTCAACGATGAGAATTCTGAGGAGCCCGCAGTCAAAATTCCCACAATCAGAGAGTTTTACATGGACCTCGAGAGTATTCTCAATGTTTCCTCTGACGGCCCCAGCAAGAGCTTTGCCTTTAGAAGACTGCAATACCTCGAGGGCAAGTTCAATCTCTACGCTCTCTTGAACGAATACCAAGAGACAGCCGACAGCAAGAAAGTGCCGCATCGAGATTTTTACAACGTTCGTAAGGTTGACACCCACGTTCACCACTCTGCGTGCATGAACCAGAAGCATCTTCTGCGATTCATCAAAAGCAAAATGAAGAAGTATCCGAATGAGGTGGTTCTTTTTAGGGATGGAAAGCACCTCACTCTTGCTGAAGTATTTGCCAGTATCAACCTCACAGCCTATGACTTGAGCATTGACACGCTGGATATGCACGTAAGTTGATCCAGCAGCACAGACAGGCGTACCAGGTTTCTAACATGGAATATTAGGCCCACACCGACTCGTTCCATCGTTTCGACAAATTCAACTTGAAATATAATCCTATTGGAGAATCTCGTCTAAGAACTATTTTCCTCAAGACCGATAACTTTATTCACGGCCGATACCTCGCAGAGATCACCAAGGAAGTCATTTCCGATCTAGAGTCGAGCAAGTATCAAATGGTTGAGTGGCGAATCTCGGTATATGGAAAGTCCATAGATGAGTGGGACAAGCTCGCCGCCTGGGTGGTGGACAACAAGCTGTTTTCTCACAATGTGAGGTGGTTGATCCAAATCCCGCGCCTGTACGATGTGTACAAGGGCAGTGGGCTGATGGACTCGTTCGAACAAGTCGTGATCAACTTGTTCCAGCCGCTCTTTGAGGTTACAAAGGACCCGTCCAGCCATCCCAAGCTTCACATCTTTTTACAGCGAGTGATTGGGTTTGACAGTGTGGATGACGAAAGCAAGGTCGAGAGACGCCTCTTCAGAAAGTTTCCTGTGCCAAAAGTCTGGAACACGGAGCAGAACCCCCCTTACAGCTATTGGTTGTATTACACTTTTGCGAATATGGCGTCACTCAACTATTGGCGCAAGAAGCGCGGCTTCAATACGCTTGTGCTCCGCCCGCACTGCGGAGAGGCTGGCGACAGCGAGCATTTGGCCGTCGCTCTGCTCTGCTGCCACAGCATTAGCCACGGCCTTTTGCTTCGAAAAGTGCCTCTGCTGCAGTACGTCTTCTACCTGGAGCAGATTGGAATGGCCATGTCGCCACTAAGCAACAACGCACTATTCTTGACTTATGAACGCAACCCCTTCCATCAATACTTCAAGAGGGGGTTGAACGTGTCGCTGTCGACAGATGACCCTCTGCAATTCGCTTTTACAAAGGAGCCACTGATCGAAGAGTACTCGGTTGCTGCACAAATATATAAACTGAGCTCAGTAGACATGTGCGAGCTTGCCAAGAATTCCGTCAAACAGAGTGGCTACGAGTCCTCCATCAAGCGCCAGTGGCTTGGCCCGAACTTCGACAAGCCCGGGAAGGAAGGGAATAATATGGTCAAGACGAATGTGCCAGATCGTCGTGAAGAGTTCAGGTACCACACTTTGATGCAAGAAAGAGAAGTGTACGTGTACCCATTCGTTTAATTTTACGCCTTGTTTGCTGACAATTTTCCATCACAGGTTATCCCGATATGTCAACTATGACCCTGCTGCTGAGGCTTCCCAACGCTCACTCAGCCTTGGTGCCCAACCATCCAAGGCAGAGCACCCGCCTAATGCTGCCACTTTCAAGCCGTCCAATGGCGCTGCGAATAACGCTGCCACAGCAATCCAGGGCAGCACTATCTCCGATCCTCACCTATCCGGAAGCGATCCTATGATGTTCCCTGGCATCTTCACTCGCGGACACCGAAGCGGTAGCCTGCGTAACCTGTCAGGGGCAACAGAGGATGGAAATGAACCCACCGGTGTGCCGGATGCGAAGAACTAAGCGGCCGCAGCTGCGGCAAAAAATGATCCTGGGTGCTCTTCATGCCACAGTTGATTCACAACCTCTGGCCTATGCCACCACGATATGCGGAGGTCAATCCTTAACGTGCTGCCTACCGCGAGGTGCGGACCTTCAACTGTTCCAGTAAATGTAGTGGCAAGATTGGATATGGTGTTTTTTTGTCTCCCGTTCTCTCGATAAAGAGATGCCGGGCTTGTTAGAGGCAACCCTTTAGACTTGTATTCATTTGTATTCGGCCTGTAAAGCTTTAAAATATGTGTTATGAGTATAATTAATGAATGAGATATGATAACAAGAGACTACATCTTGAATAATTTTGTGTGTTTTCCTTTGGTTTGGTGTACCGTTGGTTTTCAGCCATTGGCTGACAGCCTGACTGACCCTTGGTATGGAGTCGCCTTCCGAGCGCGGGACCCGTACAGTTTTTGGGTTGCTATATTCTGGCTGCCACACCTTGGAGCATTCGACCAACGTTTGCGATAGAAACTCACCACATGATATCAAATCAAGCGACTCGATGATACTGGGCTACGGAGGACGACGCGGCCTCGCTCGGCAGTGTTCAGCATTACTCCCTATTCGGTTCTTGCGCCGAGACGCCCTCTGTCGCCCATTTGCCTCGAGCGCGAAGCCGACGCCAAAAGAGCTCGAGGCGCGCATTTCTGCGATTCCAATTGAGAGATACAGAAACTTCTGCATTGTTGCGCACATCGACCATGGGAAAAGTACGCTTAGCGATCGACTTCTGGAGCACACTGGCACAATATCCGCTAGTGATGCCAACAAGCAAATTTTGGTAGGAGCCTCCCAGCAGAGCACCAGTGGTACTCTGTCACTATGATTTGAGGCCTCGGAACTAATTGTAGGGATAGGACAAGCTAGACGTCGAGCGCGAACGAGGGATTACTGTCAAGGCACAAACATGTACGATGATATACGAGCACAAAGGGGAGGACTACCTACTGCATTTGGTCGATACACCTGGCCACGTGGACTTCAGAGCTGAAGTTACGCGCTCATATGCCAGCTGCGGCGGCGCGCTGCTGCTTGTAGATGCGAGCCAGGGCATACAAGCGCAGACAGTATCCAACTTCCATCTCGCTTTTGCACAGGACTTGTCCTTGGTGCCTGTCGTCAACAAGATAGACATGCCTTCGGCGGATGTGCCACGCGTATTGTCACAGATAGAGACGAGCTTCGAGATAGATCCAAAAGAAGCGGTTATGGTTAGCGCAAAAACAGGAAAGGGCATCGACACCGTTCTTCCAGCAGTGGTGGAGCGCATCCCTCACCCGACAGGCAGCCTTAGCAAACCGCTTAAGATGCTCCTCGTGGACTCGTGGTACGATAACTTTCGAGGCGTGGTGCTCCTGGTCAGGGTATTCGATGGCTCCATTCGGGCTGGCGACCAAGTTGTCTCCCTCGGCACTGGCATGAAGTACACGGTTGGGCAGGTTGGTGTTCAATATCCAGACGCAACACCACAGTCTGTAATACGAGCTGGCCAAGTTGGATATGTCTTCTTCAACCCAGGCATGAAGCGCATTCAGGATGCCAAGCTGGGTGACACCTTCACTACTGTTGCAGACGAAGAGACAGTGGTACCATGCCCCGGGTTCGAAGAACCCAAGCCCATGGTGTTCGTCGCTGCGTTTCCTACCGATCAGAGCGACTACGGTCGACTTGCGGACAGTATCAACCAGCTTGTCCTGAACGATCGCAGCGTGACGTTACAGAAAGACTTCTCTGAAGCTCTGGGCTCAGGGTGGCGGCTAGGATTTCTTGGCAGCCTACATTGTTCTGTCTTCCAGGACAGACTAAGACAGGAACATGGGAAAAGTGTCATCATCACGGAACCCACTGTACCGACCAAAATCATTTGGGGTGATGGCTCGGAGGAATTCGTAAAGAATCCGGCCTTGTTTCCAGATGCCGGTGATCACCGCCTGCGACAGGCACAGTTACTGGAGCCGTAAGTTCCCACCGATTGTTTAGTTTGCCATTCACGTTGAGACTGACCAGGACAAGATACGTTAAAGCTACAATCACTTTACCTGAAGAACATCTCGGCCGTGTGATAGAGCTGTGCGAAGCCAACCGAGGCCAGCAGAAGAGCCTTGAATTTTTCCACACCGACCAGGTAATTTTGGTATATGACATACCTGCAGCGCAGCTTGTCGATGATTTATTTGGTAAATTGAAAGGCGCCACGTAGGTCATCAAATCTTGTCTACACTTGCTTGAGGTTCGTGCTAACAAATGCACCGCAACACAGTAAAGGATATGCTACACTTGACTACGAGGACTCCGGATGGCGCGAAAGCAAGCTCGTGAAGCTACAGCTACTGGTGAATAAGCAGCCCGTCGATGCTATTTGCAAGGTTACGCATCTGTCGCAGGCTGATCGCCTCGGCAAACATTGGGTAACAAAGTTCAAAGAACATGTCGACCGTCAAATGTTTGGTAAGTTACGTTGCTTTATCGCGAGCTGATCACATCGCTTACAATGTGATTACGCAGAGGTTGTTATACAGGCAACGGTCGGCAACAAAATCGTTGCAAGAGAAACTATCAAGCCATTTCGAAAAGATGTTCTTGCGAAGCTGCATGCAAGTGATATTACGAGGCGACGTAAGCTTCTCGAAAAGCAGAAAGAAGGAAGAAAACGGCTTAGAGCTGTTGGCAATGTCGTGATAGACCAGGCGGCGTTCCAGAGTTTCCTCTCAAAGTAAATGTGTATATTTATTATTCCAGTTGTATACTTATTGTAACTCATTGTAGCGAATGTAAGATAGAGCCATGTACAAATAACATTGTATTCTAATAATGAATGCTTTGGCTTTTTACTGAAAGGTGGTTTTCTTTTTCTCTTTTTTTTTTCTTTTCAAATTTGTGACTGATCAAGCGACCAATAATTAATTCTTTTGAAACAAATCTTCCTGTGAGAACAAATAATTCTAACACAAAATCGTACTTTATCTTTTATTATTTTTCTCTTTTTTTGAGGCAACGATGGCTTTTTTTAGGTACTTTCTTTGAGCTATTTAATCAAAGTCAGTGGCCCCTTGTAACCGACTAAATCAAAGGTCATATGGACGGAAAACACAATTTAATATATTTTAATAAAGAGCAAAACATATTTGCAGTTTGCTCTTTTCTTTAGGATGGGGTGCTTCTGTTTTTTTTTTGGCTACTCCGCTCATTCTTGGAGATCGTAACGTCTCAAAAATGATTTTTTTATGGCTCAAAATTGAAAATTTAACTCACTACATTAATATCGTGAATGACCCAAACAAATAAATCCAATTAAAGGAAGGACACGAATTTTCCGCTTCAAATGATACCATTGGATATGAAAAAAATGTATCGTGGTTGTGGTGCATTTCGCCTTTTTTCATTTTTGTTATACATTGCTGTGCCGACATTTTTCTATTTTCTTTTCCATCGACGACAACATATTCAGCTTTATGCTGTAAATTAATTACTCGCCCTCGAAATTAATTCAGTTTCGCAATGTGCAATTAATTCAAATGCATTCTTTTTCCCGTTGCAACAATTTTATTTTTGCCTTCCAAACGTTTTTTAATAAGAACGACTTTGCGATGTACATGTCTTGTGGTATTTGGTACCAGAGCCATGTGCCCACCGCCTGAGAGTACTTTCGCAACTTTGGGCAAGTGCGGAGAGCTTGGTTCGGTGAGGAGAGTTACCAACAACCACACCCATCTTGTCACTCTTGGTAACAACATCACCGCCGACCATTGACGATGGAGGGAGACGCTGGGTTGGTTGGATATCTAATTGATAGACTGGCTACAAAAGTTCGTGATCGATTTGAGTGAATTCAAAGTCAACATTAGTACTAACTGGCAAAGCTGCCTCATCGGCTGGGTATCACAGGGTCACGACTACATGATGATGAGGTTCTGCAGACCACGAGGGCAACTCTCGTCAAACTTAGCAGCACGAATGTTGAGGTTGTGCTAGAGTCACTATTAGACCTACTGGAAGAAATATCGCGACCATATTCCAGCATACGACAGCAGCCGGCTCACATCCTTCAATCTGAGGCATACATTCTCGAGCTGGCTGCTGCTTGCTCATCTGCGCGTTGGCTGTCTTTCGAATCCGGCGAAGTTGGAGAAGTTTCTAATCAGCACGAGGCCTTGAGAGACTCCCTTGTGAATAGAGTCTTTGACAGACTGAAGACTATACTTGACCCACTGCCAGAGGACTACGTCCTGTCAGCGAAGACGCTCTTGGACAACGATGTTGGGCCGGATAGCCTCAAACTACCCTCCGACAATGGGGCTGCTTTTGTTTCGGATATTGTGTCATACAGCACATATATGGCTGAGGTAGAGAAACACATCAAAGTCATTATCGGCTTCGTTACAGCTTTCGGATGGAGATCGGCTTTCTCGTACATCAGGAATGTCAACCATAGTATTCGTACAACTGCTGGCGAGACCGGTTTGGATGCGTCAAAAGCACCAACTGTATTTGAGAAGGAAGCGCTGGTTGTTTTGAGGCTTGTGTCATATTGTTGGGTAGACAATGCAAAATTGGGCTACATCATCCAAGAGATATGCTCGAGCTACCTTCACTTTCGCAAGCCATACCAGAATGCGGTGGCGGTAGCTATCCCAATTCTGATCATGCGGTGGATTGATCGCTATCCAAGCGAATTCATCGAATTGCATCGCTTCCACAGGAGACTAGATGGTGGCGCCGACACTCTGTTCGACATGATTCTGACAGCTACAGATAACGGCCGGAGAAAGGCGCCTCTTTACCCGTTGCAGACGACATTGTTGTTTCTGATGCCGGACATCTTTGAAGTAGCAAGTAACTTGAGAGAGGCGAAGTCAAACAGTGTCATGAAGAGAGTGTCGTTTCTAGATGCCTTACGAAAAGCCTTGAGAAACGGCAACGAACAGGCTGGGTACTGTCTTGTCTCGCTTTTACGAGTTGCGCGTCATTTTGACATAAATAGCGATTCTGCTATTGTAAGTTATGCCCTCGATGTGCAGGACGAAGTGCGAGATGCCATCTTCCGGCCGTCACCATCAAACTCGAGCAGTTCTTTGTTTGACCAAAACATGGCTACCGCAACTCTCGTTAGTCTCGCACATCTCAACCTGAGCGTTTGCTTGGATTCCTTGGTGGGAGATTGCACAGCCAAATCTGCACCAGAAAGATTCAAAATCGCCATAATACAGGCGTGTTGCTACTTCGCCCAAAGACCGTCAGCCGCAAATTATAGTGAGCTGTTCGCCCAAACACTCCCTATGATGAAGTCTCATATGCAGGTGAGTATCCTGAGCCATGCCCTAGGTGAGGGCGAGCCTTATGATACTAACCTTCTTTTCTCACCTGGTAGGAGCAAGTTGACTTCGTAGAAAGCCAGACTGATTCAAAGCCGCCGTCGCCTGCGCTCACGCATACAATCTTAGAGTTCCTTGGGATATCTCTCGCTCCCATAATGGCTGACATGTCGGACGACACTTCAGAATCCTGCTTCATCAAAGCTGCCATCTATTCCATCGTGGTTGCCGACCCCGCCACGCGCCAGCAAGCTGTGTCTGTGCTAGACAGACTGCTCACGCATTTTGCCGCTGCCAGCCAGTGGCTTGAGGAAGCAAACGCTGTTGTGGCTTTGAATCTCCCAAAGTATATCTGGAGCCATTGGTACGTTTCCAATATTAGAATTAGTCTTTCGCGAAGTTGACTGACAGTTTGGCAGCTCAAGAGTGGTCATCAGTCTGAGCGAGCGGATGTTGAGCGAGGAAAGCCACATGCTTCTGACAGAGCTCCATAGCTACATGAAGGACTGCCACTTCTTGATGAAGAGAATTCCTGTATGTTCGACCTTGTGGCCACGTTCCAAAGCTGTGCAGCTAACAGTGCTATTCTAGAGCTTGTGCGATGTTCCTCAAGAGGTTCGTCAAACTGCAGCGGCAAGTACCAAGCTCGAAACTATGCTACTAGTTTCAATCTGCTCAGCCGATATCGAAATTTGCCAACTCGTTACATCATGCATCCGGTTATTCTTGGAACAATGCGAGCTCGTCGATAAATACACGGACGCAAATCGGCCAAGTGTGTCAATACTCCGAAACGGCGAGGTGTATCGTGAAATTTCGTCTCCCAACTTTCGAGTAACGGGATTAGTAGCATTTCAGAAGCGTGTGAGGAGTCTATTGCGAAAGTTAGAGTTCCCTGCGATTGGGATTTTGAACGCATGGGGGATCGCATTTGACAAATGGATTCATCTGGCCAAAGAGGTTTCTGTTATGCCGGTAGATGCAGTGGACGAGACGCTTTTGTCAGAATGGCGAAACCTAACTGGTTTTTTGGCATCCGCTGGAGGACGCTGCATCTCCGACCAGCCGATTGTACTTGAAGAACCAGCATTGGCCAGTTTGAAATGGATCGACCGGCCATCGTCCGAGAACCAAGAGGATACCTTGTTGGACAGATATCTCAGGCTTGGAGTCCAACTACTAGCCTGTGGAAACATACGAGTCCGTGAAATCATGCGCGATATCTTCTCGCACGAAGTTTGCGAATCCCTTTATCAACCTTTGTTCAAGGCGGTGGAGGCAGAGGTGGAAGTTCTACTTACTGGCGCACTTGCTCAGGCTGATAAAACGCAGGACAGCGAGGTCATTTTTGCCGAGCAAGCCGTCTCACTTCTCAAGGAGATGGTGGAAAGGTTTGATAGCCCGTCAGACTCCGGTGCTGCGTCGTCAGTTCATTTAGGTGCCCTATCTCTAAGCTTTGCAAAGTTCATGGACGGCACCTTGGAATCTGCTAGCACACTGAGGGTCAAAATACGGATTTGCCAACTGTCGGAGATGATTACGAAAAGGAAGGAGCATCTAAATTTGCGAGATGACGTACGCATCAGAAACCAGTTACTGGAGCACATCTTTGGATGGATTCACCGACCAGGCTCATCTCAAGCAGAGCAGAGCAACAAACCATTTCGGAAGGATGATGTGTGGCGGATCCAGAAAGACCTCGACAAAGCTTGTTTGAAGACACTGGCTGACCTCACCTTCCGCCTCCCGCTTCAGCCATTGGACAGCCAGACCGACGCAGATCTAAACGGGATGAAATCCCAAATGTTCCACACCTATTTCAACAGGTTCTTATCGCTCATCAACCACGAGTCTAACGAATCAGCTGGCCTAGATTTTCCCCAAGGCCTCGCCAATGCTGAAGAACAGCCAAGCAACTCAGAGCTTGCCATCACAATACTATCCAACCTTCTAAGTGCTAACATCGATGTCGGTTTGAAGCATTCATTGAATATTGGATATCACGGAAACTTAGATATTCGATCCGCTTTCATCAAAGTTTTGTACAATATCTTGACCCAGGGTACAGAGTTCAGAAACCTTTCAGACAATGCTGTCACTGAAAAATACGACGAGTTACTCAATGTCAGTCGTCTTCCAGCTCATCGCAGAGAAAATAACGATGTGCTAAGCTAACTATGTCCTCCAGCTCTTGACAAAGGATCTGTCTCTGGCAGTTGCAATGTGTTCCATCTGTCCTGGCGCAGAAGTTGACGAAATGGCTGTGTGTCTCCTTACGGTCTTTGAACAGCGGGGAAGGATATTTGACCTGTTTGAAGCCCTAATCAGAGAAGAAATTGAACAAACAGGTTGGTGAAATTCATCAGCGAAGCACACGGCTCCCATAGGCATGCGGCTGTGGCTAACTGCAGTACAGAACACGAAACCGAAATCCTCAGGCGCACATCTGTGGTGACCAAAATGCTCTCTCTTTACGCCAAATGGAAAGGGCACTCATATTTAAGAAACACAATGCACAAGGTTTTAGATCGATTGATGTTAACTTCGCAAGATCTCGATTTAGAACTTGACCCTCTCCGAGTGAGCAGTGAGGAAGAACTTCATAAAAACGCCCTCCAATTACAGATCGTTGCAAAGGTCTTCATGGACGACATATGCGCTTCTGCCTCTAATATACCGGTCTCTCTTAGGAAAGTTTGCAACATAGTAAGTAGAACTTTACTGATTTCTTACGTGTAAGTCTGTAGCTAAATGCTTCTAGATATTTGAGGTGGTCCTGCCCCGATTCCCAAACGCCAAATATACGGCAGTTGGCGCTTTCATATTTCTCCGATTTTTTTGCCCAGCTATCGTGGCGCCCGAGGCAGAGGGGCTCGTAGCAACGACTCCGTCCAAAGAAATGCGCCGTGGCTTGTTGCTTATTGCGAAGGTCATTCAAAGCCTCGCCAACAACGTCTTGTTTGGAACGAAAGAGCCGTACATGTTCCCTCTCAATCAATTCCTGGTAGAGAATATCCAATACGTTACTAGTTTCCTGAGGGAGATTTCTGTAAGTTCAGTTCTGTTTCCTTCAAATGAGAGAACTTTGGCTAACCTTGGTTGAGACGCCAAATCGAGATCTGGAAGTCACTACAGTTAAAGATGCCTTCGACTTTGGCTCGTGCGTCTCATTTCATCGATTTCTTTACGACCATTGGGACCATCTCAGGCAGACACTTGTCACGCAAGAGAGGCGGGACTTTGTTCGATCTCCAGACGGTATTGTCAGAGGGCGCTCGCCTGTTCTTGAGCCTCTCAGAAACTTGGTAGCGAATCTCGGTCCGCCGCCCCTGGCGATTTCATGGAACAGACCTCAAATCGCAACAAATAGTCCCCCTCTATACGCCAGGTTTCAGAACTTCATGCTTCGAAACGCATCTAGGAACACCGAGTCATTCCTCGCAGCTCGTGCAGTCTATGAGGGCGGAGAGACCAAGGTATGTACTGGTCGCAATCATCATGACTGAGCATGTATCTTAAATTGAGAACAGGACGGCTTTCCTTTTGTTTGTGTTATACTCCGATATATCGAGACAGAGAACATCGACTTTGAAACTTTGCTATTTTACTACTTGAAGGTACCGCCCACCCGCGCAGTCTGCTGTCTGGAGTTATCGATCGTATCGGTTCATTAATGACGAATAGATTGCGAGCCGCTTATGGCATGAACCTTTTACTTTATTTATCGACGCTACATGCTACAGTGGAAAGGAAGAGCCGCGGGACGACTTTTTCAAAATGCTCGATCTCTTGACACCATTTGAACTTCAACAGAATCTCGTACGCATCTACATTTACAACATCAACAGTACCTTCAAGTAAGTTGCTGGAATTCAGTAAAAGCGATAATGACGAAGTTAACAAAGACGCAGGCGATGTTTCCGAAGGCTTTTACGAGTTGCCACCAAGAATGAGAACAGTATTTTTCACCCAAGCAATGTGGAATATCTGCTATTACCAAGTTTCGAGCATGTGCAGCTCTACTTCAATCCTAGCGATGTTCATCTGCCCAAAGAAACAGTGAGCATAGTCACTGATACGCGCTTCGTGTTTCAAAATGTCACGAGGCTTTCAAAATCGAAGGGCAAGGTCAACGTCATCATCAAAGTTGGCAGTCAGTTTGTACAGATCACGACTGTAAACGGACAAGATATACTCCCTGGTTTGGGTTTAAATACACTGATCAACGACGTATTCCGCTTAAGCGATATTGAAGAAGCACCCTCAGCCATACAGATGGAAGACGACCTTTCGTTTGGACTCAAGGCCGATGGTGGTAGGATTGTCATGTGCTTTACAAGTCCTGGAAAGGCCGATATTTTGCGAGCAATTCGAAGCCTCAAAACAAGACATGGCAAAGATAACAGAGCTCACAAGCCTTTCGAGCGCCTCATTCGTCCTCAAGACGTTCCTGGCACACTCCTCAACTTGTCCTTCACCAACATGCTGAGCGCAGACGACGGGCTTCGGCTTGCCTCATACAATTTACTTGGTGCCTTATGTCGAGCCTTTAAGTTTCGAACGACAACCAGGCTGGTTAGTTCAAACGGTAAGAAACTTGGGTCACTATTCAATTCGTTCCCATCACTAACTGCCCACAGATTTGTCTCTCCCTTTGGATCCTAGCGCCTTTATTATCAAGATAAGCAAAGAGCTCGCCCATGCCGAACCACAGCTCACAACCGACTTTTTGACAGAGTTTTTTGTGAGCTGGGAAACTTTTCCTGACGACCAAAAGCCACTCAGCCTTGCATACATGGCTCCATGGATGTCGGGTTTGCGACGCGACGTCCTTGCGAGCGAGCAGGAGGGAGAAAAGGGTCGAGAGAAAGTTGCGACCGTATTTCGGAAATTCATCGATATTATCGCGCTGGACCAGAATATGTCCTACACCTTGGAGCAGTCTGTATGGCCATTCCTGGTTCAAGATGAAACTCTTTTGGACATTTTCGTGGACGAGCTGATGAAGACAGCTCTTGGCTATGGCGCCAGAAGCGATGTAGTCGAAACTGTTTCTTCAGCGACAGCAAATATGCAATCTGTGACATTGCACGCAAAATTCTTGTCGCGTCTCCGGAAGGCTCTAAATAGGTCGTCTCTGCGGCCGACGGCGCAACTTCCTGACAACGCTGTATGGCCAGAAATTTGTGTCATGCTCCAAGTCTGCGTATCGTTGTCCTTTGACAGCAGCGTGCAGGCCCAACTGTTCCTTCCCGAAGTCTTTCACATTGTCACAATGTTAGCAAATACGGGGAGTCGTCATGTTCGTCTGTTGGTTCAAAGACTACTCATAAACACTGTACATGCCGCATGTTCAGCGTTCGACCTCGATGAGGCGAAGCTCGGTAAACTTCGAGCGAACTTAGACTTGCTATCGGAGCCGAGATCCGATATGCACTTGTCGCCATCCAACTTCCTTCAAGACGGCGCCCGGGTTCCTATTTCTGTAGAAAATGGCCCCACGTTAATTGCCACAGAGAATCTTGTTGCCGTCTTATTTGATACGTGTCAGGTTGCAGCTACCTCGACGGACATGGCCAACACCTGGAGGTCTCGATGGATGAGTCTCGTTGCAAGCACTGCTTTTCAAAATAACCCCGCTATTCAGCCCCGGGCATTCGCTGTCATGGGCTATCTTGCCCGTGAAGAGGTAGACGATGACCTTCTTTACCAGGTGCTGGTCGCGTTGCGGAACAGCGTAAGCCAGTTCGGTGATGATGGCAATAGCGAAATGCTTATCTCTATCATAACTTGTGTATCTAGAATGATGGCCAACCTTCCATCGGCTTCACGGTATGGTCTACAGCTGTTCTGGCTCGCAATGTCCCTCGTTCGACTTGTGCCTGAAGGGTTATTTAACTGTACGGCACATTTCTTGGAGGCCATTTTGATCAACATTGGAAATGTAGGCAACGTTCGTGGAGACAGGACTGTGCCCATGCTCCTTCAAAGTAGGAGCCAGTTGGATGAAGCAGCCCAGCTTCTTGATGATGCGTATGGCATTCACTTCGACGAGGACAATTTCCACTTCGCAGTTTGCGCGTGCCTTGTTCGGGGGCTTTCCAATGCCGCAACAAGAGTGGCTGCGATTCGAGTTCTGTGCACATTTTTGGAGATGACAACCTCAAAGGGGGAATCGCCAATCTTACCGTCGAAGCCTCAAAATGATTCACCTTATCTGGCACTAATCCTCGCTCGATGCGTTGGACAAGAGGATTTCAGGGACAGCATGTGGCTTGCGGGACTCAACCCTGACTCTATCAGTCTCGTACTGGGGCCCTCTGGGCGCCCAAATATAGACGAAATGGATGATAATGACCTCCTTCTCGTGTCCGCGATAGAGTTGGTGGACTTTCAATACCTTGAGGACAACATTCAAGCGAGAAGCTTGCTCTGGCTAAATGAATTAGCAATGACTCGACCAGCGGTTTTTACCCATCTGTAAGTTTATGGACCCTTTTACAGTTTAATTTTGTCGGGTTCTAATGGATCAAAAGTTGCGGTGCTATGCCATCGATTCTCAACGACGTGTTGATACATGGGCAAGATTCGGCCGCATTGGAAGCAGCCCATACACTGGTCCGCACTCTAACATCTGAAAGACAATATTCGAAGGCAATGGGTTCAATGAGCTCATTAACTGAATTGTTAGATGATATGGGTTTCGCTGGGCTTTGGCGCTCCTCTTTCCATGGTCTCACAGAAGACAACAAAAGCGACTGTCTTGAGCTGACAGAAAAGCTCATCGAGGTAAGCCTTTTCCTTCCGCTGTAATTACTTCAGAAGAAACGAGACTGACAGGTCGTTTTTTCAGCTAATTGTGATTTGACGTTGGCGGCATAACTCTTACCTAGATAGCGTATTTTGAATCAAAGCAAAATGAAATTTGACCGCTGCGGCTTGTTGCTTCTCCTCCCGTTCTCAGCTGAACATCTTTGGCTAATAGTGACTAATATCTGTGTGGTGCACCGACATCGGGGTTGTCCCATCAGATGGCAGCCATTGGACAAATTCGCTATCGCCCGACCCACTATTACTCGATATGACTAGTGGCATGCTTCAAGCATCAGCACCACGTTCTGGCAATTTTGAGCAATTACATACAGAACGAAATTCTCAATCTCGCTCAAGAGAGCAAGTAGATTCAAGTTCAAGCAGCTCTCGCCACGATGGGAGAGGCACGCGGCCAGTCTCCCGTGACGATCCCCATTCTCGGGGAACCAAGCATTCGTGTCGACAACGGCTTATGGCCAAATTTCGCTGTCAGCGATCTTCTCGAGAACATTGCGTCGTCCACCTACGTCCTGATTACCGACACAAACCTATTCGACCGATACGTTCCTGTCTTCCAGAAACGCTTCAATGAGTCGGTGTCATCTTCAGGAAAGTCAGCCCGGCTTTTGACTTTTACTGTGCCACCTGGCGAAGCTTCGAAGAACAGAGAGACCAAGGGCGAGATAGAAGACTGGATGCTTTCGCAAGGATGTACTCGAGATACTGTCATTATTGCGTTGGGTGGTGGTGTCATTGGTGATATGATTGGTTATGTTGCGGCAACCTTCATGCGAGGCGTGCGATTCGTGCAGGTGCCAACGACACTCCTCGCCATGGTCGACTCCTCTATCGGCGGGAAGACAGCCATTGACACTCCCATGGGCAAAAACCTTGTCGGCGCATTTTGGCAACCGCGCCGCATCTACATAGATCTCGCATTTCTCGATACTCTGCCAGTAAGAGAGTTCATCAACGGCATGGCCGAAGTCATTAAGACAGCAGCGATCTGGAACGAAGCTGAGTTCGCCTTTTTGGAAAGCTCTGCTACCGAGATCTTATCTCGCGTTCGCTCCAAGGAAACAGACCGTTTGGCTCCTCTCAAGGAAACACTGAAACGCATCGTTGTCGGCTCTGCTGGTGTGAAGGCCGAAGTTGTCTCCAGCGATGAGAGAGAAGGCGGGCTTCGAAACCTTCTGAACTTCGGTCATTCCATTGGACATGGAATTGAAGCTATCCTAACACCACAGCTCCTTCATGGCGAAGCTGTGGCTATAGGAATGGTCAAAGAAGCTGAGCTCGCCCGGTTCCTTGGGGTACTTCGGCCCGACGCGGTTGCTAGACTCGTGAAATGCATCGCAAACTTCGGTCTCCCAGTCTCCCTCAATGACAGACGAGTGATCAAGCTCACAGGCGGCAAGCGCTGTGATGTTGATACAATTTTGGAAAAGATGGGCGTAGACAAGAAAAATGACGGCAGCAAGAAGAAAATTGTGCTTCTCTCTGCCGTAGGCAAAACTTATGAGCCGAAAGCAAGTGTGGTATCCGACCAGAGTATTCGCACGATTTTGTCCTCTTCAGTCATCGTCACACCTGGAGTTCCCAGAAATCTAAGCGTTACTGTTACACCACCCGGATCCAAGAGTGTCTCCAACCGAGCACTCATTCTAGCGGCACTTGGCTCTGGTTCCTGTAGAGTCAAAAACTTGCTGCACTCTGATGATACAGAGTTCATGTTGACTGCCATTGCTCAGCTGGGCGGTGCGACTTATTCGTGGGAGAACGGTGGCGAGGTTCTTGTGGTCAAGGGCAACGGCGGCAAGCTACAGGCTAGCTCTGAGCCGCTGTATATCGGCAACGCTGGTACTGCGTCCAGATTTCTCACCACGGTAGCAGCACTCTGTGGCGCTACCACATCTTCCAAGTCGGTCGTTCTGACCGGCAATGCAAGGATGAAGCTGCGCCCAATCGGTCCATTGGTTGATGCCCTGCGACTTAACGGCGTATCCATCGAGTACTTGGAGCAAGAGAAGAGTCTCCCTTTGCAGATTGAGGCAGCAGGAGGTTTCGAGGGTGGCAACATCGAACTAGCTGCGACTGTTTCCTCTCAATACGTATCGTCGATTCTCATGGCAGCTCCGTATGCAAAGAAGCCAGTGACTTTAAAACTCATTGGAGGCAAACCAATTTCCCAACCCTACATCGACATGACTATTGCCATGATGAAGTCCTTCGGTATCACCGTCACAGCATCATCAACAGAAGCCAATACTTATCATATTCCAAAGGGCAACTATCAAAACCCTTCAGAGTATGTTGTTGAAAGTGATGCCAGCTCTGCCACCTACCCTCTTGCTGTTGCGGCGATCTCTGGTACGACCTGCACAATTCCCAACATTGGCTCGGCTTCGCTTCAAGGCGATGCTCGATTTGCGATTGAAGTCCTTCGACCAATGGGCTGCTCTGTAGAGCAAACCAAAACCTCAACCACTGTTACGGGTCCTCCTCCTGGCGAATTGAAGCCACTGCCGCATGTCGACATGGAAACGATGACAGATGCATTCCTAACCGCAACTGCTCTTGCTGCTTGCGCCCCTGGAAAGACACAAATTACAGGCATCGCGAACCAACGAGTAAAGGAATGCAACCGTATTGCTGCCATGAGGGAACAGCTGGACAAGTTCGGGATTGAGTGTATCGAACTCGACGACGGTATCGAAATCCTTGGTAAGCAGCTGTCAGCTCTCAAAGAGCCTTCTGCAAGCATCCACTGCTATGATGATCATCGCGTGGCTATGAGCTTCAGTGTTCTGTCTGTCGCATCACCTAAACCGGTGGTTGTCACTGAACGAGAGTGCGTTGGTAAGACTTGGCCAGGCTGGTGGGATGTACTGTCACAAAGCTTCAAAGTGACCCTAGATGGGTCAGATAGAGATGACGATTCTTCAACTCACAAGGCCATCAACGCCTCTGTCGACTCTCGCTCCATATTTGTCATTGGTATGAGGGGTGCTGGAAAGACCACTGCAGGTAAGTGGCTCGCCAAGAGCCTGAAATGGAAGTTCATCGACCTCGACGACGAACTCGAAAAGCGCTCTGGGCAAACGATCCCCGACATCATTGGCGGCCCTCGGGGCTGGGAGGGTTTCCGCCAAGATGAATTGAACCTTCTCCAGGATGTCATGGAAAAGCAAGGCCAAGGCTACGTTTTCTCATGTGGTGGTGGAATTGTTGAGACCCCGGCGGCAAGAGATTTGCTGAAGAACTACGGCGACAATGGCGGCAAAGTGATCCTTGTTCATCGCAACACAGATCAAGTTATCGAGTATTTGACGCAAGACAAAACGAGGCCAGCATACACTAGCGAAATCCGTGAAGTGTACTTGCGCAGGAAGCCGTGGTACAAACAGTGCAGCAACTACGCCTACTACAGCCCACATGCAGAAGCGTCGCGCCGTGCGGACAGCGGGCCTATTGACTTTGAGCGCTTCATCTCCTCAATTTGTGGCAGATGCCGCCATTTCGATACCGTCCTGAAAAAGACGCAAAGCTATTTCGTTTCTTTGACCCTACCTCGCATTGGGGACGCGTCGGACCTCATTCCTGCTGTGACCGTAGGATCAGATGCTGTCGAACTTCGCGTTGACCTTCTGAGTAGCCAGGATCCAGATTTCGTCACCGAGCAAGTCGCGCTTTTGAGGGTTCTCTCCAACGTTCCGATCATCTACACTGTACGCACCTCATCCCAGGGTGGTAAGTTTTCTGATAATGACCATGAGACGCGTATGGAGCTGTACCGCCTCGGCCTGCGACTTGGTGTCGAGTACCTTGACGTGGAAGTATCTCATGATGTTGGTGGATTGGATGAGCTTAGCATGGCCAAACGACACACCAAAATCATTGGCTCACACCACGATCCCCTTGGACAACTCAGCTGGAAGAACGCATCGTGGGTCCCTTTTTACAATCGTGCGCTACAGCATAGCGACATAATCAAACTAGTCGGTGTCGCGAAAAGCATCGAGGATAACTTTGACTTGGCCAAGTTCAAAGCCAGAATGCTTCAATCGCGCGATACCCCTATCATCGCGCTGAATATGGGCACCGCTGGCCAATTAAGCCGTGTGTTGAATGGTTTCCTTACCCCTGTAGCGCATTCCGCTTTGCCCTTCAAGGCTGCTCCTGGACAATTGACTGCGGCTGAAATTCGACAAGCGCTCGCCTTATTGGGAGAGATAGAACAGCAGGATTTCTACCTGTTCGGAAAGCCCATCTCACAGTCTCGATCTCCAGCCCTGCACAATGGTCTTTTTCGACGCAACGGTTTGCCTCATCAGTACCAGTTGTTAGAGACAGATGATGTGGCAGATGTTCAAGATGTAATCAGGCGACAAAATTTTGGCGGTGCGTCGGTGACTATTCCCTTGAAGCGAGACATCATGAATCTTGTGGATGATCTCACGGACGCTGCTAAAGTCATTGGTGCTGTCAACACTATAACTCCAAAGCACGGCGAAGATGGCAAAGCTCGTCTTGTTGGCGATAACACTGATTGGAAGGGAATGGTGTACGCGCTAGAGCAAAGTGGCTTGCCAGCAGTCACTGCCGACAACTCTGCTGTCGTCGTTGGATCTGGCGGTACTACCAGGGCAGCTATCTTCGCGCTTAGGTCATTGGGCTTCAAGTCCATTTTTGTGGTTGGCCGATCTCCCGAGAACGTCAAGGCACTCATTGCAGACTTCCCCGCAGACTTTGGTTTACAGGCTCTTTCGGCTGCCCATGAACACCCAGTCTCTCCCCTTGTAGTCATCAGCACTATCCCAGGCGACAAACCAATTGACTCTGCAACGAGCGGGATATTATCTAGGATTTTCCAGCTTCCAGACTCGGGTGCGCAAAGCCGCCTGCTGTTAGAGATGGCCTACAAGCCCAGCGTAACACCGATCATGCAGCTTGCTGAAAGTGCAGGCAACTGGAGCACTATTCCCGGCTTGGAAGTTCTAGCATCTCAAGGCTGGTATCAAGTAAGTTCAACCTGGACAATGGCATGCGTCGGAAATCACTGCTAACCCATTACAAACAGTTTCAGATATGGACTGGCATTGTTCCTCTGTACAGTGACGCCAGAAAGCTGGTTCTGGGGGAACTGTGAATTTCATTTGGGCAACTGGGCCAGTAATTACATCCCACATAGCTGCACACCCGTAATGAAACTGTTGTTAGACTCGCTACATATCAATCAATCCACGACTTTGCCAGGAAAGCGGTCTCAAACATTTAATTATCATGTATTCCATCATGTCACAGGTACCTAAGGCCCGTGTGTCACAAGTCACAGCTCATCACCACAAATTTTTATAATCGGTCTCAATTTTATCTCAAAAAAATCTTGTTGTTCAAAAGACTATTAAAATACGAGCCTCCTAATGAGAACTGTTGTGTAGCTGTTATACATTTCCATAAGTTTTCTCTAAGCCATACTATGTGTTACATCGCTGTGGTAAAAGCAACAAAAAGCAACGCTGTAACTAGAGTCCACAATTCCAAATAATATGCATCATCGCTATTGTGTCCAAATTGCGTCCACCCCGAAAGAGAGACCAAGTTCGTCCACAAAGCAAAAACGAGAAGAGCACTCGAAAATCAGTAACGTAAAGCTCAATATGCATTTCGTCATACTCCAATCGTACATCAACACCAATCGCTTAAGCAAAACAAATAACGCCGTGTGTATGGAGATAGTTAATTCATTAATTTGATTCGACGACGTAGCCAATACATCATCGCTCGAAGACGCATGAAACCTGAAATTCGATTTGCGGTACACAGATGCAGCCGCTGACCGATAAGTACAGGCATCGGGCGTCCGTGGTTGGCTGCTGGAACCGGCTTATGCAATATGACGGCCTGCCATCCCTTTGCAAAGCAATTTCTGTCCGGTTGTCTGGTGTTCCGATGATGGGGGGGCTTCGAGTGATGTCAGAAAGTGTACAAATCGGCGTGCGATGACGTCAATTTGTCCGCCAAAGAAGGACCCTGCAGCAAAAATAAGACCCTTGGATCCACATATCGCGCTCCAATTGGTCCGCTGTCCCAGTTAAAGAACAGCAGACCCACCACATCCTGGATCCGATGGTTCCCTCCAGCCCAAAGGCTTTGTAACCACACACCCGTGCTGGCTCAGGTATAGTTCCTCCCGTTAGACCGGTCCCGCACCTAGTGATGAAAGACAGCTCTTTGCTTTTGGTGAAAATTTGTGTGAAGATATCAGAGCCTGCCTCATGTACCACGTCTGCGATGCTTGCCAGGTAGTTCCATCTCCGGATGGCATACTCTGTAATGCCTGGTGAGAGCATCTGCTCTGCTGAAGGTCTTCTCCTCTGTGCAGATATCGCAGCGCACCTTGAGCTTTCGGGCATTATGAATGGTATCTTCGTGGCGGGTGAGATCGTAGGGCCGAGAGAAGATTGACTGGCAAGGTTTTCCAGTGCTGGGATTGATGCGATCACAGCGATGAGGCCCAGCTTGTGTGTTCGCCGCGTTCTGATCGTGTGACCTCATTCCCAGAGTCTGGGTTTGCCTGTGACCATCACGCTTGTGTTTCTGAAGCTGTGCAGGAGATTCAAATCTCATAGTGCATCCGTGGTAGGTACACGTGTATGTCCCACCATCAGCAGCAACTCCTGCGGGCTTGCCGCGGCGGAGATTGCTGTTATCGGGTTCAACAGAGCTGGAGCTAGCAGAGCTCAAGCGAGGCGTAACCAGGTGCTGTGGCGCAGGTTGCATGCGTGGAACAAACGGGTATTGCTGAGGAATTCGATTGTCCATAGCCATCTGAGAGAATCCGGACTGCTGTGACTCATTTCCTGATCGCATCATGCCAAAGTGACGGCTGGCGTCTTCACTATCGGAGCTCATCATTTTGCCGAGATGGTCGAAGTCGAAGTTGGCCGTAGAATCTTGTGGAAAGAGAGAGAAGTTGTTTCCGTCTGTCTCTCCAAATTCCAAGACAGCGTCTTTCGGTGAAATTGTCTTGGGAGTTCCGGCATTGCTGGCCTGTGGGTGGCCATGCTGCATGTGCTGTTGCTCACGCATCTGCTGGGTGGCGTTAAATGCTCCCGGGTTGGCTGGCGGTGCTATTCCGTTGGTCGAATGAGGGGCGACAAACGGTGAACTGGCACGGAAGGGAGACATGACTCGAGAGGTTGTTGAGGCTGGTGAGTGAGCAGCATTTAGGTGTTGGCTGTTGGCAGCGTTGATCCTTTGAGTGAAAATCTGACTGCTGGGTGAAGTAGCAGTTTGACTGTGCGTAGGAGACGAGGAAATGATTGTGAAGTTCGGACTATACAGCTCGTCGCCGTACACGTCCGTCATTGTCCTGTCAAGCTTGGGAACGTTTCCGTACGCTGCAGACCACAATCGTGAGCTATTGTCATCGGATCCGATGCTGTGCTGTGTTTGCCTACCTCTTCTCCTCATGTTGGTTTGCTGTTCTGAATCGCCAGTGTTTGGGGTTGCCGGTGAGTCGCCCGCGTTCGAACTCGCCACAGATACTGGACGTGAACGGTTGCGTACCTCGGGTGCAGGCAGCAACCCGCGGTCATTTCGAGGTCGCTGTGGTCCAGGGACGGCAACAGGGTATGCCATGTCTGGCACATTGGGGTCGAAGCTGTTGTACATGTTGAATGACTCCTCGGGCTTGGTCATTTGGTAGTATGAAAGCCCGCTGTGGGCGTTGGAGTCTCCTTGGTGCATGCCGTGGAAGTTGTCGATGGAGGAGTCTGTGATGGCTATTTGGGGATTTGTCGTGTTGTGGGCGTATGGTGATGCTGGTCCGATGGATCCCAAGGACGACAGTGACGACTCTCGCTGGTGAGTGTTGCGTCCGAATCCGCCTGTAAACTGGGCAGATGGTGTCGCGTTTGGCTGCATAACGGCAGCAGGTGAGAGATAGTCGGAGATCTCTGCACCAAGGTTATCGCTCGAGAGCTGAGATGCTAGCCACTGATCGAAGTATTGCTGGTCGGCGTATGAGAGCGGCGCAGTTGGCTTGTCGAAGCAGTCGAGTTGCTGGCTGTTGTCGTTGAGTCCAAAGTGAGTGTCGTTGGGCTGGATGTTTGTTGTTTTATTATTGTTTGTTTCTTGAGTAGATGCTGATATCATCATGATAGGTTGTAATAGTTCTAGGAGGTGAATCTAGAGAGTGGCAAATCTGGAGCGTGGCCCTACATATATATTTCCAGTTAAAGGAAATGGGGTGTGTGGAGGGGGGTATGGGTGTGGGCATAGAAGAGCCCAGGAATAGATTCGAAAAACTTGCGGGGGCTTGTGGGTAAGCGGTACCATGTACCATTGACGGACTCACCAAGAGACAGGTACCCATGTATACAGGCACACTGGTGCTGAATGAAAAATTCATGCCTGTCAAGTTCTACAATCTTCTTTGGAAAATTTGATCATTGTATGTGCATGTGGCTTTATGACGTTAAATCCGTCGGCTGCCTCTCTTTTGTCTCTTTGGTACTTTGCTGCGGAATGTATTTTGTTTCTTCTGTTGTCTTCTCCGGCCTTCTCGGGTCAAGAGGGAACCTAAATTCAAAGGCATATGGCCAGATGACTCTGCGCTACGAGTGTGTTTTGTCATCAAAGCCTAAAGTCCGAAGATTCCATTGCCTAGCCTGCGTGTCTGCGTACAAAGCGCCAGAAAAGGCGGGAGCTTTCACACCCGGCTCACTCCATGTCTAAGCGGGCTTGTGTGGATGTGCGGGCTGGCACCTCCGCGTATCGGGAGCAGGCCAAATAAAAATTGCACACGCAACCATCATCGACTTGGAGGCCCCAGCCACAGGCATCCAAGGAATGCCAAGACCATTCAGCCACACACGCATGCTTAGTGATCTTGTGCTGCCCATATGACTAACCTTTTTTTTTTTTTTTTTTTTTTTCCGTTTTGGCTTTTAGACCCTGGGCAGTACTTGTACAGCAGGTAACTTAGGCGATTCCACAGCATTGTGGTGCCTTCTACTGGCCACAGGCAGTGAGTGACTGGCTACAAGCTGTGCAGGTTTGTCATAAGTTCTGCGCTTACCACATGCTGCACAATGAATCGCTGAGTCACTGGTTATTTGTCGTATCCTTTTTTGTCGCTTCTTTTCTTTTCTCTGCACTTGACTGTTCGCGCATTCGGGTGGGCAGGCCTGCCAGTCTAGCCAATGGAACAATGCGACACTTCCTTGCAGAACCAGCTGATGAGTGATTGAGGTTGTCCGATACTGGCCGGACCTACACAGCATGTGAATGAATGACGGGTGAATTCTGTTGGGGATGGGGGGGCGTGTCTGGTACTGTTTTTTGTTAATTTTGCCCTCCCTTTCGATAGAGTTTTCGCAACCCAAGCGTAGAGTCGCAGCCACATTCGCGCAATCGGATTCGCAGTTCGCATCTGGCCTTGTCGTCAGAAACAGTTGTTCCAATATTCTCGGTCTCGCCTGGTCGCGCCCCTTCCAGAAAACTACGACTGCAGCAGTAGCAGGACTCGGCATGGCCGGGTATACAGCGACCCAGCCAATCAGCGGGCGTGAATCCGCTCAGCCACACCCGGCCGTTGCGGCCTGGGCCTGAGATTTCCTTCGGCAGTCTGTCAATAGCGGACTTTTCTCGCGCTGCAGTGACAGTCTCGGCGAATATCGACCATCCATCAGCTGGACAAGCAACGCAGTTCTGCGACCGCGCGCTTGGTTGGATTGGCTGCGTTCTTTGGATTGTCGCACCGATCAGCTCGCTTGCCCTGCCCTCCATGCAAGGCTAATTCTAAAATGGTTTTGCTCCGGCTCATTCCCTCCCATTGGCCTTATACTCACCCCTTGTGCATTTCTCGGCTGTCTACGCTCCGCGCTTTAGCGCAATTTTCCGGACAGCCGTGGAGGCAGTTGTCCGCATTTGCCTACACTTTGTTGACCCTATTGCGCTTTGTTGTTTGTTCAGTCTCCCAGTGATGGCTGTTGCCGGACCTCTCCTGCTTGTTGTGCGTCCCGTATCGCCGAACTCGTACGGCTGGAGCGACGAGGCGCCCTGTGCCTGCACCACTTCGTGTCCTGCCAGTCAGTGTCTTTCTTGGCGTATTGGCTCATGTATGCGGATATGTGAGCCTGCTTAGGCATACCCCAAAGCTTCCATCAGCTGCTTTCGTCTAGTGTGGTTTACGCAATTATCTGACTCGTGCTATCGTTGTAGGCCACTTGGCCTTTCTTGCATGCTTATTTGGTGACGCAGGCTTCTGGTAGCTGGATGGATAGCCTGACGACGTATTTGGTCATGTGGCTGATGCTGTCGCCAAATCTGCTCCACCATCTTAGTAGCCTTCCTCACGCCCACTCGCCTACTACACATCCTTTTAGTCCCTCAACTTGATCTTCCGTGCCATTCTTTTATCTTCTTGGTTGTGCGCCTGTTCCCTGTATGGTTGGTTTATTGCAGAGTGCCAGTGTACATGTAAATTCCGGTGTATTATTACATAGTATATTTGTTGTGGTCGATGAGTGTATTAGCTACAATACTTCCATTACTGCATCAAGACAGATTGTAACACAACCACGAATGCCTACGGATCAAGGCTGAACATCAGACAACACCGAAACACCACCGAACAACATAAAAAAAAAAAAACGAAGAAAAGGAGAACACTAAGGGCAACCGCGCGAAGCACACTCCAAAAAACATGGATCCGCGTAAAACAAGGCAACTATAGGGTAGCTGGTGAGGTGAGCCCAAGCTGCGAAGACCAGAAACCGACACAGCCAACATTCCAAACCGGCAGCTAGAAAGACGGGCAGAAAGAAATCGGCAGGACGCGCGACACAAAAATTCGACCGGCAATAATTATTGCGACGTAGACTGCACACAATCACCATGTCATCATCCGCGTCACAGAACAGCGAGGGCAAACGGTGCCGACATGGGGACCACACAACTTCACAACAAGCCTCTGCTGACGGAGCGTACGACGCGCGTCGCGACACCGCACAACACAACACAGCCAGAAAACAACAAAAGGATGCAACAAAACAGCATCAAGTCACAGCAGAAGAGGCAAGATTTAAATGTGTGTAAAGTTTGCCACGCGGGCAAAAGTCCCATTACCCCTAAATGTAAACCACCGTTTCCCTTATGGTACAGAACACCCAAAGCATGAACCGATCCCGTAATCATCATGAAACACCCCGCCCGACGCGGTTAACGACTCGCGTGTGGCAAAACCAATTCGTAACGACAAACATGCAATAAAACCAGACAACGCTTAACCACCGAAACCGTACAGGGTGCGGCCTTGGCGCTTGAGAGCGTAAACAACATCCAGCGAAGTGACAGTCTTGCGCTTGGCGTGCTCAGTGTAGGTGACGGCGTCACGGATGACACCCTCGAGGAAGGACTTGAGGACAGTTCGTGTCTCCTCGTAGATCATGGCAGAAATACGCTTGACACCACCACGACGAGCGAGACGTCGGATAGCGGGCTTGGTGATACCCTGAATGTTGTCACGAAGAATCTTGCGATGACGCTTAGCACCACCCTTGCCGAGGCCCTTGCCGCCCTTGCCGCCTGTGAAGAGAACAGTTAATACAACGGCACAATGGTGCAGTGGAGGAAGGCCATGATCAAAGCCCAAGACAAAGTAATTGGTGCGGTGGATCATGTGTGTAGGAATATTACTCACGTCCAGTCATTGTGATAGTTGGGGGATGTGTGTTTGTTGGTGGGAAAAATAGATAGAGATTTTGCAGATGCTCTAAGTCGTGGTTATGATGAAGGGACAAATGGGAGGCGGGCAGCGAGCTTAAGTACAGGTGGGCCAGATCACAGATCAGTGTTGGGGGAAGACGCGCCTTGCAAGGGTGGGCGTGACGGCGAACAGGCCCACGAGGCAGAAATCAAAAACAAAGACCAAATCAGACAAAGTGGCAACAACGAAAAATAGGTGCACGCTGTAAAATGGGCACCCTTGTCGAATGCCCGATTTTTCATTGGCTGGGCTTTTTATTCGCTGCCAATTATTTCCAAAACACGACCCGCAATGTTTTATCTGTATTCGCTGGAATTCCTCAGGACGGTAAGCAAGAAGTCACCACATGCAACTAATAATTATTGCTCGCGCTCAAGGTGACGACAAGGGCAAAGGAGCCATCCCTCCAATGAGTTGACGTGTTGACACGGGAAGATCGGGTCCCAATTTATTGCCTTGGAGAGAAATGAAATGCCACATCGTGCATGGTGGATTGATGTTCCAGTGTTAACTGTCTGTCATGTTGAGGAATGGTGCTCACACAAGGCGTGATAGCAGGCAAAAGCCAATAGTAAAGCGCATGGAGGCTGTTTAGCAAGCATGATCCTGAGGATGGATACTTAGTACGCAGCCACATACATAGAGCTGGTAGACAGTTGACAAGCTGGTTATTAAGTTCAGCAGTTAGAAAGCATAATCTAGCTGGCTATCCACATCATGATGCAGCATGGGAGCATCCAAAGCCCATCGCCAAAGGCAAAGCCCATCGAATACCGATGTCACTTTGCACTGAGTAGCCAAGGCAATAATTCCCGATGTTAGAGATCTCGCATAGCACGTCATGACGGTGCGGCAGGAGCAGCCAAATGTTGCGACCGCCAGCCAATCAGAAAAATGGAAGGCAATAATAGAGTTAGGCTAGGTGTTCCTTCTTTTTTCTTCGCCCCTTTGAGGCGCGGTACCTGCGGTTTGCACCGAAACACCGTGCAAAGTGCAGGTACACAGTTACTGATTAAGAGCCCCGATTGGGAAGGCGCTCCACTCAATCACGGCTGCCTGAGCATTATTTTTTTCTGAGAGCGTTGACTGATTATGAAAAAGTGGGACCGCGTGCGCGCTCTTTCAGATCACTGGCGCTAGCAGCGATGGGTATTAAAGCAAGCCCCCCGCCTTCGCTTCTTCCGAACTTTTATTCCTGCATCACTCATCCACTTGTTGAACATTCCCCCACACTTCAACATCAACACCAACAACAATGGCTCGCACCAAGCAAACCGCTAGAAAGTCCACCGGTGGCAAGGCTCCTCGCAAGCAGCTTGCCTCCAAGGCCGCCCGCAAGAGCGCTCCCTCCACTGGTGGTGTCAAGAAGCCTCACCGCTACAAGCCTGGTACCGTCGCTCTCCGTGAGATCCGTCGCTACCAGAAGTCCACTGAGCTCCTCATCCGCAAGCTCCCCTTCCAGCGTCTGGTAAGTTGTTCCGAACGACTTCGTCTTTAAAGAACATCAATCTAACACATCACCCACAGGTCCGTGAAATCGCCCAAGACTTCAAGAGCGACCTTCGCTTCCAGTCTTCTGCCATCGGTGCTCTCCAGGAGTCCGTTGAGTCTTACCTCGTCTCTCTGTTCGAGGACACCAACTTGTGCGCCATCCACGCCAAGCGTGTCACCATTCAGTCCAAGGACATCCAGCTCGCCCGCCGTCTTCGCGGTGAGCGCAACTAAGCTTATCATCTGATGCTTAGACAATCATGACTTTGTTTTGACACGATGGAAATCATGGATTTTGGGGGGTTAATCATGGCGTTACTATGAGAACTTGCTTTACAGTTGGGATGTATATTAAGCCTCAGGGCAGCTGGAGAAAGCTGCAGGAATGAAACTGACATTGAAGTCACACCACTAAACAGACTGTGTACCTTTTGCTCTCGTGATACCTTGACGCGACGCGCCTCATAATAATAAACAAACGCGTAAATGACTGTTGGCAACACGCCTCTAGTATCAACCAGTCCAGCTCGATGGTTGGTCTTGACGTAGGCTCAGACAGACGAACATGTTGACAATGTCGCTTCGAATCTCCTTGCACACTCGCTCACTTACCCTTGTAGAGACATGCTCCTCGTGTGGTGATGGCATACTTGTCATTTCTCCGCATCTTAAAAAAAATCAAAAAATCGGCGATCAATATTATTCAATACACTATTCATTTCCTATGTCTAGTCTCACAGAAGTGATTTCCACGCCCCTGTGGACGGTTTTTCCAAGCCTAAAAACGCGAGTGCAAAGCCGAGCTTATCAACACCCCAGAAGCTCTCGGTCTCGCCCTTGGAGTTCGTGCATGTAAACCAAGGTAGGCCAAAGGCACCGTCGTTGATGGCAATGTCGGTGTTCTTTGCGAGGACTGCCTTGCCCTCATTCGCCGCAAAGTCAGCAACGCGACTCGCGTCATCTTTGCCCAATATGTTCTCCATAATTGGCTGGAAGACTTCGGGTTTGTGAATCTCGACATGTTTGGCCCAGAACTCGTTAGAAAGAAGGTCCAGTGCTTTCAAAAAACGAGACTGGTTTCCATCAAGCTCTCGAAGAGCTGCGAGGTATCGCATGAGCGTGAGGGTCAAGACTGGGAAATTGGGTGGTATTTCCTCCCTCATGGGCACGTTGAAGACCTTAGCATATCTAATGCGCTCTTTGTCGGTCCAGGCATCCTTGTCTTTTCATCAAGCGATCAGTTGGCGAAGCGATCGAGCGTATGAAGGGCTTGGTGGACTTACTCTTGATCCGAATTGGTGGCGTATTGTTGCAAGCCTTCATGATCCCGCCCAGAAAAACAGGAACGTAGGAGATGTCGACGTTTTTGAAGATGGGCTCATTCTTTTTAGCATAGTCAGTTGGCGATTTTCTTGGACAGCTCGTTCGAAATTGTAATTTTATCACCATCTTGCATCTGCAACTGGGAGAAACTCACACGGAAGAGGTGGTAAACCACGTAGCCGAAGGGGCTGACAGCATCGACATATAGAGTGATCTTGGGCGGCGCCATGTTGGTACAGAATTGAGTGAAGACGAAAATGGAATTTGTAGTCGGACAGGTTTCCAGGCTTGTTAGAAGCAAGTCACAGTTCGGTCGGCCGGTCGGCAGTAAAGATGGCAATACAATTGCGGGGTTGGTGTTTTAGCGTTTAGCCTACTACGAAGACCGAAGCCGAGAGGGTTGGCCGTCTTCAAAGGATGTCAGACCGATGATGGCCTTGACTGTTGGAAGTAGAGACTTTGAACAATTTATTTAATTGCCTGTCGCAGTTGACGCAGCACAGAACCAGTCAAATAGCATCAATTGGTCAAGCTAAGGAGTCTATCCATGCCTGCGGAATCTAACTGTTATGCTTACGAAGCGAGACGAGCTCCGTTGTACCTCGGATCAGCTTTAACAGGTCGACAGCATTTGCCAACAGCGGAAGCGGCCACTGGCAGAGGGCGCGCAATGCGGCGAAGTGATCAAAGTGACGCTCATGCAGGTTAAATGATATGTGTACTGGTGGCTTCCAGGCTTGCGAGCTGACCTGTTACGTGTGTGCAGAACCGAGGTACTGTCGCCATTAACCCCCCCTCCCCCCCCCATGAAATAAGGCAGACAAGGAACAAAGATGGGCTTGAATATAGTGCAGAAAAAAAGAGGAAAGCAAAATCCCCCTCCAAAGAAACAAAGAAACCCCCAAGCCAGACATGGAAATCTGCCTGGTGTTCCTCTTGAGAAGCCTGCTACTAACCACTGCGTGGCCAGTTGTGGTGCGCCACCGCTGGTGGGACTGCTGAGTTTCAGCCATGCTGCCTGACGCTAGCCACTATCCAACCGTCGCGACACTTTTTTTTGGGCTTCTTATTTTGGCCAGTTGATAGCTCGCAAACCGGTTTGCTCCCCACTGCCCAGTCGCATTTCCTTTCACTGCATATTCGACTTAGCAACGACTATAGCCATCCCACATTGAGAAAATTAACCTGAGTGCGACTTCTCGCGATGGATCGCGGTTCCCAATCACCGGGGCTTGGGCCGCGCCATGACGCCTCAAGCAGAATCCAAAAGACCGAATCAGCGTCTGACAGGCTGGCTGCGATCAGAGCTCGCGTCGCTGCAGCTACTGCGACAAGTAAAGCCAAAGGCGGATTGAATGTTAGCCTTCATCCCGCTTTGGAAGAGCTTAATTCGGGCCGACGAGCAGAAACACAGAATGATTCGAAATCTTCATCCAACCAGCGCGACACGCGATCGACCAACGGCATTAAGCAGGGACCATCGCGAACGACTTTACGACCAGGCCAGAAGAACCCCTATTTCGATGAATCACTAGCCACGCAGCCGACTGGTGGCACCAAACAGCACCGCGAGTCGAGGCAACTTGTCTTTAACCAGAAGGGCAAATACATTCAGCAAGCCAATGCCCTCCGAAGACAGGCTGCTCTTGAAGATATGAAGAAGCGAATTGCTGCACAAACTCGAAAAGCCGGTATCGATGACGACTTGGATGTTGAGAAGAAGTTTGTAGTTGAAGAACCACCAGAGGTTGAATGGTGGGATGAGGGCCTCATCGATGGAAAGAGCTACAACGATATAGACGATGTCTCAAAATTGAAGCTCAACACACCCGATTCTATTGTCACGATATATATCCAACATCCTGTCGCCCTCGAGCCTCCTCAAGACCGACAAGCGGGTGCCGCCAAACCGATGTTCTTGACACAAAAAGAACAAGCAAAGGTTCGACGACAGCGCAGAATGGCCGAGTTGAAGGAGATGCAGGCCAAAATTCGTCTTGGCCTTGTACCTGCCCCGCCACCGAAGGTGAAGAAGGGCAATTTGATGAGAGTGCTCGGAGATGGTAAGTATATTCTAAATTCTACTCCCTTGAGGACATCCATACTAACTCGAATTATAGTGGCCGTAAAAGACCCAACAGCCGTCGAAGCTCGTGTCAACCGCGAAATCGCCGATCGTCACCAAAAACACGTTGATACCAATGAAGACCGCAAGCTTACCAAAGAACAAAGACATGAGAAGCTCGCAAACAATCAACAAGCAGATGCTGATAAAGGCATACATGTCCTGGTTTTCAAGATCAACACTCTGGCGAATGGCCAGCATCGTTATAAGATCGGACAGAATGCTGAGCAGAATGGCCTCACCGGCATTTGCATCTTGCATCCCAAGCTCAACTTGGTCATCGTGGAAGGGGGACAACGCAGCATTGGTAAATACAAGAAATTGATGTTGAATCGTATCGATTGGACCGAAAATGCGCCGTCACGAGAACGAGACAGCAGCAAGGGAGCTACCAGAGACTGGTTGTTGGCCGAAAATGAAAAGGGTGAACTCAAGGATATGTCTATTAATCAGTGCCAGCTCATTTTCGAAGGAGAGCAAAAGGTACGTGGCTTCCGAAAATGGGGTAGCAGAGTTTGCGAGACAGACTCTGAAGCAAGAGCTGCTTTAGCCAGGGCAAAGATGGACAACTTCTGGTCATTAGCAAAAGGCATGCCGTGATTTGGCAGGTTTAGGGCTATTGTTGAGCGTGGACGCGGCCGAGTAGCATCATTCATTCGCGACAGGCAGGGCGTTTCCCATCATCGCCATCTTATGCCTCCTCCGTTTTCGACTGCCTGCAGATCACACATATAGCGAGGGTCATGAAATTTTGCGGTGCCGCGTCGTAACGTTGGACCCATAGCTTCGCCTTTCCTTCCATGGCTGCTCCTGATGCGGTCCATCAGCTCTCAGGCCCATGTGCTAAGGAGTAGAGTCGCAGTGATGCGGCAGTGATTTCCGGATGGCACAATGCCGTCCTGCACGAAGGAGGCGTTTCTTCTGCATTGAATGGCCATACTCTCGGTCAGCCGCGGGTGGCTAAATCGACTAACTGGCCATCATTGCTTTCCATTTGCTTATTTCTGCAATCACCACCACCGCTTCGCTGGAAATATGCTCAGTTAAACAGGAAATCTGTTGCCAGCAGAGGTCATCGTTCACTTCAGCGCATATCTATAGCGTTTTATGATCACAGACCCAGTTCTGCAGGCTTACTCGGCAAACACTGGAGGAAAACATTGCAGAATTGAGTTAAAATAATAATTGAAATAACAATCGCTGTCTAATTACATTTCTACCAATCGTGCTGTCGATGGAGTAGATGCTGCTTTACAGATACATGTCTGGCAAAGGTGAACCACTTGTTGAGTGCCTTGAGGAAGGTACCGTCGAGCATGTCCAAAATACCCGTTGCAGCTCCTGCGGTTGCAATGTTACAGTTTCAATGTCAAATCTCTTTGAACATCCGTCTTCCATGTGTCTAGTGAATGTATGTTAGTACGTGTGACTTGCAGAGGAGAAGTTCACATCTTCATACCTTCGTAGTGTGTCCTTGCGTGCCAATAACCTGCCACAAAATGTACACTCGTGATTACGCTCTTTGATGTGAACACTCTTGTTGTGTCTCTCGAGGTCTGTTTTACGGGCGAATTTCTTGGTGCAGCCTTCAACCGGACATGGGTAGTGTTGTTCATCTCGGCTCTTGCTCTGCGACTTTTCGCCTTTAGCTCGCCTCGATGATGTGCTCAATCTGTGAGAGATCTTTGATCTGGAGGTGTTCCTGGACTTTTCAACCTTTGTCGATATGACTGATGCTGAAGGCGAATGATGTCGTTCGACGTCGATATCGATTGACGATCTGCCACAGTCGGAAGGAGCAGATTCGTTTCCAGTCATAGGCGAGGACATTATTGAAGGATTAAACGCACTCTGAAGCATCTCTTGTGGTGTGTCCCATGAATCAGAAAGATGCGACCAGTCAACTTGGAAATCCATGTTGCTCCAATCCGCCATAGACATGGTGGAGCTCTGCTCGGCTCCAGCACCACCAGCCTGTCTTGATCTTGGCATCGAGTTGTTTTCGAAATATGGAGGCGTTTTATGGTAGTTTATTTGTGGAATTTGCTGATGAGAAGACCCTGTATGGTAGGAAGCAGGTTGGCCTGACAGTGCCTTCTGGCCATCGAGAGGGATTTCAAATGGCAAGCCGTTGTGATAATCTTGGGTGGATGCTCGTGAATAGCCCATCATATTGAAGCCCATGGTGTCGGCCATCCATGCAGCCGTTCCCCACGATGAGGATATGACCTCTGGAGCATATTCTGGAGGGTATTGGGATGGGGAGAGATGCTGTTGGGATTGCGAAGGAAGGAAGTGCTGGGTTGAGTATGTAGCCTGCATGGTGTGCTGTCCAGGGTTTGGTGACTTTTGTTTTTGGGTGTTGGGTTGCATGTTGGGAAACAGATCTTTGGTAAGATGTTACGGGGAAGGCTTGCATCAAATACCACAAAGGGTGCTGCACGCTTGAATCGTGTCGATTGCTGGAAGGACTATTTTGCTGATATGAGTGCCGGGCTTTTGGAAAGGCAGACCCGCCAAGACGAACATCTATTACACACAGGGGATGCTAGCGCCTCGACAAAGGCAGGGCTGACCAGGTTTAAGGTTGTGATTGTCATTACACGATTCCCTAATTTGGGACTGTTGCGGGCTGTGGACTGAGGGAACCAACTTTCCCAGGCACACCAAGGCGTGGCAACTAACACTGCGAGACCCACGTGGAAGCATGGGTTTGAGCCGAAAAGGATGAAGGGACTAGCAGCTAGTTGCGTTAGATACTTCTTCAGAAGCCCTGGTGAGCCTCAGCTCCGCGTGCAGTAGGACACAGATTGGCAAAGTTGGTCTGCGCTTGTCTTGTTAGCCAAGGAGAGGGTCTGGGCTGACCGGCCGACCAACCATGCTGCTTACACCACTATGCCTAGTTGGCAGCTTTGTCATCGCAACATGTTTTGGCCCCGGAGACTTTCTATTTTTGTCCCCGATTGCTCATCCAACTTTGTTTGAACTCTGGGGCGTCTCAAAGACCATTTTGGCCACCAGTCATTATGGCGTTAGGCCACTGACGGTGCTAGTGGGTGTAAGGCCTTCGGGTTTGTGGACTACATTTCGGATTTGCTGGGCTAGGCCTATAGTTAAGCCAAAGCCGTCGGAGTTGGAGCAACCAATGCTCTCCCATTATGCGAGTCCGATTGCCTTAATACTTTGCATCTGAGATGATGGTAGTTACGGCTTGGGACCTAGCCAATTCGGCTGTCGCTGAGTTGCTCGGAGGTACATCCGTTTCTTATTCACTTGCGATTCTTTTTCTAACCCAAGCAACCCAGCCCTCGTGCGAGATGTCCAATTTCGGCCCGTCTTGTCATGCAGTCCCCCTTCTGTCAAACAACAATTGGTCTGGACGCCGATGCTTGCAAGCATGTCAATGGCGCCTTTACACGCGGCGGTAGTTTTGGACGCCGTGATCTGGGGCGGTCAACTCGCTTGTGCCCTGCTTAAATTGAACTGTGAAGCAACTTATGAGGCTAGTGACTGGCGGTCTTACTTGTGAACGTTCAAACGGTCGGGTAAGTCCGACACTCCGCGCCAGAGGTGAGACGCTGGTGGTTGTGTTTACTGGCGTTGTTTTATCGCCACCCGTATGAGTACTTGTAATTTGGAACTTGATCTCTGCTAGCTGGCGAACATGGCTAGTGACAGCACGGCATGATTCGTGCGAGCGATGATTGAGAACTCACCTCGGCCCAAAGCTCCGTGCATCTTGGTTCGTGAGATCCGGAGCAGAGGTTGATTTTGAGGGGAGCGCAGGTTTGTGCCACGAGGGAAATCTTACACCTCATGCACGATGTGCATTGGCTTCTCCACTGCCACGCCGGATGTCGAAGCATTGCTGAAGCACAATCTTCGGCCGTGATTAGTAGTTGACGCTGGCTCTCGGGACATGGCCGATGAAGATGTTGCTGACGGCAAATTATCATTACCACCACACTGCTCTAGTTGATATGCCAATCCGCGTGGTTTGTGTCAAAGGCATCAACTAGAATCAATCGTAGCTGGGCAGTGCAGCATTCCTGGGCTTGGTGAAGTGTGGGGGGGCGTGGTTTGGTACAGGGCCGCTGTGATTGGTTTCCTAATGGAGACATATTGAAGGATAGGATGGACGACTTGACTTGGATGTAATTACCAAGCTGAGGCCAATCTTGTTCCGAAAATACGTCTCACAGCAAAGAAATGGGAAAAAAAGTGGTCGCATTTCATGGTTAGCGCTTGGGGTGTCAGCCTAGGCGGCAGCAAATCACTGCCGCTGAAGCGAATCATTCAGCCTGCCTGTTCTCGCGTCTCGGATAGTTTTTCATGTGGAAATCTAGAAATTCTCCGTAATAAAAATAGACGGGACGACTTGAGCCAACGGAATTCCGATGCAATGTCAAGTTGAGATAGATGCTGGGGTCAGTCAAAGACCTGCCTCCCCTGCTGGTGGTCATGGACTCTTATCCCACCGTCGCGCTGAACCCTCAAAACCCGGCGCACCCGCATCCCACTGCGCACCGCTACACGACCGCTAAATAGGTAGGTGTGCGGTCGCCTCGAATGGGATGCACAGGTCAAAAGAGGCCGGTCAACCAGTCATTTTCTTAATGAAAAGGAAAAATTTACAGATATGAATCAAATATATATATGTTTTTGATAATATATGATATTCACTATTGGCTCATAAAGGCGTCCCAATTGAACCTAACGGGTAGGTTCCCTGTTTGACAGGTCGCTGTCCCAAAGCAGTAACAAGTTACTTAGCATGTGAGCGTGTTTCAGGACCACAGAGCCGCCAACGGGTGGCCTTACCGGCGCCAAAGCACAACCAGTTCTGCCTGGCCACAGCTCCCCACAGCTACCCACAGCAGCTCATCCACCCCTGCGTCGTGACCCAACCACGTCATCGCGTGCATCAACGACACGCTCGCCGCCTCGTCAGGTGCCAAAGACAACACCAAGGCGACCACAAAGACATGGCAAAATTGCCACGACTGCGAATACTCGATCCTCAACACTACATGAATTGCTGCTAAAAAACAGGTAGCCTTCCGAGGCAGGCGAATTGATCGTGAGCTAGCTACTCCGTCATTGTCGGCTCTTCTCGCTGTTTCGCAGTCACCATGCAAGACAAAAGACACAGCTACCAGAGCCACTGCAGGCTAGCTCCGATACCTGCAACCGACAGGCAGGATGGAGTCCCTCCCGTACAAGCTCAGTTCTTCTATTCGTCTTCCATGACGATTGACGACCCGTTCTGGGCAAAGCCAAATACCAGCAGCGCCGACAAAAAGAGCGGAAAAGGCTTGCTTCGACCATTCGCCCAGGGCGATAATAACATGCTAGAGAGGGCCTGGATTGCACTTACATCGACCGAGGATCGAAAACGCCACCAGGATATACGCACACGGAAACTCCAAGAGAGCGAATTGAAGCAAGAGACCGCAAACAAACGCCAGCTTATAATCAACAATCTCGCTGCAAAGCACGCCAAACGGCATCAGAAGGCGGGTAGTTTAAAGCAAACAGCGAACTCAATTCCCGTAAACGATGAAGATGAAGCAACCGCCTACTGCCGTGCAGGCTTACTAGCTGACGTCAACCGAGAGCTGAGGAAGCACTTTTGCTCCATGGTCAGAGAGATAGATACCTCATTGGACCCGGAAGCAGTCACACAGGACATCACCGACCTAGTGGCGCGGCGACATAGTGAACAAAGCCGACAACGCGAGCATGGTGGGAAGACTTCGGTGGCCCGGCCCTTAAGTCGCCAAGGCAAGATCTTAGCATCTGACTCCCCCAACTCCACGCTGCCGCAGGGCCTTAGATACGACATCGCAAAGTCTGCTGGTCGGGCATCATGGGCAGAATCCGAAGCTGTTTCTCGGTCGAGGTCTATATCACAAGTAACATACGGCTCATCGCGGACCCATACACCTATGGGAAGTCTAGATGCACGCCAAAGCGCTGGAAAAGACGGCATCACGGGCAAACCCTTTGTTCGTGTAGAAGATCCAAATGAGCGACGCGGTTCCGCCTCATCACCAAAACCAGCAGCGACGACCCATGCGACAGATAAGGAGCATTCCGATGAGGAGCCCACAAATCTGCTTTTGTCGGATGAAATTACAGATGAAGACGCAGCGGCCAATGACAGCTGCGATATCCCTGCCAGCGACTCCCTTGTCACTGTTGGAGCTTCAAAGCTTCATATGGTCGTGCTCCCTGATCTGCAGATGAAGCCCATATACTGGTCTCCCGTGAACGATGTGGCTGCAGTGAGTAGGGCAACATGGTTTTATAGAGACACCATGCTCCCTGTCTCGTCAATCGTTGCAAATCAACTCGAGGCCGGCTATCAATATCTTCGCCCCTGGAGTACAACCTGGGGGGAAGAATTGAACTGTGCACTGAAAGTTGGTGCTGATGGAGAGGAGAAAGTGTCTTATGATCTGTGGCCACAGGAGCACAAGACTTCACGCCAAAAGTCTCGAACCCCGAAGCAACCGACCATATCTTCGGAGCTCTACTGTGCTTCTCATTGCTTCGAGAGTGACGCGGCCGCTCATGGCTCCATTGAGCCCATACCAGAAGAATCAGCTGCGCCGAGCAAACCGTTTGCAGCGTATCAGGTTGTTTACAAAGACAGTCGGCATGCCTTTCTTCTCAAGCCGAGCCTCAAAGCATCAGAATATTACGGGAGAAGACCAGTGTCCAGAATCATGCGTGGCTTTACAGTTGGCATCCCAGTTGTGCGTGGATTCGACCGAAAAGCCTGGGACCGTTTGAGGGGAACTGGCAAAGGCAGCAAGGCATCGAATGAGCAAAATAACGTCAACGAGACTGATGAAGAAGAAGAACCGCCAACAGAATGCCCCGCATGCGAAGAGGAAAAAGATCGAGGACAAATTACCGATCTTGTACTTGTTGCTCACGGCATCGGACAAAAGCTTGCGGATCGCGTTGAAAGCTTCCATTTCACTCACGCTATTAATAGCTTTCGACGCTCGGTCAATCTTGATCTCAAGAACCCTGTTGTACAAAAGGTCCTCCGTGAAGATCTGAATGGTCTTATGATCTTGCCTTTGAACTGGCGAATGGGAGTGTCATTTGAAGACGGCGGACCCCAAAAAGAACAAGATGGAGCTGCTGAAACGGATGGGTCCTTTTCCTTGAAAGATATTGAACCAGACACGATCCCAGCCGTTCGAAGTATGATGTCAGATGTCATGTTCGATATTCCCTTCTACATGTCACACCACAAAAGCAAGATGATTACGGCTCTTGTTTCCGAGGCCAATCGAGTCTACAGACTTTGGTGCCGCAACAATCCTGGATTCGCTGAGAAGGGCCGCGTGCATCTCATTGCACACTCTCTCGGGAGCGTCATGACTGTTGATATCTTGTCGCGTCAGCCTACCCGGGTAAGAGCCGATCCTCTTCCTCCTCAGATCAATACCGAGTTCTTTGAATTTGACACGACAAATTTGTTTCTTGCCGGCAGCCCAGTTGGGTTCTTTTTGCTGCTTGAGAAGGGCAAACTGATTCCCCGTCGCGGGCGAAAGAAGCCCGGGGCCGATGCAGGAGATTCCACGTCTGGAAAAGTCAGCGGTGAGGCTGGCACGTTTGGATGCATAGCCGTGGACAATGTCTACAACATCCTGGCCAAGGAAGATCCTATTGCATACCTGCTCACTGGAGCCGTCGACCCCAAGTACGCCGCTGGTCTGAAGACAGCATATGTGCCCAGCACTGTGTCTTCTATGATGAAGTCTATGGGAAATGCGATGCGCCAAGTGATTCCAGGTATGGCGCCAGCGGCAGACCCCTTTGCAGTCGAGCCTGAGCGCCCACTTACAGCCCGTTTGCCATCTCAACTGGAGCTCGAAGTTCACAACTTTACAAGGGAAGAAATCGCGGAAAAGAAGGCGTTCCTCCTGAACGACAACGGACAGATTGACTGGTTTTTGCGATCAGGAGGAGGACCACTAGAGATTCAATACTTGAACATGCTCAGCGCTCACACGAGTTACTGGACCAACAATGACTTCATCCGTCTTGTATGTCTGGAAATTGGGCGCAATCCCGGTCGAAGCAACACTCTACCCGCCATGCGAGCAGCCAAGCTGGTAAAACGTACACCAGTCATTGCAAAGAAGCCTTGATTTATAGTTTAGATACCCTTTTTGACAGTTGAATAGATAGCCCTTGCCAATTTTTGCCTACATGATAGATTTCGGTTTGACATCACGCTGGTGATCCTCACATGATGTCTAAATGTTTTGTATATTGAAGTGTATTATGAAACGCCTACCAACCTTTGAGAAATGTTACAGTTTGATTTATGACAAGTTACAATGTGTAGCCATGTCTGATTAGAATCCATCGAGTTCCATCATCTCCTGATCCAGCTCGTCGTCATCATATTCGTAGACATCGCCCGCACCCTTCATCGCCGCAGCGGTTGCATTTCTCGCAGCCGCAGCTTCTTCTTGAAGGCGCTCTTCCTCCGCATTCTCCTCGGCCTTTCGTCTCAGGTCCTCGTACCCCCAAGTACTGATTCCTTCTTGATCTTTGGCCTGGAAAGGCTGAGCCATGGTTCGTAAGAATCGTCTGGCGCTGCTGACAGCCATATCGGTACTGAGGTTGACGTCGGCGTCGAGCAAGCCCTGGTTAATCCACTTGGGAAGCTGTGGTCTCTTCTTTTGGAAACGACGGTCAGCCAACACCATGATTCCGTAGTCGTCTTTGCCACGCAAGACACGACCTAAACATTGTGCGGCATGGCGCATGGCGTCGAAGGATAAGAAGTCGTTCTCGCGAATACGGTAGGTCTCTCGCAAGAATTCGAGACGAGCTTTGAGGATACGAGATTCAGTGTACTGGAAGGGTACGCCAATACACAGCACGGTACGTCCGTACTGGTGATCGAAATCGATACCTTCGGAGACCTTTCCTCGGGCGACACAGAGCAAAATGGCTCCACGGCCATTGCAGCACGCTGTACGGTAGGTCTCAAGAGCGAGCGATGTTTCTTGGGCGTCAGGTGTTTCCACCAAGATGAGCTTATACTTCCAAACTTCATCCAGGATACCCATTCCCTGCCACATGGAAATAATTGACTCCATGTAAAGGTACGAGGGGAAGAAGACAACCATGCCATCGGGCGTGATTTTTGCAAACTCCGTCAAGAGATTGCCGTAGTTGCGTACCACACTCGGCTCATTGCGCACCTGGAAACTCGTCGAGACGGAAGCCTGGTCACTTCCACGGGTAACAATCATGGGAAGGAAAGAACGTCGAGCGAGAGTCATGCTGTAGGACTCTTGGATAACGGTTGAGAAGTCGAGCATTTTGGGATAAATCTCAAGAGGCGAGATTGTACCTGAAGTGATGATGACGGACCAGAATCTTTCAAAGACTGGTCGAATTGCAATGGCTGCGTCGAGGCATGTGAAGTGTAGGACGGGATTTGGAACTTCTGCAGAATCGGATTCGTAGGGCTCCAAGATCAATAAGAACCCCTTTTCATATGTCGCCACAAGAGTCGCGAAGGTTGCGACTTCTTGAAGCGGCTGATAATCTTCAATGTTCGTCAACTCAAGCGTTCTGACGAGAGAGGTCAGACGTTCAGCGCAGAAGCGCAGTGGTTTCTTCTCAATAAATGTGTGTTCCTTCAAATGTGCGAGGAACGAAGGCGGCGTTTCTGAAATGACTTGTCGGACTTTCATTCGAGTCTGTGTGAAAAAGCGTCAGTAATGATAGGTGAAACGCTGTGCCATGTGTGCATACTTTTAAATACTCGATGAAACGTTGTAAGAAAGCCACAAAGTGTTCCGCTCGTCTGATGTTGCCGGGAACAGCTTCTTTCAGCAAATCCTCGGGCAGCACTACAAAATTTGGTTAGCAGATGGTGCAGTGGAGATGGAAAGAATAGTGAAGGCGTACCTGGATTGGCCATGAATGCTTCTTCTGTTCTGGCCTCGTCGGCATCTCGTAGGCCCTGGACAAGTTTTTCGTACTCGTTCTGAAGTTGCTCTTGATCGGTATCTCGCATTTCGGAAATTTTCTCCTTAAGATTTTGTGCTCCACGAGTTGCACGACGCAGAGATTCTTCAGTAATGTCCGTACTTAAAGACTCGATGCACACGTTGTCAATGTTATGAGCCTCGTCAAAAACAATGATGCAATCTTTGGAAAAGTCCTTGGTTACTCTCTCAGCAATTTTTGGATCCAAGAGATAGTGATATGAGAAAATGACGACGTTGCAGTATTGCATCTTTAAAATTGGGTTAGCTTGGGCTCGAAGGTAGTTCGCGTAAGAGTTAGTGTCATCTTACCATGCGACGAGCAGTGAAGTATGGGCACTGCTTGTGCTCTTCGCCGTAGCGTAGAATATCCTCAAATGACCAGACGCCGTTGGGTATTAAATTGTGAGGTTCGAGGAGATCCAAGTTCTTGGGAAGCAAGATGTTAGCACCAACGAGACCCAGGTGACAGGGGGCATCCAACTTACGTCGTGGTAGACGCAAACATCTACATTCTCTCCACGATCCTTTTTCTCTTTTACAAAACCAGCGGTCAAACTTCGACATCGTGCATCGACAACAGATCCACTCTTCTCGCGCTTTACGGATGGATGAAGACACAAGTTCTTTCGACTGGTCAAACCTAGACCGCGAAAGTCTTCTTCGTAGCCAAGCTGTTCTGCTCTGTACTTCATCAACGCCTTCAACTCGATCAAAGCCTTTTCGATTTCCGACATGGTACCTGGAGTAGGTTAGCAAGATGCACATATGTCTCGAGGCAAAGCAAGGACGTACGGGAGCAGTATATCAGTTTGCGTTTTTCTGGCTTGAACTGCTGATAGGCGACGATAAGGGATAGCAGAGAGACGGTTTTGCCTGTCCCCGAAGGCATTTCCAACACACAGTGGCCGCCAGCATCGAGGGTCTCTATATTCGTTCATTTCAAGTCAGCAAACGGAAGATATGGAGCTGTGACGAAGCTCAGGGCGACGTACTTTTGAGATCACACATGTAGCTGTGAATTGCAACCAATGTTAGCACAAATCGGGACTTGGAGGCTTCGAAGGCTTCAAACTCACGCATATTGCTCTGCGGATTAGTTTGTTAGTCAGATACTCGAAAGGGGAAGCACGATTCTGATATCACGAACCTGGATATATCCTTGGATACGGGAAGAGAACCGGGAGGTCCCTGAAGACGAATATCAGCAAAAGCTCTGTGGTAGGAGAAGGTTTGGATAGTTACCCTATGTTGAACTTCATTTTGGATGAGTCTCAGGCTGTTTGACAACCAAAAAGCCTCTCTATTCCAATGAATGGCCCTGTAGTCGCGGCCTCGAAAACGTCACCGTGAATCGTTGAAGCTTGAGCTAAGGCCATCGCGAACACGTGATCGCGAGGCAAACGGGCAAAAGTGTCAGCTCTGGGCGGTGGAGCAGGTCGTTGCTTGTGGCGGACGCTGCAGCACTTTGTTGCGTGCGAGACGTATTTTAACAAAGAAGACCAGAACATTATATTTTTATTTATTTATTTATTTATGTATTTATTTCTTGTATTGTATGACGATATGATGGAGCTGTGGTTTTTCTCCTTGATTCCTTTTCCTCTCCGTTTTGTAGCTGCGCTTGATGACCTGTCCAAGGTGTTTGCAGCGAGCTCTGGGAATTCTTGCTCGCCACTGCAAGAGCAGGATGCCAGCCACACATGTTTTCAAGTCACAAACTCACCCAGCACAGCAGAATGGGCGGCAAGCAGCCTGATTCGAGGTGGTTGTTGGCGGGTGATTAGCATCCTGGCAGCGTGACGTGTTACCCTTCCTGGCTACCCTCTGTGCTGCGTGGGCGGGCTTGCGTGTTTGTGTGTGGTACAAGGAGAGCCGCCAACGACACTGAGGTTTGTTTAGCTGTAGCGCTTCTATTTTGTCAAGACAGATTGGCAAATAAAACATTGAGAAACCACAATTACTCTTTACATGCTGCTGGCGTAATTTTTGTTTCAGTGGAAATTGCGTCAAAACCCATGATCCTTGTTGTCTTCATTTACCATGCATGCATGATGTGCCAGGCCTAGCATAAGATATCATGCGGGACGCGAGCCATCCTTGGGGCAACAGAGAACAGAGCGTGTGAGTTGTTTGGTGTCTGCCTCTGCCTGTGCTGCAAGAAAGCACAACTCGACGCGACACCGACTCGGCGTCCAAACACTGGCGCTAATGCGTCCTGTTTCTTGGTCTAATATTTTACATCCGGGGTTGGCATAACCCTGGCACGACTGGAATTAATTAATTACCAGCATCGTTTCACCCCAGATAGTTTCGAGTTCGCTCAGCACTTGGTTTTTAGCCCTGGTCGCCAACTCAGCCAGCTTGTCAGCCACCTTGCCGCCAAGCAGATGCAGACAAGACAATCCCCCAAGTTTCTGCGTCGTCTTTGTCTCCAGCCCGGGGGCGGAATGGTTGGCTTGGTTGGGCGCACTAAGAATAGAGTTCAGAAGACCCTCCACCCCTCCCCTCCCCTCCCCTCTCTTGCTCCTCTGACTCCATCCTTGCGTCGTCCCATCGTATGGAAATGCGCCATTCTGTGAAAATAACAGGAAACAAGGTTTGGGTCTATGAAATGACAGAGATCCTGATCATAAAGTTAAAATATGATGGAATCTCTGTGGGACAGCTTTACAACAAGGAGCAATTTCTGGTGGAGGATGGGATGGATGGAAGCGACCACGGAAAGATGGTGTACAGTCAAACACAAGAAACGTATTAAGTTAATTAACAGTTGACCAGCCGGTACTATATATGCCCAGTCAATGTGGTGGTAATTGCACGCGTTGTAACGGCCAATCTCCAACTTGCCATGGATAGAAACTCTTGTTCCCTTTGTCTTCCCCTCCTTGCGGTGCAGCAGAGCCCAATGATGGCTGGATGGATCATGATCTACAGCTCTAGAACACGACCGTCCTTTTCCAAGGACGGTGCAACCTAGTGGACTGTACATGAAGGGGTGCATGCGCATAACAATAAACGGAAACGCCAGCGGGCCATGGGGTCTAGCCAAACGCCGCGTTTCGCTCGAGGCTGATTTTCTCAACATCTCGCGCTGTTGTCTCTGAGGAGGCGAGCCAGGTTTCTGGGTCGTTGAGGGGATTTGCTTGTGGTGCCACAGCGAGTGCGGGTGCTGGAGTTGGACGCTAGAGTTGTACGCTAGAGTTGTACGCTAGAGTTGTACGCTAGAGGTGCAGCCAGCACGGCCTGCAGCCAGCACGGCCAGCAGCTGCATTCAGGCAGGGGACCCCCTCATCTAGGCCTTGATCCTCCCATCCACTACAGCGAGCTAGCGAGGTGCGCTAGGCTGCCATTGGCCGCTGTCGCTCCACCCTGGTCGCTATCACTCCAGGGAACTGGGGGAGGGGCTGTCGGTGGCTACGCTATCATCCAATCCCAGGCCTTGTCCCACCCAACCAAACCAGACATGCAGGTGGCTCAGTGGGCTCTCTGTCTTGACCCAAGAAGTACAACGGCGCCTCTACCTACCTCTACCTACGTCTGCCTCTGCCACTCCCTGTGTTGTGTTTCTCCTCGCATTTTGCCCTACACCACCACCTTCTCTCGTTTCTCTCTCACACATCCCATCCCATTCCGTCCCCTCCGTCCATTTTATCTCTCACCAATCTGCCGTGATAGTCTCCCCTCCTGTCTCCTGCTCAGCTCCGTCTCGCTTCTTCCAAACCCCTCATTGATTCATGGTCAACTAAGAATAGCCTGCACTACCACCAACTATCCCCGCTATCAGAACATCATCGCTGATCCCCGCCCCAGCACACTACCTCTGGTCAACTACGCCTCTACATTCTTCGCTTCCCCCTCAACTTTATTCCTAGCCTTCAACCGTTACTATTCTCCCGCCTTGAATACCAATAACTCTCTGTCAATCTCCCAGCGCAATCATCGGGACAGAAAGACAATTATTATTCCCTGAGATAGAGCTTGCCTCGCTCGACTCACGTACATTACGCTGCTTCCTCTCCAGTCGCTCAGCGCTGGATCGAATAGCACCTTTCGAATATATTCGTCAAGTGGGCTTGTTCTCGGCAGATCAGGAATGCGTGATCTTGCTCTGATCTGGAAGCCAGCTAAACCACGTAAGTGCAGCACCTACAGCCAATGTCGCCGTCCTTCTCACACGTTAACTGTCACAGCTCCATCTGGCTGATTGTCTACTACGTCTACCACTCACTCTATTCAGTCCCGTATACAACTACATGCTCTGCCTGCACTATCCAGATACAGTCAGATTCGGTAACACTATAACAAATACCCTCTTCAGTACGATCTATTACTGTATCTTGTAATGGCGACAATCGCAATTCCCCGACCGATTGCGCCCCATCGACCATCTTCAACCATCAGCACTCCCTCCATCACTCCCCCTCATTCTCTCGAGGAGCCAACCACATCGATCCAGCCAGATTCAACATGTGCTTCGGGTCCAGTACCGAACAAGCATATTCCAGTCTGTCCTACGGGGCCCGCCAAATCGGCTAGCGACCTTGAAACGCCACCGCCGTCGCCGGGAAGCTCTGACGACTACACACAGCACTCTCTCTTGTACCCTGCTGATGCGTTTCCGAGCATTGACTCCGATATAGTATCGCTATACGAAATCGACGCCGGGCAAGTTGCAGATGCTGTCGAATTTAGTGCTAATCAAGCTCTTCCGCCGTGCTCCATGGTGTTTCCGTGGTTTCACGGCTTGCATCCCTTGAATCACATGCAGCAAACTTTCTTTACAGGACGTAGGAGAACCGAAAGAAAGACACCTGCCTGCCTGAGAGGAATACTGCTTGTCAAAGCTGATGGCGACCTCACCACTTCTCGGTTGAAGGGTGCTGTTACCTTTGATGAGTTCATGCGTGGTGGCCCAAATCCTGAATTCATCGATCCAGACCCCCGCGAGGGCTTCTCAGTTCGCAACTTCCAGATCCAGCCTGGAAAGATGGCCCTCGTGTCTGACATCGTGGTCTACGGCGAGGACGCCATGCACAACCAAACAGTCGCTTGGGATATTGCCATGGCGCAGCACCGCTGGAGAACACGAAATGAGGCATGCGACCAAACTATTCCCATGTACAACACATTTGTTTGCACAGCGCCCTTTGAAGAATTTGAAGAACACTACAGCCAGCTCGTAGCTGTGGACTCGCGAGGCTGTTACACTGGCCAAGTTCTTGATTTCGTTCATCAAGAGCGACGCGAGATGTGGGACATGACTGTCGCATCAGAGATATCTCACAATGTCTTTATGGGCCCTTCGCCAGAGCCAAACAGCGAGGACGAGGAACAGTTCGACCTTCTCATCGAATGCAGCGATCTTGGACGCCTCAATCCCGGCGCTTTAAGTGATGTCGCAAAGTGCACGGATGAAAAGTTGCCCGATCCCTTCCATGACTTTCCTTCTTCTGGAAGTATTTTGCCGCCAACTTGGTCCCATGCGGAAGCAGACGGAATTATTGCAACCTGCAAGTGGATTTATCATATTGCACATGGCACTTATCCAGAGTCTGAATGCGAGAGCGATACCGAGAGCGATGACCACAACATGGACTTGGATGGCAAGAGTCAATCCTCCTACCGCCCGAGACGAGTCCTAATTCACTGTGCTGATGGATATACCGAATCGAGTATGCTTGGTATTGCATATTATAGTTTCAGCACTGGTCTCCCGGTACCTGAGGCGTGGCTCAACCTCCATACCGCAAAGGGCCGCAACTTCTTTGCGTATCCCACTGACGTCGCTCTGCTGAAGTCTCTTGCTCCGCGTCTACTCCGCGAGTCGCCTGTTTGTTCACATCAGAGCAATGAAGAGCTTATGGCGTTGGTCAAAGATGAGCCTGACTGGCTCCCTGGGTTAGACGGGTCATTGCCCAGCAGAGTTCTCGACTATTTGTACTTGGGAAATTTAACGCACGCCAACAACCCTGGTTTGCTCCAGGAACTGGGCATTGGACAGATTCTCAGCGTTGGCGAGACTGCCACTTGGCGAGAAGCTGACATTGAGAAATGGGGTCTTGACAATATTTGCATCGTTCAAGGAGTGCAGGACAACGGCATTGACCCTCTGACGGATGAATTCACGCGCTGCCTCGATTTTATTGGTAAGTAAATCTCATGCAATTAGCAAGCAATTCTCGACGTAGAGAAGGCTAATAGAACCCACTTAGAACGGGGACGACGCAATGGAACAGCGACTCTGGTGCACTGTCGTGTTGGTGTGTCTCGCAGTGCGACGATCTGTATTGCTGAGGTCATGAGAACATTGGGGATGTCGTTTCCAAGGGCATATTGCTTCGTGCGAGCCCGAAGATTGAACGTCATCATTCAACCACATTTGCTATTTGCGTATGAACTTCTTCGCTGGGAGGAAGTATTAAAGCAGAACCAAGAGGAAAAGCCGCCAGTCAAACGCGAGCTGGAATGGGCTGAAATCACGCGAGAGATCGCTCTCATGAACAAACCCTATTCAAGATGAAACGAACTAAAACATAGTTATTCTCAGATGAGAAATGGGGTCTAATTTTCACACTGTATAAACAAAAGTGATGAAAAAGAAATTGTATGGCGTTACCGTCCTGGCATGGATTTCGCCTTTTGGAATGGGAGTTTTTGGATTTTTTTGGGCTACTCAGTTTGTTTGAAAGGAAGCTCGATTAACATAATTTGTTTTTGACTTGGGATTCTTGTTATTTATTACAAGGGCCCCTATGCACGCTGTCATGAGCTACGAATATGGTATGATATGATATGGGAAATGGGATACGTTAGCTGTCGAGAAAGGCGTCCGTCCAGCTTCAAGGCTGCTTGTGTGTTTTGCTTTGCCTTTTGTTTTTTGGACTAGGACTCCTGTATTCTTTTCGCATCTTTCTGGCACAGGGCCAGCAAGTATTGTTGAGTGCAGTAATTTTCATGTATGTAACTTATTAGGTTTTCAGCTTGAAGAAGATGCACATAGCTAGCTGGGCAAGTCTTTCTTGGAAATAGCTTTGACGAATTACTTTACTTTATAAGATATGAGCATCTGGCTATTTGTGATGTGTGACATTTGTGAACATATTGGGTTTGTAATCCGAGAGTGAATGGCATATATATAGAAATTGATATCGAAACATTGCTGGTACAACAAAAACGCCTCATTTCATGCGTAAAATCTTCGCAGACATCGACATATTTTCCCACCACGAACAGTGAACTTGATCCCATCAAGCCCCATAGGCCGAACCGTCAATCTTATCATCACCCTCAAGCACCCTACAGTGATTGGTTAGCACTGAAAACAAACAACAGAGAAGTCACGAAGCCACTTACGAGAACTGTTTGACTAGATATCCCTCGCCGCCGTTCTCCATGTCAATGTTATAGACGTAGAAGCCGCCGTCGCTGGTCACCACCATGACTTGAGGACTACTGCTGCTCATGGCGACGACACTGCGCAAGGGCCCATTGGGCGTATTACCTGTGAAACGAGAAGAGGAGCCCGAGGCGGAAGATTTGGGAATCTTGATGAATGCAAAGTCGCGAATTGGCTCCCACATCTCTGTGACGGATTGCGGGAGATAAGAGCCGACAACACCGGCGACGCCACGGCCCATGATCTGGGATGAGCGACGTAGCATATTGCTGAAAGAGCCGCTTTGTCGTCGGTGGACGCCGCGGCCGCTGCCACTGGGACTGGTTGCGAGCTCTGCTGCGTCGCTTCGAGGAGAGTCGGTGGCACTGTTGCCTGGGGAATCGCCGTCTTCGGCGTTGCGGCCTCTAGACCAACGATCTTGTCTTGGTGAGCCGGGAGATTCTATCGGTGCACCGGCTGGGGTGTTTTGGCCGGGAGGTGTACCGAGGCGGAAGATATGCACGGTGTCGGATGTCGAGGACACGCAGAGGAGGGTGGAGCTGAGGTTGAATGACATGCTGTAGATGGTGGAGGGGTACGTTCCTCGTCTGAATTGATATAGCTTCTGGCCACGGGGCACGGAGAAGACTCGAATAATGGTACCTGTTTCGCTAGCGGTAGCGAGGAGGGTACCGTCGTTGTTCAGACATATGGAGCAGAGAGGGGAGCGATGCGCCTCGATGACATTTACGGCCTTGAGCGTCAATGTGTCGAAGACGAGCACGTCACCAGTCGTAGGAGGTACGTATGTAGACTGCGGAGGGGCATGAGATGGTCGTCTAGTATCGGAGTCTTCTCGTGGCTTGGGTAGCGGGTACGCAATGAAGCAGTTTTCGGAAGATGGCGAGAGCGCGCAGATGGCGGATGGGTTGGGCGATGTAGGAATGGTATAGATCAAGCTCATGTTGGAGATGTCGTAGAGGTAGATTTCTTCTTCCAGTACGACGGCGAGTCGCTTTCGGTTGAGACGCACAGCCAAGACGGCAGAGGGAAACGTAAGCTCGCATATGATGGACGCTCTCTGTTGGCGAGATAATGATTAGCGATATATTGTGATGATGTAGAGTTCGTAGTAGCGGGCTTGCCTTTGTGTTTTGTATTACTAGGTGTCGCGGGGACAGGACCAAGGCGACAAGGGAGGTCGAGAAGAGCATCTCGATGATTGCGATGTTGCCATCGTCGCTGCTGAAGATTCGCGAAAATGGATCTGTGTGGTAGATGCGGAATCCTTTCGAGGTACCTGTCGCGAGGGGGTGCCGAGTTAGCATGGAAGGCAGTTGGAGGTCGGTAAAAGCCTGCGATGGACTTACCGACAGCTAAACAGCTGTGGTCTTGGTTAAATGTAATGAAGTTGAGCGCTGGACTCGCCATGTTAGACGGCCCTCACCGGCGAGGCTGGACAGAAGTAGCGACAGTTGATGGTTGTTCAGGAAGAGTTAGGGACAAAATGGCCGTATGAAATAATGAGCGAGCTGTGGTAGACGCTACGGAAGATGGAATTGCTATGTGTCTGGTCGGAATGAGGTGCTGAGCAGGCAGAAGCGAACCGGCGCTGAGACTGCGGGATGTCGAGATTTGAGGTGGAGGTTGGGAAAGCTCCAGGGAAGCTCGTGCCAGTGTCGAATGACGTGTGGGGGTGACTGTCGTCGCCTGCGTCGGTGTCTCTCAGTGAGGGGGAGACGGATTTAGGCATGGGGTGGGGTAATTTCAGCCCATGCTTTGGTGCTTTACTGGCCAGCCGGGTGCTGAGAGAGACGCTGTGGTGGGCCGTTTCCCTCTGGCAGCCCCTCCAAATGCTCTAGTACAGCGCTGTAGAGCTCCTCGCTACAGTGTCGCATTAGCCTGGCTGTCCCTCTGGTTCACTGACGAGTGGGTTTCGCAGGCCATCTTTTTTTTAACTTCTGAGCAGCCACAAAGACAGGATGCTGAAATAAAATTTCAAAAATTGGCTTACACACCCAACGGCATGTAGCATAACGACGCTGCCACAATTCTGAGCCAAGACCACTGATAACAATAATATACGCTCAGTGTATACTGGAGCGGCTTCAAAATGGCGGCAAAAATGGTTCCCAGCTCCTCGGCGAGCGCAACTAGGTCTCAGATGCTCGACGACCTCATCATGGGTGTGAGTCTTTTACATATTGTCCTTGAATGAGCCCTAATTCTGGAAATTGTCACTTTTTATCTTGCTCTCACAGTCATACTGCTCAAAAAGTTTCCATCTTTACATAATGCACATGGCTAACTCAAAACTTTGAATAGACCAACAGCAGCAGCATCGTGTCAAAACGCAGTGTAGAACGCTTATACTACCCCGACGAACCTCACTACTTTCGCTACTTTGTGAAAAAGTTTCAAAGAAGAGCGCCCTTAATTAACAGAGGCTACTGGTTACGTCTCAGAGCAATCGATGTCATTGTACGCCAGTTTCTCACCGAGAAGCCTGGCCGCAAAAAGGTGGTCATCAACCTTGGCTGCGGAAGGTAACTGCCGAACACACATCTCTCATATAAAAAGTAGTCACCAAGCTCACAATATTTACAGTGATGTTCTTCCATGGCAAAGCCATGCTCGCTATGGCCACTCCTGCCAAGACGCCCTCTTCGTCGACGTCGACTACCCTGACCTCATGCAAAAGAAGCGCACAATCGTCCTGGAAACACCGCAACTCAAGGAGCTGCTCGGAGAAAGTTTCACCACCAGTGAAACGATAACTGAACATGTCCTTCTCAAGAGCGACAAGTACTGCCAAGTGGGCTGTGACCTTCGAGAACTTGCAGACTTGAGGGCCGTGTTGGAAGGTTTGGTAGACCTATCGAATTGCGACGTTCTATTTGTCGCAGAGGTCTCAATCACCTACATGGATACAGAGTCCACAGATAACCTGATTCAATGGGCCAAATCTGTCGGTCATGCTGAATTCTGTCTGCTGGAACAATTACTTCCCCATGGAGAACATCATCCATTCGCTCAAACCATGCTTGCGCACTTCAACAAGTTGAAAACGCCGCCTCGCTCGGTGAAGCAATATCCTACACTAGCGACTCAAGAGGAACGATTCAAGAGCCGAGGATGGGGAACCGTTCAGCTATGGGATCTGTGGCAAGCCTGGTCAGGGAAAGATTTCGTGTCAAGCGAGGAGAGAACAGCTCTTGATGAGGTTGAGCCGTTTGATGAGTGGGAAGAGTTTATTCTCTTCGCTAGACACTACATAGTCCTGCATGCCTATGCTCAAGAGCAGAATGCGCTTGACCAACACCAACTCGATGCAGCCTCAACCCAACAAGTACAGATTGCCGCAACTTCATTTGAACGAATTGGAGATGCTCCCAAGCGTAGATTTGGACACTCTCTGGCCACAAAATCGCCAATCGGCGAGAAATTTGCTCTTCATATGATGGGTTTGGGAATCAATGGCCGTGCTGACACCTACGACGTCTTCTCACTCAGCGGAAATGTTGATGTACCTTTGCTACCTGTCACAGGTCCCGTCCCGCGCATGTGTTCCACTCTGACAGATGTCGGAACCTTTGGACAGCTACTGATTGGAGGCAGAAGCTCTCCGGCGAACGCCTTCTCTGATTGCTGGGTGTTCAAAGAGCTCGAAAACACTTGGAAGCCGACATGGCGTTTACCTGTTCCTCTTTATCGCCATGCCAGCCTTCGACTTGGCAATTCTTCACTCGTTTTGGTAACTGGCGGCAGAACTGGAGCCTCTAGTCTTTCCAAGGACTATTTCTTGTTCAACCCTACGACGGGATGGTCTCGCTGCGAGGTACATGGTGGTGTTGTTCCCGCGCCTGTATTGGGTGGTGTGCTTGCAAACTCAGCGGAAGAACAAACATCCCCCGGAAAATTCCACGGCTTGATCGCTGGTGGTATTGGCCACGATGGTCTGATTGAGACCACACAATACCTCTGGTCCTTGGACACTACTGGTACAAATGTAAGTAATGTGAAGCGGACTGTTAACAAATCAAGACTAACGCCCAGCAGCCGACAATCTCTTTTAGACATTTGCCGAGCCAAGTGAAGCGCAATGAGGCACTTTCAGTATTTGGGGCAACCTATGTCTCTTTGTTCGATCAGACGATTATCTGTGGAGGCACTCGGCACGATGGTGCTGTTCTAGGTCAGACTATAACCTCAATCCAGGTTAACAACGAGGGATACAAAGTCACAGAATGGCAACTCAACAACTCCAGCCACGTCGAGGTCCCATTCATGATCGGAGCATCCGTTGTACCAAGGCACAAAGATCTGCTAATCCTCGGCGGTGGCGCGACATGCTTCTCCATGGGAACATTCTGGGAGACAGGTCTCTATTCTATCAAACTCCCAGAGCCTCTCACCGCCAGCAAAGACAGCGCAAATCTTGACAACGCTGTCACATTCTTGGAATCTCACAGAGTAGTTGGCGCACCAGGCGATGCCAAGCCCCACGACAGCTCTCAACCGCAACAAGACGACGTGTCTATTACCACAATCCCAAGAGTCAAAGCAGACTCTTCTGCCGACTTTGAAAACCACCTCAAGAACGGAAAGCCAGTAATTGTCGAAGGACTCAACCTAGGCGGCTGTGTTGAGAAATGGACACCCGAGTACATGGTTGAAGCCGTAGGGGCCGACAAAGAGGTAACACGCTCGACGGAAACCAATGACGAGAACTCCAAATAACAGTGAATCAAGGTTGTTGTGCACGAATGTATACGAGACTCAGACAAGATGGATTTCAACTCGAAGAACTTTCGATACGTCACCGAACCGTTCAAGTCAGTCATGGATAAGATTGGGCATGGCGGACGCCTTTACCTTCGTTCGCTTTCGCAGGAGAAGCCATCTGAATTGCCAGCCAAGCTTGATGAAGACTTTCCAAATTTATCGGCGGATTTTACGCTCCCGCCTGAGCTGGAGTACGTCAGCAAGAACCTCTTCAGTTCCATCCTCAGGGTTTCTGGTCGAGTAAACATGTGGCTGCACTACGATGTGAGTACACGGGGTCCAAGTCACGATGAAGAAAAGCAAAAGCTAATAAAGAGATACAGGTAATGGCAAATATCTATGCTCAAGTTGCAGGGTCCAAAAGGATGATTTTATTCCCGCCAAGCGATGTTTCAAACCTGGCATTCGCACCTGGTGCGTCTAGTTCGAGCCTCAATGTTTTCTCGGCGTTGGATACCGGAACACTTACGTCAGCTCGCCCATACGAAGCGACTCTTCACCCGGGAGACGTACTGTTATTGCCGGCTTTGTGGTTACACACGGCAGCGCCGCTCACAGATTTGAGTGTCGCTGTCAATGTCTTCTTCCGCGACCTGGCGAGTGGATATGGCGTGGGACGAGACGTCTACGGCAATCGAGACCTGGCTGCATACGAAAAGGGGAGACTGGATATCGCTCGCATTGGAAAAAGCTTTCAGGGTCTCCCAGACGAGACCCGACGGTTCTACCTGGCTCGGCTAGCAGACGAGCTGCAGCTCTTCACGGACGGAGGCTAAGTTGAGTCTCGGCCAACACGAGCGACAATAGTAATAGTAGACAAGACAGTAGCACGATTGATGAAGCATGCCATGCAGAATTAGACTTTAGCCAGATCCTATTTCATTTCGTTTGTTTAGTAAATAATTGCCATCGGTGAAGGCAGAGCTGCAAGTTAATGGTCGAGCAATTGGCGCACGTTCATTGGTGGTAAAATTAGTGGCCGATCGATCGGGCGGGCACTGGACAAGGTTAGATTGAGCACTGGACGCAGCACTGGACGCAGCGCTGCAGCGACAAACAAGCGATGGCTGCGCTGGAGCTGCTAGACCAGACGCAAGCGAGACACTATCATTTCCCGGCCACAATCTCGCAGCGTTCCAGGCCGCAATTTGCTGAATCCATCCAAAGAAAATAGCGGAATTGGTTGCCATTGCACCCCAGCGTTGGACTCGTGCAGCAGTTTCGTCCGACACAAGCTCTCGGCCTGATTGTTACGTCACTGGCCTGTCCGAAGCTCGAGCTCCCCGCGATTGCGTTTGGGATAACATCATCGTCGAATCCGCCAATTCGAACCCAACCGCATCCGATTCCATCAGAAGCTGAGCCAAAATGTCCCGATTGGCACCTTCTCGTCGCATCCTGCGGCGCATGCTGCTGCCCGGTGCCGTCGTTGGTACTGGCGCTGTCCTCTACTACAGCTACCGACCCAGAAACCTTCCAGGCTCATCGTCACCTGCCGTGCCACCTCCAACGTACGCGCCAGATGGATCATTTACTATGCCTCGATTCCCAAAAGTCAAGTCGAGAGAGGAACAGCTCGATGCCCTTCGAAACAGTGGCTCAGGCGCGGCCTCGGACGAATACGACATGCTCATCATCGGAGGCGGAGCGACGGGAACTGGTGTTGCGCTTGATGCAGCCACACGCGGCCTGCGCGTAGCTGTTGTAGAGCGTGATGATTTCAGCAGTGGAACGAGTAGCAAGAGTACCAAGCTTGTGCATGGTGGCGTCAGATATCTCGAGAAGGCCGTTTGGAACCTTGATTACAACCAATATCAGCTTGTGCGCGAGGCCTTGAAGGAACGCAAGTACTTTTTGCAGACTGCTCCGCATCTGAGCTCATGGCTGCCAATCATGTTGCCGCTGGACAAGTGGTGGAAAGCACCATACTACTGGGCTGGTACCAAATTTTACGATATTTTGGCAGGTGCCGAGGGAATTGAGAGCTCCTACTTCCTAACCAGGAGCAAGGCTCTGGAGGCTTTCCCCATGCTGAGGCAGGATAACTTGGTTGGAGCTCTCGTGTACTACGATGGTGCACACAACGACTCGCGTATGAACGTCTCCATTGCCATGACTGCTGCTTTGTACGGTGCCACCGTTGCAAACCACACCGAAGTTACCGGGCTGCTGAAAGACGAGTCTGGAAAGCTTTGCGGTGCCAAGGTACGAGATCTTGTCGCGATTCGCGATGGCAAGCCCACAGAGGACATCACGGTGCGCGCCAAGTCTGTCATCAACTGCACTGGACCCTTTACCGACAGCATCCGAAAGATGGATGACCAGGACTGCAAGGAGATTGTTGCCCCATCATCTGGAGTTCACGTAATTCTCCCAGGATACTACAGCCCTGGCAAGATGGGCCTGCTGGACCCTTCTACATCGGATGGTCGCGTCATCTTCTTCTTGCCATGGCAGGGCAACACCATCGCCGGTACTACTGATTCTCCCTCCAAGATTAGCGCCAATCCTCTGCCGGACGAGGACTCTATCAACTGGATTCTACACGAAATTAGACAATACCTGTCACCCGAGATCAATGTCCGCAGAGGTGACGTTCTGGCGGCGTGGTCTGGCATCCGTCCCTTGGTCAAGGACCCCAAGGCCAAGAACACCGAATCGCTTGTCCGCAATCACTTGGTTCACATTTCCAACTCTGGTCTTTTGACCTGCGCAGGTGGCAAGTGGACGACATACCGCCAGATGGCCGAGGAGTGTGTAGACGAAGCCATCTCCCACTATGGACTCCACACGAAGGCATTTGCCAACGCTCCACGCGTGAGCGGTACCAATCTGGTAGACGATGGAGCTCACCTGGATGGTACTTGCCAGACCCATAACGTCCGCCTGGTGGGAGCCCACGGATTCAGCAAGACATTGTTCATCCCACTGATTCAGCACTTTGGCGTCGAGACCGAAGTGGCCAAGCACCTGACTGAAAGCTACGGAGACCGAGCATGGACCGTAGCATCTTTATGCAAGCTCACTGATCAAAGATTCCCTGCGCGCGGCGAGCGCATTGCGCGACTGTACCCATTTGTGGATGGCGAGGTCCGATATGCGGTGCGCCATGAATATGCACAAACAGCAATCGATGTTCTGGCTCGACGCACAAGACTCGCGTTTTTGAATGCACAGGCAGCTCTGGAAGCACTGCCCAAGATTATTGATATCATGTCGGATGAGCTCAAGTGGGATCGCGCACGACAGGACACGGAATGGAAAGAAAGTACGTATATGGACCTTACCCGACTCATTTAACCCCCACGTTTCGCCAGCACGCACTGCGCCTTGTCCACGCTGGGGAAGCTGCAGTGTTGAAATTAAGCATGGTTGCTTTGCAAATCAAATCGTCACTAACACCCCTGCTCTCTTTCTTTAGCCGTTTCGTTTCTCAAGTCGATGGGTCTGCCTCAACCCATGCTGTCCGCTACTCGGAAGCAAGTGGAACAAGGCAAGCTGGACTTTGCGAACTCGCTGGAATGGAACATGTATTCCCGCCACAACCGACCAACTGACGAGTAGAGACAGAGGCAACAGAACGGGCGCCTTCTGACTTTACGCCCGCCCTGATGATGAAGTGACTAACCCGCCTCGCCCGCCCTTTAACCAACAACAGTCACATTTATGCGCTATCAACGCCCTCCCCTGGTGACTGATTCACCGTGGTGTGGCGCCAAGCACGCCCTTTGGGGCCGCCCTCTCGTTTTGCCTTATTGTGTGACAGCCCCCAGAGGCGTCATGTGAACAACGCCATGTTCAAGCAACCCAGCGGATTGGAGCACGTTTTCCCAGCCAACCCCCCACCCCTTGTTGTGTTTCCCAAAGAGGCGAATGCAATACATGGGGTCGAGCCTCATCACAAACCACGACATTTCGTTCCGCTATTTTTGTTTCCCTTTGTTTCGACCACGCTGGCGGGTGTGTTGTACCCAATGGCAACCCAGTGTGCCGGTTTCACGGCATGTCATTACACACACAGTAACGCCACGACCATAACACAGACCAATTAATCACCGGGGGGGTTTTAACAGCGCAAACAGCCACTATCATTGACACATCTATAGCCTGCAAGAGCTGGATTCGGTATAGATGCGCCCGTTTCTTTTTCCTCTCTTCCATTTCTACCGGTATCTGTTTGCATTTTATTTGTCACAGGCCCAGGGCCAGGGCCAGGGATTCTTGGTTTACAATAGTACTGTAGTTCTATTTTCCTAATTCACTCAAACTTCCTCTTTCCCAGAACTTCCCATCCTAAAAATTCACTATCTTCAAACAACCGTGCTCATTGCGGCCGTAGCGCGCCCAATAAACTTTCCCAAAAACCAAAAGCCACCACTACCGTGTTGATCGCTACCTAACCACCTCCCCCTTCCCCCCTCCCCCCAAAAAGCTTATCCTACATCCGATGTCACCGCTTACCAAAGAAAAATAAAATCCCCGACCCGACCAGTAAATTTTTGGGACGAAACGGACTCTCCGCCGAAATCACTACCCAGAAAACCCCCAAAAAAAACACCGCATTCCAGAATCTGGTCTGGTCTTCTGTCGGCCCACCAGCCCTTACACTCATCAAGGTTGTTACAAAAATTTGCGCAAAAACATCCATTCTAAACGATGAGCCAAAAAGCCAAAAGCCAAAAGCCCATAAATTGAGTACCTCATAAAAGCAAAAAATCCATAATTTCATGCTCCAATTTCGCCATTTCGTCCCTGCGACTCGCACTGGGCGCCGTTGCTAAATTGACCCCACCAGGACGCGCTGAAGCGTTTTACCAGTTCCCTCTCTAAGGTTTTCCTCTCGCGTCCTTGCCTTAAAGGGCCACCCCAGAAGCTCTCATGGGGGTCAAAGAGGGAACGGAACCGCAATTCCATGCCCACACTTCTTGGCTGTACATGGTCCGGGTTTCCTTGAGTCAAGGCCTAACTGGTCCCATAACTCGTCCCCCGGTGCTAAGAGGTCGGAAGCACGGCTCGTAACTGTTACGGACGGTGTAACGACAAAGGGCTGGCGGAAAGACGGCAATTATTCCCGCCCTCGCCCACCACACCTTCTCAGTCACCCGCAAGAGTAAAGTCAACGACGGAGTCAAATCGTCACGTAAAGCGCGGCACTCGGCAGGGTCATGACACTTCACAAATGGTCACAAGAGTCACAAGAGTCATAGCCATGAGAGAAATTCATTTCGAAAGAAAAATAAAAGTAAAGTGTGGCCTGGGTGCGTACACCGCAGCGCCCAAATCTCATTCAAGAAGAAATAGACCAGAGAATAATGATATTCCCATCCCTATTCTAACTACTCTATACATCGATACCCCAACATCAGAAGCAAATATTCAAAAATAAACACAAAACGCCAGTCAATAAATAAAAAGATATCCCACAAACTCCAAGCACGCCTCGTGCTATGCCGCGTCTATAAAGCTGTCCGTTGTAAAAAACGTGTTTGCTATGCCAAATGCTATGCCTTTTCATAACCGTGAAAAAAAAAACAACAAGTCGTAAAGTCTGCTGAGACAGGAAAAAAAGAAATAGTAAGAGATAAAAATAGAATCAAAGTTGATCCTGTTGTTGCATGCTTCCAAAAAAAAAGAGTAGAGTGTGAAGCAAAGTCGTCGCTGGCTTTATGATCTATCGAGTCTGACAGAAGGAAGCACAATGTCGCCTTGAGAATCCATAGACTGGTCCATGGCGAGTTTCTCGCACCAGACGCTTTCCCAGCCGTACATATCAGTGAGCGGAGTCGCCAGGTGATATGAATCAACAATGTCGTCGAGAAAATCGTTGTCGACGCTCATCGGGCTAGGACACGCGTCCGAGCATGGCGAGTCTTCGTCAGACATTTCGTTTGCCAAATATGTTAGTGCAGTCGAGGCGGCTAGAGGCAATGGTGCCTGTCTATCCACTGAATGTCGGCTTGACCTGAACGTCGTGTGGTGTTTGCGTCGTTGTTGCGTCAAAGGCAGGACGTTGAACATGCCCTCGCCTCTCGTCGCCGTGCCATCTCTGGCACCTCCATTTCGTTCTTGTCCCCTCTCCAAAATTCTCGCCACGTTCTTGCGTGCTACAACAGGTAATGAGAAGCGTCTATCCAGTTGAGGTCGTTGCGTTGTATTAGTTGTGGTCGTGATGTTGTTCGTGTCCTTGGAAGTGGTGGTGGAGGCTTTGAATGGCACGGCTTGTAACCTTCATAATGGGTTACTGTGAGCGCCACCACCGCCTCTGGATGATTCGGAGTCGCGAGAGGATGAGCTGGGGTGGCGGTTGGAGGGCTTGCGTGTGAATCCAAGCTTCTGTCCAACCTTTTTCCAGCCCTTGTTGTGAGCGGCAACAGCACGCTGCAGACCGCCCGTGGCCTGCATCCCCCAGTCAGCGGTAGGAGGAGTCGTAGGAGGAGTCATTGGCTCCGTAGTGGCTGGTGAGTTGCCCTCGCTGTCATCCGTGAGACCCTCAGGTTCTAAAGGCTGTGAAGAAGCGATGGCATATCGAGAATATCTAGCACCTCGGACGCTTGTGGCACGAGCCAGTGCAGGAGATTTGGGAGAATGGCCCTGGTGATCACCATGTTCAACATGTACAGGAGCCACAGACTCGAGGAAAGGGACAAGGAGAGAGTCATTCATCAATTCGTAAATGATGCGGCCAGCCTCGTTGACCACGGAAGGATGAGGAGGCTCTGGTCCACAAGTGACGTTGAGAAGGCGATCGCGCACGCGAGCAGGAATATTGATCTCACGAGGGGCACAGGGGATAATGTAGACCTGCATGAGTCTCTCCCATAGCGTGCAGAGGCGGTTGTTGCTGTCGGCACCATAGGGAGTCTCGGCATGAAGTTCGTTGTAAATTGTGGCGTAGCGTTGAGAGTCGAGGGTGAATTCTAGCGTTTCCATGCAGTGGTTCTGGGACAGATATGCCATGAAAGCTGTCAAGGTCCAGGGAGGAGGAGAAATATCGAGGAGGATGTCGGTGAGCGACGGCGGTACTGGTGATGAGGAGGACATGTTGTATTTGGGGGAGGAGGATCGAGACGAGAAGACTTCGCTCGGAGGCCGCGAGGCCGTCAAATCAATTTCAATTTCGCAGAATTCCTCAAAGGCCGAGGAGGGGCGAGGAGAGAGCTCTTGCGGGCTAGGAGTCAAATAGACGTCAGGTTGTTGATGTATCCTGGGCTTCACCATGGTCTCCTCTGGTTCAAGCAATCGGGACCGCTTGTGGTGTGGGTGGTGTCGGCGCGCGACGCCTGCGGGGGCCGAACGAGCTCGACTTGTGTTGGTTGCGAGGAAGGCGAGGGTGTTTTTATTCGGTTGAATTCAGAGTTTGTCGAATACGCTGCGCACAGGCACCGAGACACATGTACAATAGACAAAAAGGCAAACGTTGGACCAGCTCAGGAAGTAAGTGTGTTGTAGGAGGAGGATAACCGGAGACGCCGAGTGTGACCAAGTCGTGTCGAATACAAGAGCGAGAGGTATAGTAGGGATGGAATATTGGTACAGTAGCTTGCGAAAGGGAGTCGAAAAAGTGTGAAGGAGAAAAGGCGAGAGACCAATTGTGAAGAGTATGTGAAGGAGAGAGGAAGGGAGAAATGACGTTTTTGCAGAGGGGAGAAGGCAGCGAGACAGCGAGACAAAGAGAAGACGATGGTGCAGCAGGTTCGTCGGTAGAAGGCAGCGATCGCCTGGGTCTAGGTCGTGTCTGGCAACCAGAAACAACCAAGAGAAGTGGGAATGCGGTGCAGTACCAAGAACCTGGCAGTGGAGACGACGTCGAGAAGCACAGGGAAAGAAGCGGGGGTGCCTTCTGGCCCAGTGGGTGCGTGGGTGGCCCTGCACGCCGTGCAGCTCAAACAAGGGCAGCGAGGTCAGTGGCTTGCAGGGATTGTGGAAGAAAAGAAGGGCCAAAAAGAAGGTTGATGAGTCTCTAGTGGCCTCTAGTGGCCTGCGGTGGTCCCCCAGTGGTCCTTTGCGGCCTAGCGCCAGCCGACGTGCAGCGTTGCGTTGCCGTGTTGCGTCGCAGGACAAGGCAGGGGGCCCAGCGCTGGAATGGTTTGGGTTTAGTGGCTGTGGGCTGCTGTGGACTGGCAGCGCCGGTAGTGGTGTGTTTTCAGTGGGCTCCTGCTCTCTGCTGCTCTTTTTTTAGTGGGTGGGACAGCGCTCTGCAGCAGGACAGAGAGGAGACGGATGCACTGTAACAGGAGTGAGCGCGAGAGGCACACAGAGAGAGAGACGCTGTAACCTCTGAAGTGGGTTTTTGGGACTGTCAAAAATCCCAATGGAGGATTGTTCGCTGCAACCAGGAGGATTAGAGTTAGGAACAGGACCGAAAGCCAAACTGCAAAAAGAGGCCGAGAGGAAGACAAGGGTCTGTTCCCCTTTTTGGGATCTGGTTCGCACCCAAAGCAGCTTTATCCCCGTTGAAGAGATTTCCTCAAAAGAAGACAGAAATTTCATGCACTAGGCTTGATCAATCAATGCCTTGTTCGTCGCAAACCGCGGCGATATTTTATTTCCTGGCCCAAGTGTCGGCGAGAGCGATGGCCTCCAAACACAAACACTGGGGCGGCGCCTGGGCTCTGGCTGGCTGTGGCTCATGGGTGCAGAGTGCGACGGCCGCAAACTTAGCAGACAACGGACTAGCTCGTCCATTAGTTCAGCAGCAATCACACAGTACAAGTAATAATCAGCGGGACAGCATACAAAAAAAAAAGAGTGGACTAATTTCAACCAGCAAGAGTCAGAACTCTGCAGACAATGACAAGGGATTGATTAATGTTCGCCAGGTTAGCGGACTGATTGGCCTCTAGCGCCGTCCAGGTGGTGCCACGGGAGGGTCACTAGCCTCAGCCAGCAGGGGCAAAAAGGCAGCAAGAGGCAAAAAGAGCTGACCTGTGTTGCCTGTATCTAATTATACATTGTCATTTAGATTTCACTAAAACAAGCCACCGATGGAAATATTTCCGCAGACCTGGTTGTTCGACGTCTTTCATTTCGGCTGATCGTACCATGTAGGCTGCATGGAATGGGCGGCGAAATGAAAGCCAATAAAGGGAATGCCAGTGAAAAATGAAAAATAAAAATTGAAAGAGCAAAGAAAGATGGAATGAAAATAAAATAATTGACAACGTCGACAACACAATAGAAGCTCATGCACACTGTCGTCAATAGCCAAGCCCAAAACGAACAAACACCCGGCCCATGTGAAATGTGAGGAGCGCCGACGATCAATGCTAAGCAAGGAACAAACGTGCAGCGACGAATTGCTTGGAAATAAAACCTAGATTAGAATGCACCCGCCTGCAGATGATCTTCAATGATGAGCGGAAAAACGTGTCACTTTTTGTTCCCTCTCCTGCGCTGTCGAGCAGGGAAAAATAGATTGCGCGCAGCTGAGCCGTCGCTGTAGCCCTGTCCATCATCGTGCCCGTTGCCAATTTGCCACCACTGGCCACCACTGGCCACCACCACTACCTGTAAACCATCGTCATGCATCTTGCACTTCAGGCAGAAAACACTTCATCCCATTAATTAACTATCGCAGGGACGGAAAAAAAAAAAAAGAAACAAGTCTAAAGAGGCGAAAGCCGCCAAGCTATTGCGGTCCCGTGCATCATTCACCGTCATGACCCTTGCCGGAGTATTTCCCCCCCCAAAGGCAAGGGCCCTGATTTCGCCACTGTCGTCGTCTTCCAGAACAATTGGGGGCTGCCAGTACTGGCGCTGAAACGAGCCACACCATTTTGACCACTGTGACCATGCAACCACCCAGAATTGCCAGATCATTTAGTAGGAAAAGGGTCTCGGTGTGGCAGTGCCCAGCGTGCAAGCCACACCGCAGCGCCAGGAAAATCAGTGAAAAACTCACAGTGGGCTACGCTGCCTATGACGCAATGACCACCACTGTTCGCGTATAGAGGTACTTGTAGAACTGTAAAAGTGGAGCCCCGCTACAGCGAGCCGCTTCAGCGCCTTTAGTGGACGCTTGAATCTGTCCGATCTTTAGCCGGCGCATCCTGTCCGCTGCCAAACCGCCAACCTCACTGGAGCTTCAGCGCTACCAACGACATCGCGATACCCTCAACAGCGCACCCGCTCCCGCCGCCCAAGTACCTCGCCTACACGCCCCCGATTGGGCAATGCGCCACCCAAGACGCGATCGAACACGGTCCACCGATAACCGAGAACCTTATTCTGCTCGCACTCAGCAGGCACCCATCGCACAGGTACATTACGTCCTTCTTCTCCCCCTCTGTTGCCTACTCTCTTTCTTCTCTCCTTCATGCCTTCTATTTTCCTTGTTTTGCAACAGCAGCAGCAACAACAACAGCAACAGCAACAACAACCGAGACAAGCTCAATACAGTCGATATGGCATTCATCATCCATACATTCGACTGTAAAGACTTCTCTGATGTTCTTGACTGTCACGATGATCTTTACTAACTCTGCTTTTAGTCACCATCAACCCCATCACCGCAATCGTGCGAATCTGGGCCATCGCGCTCATCCTCCTTATCATCATGACGACCTTTGTTGGCGGCATTGCCAACTGGGCATTTTCTCGTAAGTTCCTTCCTGCCGCTTCCTCCGGCATTCCCCAACTTTTCATCATCTCCCGCTCCGACTTGCCCAGCTCCTTCTCCCCGATGGCCATCAAAATGCTAATCGCAATCATCGCAGAAATTCACCATGCATACATCTCCATCCAAAGCCGCCAAGATGGCGCCACGAAACGGGCCAGAACTTCCTCCAAGACCTCCTCCAACGCCACACAAGCTGTTCGCCCCTGGACCAGTTCCAATGACACCATGCAGCTTGCTTCTGCCTCTGTCAGCTTCAGAACAATGGTCGAGAACATGCGAAGTGTCTCCAGACGCTACAAGAACTCTCCCGCTATGAGCAAGGTTCTTAAGCCGTTTGCACACATCTTAAAGCAAGTTCCCAACACCGACGACGACCTGGCTCTCGCCTTCTACAAACAGACGCAAATCTTGTTGACCTTTATCGACTCCACATATGATGCAAACAAGATCGCACGTCTCCGTGAAGCCAATGAGTTCGTTCCTGTCAATACCATTGCCTTGGCTGGTTGTCCAGAGAAGCTTCTTGTCCTTGCCTCAGAACTGCTCAAGACGCCCGAGATGCCATACGTCTTCAAGAACCTGCTCGAATTCCATGGTCAGAAGAACATCCGCATGCCCCTCTACTTTATCGCCAGAGTCCACAGCGACCTGGATGCCTTTGTGCAAAAGCAGCCACTGCCCTCCTATTACAACGACTTCCCGCTTTACATGGCCGATGTCATGCAGCCTGCTATATCCTCCTCATTTGCCAGTGCTGATGGAAAGCCTGAGTCTGAGCCTGTTGCTGACGAAGATTGCGTCGCAACTCAATATATCTCTCCCTTCGACACTGATTCCGCCCCGACCGTCTCTGACGAAGATTGCGTCGAGACTCATCAGATGCTCCCCTCTCCTCCTCTCTCTCCACCCATTACCACTGACGAAGATTGCGTCGTGGCTGAACCTACCAACACCACTGACGAAGATTGCGTCGTGGTTGAACCTACCGATACCCTTGAATCGCTTAGAGCCGATGAACGAGCCGCGAACTTGGAAATCATGCCTCTTGTTGTCCGCTCCGCTACCCGTCTTTTGAAAGACTACCAACCTCTTGCTACCTTGGAAACAGACCGTCTCAATCTGGAGTACAATACCATGACCAACATGCTGAATACGAGCCTCATCATCAGCGAAAGAGGACAATGGCGCTTGGACAAGTACAAGAAAGACCAAAAACAAGCCGACAAAGATGCAAACCTCGTTGGAGAATTGGGAACTTTGTTGGACGACATGAAGAAGAAGGAGAAGGATCTGCGTGATCGTCAGGAACGATTTTACGAGACCTCTGGGTTCCGCGCCCCCAAGAAGCAACTCATCCAAATGTTGCCCGTTGCCAAATCCAACGCCACCTGGGACGCCGTTTGGCAAGACAAGGACCGCATCCTGAGCACAGACGTGCGCGGCACACCACTCAAGCAACACGACTTTGAATCTCTCATCCGCGAAACCGCATGGCTCAATGACGAGATTGTCAACAGCGTTTTTGGATACTTGGACCGCGCCATCAACACCGCCGCCGGCATCACCGACCACAAAAAACAGACCCGAAAGTGCTACACGGTGTCATCCCTCTTCATCTCCCGCCTCGAGGCGGACGTCAAGGCTAGCATCTCGTCATTCAAGAGACAAGGCATCACCAAGACGAACCTTTTGGACGTCGACACGATCCTGCTGCCAATCTGCTCCCGCTCGCACTGGACGCTTCTCGCGATCCTCCCCTCCCGACGCATCATCACCCACATCGACCCGATGCTGTCGGTCTCCGACCAGAGACGCATCACTCTGGCGGAGGGCCTCTTGCACGCCGTGCTCGAGGAGAGGTGGAACCGTGCCGAGTGGAGGGTCGAGACCATCCCGGCGCCCCGTCAGACCAACGGTTATGACTGCGGCGTCTTCACAATCACCAACGGGATGTGTCTCGCCCTCGGCATCAACCCGGCTGTGGCTTACACGGCTGGAGAGATGCCGGAGCAGAGACTCCGCCTCGCGGCAACCCTTTTGAACAAAGGGTTCACGGGAGACTATGATCTCTCGGTGTTTTAAATATCATTATTATTATCATTATCATTGGGACGGCGTTTTGGGACGGAAAATATTCTTATGATACCCTGGATAGAACGGACGACATCAATAAACCGGTTTAAATTTTTCTACATCAATTGGTTCCTTTTGCGTGATTTATCGTGATGACTTTCAATTTGTCGTGATCATCGTGACTTGTACTACTAACAACACTACATCAACAGCACTGACGACGTAACTAGCTTCAATAAAAAATGGTCATCAATTCAATAAATCTACATACTCTACAACTGCGACGTGATGCCCCCCAACGACTTTGTACAGAACGCTCCAAAATACTCATTCAGCGCTTCCACCGTACCACTCCCCTCGACCAACCTCACCACCAGCCCAACATACCCATCCGGCCTCACCACCACCACACCACCCTCCTCCTCACTCAACCCCATCTTCGCATGCGCCGACGCCTTCGCATCAGGCACCCTCGCATCCCACCGATCGTCAGCATACACATGCTCCCTATACCTGGCCAACACATCCGGCACGACCTTTGCAATCTCAACCCCGTGCCTCTTGGCCGCAAACACCGTACACAGCGTAAAGAAGTGGCTGTGGGGATTATGCTTCTCCAGATGTGACACGGAATCGATATCGTCGCGAGCATACGCCGCGTAAAACGACTTCTTGCTCTGCATGCCCTTGGCGAGGTCGCTGAGCGCCGTGCGCGTCTTCTCTGGGTGTCCGGCGAAGATGAAGATGCGGAACGAGCCGTTGAGGGGAATCTCCTGCTCGAGGTGGACGACGTTGGCATCGACGACGCGCGTAACGTTGGAGTTGATGAATATGCGGCCGGTGACGAGCTTGGTGCCTTCGGGGTGGATGAGGGATGATGCGGCTGGGTGGGAGGGTGACCAGTTCATAGCGTTGGGGCCGTAGTAGACGCCATATCCGGATGTGAATTCGCACGACTCCTTGAATGTGCGGATAAAGTCGTTGTCGTCGGCGGAAGCGTCCGAGGCGGCTTCCACTTCGCTGGCGGCGGGAGGCCGTTGCGAAAAGAGCTTGGCGTAGCGGTTGTCAAAGTCGAGAAGCATCTCTGCGACGTTGCGGCGTTCAGTCTCATAGGTCTTGAGGATATCGCGACGGGCGAAACCGGCTTCTACGGCGTGGATCTTCCACGCGAGGTTTTGGGCATCGAGGAACGCCGTGTTCATGCCTTGGCCAGCTTTGGGCTGCAAATTGGTTAGCCTGTGATAGGAGATTCGCAGGGAAAGGAACTTGAACTTACGCTGTGGGTGTGGCATGCGTCTCCGCCGATGAAGACGCGCTCATCAAGGGTATAGCGGTCGGCAATGCCTTGACCAATGGGATATACCGAGTACCATTCGACATTGTCCCATTTGATAAAGTAAGGGTGGAGGATCTTCTTTGCGGATTCTTGGACCTGTTCGGCCGTGGCTGTTTTGCGTGGACTAAAGTCTGGGTCTGTGGAGGAGGCTATTTGGATGTAGAGACGGACCATGTTGTCTTCTCTGGGGATGACCATGATGGAGCCATGTTCTGAATGGATGGTGCATTTCATCTATTTCCGTTAGTTGACTGCCGCTGTTGGGTGAAACAGTCTACTTACCTTGATATCAGGAAAATCCGTCTGCACAACCCCATCCATCACACCCCAAACATACGCAATGGGATCCTTGTGCTGAATCCCAATATTCAACTGATTCCTAACAAACGACCTCGCACCCTCCCCACCAAAGAGATACTTGGCACGAATCGTCTCTCTATCATTCCCATCTACGTGCTCCAAGTCCACTCTGACGGGGTACTCGCCCTTGGCCTCATTCTCAAACCCGGTAATCGTCCACGGCCGCTTCACCTCAACACCATTCTTGGCCAAGTCATCGAGAAACACGCGCTCAATGTGGCCCTGGTGCAGCAGCGTCGTGAAGGGATACCGCGCATCGATGAACTCGGGACAGCTAGCCCATGTGCCTGTGCGGGCAATGCCCGAGCCAGACTTACAGGGGTCCCAGAAGGCGACTTCGTAGACGCGGGCGGGCTTGTGTGACATGATGGCGGACTTGAGGCCCATGTTGCGCAGCAGGTCGAGCGAACGGGGCTGGATGCCGTCCGCTCGGCCGGTGGCGGTGGGAGTTGGCCGGTTGTCGATGTGTCTGATTTTGTAGCCCCAGCGGGCGAGGCATGTGGAGAGCATGAGGCCTACAGGGCCGGCTCCGACGATGACTGGATGTGTTAGCTTGAGTAGAGCAAAGGCAGGGACGGGGACGGTACCAATGTCATAGTCGGAGGGTTGTTGTGGCGCCATTGGAGTTGGCTGTTGTGTAAGAGTTGCAAGGTTATGGGAGAGGATATCAGGATGTACGGGATGTAAAGATGTAAAGAGGATGAAAGGTAAAGAGTATGGTTGGATGTGGCCGCAATGAGTTGAAAGAAACACAGCAAGGCAAGTATTTATCCAAAGACTAAGGCCGAGTTATTCGCGACAGATGGGGGCGACGGCGCAAGCCATGCAATCACAAAATTATCCGAAGCGCGGGACGACAGAGAGAGGACGATATCAACGGCTTGCGGTTCGGGTAGTTGGGATGTGTGAGAGATAGGGACAGAAATGCCGTGGTGTAAACCGAAAGGGTCTAGAAGGAGATTGTCACTTATTTGGGAGGAGACGCATTTATTAAGAGGAGCCACAGAGACAAAAGCCAAAAGCCAATGAGGGAAAAGCAGCTAAATTTACGTACACTAGACATACATGATTGGAAAAATGATGCGGCCAAGGCGGCGATGCAGGCATACGGGCGGCGGAGGTGGACAAGTGGAACTGCATTCACGGCATAGATCTCGGGAGTCTACTTGCACTGTATGCTCTTGTCTATTACAGTCCTGCCCACAGCACAGCCCATAGTTAATTGTAAGCAGGCTGATTGGACTGGCGCTAGTTTAGACTGAGGAGTTGGCTGATACTCCGTTCTTGTATTGGACCCATTGCAGACGTGACAAGACTCGACACTACCAGCAATACCCAACGTTTATAAATGATTTCAATGAGTTATTCGTCATCTGAGAAAATTCAGGTATATGCCACGACTTTTTCCATCCTCAGTTCATTTTTTTTTCCATTTTTTGACGCCAGAGTTCATTCTCGGCCCTTTGGCTTCGGATGCGTGCACGGCAAGCGAAAAGTGGAGGTGCTTCTCCGCAGCCAAAAAAAAGAACCAGACTAAAATTGGCCCTAAAACGCGCCCGGAACTTGAACTCGGGAATTAGTCTGCGCTTTGGTGCGGGGGATTTCCCTCACTGACAGTACAAGTAAGTAACTCACAGTAAGTCACTGGCTACTGTTTGCCCCAAGACCCCCAAAAAGAAAGACGTCACTGCATTTCCCCAATGTCGTCGCGTGTTTCTCTGCTGGCCGACATCACTACCGTCCAACTGCTCCGGATCGGCCCCTTCGGTTGCTTCGCGACGCGATATTTCCTCAACACCCGACCTGACTCTGTCCATCATTTCCATTGACTGATTCATCTTCAAGTCGCGAAAGCGCACATCTCTGTCTCGTGTCGCAGCGTGGTTCTCCAAGTGGTGGTGATCCCCATCAAGCTGTGCCACACCAACGGCAACACTCTTCATCTTCGATTGTCGTCGACAAGAAATATATTGAAAAATAAAATACTGTGCATCAAGTCATTTACAAATTCGCTTGTTCCCTTGGCTTTCCCTTTCCCTTGCCAAATTTACTCAACGCAGGCAACGCATAAATAATCTGCCTCGCCATGCACACCAACTCCCCGCCTTCATCCTGCATCGTAACCTCAAGATCCAACCTGCCCTTCTTCAGCACCCTCGTCATCGACCTCATGCAGATCATCCTCTCTCCTTCCTTTGGCAATCTTTTCTTAAACTCAAAATCCAACGTCAGTGTGTTGCTAATCGTCGTCGACTTCATCGCCTCCTCCAGCTTATTCGGCAACACAGCCATCTTGCCTGGATTCCGCTTCTCGAACGCCATTGCGTCTCTGTTGTTCCTGTGCGCATCATACGGCCCATTGTTGCGCAGCAGCGTATCCGTCATGGAGGGGATAATGTCTGTAAACAGCGCGATGTCTGTAGTGTGCACTCTGCCGTCTACGTAACCGAGCCAGTAGTCGCAGATGCCGTCAACCTGGTAGCCAGTCCGTGGAACAACCGATACGAACCGGGTGACAATGGGAAGAATCTCTGCTTCGATGCAGAAAGACACCCAATTAGGTTCTGGCTTTCCCGCAGCGATGAGGTCCAGGTCAGGTTCAGCTGGGGCAGTAGGAAGTAGCGTCCAACTCGTTGGATGGCTGGGTCCGACGGAGACGTCAAAATTGGTAGACACGACGGTTGCAGTGGCCTTGAGCTTGTCGTCCTGAGCGACATCCAGTCGCAGGTTGCAAGCAATTTTGCCAATCTTTAGCACAGTGATGGTGATGACGCTGTCCACTGGCTTGCATGGATACAAGAAGTCGACGTGCATGGTCAATAGATCTGGCTGGTTCAGCTTGGCGAGGGTTGGGTCGGTCGTGAGATGTGTCTCAGCAGCGTGATGGATTGCCGCCGTGATAACACCACCCATTTGGGCTGCCATTGTGTCAGTTTGGACGAGTTATTGTCATGGATGTGAAATGATTTACCTATGCCCAAGGTCCATTCTGGGTCCGAGCTGAAGCTGTAGGTGTTGGCAGACAACTTCTGCAAGTTGAGTTTCTGGAGCAAGTAGTTTTGCATTGTTGATGTGCGGCACTCTATGCCGCGAGCTACGAGTGGTCTGCTGTCTTGATTCCGTGTTTTATCTTTCTTTCATCAGCCCTGTGGAAATCCGACGAAACGAAAAAGGGGAACAGCCTCGTCTTTATACCTGCCAGGGGAGGCGCATGGGATGAAGGCTTGTCAGACTTAGCACACCCCACGGTGAGCTCTTGAATCTACCAGCTTTGGCGACTGCTAGGACGGTACAAGCGCATGCACATTCACCTGAACGATTAAATCTTGTAAATTCTCACTTTTATTGATTTGCAGTGTTTTAAATATTTTATAGGCATTTTAAATCTATCTTAAATCACAATTTTCAAAGCTTCGCTGTCGGCATGGCTCTCTGCCAGTGGCTTCAACCTCACCAGCCTGATTCGACACTGTGGGGTCCTTTTCAGGTGTGTCGACCAATGGCAGCCCTTTGTTAGCGGGCAGCGGGCTCTGTTAAGGCTGCACTAACCATGTTGGCCGATGTGATGCGAGCATCGAACAAGGCCAAGTCATGTAAGTGACAGCGCCTCAACATGCATCTTGCAGATTCATTCACGCAATCATTGATGCATAATTTATTTCGCCCTCAGAACTTCCAAATCATGTGATTCTGCAATAAATCAACCAAGATTTGTTAGTCTCAGTCAATGGGGGCTGCGACAAACAGAGACTTAGACTCAGACTCAGACTCAGACTCAGACACTGCCCACGCCTTGCCCTGCTGGGCCTGGTCTGCCAGCTGTCAGACATTTGGTCGCCAGCTGGACGCCAAAAAGAAAAACATCAACAAGAGAAAAATACGAGCAGAAAAGACAATAGAATATTGTAATAAAAATAAAATCACCCAGATTTTTGTTGAGGAAAATTCTCCTCTTCTCTTTCGTCTCTTCTGTTTGCAGTGAAATCAAACATCATCTTTCAAACGCAACATCCAAGGTGCTCTCGCCGCAGCACCTCCAACGGCTTCAAAACACGCTTCAAGAGAGACATCTTTTGCTAGTTCCGATGGAGACTCCAAACCGACATTCCGATCCATATTCGCCTTCGCCTTCGCCTTTGCTGCCAATTCCTTCCAAATCGTCCCTTAGACCAACGGCAATCTCCCGCCCGCGTTCCTTGTCGCCGCGCAAGAAGCATGCTGGCCAGCCGTTGCACATTCGCATGAACCTGACTGAGACGCAGATGGACAAAATCACTGATGCGTAAGAATTACACTCCCTGGACAAAATATGCTGTGATCGTCGGGCTAACTGCTTCACTCAGCTTTACAAACAACTCGCCCACAACTTCCGTCAAGAGCCGCCACAAGACACCAAACAAACACCATGTAGACAAGAAAATTCCCAACGCGGACTACACAAACTACGATGTCACGTCTCCTACCTTTTCTGAGTTAATGCCCATCCACCGCGATAATGTCGTGTCTCCCAGTCTCGCTGAGCGCCGCCACAAGTCGCCTCCTTCGCTCAAGGTCTCTTCCGTCAACGCCAAGCCAGCCAGAGTTCGCATAGAGAGTGTCTCGGATCTTGGATCTCCTTTGAAGCCTATCCAACAGCCAAATCATGGACGACATCCTCCTCGCAGCTCTTCCAAGTATTCCTATGATGACCCGCAAGCAACTGCTCCTCTGCAGATTTCCCAGAGCAAGTTCAATCATCCCAGTCCGAAGCTCAACAAGGCTTCTTTTGATTCGGGAAACCACTGGGCTCAGCTCTATGGATGTGGGATTAGTCCGGAGCCATCTCCGATGCAACAGAATGTCACTCATCGGCCGCGTCGGACCAAGAGCAACACTGATGCATTTCGTCACCAGAGTCTCGCCGCAGAGGTGTTCGAGTCGGCCATCCCCCGCAAGTCCATCCTGCAGGCTCTCCCAGTTGAAAGTCCCATGTTTTCTCCTTTGGCGTTTTACTTTCGAGGGCAGGATCTCCCTGTTGAAAAGCGCGGCGAGAAAAAGCTGTTTGGCGACAACGGTTGGCTCGAGAAGACGGGTGACATGGGTGAAAGAGAGACCAAGACGCCTCAGAAGAAGGGCAAGCTTTTCGACAGCATCAAAAAGATTGCAAAAGACATGGTATGTCCCACTACCCTTTGATATTCATGACACTAACACTTGCAGACCGATCTTCACTACCCGAGCCGTCGCTCTATGACGCTGAAGCCATCCTATGCTTCTCAAGTCCCCATTTCACTCGACGTCCGCGAACAGAGTCTCTTGTACTGTGAACTTGAGTACCATCTCACTGGCGCCCTCAACAACTACATCGCTGCCGAGCTCGAAAAAGGTCATCTCCTTCCAGATAACTTCAAAAAGATCGCCGACGCATGGCACCAGCAAGGCCGCCCACGAGTTGTTGGCTTTCGCTTCGACCTGGAAACCCAAATTGACCTTGTGACTTTACACATCAACGACTTCACTTTCTACGGCCGCCGACAGGGAAACCCCAGCGAGATTTCAGGCTTGCTGCATGCCATGAAGATGAATTCGCGAGCGATGCGCATCCGCACTTTTTGCCAGCCCGACTCCGTCATTGCGAAGCAGCTTGTTGACTCTCAGGCGCTGTTTGACATGATTAGCGTCCCTAAGGCGTCTCAGGTTGCGCTGGCGGAGATTGTGCAATTCTTCAAGGTGATTGTCGAACGAGAGCAGGACTATCAGGTTCAGAGACAGCAGTACGATGAAGAATTCGCTCGACAGAACGCACAAGTTTCGCCTTCTAGGAACTCGTACATTGGAAGGGTCGCTTAATCTGTTTTGGTCGTTCGGTAATTTTGCAAATTTCAACACTTCAACACCACGTTGTTTTCACTTGATTTGGGAACGATTTCAATTTGGAGTAGATACAATTTCCTATTTGTACGAGCCATGTAAATCCTGTCATAACTTCATAATCATAAAAGAGTAAACTCTCAATAATCGTCTCTCCTATGATGTCTCCTGTGATCATCATCCCTCCTGTAATCGTCATCTCTCCTATAATCGTCCCTCCGATACTCATACCGATCCTCCTCATAATAATCATCATCATGCCTCCTCCCCTCATGGCCATGCTTATGCCTCTCCCCATGCTCCCTCCTATCCTCAACCCTATTCGCAATCGCATTCGCCCCCAGCCCACCCGCCACCGCGCCCAGAATCGTCGATACGGCCCTCGGCATATTCTCGTCACTATGTCTCCTCCTGCGTCCCTTGTCGCGATTCTTCAACGCCGCGTCCGAGGCTTTATTCGCTACGAAACCGCCCACTACGGCACCCAGTAGACTTGCGCCCAGCCCGGCGGTCGAGTTGGTGAAGTTGTCTTCCATGGCGCCGCGCGCGCGGGACAGTGGGCTTGAGTCCCTCTCACGACGGGAGCGGCGGGACCGCGATGAACCCCGGGAGCTTTCGCCGCCGCGGGATCGGGAAGGATAGTAGTCTTCTGAGGGGGAGCGATCGCGGTAGACTAGGGCGTTGGATTGGGGGGGAACGGAATGGTGTCGTTGCTGGGAGGGGGGTGGGACGAGGTGCATTTCTTCGCGTTGGAAGGGTTCTTCGAGTCCGGGGGGAGGGTAGCGGGGGTCATAGTTGGGGTTTGCACCGTAGTTGGGGTTGTTGTAGTGTTGGTTTGGGCCAGAGTTGTACTCGTCGCGGCCTCCTCCAGAGTGATAATCTGGTGAGCGGTTACGGCCGCGACGGTCGTCGTAGTCTTCTTGAGAGTATCGCGACATGAGGGTTGACGTAGTGAGGGGTTGAGCGCGGGGTAAAACTGACAATGGCAGGGATACAAGATGCAGGAACTGAAACTTCCAAAAAACTAAAATAAAATACAATGCGGCTTGCTATATTTTACTTTTGCTGAGAGAATGGAGGGGTGAGAAATATAGGTGGCTGGGAAATATTGGATACTTGAACGGTACGGGACGGACGGAGGCGCAGTGACTCGGCTGGACTGGACTGGGACAGGTGATCGATCGATTGGTCGGGCGAGCCGGAGGTGGGCTGTCGGGTCGGGGCATTTGTTGGGATTCTCGGATATGCTGAGCTACGACGATCACTGGAAACGAAGCCGAGATGTAAACGCTGTTTACTGATGTATTGTAGCGAGCTTGTTCGCTTCCAAAGTACTAGTTGATGAGGGTACCTGAAGTATCTGGTCTTGGCAGCGTCTGCTTGTGTTGCTCATTCGTCCTGGACTTGTGTACTTCTCTCAGCCCTGTTTCGATTTTATTGATTTGCCGCCAGATATATGCAGGTAATAATGAAATTATCGCAGCTTGGGCATCAAAGCCAGTGGCCCTTCCTTATGCGGCCATCTGCACTCGTGAGGCGTGCGCAGTGAGGCGAGAGGCAGCCCCGAATTGGACTTTCCAATAGATACATGCCATTAAATAGAACAAATATCCTCTGTACTCTAAAATGTATCTCAAGCAAGTACATCGTTACACGATGCACCATGGAGACATCCGTATCTGACCTCGTCAAAATCCTGCCCGAATGGGACAGTCTCTCGCAAATGTCCACTCATCTCGTCACATCCGACGTGATATTTTTTGAAACGATCAAAAAGCCATGGGACATGTCTAAGCATGTTCAAGGCTGTGATGGAAATAAGGTGACCTCAGATACGGCGCTCGGGCCTTTCAACTTGCTCCTCGATGGTTGCCGTCAACCAGGTGGCTCTGTCGATTGCAACACAGCTTGTACGAAGCCAGAGAGCATGTTCGATGGCTTTGCGACGATTTGGAACTGTCTGATGCTATCGTCATTGTCTCTCACGATGGCAGGTTATCCAAAAACTTGCCGTAATTTAACTTCACAGCTCAGCGTTGCTACGAGTACTGTCGGCGTGTCAGGTTTGGGAGCCTTCGATGGCTTCGCCGCACTCAACAGCATTTCTGTCTGTGCCAATGCCAGCTGTTTCGCCGATAGTGGCTCTTGCTATATTCCAACGCTAGGATTTGACAAGTCATCTCGCAAGCAAGATTTAGATCTCGGGCGGATTGCGACGAGTCTGTCCTCGGTGTGTGTTGAGTCCAACAGTGTTTTCAATGCTGATATCGCTGGTCCTGGTGTATGAATATCTACCTTCTTGAACTCCTTGCAGTCATGCTCAAGACTAACATTATAGGTCTTGGTCACGTATATCATGCAAGCAATCCTGGCACTCTATGTCCTCCTCCTCGCCCGATATTTCACATTTTGCCGAACCAAAATCATCATATCTCACCCCTTGGCGAACAAAGATCAGCAACTCCCCCGAATCTTCAGCGAGCTATCAAGACATGAGAAGACAAACCTTGTCGAAAAACTCCGCAATATAAACGCATCCCGACTCTTCCAAGCAACGGTGCCTTTCATCGCTGAGTTCCAAGAAGCCCAGTGTTTCTTCGTCATCGCCACCTCCATCGCCTTCCTCTTCGCAATCTATCGGCCAGTAAGCTTCGGAGGAGCCGAGAATTGGGGTAGCATTCAAATCAATTCGCGTAATATCGAAACCTACGGCATGGCGGGAGGAACTTCGCTTGTAGTCACGCAGATGGCTTTGACTAGGCTGCGCAAGGAGTACGTTTATAATCATGTGTTGCTCATGACTGCTACACTAATGGCTACCATTGTTGCCTTCAGGGCCGACGTTCCCTTCATGGGTGATTACAAGGGCCAGACATCTCTTCCTCAGTGCGGCGGGGGCCCGTCTCTCAGAACGTTTTGCTTCTCGGGTGCAGACTATCGTCGCCGGAGCCAGGACGGTGGGCGAACAGCACTAAGAGTATTGTGGATATTCTCGGTTTATTGGTTTTGGCTCACAAAGTACTTCCCCTTTATGAAGAAGATTGTTGTGACATTTCTGAAAGGCCGAGATTGGCCTCTCCTCGACAAGTTACGAGATCGACGACAACAATGGACCAAATTGGTCGAGATGCTCCAAAAGAATATCTTGGGATTCAGGAGCGAGGCTAAAGAATTTGTGAGAAAAACGGCGGATTACATGGATGAAAAACTGCGTGTATGCGCGGAATGGGTGAGTAAAAAGGGAATTAGAGTACGGCATAAGGAGGAAGAAAGGCGAGCGAAAGAGCAGCGCGATCGAATAGCTGAGAGACGAAAAGACAACGGAGAGGAAGAAGAGAGGAGAAAACGGTTACAGGAACAGGCAAGGGAGAGGTCAAAGGAGTTGTGGAAAGTGCTTAACTCTGCCACTAAAGCCATTACCTACTTCTCCTTGCGGGTCATTGAAGTACTGGGGGCGCTGTATCTACTGTACACGATGTACATCCTCGTTTCCCAGGTCAAGACGCGGGGAGCGGCGGCCATCGCTGGGCTAAATATCGATTCGAGCAGTGATTCGCAGCGGTTAAGTTGGAACATGGGCCAGGTTGTTGCCGTTTTGGTCTGGGTGCCAGTACTGTCCAAATATCTGTACGCCATCTTTTGTAAGTCTTGGACCTGCCCATACACCTCCAGTTTGGATGCTGATACAGTCACAGTTGGCTTAGAGAAGGTGTTCGAACTTCGCCTACCAGACGAATTCACAGTGCAGAAGAAACCTATTGTCAAGGAAGATGAGGAGGTCAGCGCTGCGACGGATGAAAGGGACAAGGGAAGGGCGATTGTGTCTACGACGTCTGCGCCTGTGAATTCGGAGGGAATGTGGGAGAGGCAAACAGTGAATTCGCGCCATACAGACTAAATTGAGAGATCATATTCAATTGATTGAATGTGGCGAATGAGGTGAATTAATTAAACTTATTTACGGTTATTTTATCCTGGAATCCAGGACTTACTGGATTTTGTTGCTGAGCGTGTAGTTCTTATGCACCGCATGCATATAAAAAAGTAGTTATGGCAACAAGTTCTCTCCAAAATCGAGTTAGCAACTATAACCGAAACAAAAATCAGTTCAATTCTTTGGCGATATTGCCGTCTTGCCAGTCCGAAACCGCGCCCGCACTGCCGGGGCATTAGCTCGTTCCGCTCCTCCCGACCAGGCTGAGCCTAGGCAATCCCCGTCGTGGAGTCTCATCAACTTGGCCGAAGTCGTCCATCTTCAACCAACCTCCGTTCTTCATCTCATGTTTTAGCTGCCAGATTCTGTCCATCGCACCGCCCTCCTGCACTATATTAGCGTGATCGGCAGCCACAAAGCATATTCACAATGGTCAAGACTGATTATGAGGACATTAAAGTCGAGGTGTCTGGCCGAATCGGCATCATTACGGTGGGTTCGTGCAGCCCCCCCAATGCGGATATCCCCCATTAACAAACTGGATAAGCTCAACAGGCCGAAGTCTCTCAATGCATTCGGTGGCAAGTTGCTGCAGGAGACAATTAATGCCGTGCGCGAGTTGAATGAGGACCCCGACACGGTGTTCACCGTCTTGACGGGCGCGGGGAGATTCTTCTCTGCTGGCGCGGATATTATGAGTATGCGGTCACGTCCTGTACTGGAATTTTATTAATGACTTGTCTTCTTCCAGACACTCCAATGAGCACTCTTGGTGGAGGCGACACGGAAGCAGAAGCTAAACTCTCAATCGCGCGTGCTCTCCTGCCAGGTACGTTGCAAGAGATCGCATAGAATCACCAGCAGTACAGAGGCTAACACGGGACAGGGCCGGAATTGGTACGAACTCTCATCGACCACAAGAAAGTCTTCATCCTGGCCCTCAATGGCCCAGCCGTCGGTGGCGGCGCAGCATGGTTCACCGGCATCGCAGACACAGTCTTCGCCGCCGACTTAACGTACCTACAAGTGCCATTCTCATCTCTTGGACTGGTGCCTGAGAACGGAGCCGCGAGAACTTTTGCACAGAGTATTGGCGTTCATCGCGCCAACGACATCTTCATCTACGGCAAGAAGGTTTCGGCGGAAGAACTCAAGCAATGGGGGATGGTCAGTGAAATCTTCCCCACGGCCACGTTCCTGAGCAACGTCAAGTCGTTTTTGGAACGTCAATTGGAGGTGAATGATGCGAAGAGTATGATGATTACCAAGCAGCTGCAGAATGCGCCGTTGAGGACTGAGCGGATAGTTGCGCTGTCCGATGCAGTGGACGCATTGAATGAGAAGTTTGTGACGGGAGATGTGCTGCAGAGATTCTTGGACAAGATCCAAGAGCTGAATGGTGAGCTACTTCGCAATGAAGATAATGACTGGATAGCTAATGAGAATAACAGAGAAAGCAGAGAAACGGAGCAAGTTGTAGATGACTAGACTTGGACACACGACTGTTTGGGGGGGGATACGTCACTGGGAGTACAGTACATACACCAACTCGCTTAGATTAAATTAAACACAATCCAAGACGACTTTGACCCCATTGGCCAGCCTGAAACACAACGAACACAATATTCGAGGCACAACAGGCACGTGCTCGAGATAAGTAGCCAAGGGCCCTGTCCTGGAGAATGGTGGTTCGGCACTTTCTGGCGTTCCTTTGCGGTGGAGAGCGGGCGTCCCACTAGCTAATCGGTGGGGGAGAAATGCAGAGGGACATGTACTGCCTAAACAGGCACCATGTGCGCTGCAGCGGGTGAGTGGCCTATAAATACAGGGTGCTAATTGGTCCCCTTTCCCCCCTCTAGTCCCCTGTGGGCGAAGTTTACAGCGAGGGGAGGGCACTTGGAGGCTTAAGCTTGAACCCCACTGCAGGCACAGCAGCCCACTGTAACTGCTGTGGGGATCCACCTCTGCCCAGTGATTCTGCCCACGCAAATCGACCTGCCACTGCCACATGGGCAGATGCACTGCTGTGATTGGCCCGTCACCATGGCGGCCTCGCCAGAGCACGCGACCATTTGCTGGATGCTGCTTGGTCAATTGGATTTACACCTTAACCGTGAACAATAATTGCAGTGTACATACACGCTGCTACCTCTGTGTACATGCTACAGAGTACACTTGCGGGCTGATTAAAAGAATGAAAACGGAGCCAGGTCATGTATCCCATGCTGCCGTAGCCCGAGAACCGCATGTGCTCTCTTCCTCCTCGTGTCCTCGTGCTCTACTTCCCTCCATCAAATCTTCTCTCCAACTTATCTTGCTCATCATCCCTTTCCATTCATCCGTCTTCTTCCAAAAGAACAAACAAAGCATCATCATACGACACCCCCAAAACAAAACAAAAACGTGACGCTCCGATCTCCTTCCCAAAATCGACTTACACAGCCCTCTTCCTCATTCCCTTCCCTCCTCACCAACCCACAGCCACCCTCTTGCCCCCAATGCCCCGGACCGCTCTCCCGCCTACCCCAGGCTCCTCCTCCGACATCAAAGGCAAAGACGGCAACTCTCAGCTCTCCTCTCTCCAGCTTGCCTTTGAGCTACCACCGCCCGCCATCCATGATTCCTCGCGAGTTTCCCCCGTGGACTTGAACAACAGCAGCAGCGCCAGCGCCACGCCGCGCGGCTCCCAATCTTCTTCTTCCGCGTATCCCTCACCGCTGACTGGTTCTTACCCAATGCAAGCCGCCGAGGCAGTCAAGGCCCGAAGACGATCTTCTGCCGCTCGAGATAATCATCACAAGGAGGACTCCTTTGCGCTGCCCCCGCCACCTACGCGATCTCGTAAAATCATCCAGATGAAGCCGAGGGGCCAAGAGGACGTCGCTGAAGCTTCGGCTAAGGATTCGAAGTCTACTGGAAAGGGATCTTCTGGAAAGGGTGCGAATAGCAAGGCGAACAGTGCAGCGGATAAGGAGCAGGGGAAGAAGAAGCAGCCGAGTGCGACTAGTGCTGCGGGACGAAAGATTGCTCGCAAGACGGCGCATAGCTTGATCGAGAGGAGGAGACGAAGCAAGATGAACGAGGAATTTGCTTTGTTGAAAAGCATGATTCCCGCTTGTACGGGCGAAATGCACAAATTGGCTATTCTTCAGGTATGCAGCTCCAGAGATACTGCAAATAAACAACCACTAACAAGGACAGGCATCTATCGAATACGTACGATACCTAGAAGACTGTGTCCAGAAACTCAAAGACCAACACGGAGACGCCCAGAACCGCGCAGACGCCAACCGCAACGCCCTCCCATCCATCAGCGAATTCCACCCTACCTTCCGCGGAGACAACGACATCGACATGACAGACTCCGAAGCAGCCACATCCCCCGTTTTCAACGGCAGGCCCGACTACCGCCATCCTTCTATCTCTCCTGCCCTGCACGCCCAGGACTCACACCATCGTCACTTGTCGCAATCGTCGGTATCTACCGAGTACCGCAAGCCAAGTTATAGCCATTCTGCCAATGCGTCACCTGCTTTTGGTCCTTCATTACATGGCCCTTACAACGGCAGCAGCACACCCACTACAGGGGGTTCTACGCTGACGAGTCCCGCCCTGAATCCTCAGCATGATTTGGATCAGGAGGCTACTGCGGCGTTGTTGATGCTGAACAGTGATCGCAGGGGAACGGTGTCTAGTAATGGCCGTGGACTGTCGGTGCGAGACTTGTTGACGACGTGATGGCGATGAGTGACCGCTCGTGTTTCTTTAAGTGTTCTGACTGATAATGATTTGGTTTGGTTTGATTTCTTTGCATGGCGTTTCTGGATTGGGTTGACTTGTACATATTATGAAAGATTGGTTCATGGTCGCGTTAGAATGTTAAATTCTTAATTAGGGTGACTGTTTAATGATAGACCGCTTGTTATGTATTATGTTGAACGTCTTTAGCGTTGCATTAAGCCTTTAGTCTATCGCTTCCGGCAATATCATCTTGCGCGTCCTTGATTAAAAAGCTGCAACAGTTAGCACCAGTCTTAAGTTGCCGTCAACACCATCCCGAGTACTTACTTGTACCACAAAATCGTAGGGCCAATGGTAAATAAATGCCACAAACTATGCGCGTCAATCGACTCAAACCATGGCGGGAAATCATGCAACTCCATGCTCATAGCAAACATGACCCAAGCGACCACAATACCAGGCCATGTCGCCCACAATCTCCCCGATTCCTTGTACTTCTTATAACTGAACCAACTCCACAAGACATTCTGCACAGTGCCCACGGCAATATTTGCAGTCATGTTGTACGTATAATCCCAATGCACGCCCTTGAGATACGCAACATGGCACAAATATAGGGTAATGCACAACAGCGTCCATGCTCGCAGAACTGACCTCCTTCGCGGTGTGGGCTTGTCGAGACGAAAGACTCGCACCGGGCAGTAGTACGTCCCATACAAGACGTTTGCGCCAGCCGCAAAATAGTCGAGCTGCTCCGTGGCGAGGAAGTCGCGAGTGTGGAAGATGGCGCTGAGGATCCAGGACCCGATGCCGACGTATGCCAGCACGATGTAAAAGGGTCGCAGAGTGTACGTTGCGGGAATGAGAGTACGGACTTTATTCAAACCGGTCCAGTGCGCCCAGAGGTTTCCGATGGAGAAAAGCACGCTGAAGGGCTCTTGCATACCCAGGAAGCGTTTGAAGGGCCATTTTCCGTGGAATTGGTACACGGGCTCGTTGGCAAGGATACGTTGGTTCGTGATGATGTGTTGGCATGTGTAGTCACATTCGGAGGCGCAATCCCAAAGCAGGAGGCGGCGGTGCAGTGCTATCCGGTCTGTTAGTGTGTAGGAACCAAAGCTTCAAGAGCAGTTGACATACGGATAGGTGTGTGGTCTCGTCCTGGGCCGCAGTTTTCGTTTTTACAGACCTGACACTGTTAGTAAAGATCGCTCACGGCGCAGCGCGGGTAGTCGCATACCTCGAGGCACTCTTTGAATGCTGGCAGTCGATCGCCGGGCGAGGCTTGGACTAGACCCAGAAGCAAGAAGACAGAGACGACCAGGGAGAGCAGGCGAGTCCATTGCCTCCCCGTTGTGGAAGTCATGGTGCTGGCATGCAGATGTGATGTGATGCTAAGGAGAGAGAAGCTCAGCAAGGAGATGCAAGCGAGCTGGTGGTTTCGGTTTCATTGGCCCCTCCGCTAAATGTGGCCGGATGGTCGGGGCTCGGGGGGGTGTGGTAATTAGCCTGGTCGTCAGTTTAAGTTCGGACAAGCTGGACAGAACTGGACAAAGCAAGCATGGTTGGTGCTTTGCTTCTGTGGATTGAGCCCCTTGCCGAGTGCTAGCAGCTGTGGTGGGTCGCACTGGCAGTGCTGGCAGGAGAAGGAATGGAAGCGGCGGGTTCAGGATATAATCTTGAGTGCTGCTGCCAATCATATTTGACAGATTAAATTCAGTGGAAAGACTGCCATTGCTTCAATTTAGTTCAATTTTTCCGCTGATAATTTCTGCATTATTTAATCATGGTGCCGTTATTTCATCTCAGTGTCTGAATACGAGACCGAGTTATACGAAGGCTCCATGTTGTGATGGCTACCTCTATTGGGGTCGGAACATGATTAAAAAGAATTACATTATGTATAGAAATAATGCCTAGCAATGTCTAATTTAATTAATTAATTTGCATTGAATAATTGTTCATGTCCTTGTTGGAAGCGAATTGGCAACAGTACACTGGTTATAGCTGGTTGGCATCCGTTGCTAGGACAACCATCTCCATCGTGATTGGCCGACATCTTCAACACCAAAATATAGCTCCCGCTCATCCACCACAACCTTGACGATGCATCTTTGACGCAATCCCAGCACTAATCTTTGCCTTGAAAATTTCTTGCAGTTCGGATCATGCAATCATTCACCACGTAAACATCTATTTTAATCCCCTCAAATCACCCCCGGATTGTTTTATACATCGCACATCAACAACACCCCCATCTCTACCTACGCGTCCATCCATGGCGACCGTCTCGCCAACGCCAATGGCCGGCGGCCCAATTCGACGAACCTCACAACGCCAGCTTCGACGCCCTCTTTCACGATCTACAGTCACAAGGAGCGAGAGCCAACTCGCCAAAGCTCAATCAAATCAATATCACGAGGACAGCTCAGAGGATGAGATCCCCGTACCCATGAAGCTCAGCGCTCTCACCAAAGCTCTTCTCAACGACGACGCCCCAAATGGCGGTGCTCAGGACCATTCTGCGCGACCGCCTTCTCCCCCCAGGACCAGGAGACAGGCTAGCGCTTTGAACGCTTCAGGACCGGCAGCTGCGACGCGCAGGTCTACACGGGCCAATCGTGCCAGCGAAGAGAGATCGATAGCCCCGGAAAGTCCCAGCAGAGAACAGAGCCCTGCTTCACGCAAACGTGTTGTACGATTGAGCAACACGCCGCAAAGTCTTAGCCAAATGCCCGCTGGATCACGCCGTTCTTTCTCTTCATCGCAGTCGTCTCACCGACAAGCTTCACAGGAGGATGAGGAGATGCATGATGCTCCTGAAAAATTGAGCACGCCTGCCCAATCTGACCGTGTAGTTCGCATTGCTGCTGGTTCATCTGGTAATCGAAGTCGTCTGGATTCTGCTGGACGCTCTTCTCGCCATTACGACCGTTCCGCTATGGACAAGTCTGCACTTGAGCACGATCATGACCAGTCGGAAGCTCCTGATACCGCTGCACGCAATGCTTCGTACATTGGTACCGGAAGCATCTCACGCTATCCATCCACCAGAAGCCGTAACGATGAGAATGGAAACCCTCAAGGATCCATGAGAGTGAAGCGCGTCGGCAAGCTTCCCGGAAGCTTTCTGAGTGGTCCCGCTCGACGTGGCCGTAGACAGCAAAGCGAAGAGGGAGCTGACGGACATGGTGAGGCCGATGATGGAATCCAAGAACCCGCAAGTGCCCACAGAGAAGAGGGTGCTGAGCCATTTCATGCCGAGGACGTTCACGACTTCAACTCTGGAAGCCCCCTTAGTGGCAGTGCAGCTAGAGCCAGCCACCGACGAAACAACTCTGGTATCGATGTTCGTGCTGATTCTGCTAAGCCCTCGCCACGCGAATCTCGTCAAAAGCCTGCAGGGACGGAGGAATCGAACATAGGAGATATTGGCCACCTTCTCTCTGTTGGAGGACTTCGTCTGCCTTCAGTCCAAGACCAAGAAAATGAGCCTCCTCTCAACCGCAAATGGGGCAAGCCGATTGTCTCTGACCTAGAGAAAGCTCGTCGCCCATTCCACGCCGAAATCCCTCCCTATAAAGCTGCCTCGCCCGAGCGCAAGCCTTTGGCTTCCATCGCACCCAACCAAGCCGCTCCAGCACCGCCTCCCAAGATGTCGGTTCTCGACGCCGCCACAACAGCTACCGGTCCAGCTGTTGCTGCTACTCAGCACAAGCAACGCAGAAACATCCTCAAGGTCGATGGCAAGTGCTACACGAGGCTGGACTGTCTGGGACGTGGTGGAAGCGGAAAGGTCTATCGAGTCACTGGCGAAAACGGAGGCATGTTTGCTTTGAAGCGTGTTGGCTTGGAGCAAGCTGATTCCACCACCATAGCTGGCTTCATGGGCGAAATTGATCTTCTTTTGAAACTCAAGGACGTCGATCGGGTCGTGAACTTGTATGCTCATGAGTTGAACCAAGAGAAAAAACTGCTGAGCATGGTATGTTTTACAGGACGCTCCATTCTGAAAATTTGCTAACTTTCATAGGTCATGGAAATGGGTGAGCGAGACTTGGACAAGATCATCTACGACCGCGAGAATGTTGAAGAAGCTGCCAAATTGGATCCCGTATTCATTCGGTATTACTGGAAGGAGATGCTTGAGTGTGTTCAGGCCATTCACCAGAAGGATGTCGTCCACTCCGATTTGAAGCCGGCGAACTTTGTCCTGGCCAAGGGCCGACTAAAGCTTATTGATTTCGGTATTGCCAACGCCATTCAGACTGACGAAACGATCAACGTTCATCGCGACACCCATGTTGGTACACCAAACTTCATGTCGCCAGAGTCACTCATGGACGCCAACCAGAGAGGCCCCCGTATTCCTGGACAACCCAAGCTGGTCAAGGTTGGAAAGCCAAGCGATGTCTGGTCTCTCGGCTGCATGCTATATCGATTAGTTTACGGTATTCTCCCCTTTGGCCATGTGCCCAGCGGAATGCCCAAGTACCAGGCTATTCTCAACTGGGACTACCGCATCGAATTCCCAACTCGAGGACTCGGTGGCGTGCTCGTACCACCTTCGCTGCTGCGCACAATGAAACGTTGCTTGAACCGCGATCAGCACATGCGACCTACATGCGAGGAGCTCTTGCACGAAACCGATCCGTTCCTCTACCCCGCTGAATTTGGAGACCGCGCCTTGCCCATCGACGAGGAGCTCTTGGGACGCATCATCCAAAGCGTCGTGACTCGATGCCGCGAGAGAATGCCTACGGAAGGAGAGACGTCGAATGTCTGGCCGCAAGCATACTGGGCCAGCATACGAAAAGCAATGGTTGGAAGGAAATAAGGCAATTTTCTGCATTTTGAAGAAGTCCTTGACGTTTGTCACCCCGTCTATTTGACTGGACTGTTTGGGAAGTCCATCTCTCGATATCCATTTCTTTTTTTGGAGTTTACTTTTGTTCTTTCATTTCTTCGAAAGGCCCTGTTTGGTTATGCAAGTCTGCTGCTATCCATCTGATGGGGATAATATTTTGGGCTATGTTTTCAGCTTGGCGTTCTGGTAGAGCCTTTGTTTTGTTGATGATGTACACCAGATTATGCGTTTTGGAAAAACAGGCGAACTTTCTTTTTTGTTTTTGAAGACCCGAGATTGAATTTTGAGTGGCCGGCATAGACTAGCGTTCTTTGACGGAGCATAGCATGGCATTGTACGCTGGATTGGTGGCTAGGAGTTTCTTCTTCAATATTCATTTGCTTTGAAGCGTTTCACACCTACAAGCCGTCTTTCTGCACTTCACCTGAGCCCCGATTGATGGTACATTTGAATTGATGCTATGTTACAAGGCTGTAAGCCGTAGATGGTACAAGTCTTAAAGGCAGGTATTCCGCTCGCCCATACAACAAAAGTCTATATCGTCCGACCACATGTCTTTAATTTTGTTCGCTTTCTTCCTATACGGCCGCTCCATCAACGTCCTCGGGGTTCTTGATGGTCAGGTCGGATATCCTCAATATCGTATATCTGTGCTTGCTCTTCGCTTGTCTCTTTCTGCGCTGTCTGCGCTTCTTCTTAATCTTAATTCGTAACGGCTCTGACTCGGTTCCGAGCACCGTAGCGCGGCACTCAAAGACACTCTCGTCGATATGCGGCGCGCCCTTCATGGTATAATCACGGCTACCGATGACGCTGGCGCGGTTCAGGCGCAAAACATCACCAGGCAACACGCCAGGCATCCTGAACGGTAGGCGAATCTGATCTCCCTCCTGGACTAGGTATGGGAAGCCGTGCACGTGGACAGTGATGTAGTGTCCTGGCTGGGCGACGAGAAAGGGGAGGAGGGTCTTGACGGAGTCGTCCATTGGTTTGGGAGGAGGAGAAGGGTGGCTCTTCTTGAGGGCGAGAGGTCGTGCCTCGTTGGCGGAAGGGTTGGCGGCATTCTTGGGGTGTGGTTGGGAGACAGGCTCGACGATGGGAGGTGTTGATTTGAAGGCGCGCGAGGCGAGCGATAACGACGGCACATTGACTCGTTTGGGGAGCACGCGGAGCTCCAGCGCGGAGCGGAACAAGGCCCTGCTCATGGCAACGACCGTATATTGCGAGCGCAATGGGTCGTTTGTGCTGCGAGGATCGGGCTTTTTGGCGATATCCTCCCCAAGCTAAAATTGTTAGGGGAGTGTATTTACTATGGGCTGGTTGTAGCTGCTGGTGGTTGATTCGGATAAGCGTGGAGCCGGGCTCCGGGACTTTTTTTTCTGGTTGCTTGTTCAGCCACCCAACTGATGGAGGGGACCGCCACTTTTTTTTTCTGAGGACCGACTCTCCACTGTGAAATTTCAACATACCGAAAAAAAATATTGGTAGCGCAGAAGAGACAAGAACAGGAAGACCTTGCGCAATACTGTCAATATGGTACGTTTGATTGATCTGATGAAGATGCTTTGTGGTCCCGGGAATCGAAATGCTAACGGAATTTATCCTGTAGCCTCAAAACGAGTATATGGAGAGATGGAGGAAACTCCACGGTCGTCGATTGGATCACGAAGAGCGACTCCGAAAGAAGACCGCCCGTGAGGGCCACAAGGTCTCTCAAGATGCCCAGAACCTGCGCGGTTTCCGCGCCAAGATGTTCCAGAAGAAGCGCCACAACGAAAAGATCCAGATGAAGAAGGCCATCAAGGCACACGAAGAGCGCAACGTCAAGACGGCCGACGAAAAGGAACCATCTACGCCCATGCCCGCCTACCTGTTGGACCGCACGAACCCCTCCACCGCCAAGGCTCTGTCTTCTGCCATCAAGAACAAGCGTGCCGAGAAGGCTGCCAAGTTCAGCGTCCCCCTGCCCAAGGTCCGCGGTATCAGCGAAGAGGAGATGTTCAAGGTCGTCAAGACCGGTAAAAAGACACACCAGAAGGCTTGGAAGCGCATGATTACGAAACCTACCTTTGTCGGACCCGACTTCACCCGTCGCAACCCCAAGTTTGAGCGTTTCATCCGTCCCATGGGTCTGCGTTACAAGAAGGCCAATGTTACGCATCCCGAGTTGGGCGTTACGGTCCAGCTGCCCATCATCTCCGTCAAGAAGAACCCCCAGAACCCCATGTATACGCAGTTGGGCGTCTTGACGAAGGGTACGATTATCGAGGTCAATGTCAGCGAGTTGGGTCTGGTCACTGCTGGTGGAAAGGTTGTTTGGGGCCGCTTTGCTCAGGTCACTAACAACCCTGAGAACGAGGGCTGTATTAACAGTGTCTTGTTGGTTTAGAAACAGACCAGGAAAAAAGGATTCGCATTTCGGTTTCGTCTTTTGCATGTAATGGCGTTTCGGGTGTTGCTTTTGGTCAGGATTCGGCTGTTTGGCTTGGGTTCGTGAATATAAAGGATTGTAGGAAAAGCATATGATGAATAGTTAGAGTATATACCATGCTCAATGAATGTGCATAGCAGCCATTTAGCGCGTCCAGTAAACGTTATTCATTGTGAAGGTGATGGTGAGAATGATCTGACATGAAGTGTATACCAGCGTCGGTTCCGTCAGCGTGTCCGCCACAACATACTTAAATCATCAAGGAACTCAATTACTATCAGTAAGAGCCATAAGATTGATTCAACTATTTCAAAAATATTTATTTATGGCAATAGTCTGTCAAAAGAATTCGCGTTTCTTACCACGAAATGTCCCGGGTAGCATCACGTGTGGCTGATGCAGAGCCTGCCGGCGCTAGCTCGACTCAGTTGACCGCATGCGATTGGCCCACGGCGTCGGCGGGGTGTAAAAAAGAATCCCGCCTAGAGTCAGTGTCCCGCCATTAGGTTCTTTTTTCTGCCGCCAGGGTCCCTCGATTTTTTCCTCTTCCTATCCCAACCCTTCGCCTTTCCTTTGCCAGAGCTCCGAGTCGATCTCTCAAAGGTTTGTTTCTTTTTCTACTCTCGTCGTCTGTAACTACTTTTTGTTTTTGCAACCCGGAAAATTCGCCAATATGAGCGGTGACAAGATGGAAGTCGAGCTCGCTGAGCAGAAGATGAACTCTATGGAGCACAGCGAGCAGCACTACTTCAAGAGGTATGTTTGGTCCGCAATACTGCTGGTAGAAAAGAATGAAGCTGATGCGACTGCTTAATAGCTATGACCACCATGGTACGAAACGAATTGACCCGAACTGCGCTTGATTCTCTAGAAATAGAAGCTAACAACAGCTGTGTTGACGTACAGGCATCCACGAGGAAATGTTGGTATGTAAACTTGAACCGGCAAACGTACAGCAACAATGGCTAATCATGGATGTGTAACAGAAAGATGAAGTCCGCACGAGATCATACATGAACGCCATCATGCAAAACAAGCACATCTTCAAAGACAAGGTCGTCCTTGACGTTGGCTGCGGTACCGCCATTCTCTCCATGTACGACCCCGCCGATTCGCATGGCTGCGTCACATAAAAACTAACCAGAGCGCCATAGGTTCGCCGCCAAGGCTGGTGCCAAGCACGTTATTGGTGTCGACATGTCCACCATCATCTTCAAGGCCCGCGAGATTGTCAAGGCCAACGGTCTCTCCGATAAGATCACTTTGATCCAGGGCAAGATGGAGGAGATTGAGCTCCCTTTCCCCAAGGTCGATATCATCATCTCTGAGTGGATGGGTTACTTCCTCCTCTACGAATCCATGTTGGACACCGTCCTGTACGCCCGCGACCGCTACCTCGAGAAGGACGGTCTGATCTTCCCCGACAAGGCCACCATCTTCTTTGCTGGTATTGAGGATGGCGACTACAAGGAGGAGAAGATTGGCTGTAAGTTGAAGTGAACGATGTTTAGAGAAAATTGGTATGCTAACACTGAGATAGTCTGGGACAACGTATACGGCTTCGACTACACCCCCATGAAGAAGACTGCCCTCTCCGAGCCTCTTGTCGATACTGTCGAGATGAAGGCCGTCGTCACCGACCCCACCCCCGTTCTCACCCTTGACCTCTACACCTGCACCGTCGCCGACCTTGACTTCTCCAAGCAATTCTCTCTCGTTGCCAAGCGCGACGACTTCATCCACGCCTTGATCTCATGGTTCGACATTGACTTCACCGCCTGTCACAAGCCCATCCGCTTCTCCACTGGCCCTCACACCAAGTACACCCACTGGAAGCAGACCGTCTTCTACCTCGACGAGGTCATCACCGCCCAGCAGGACGAGGAGATTGAGTGCCACCTGCAGGTGAAGCCCAACCAGAAGAACCGTCGTGACCTTGACATTGCCATTGCCTACGACTTCAAGACCGAGGACCCTAAGAGAGTCGCTAAGGGCAGCTGCGAGTACCGCATGTGCTAAACGGGATGAATTGTTTGGTAATATGAATGAACAGAGAAGAAAATTTGGCATCTAATGAATGCTTTTTGATGAAACGAGAAAGTAATTTTCAGCGATGGAATGATGCATATGAGGACGAATTACACTACTCGGCGTTGGATGAGCGCAATAAGGTTATACACTTTTGAGAGATATGAAGGAAAGAAAGGAAAAAAGTATTTTGCTTTGCGATGAAAGAAATGGTAAATTTTTCGCTGTTCTTTTTATGTTTGGTCTGGCATATGACGATAGAATATAGACTGCCTGCTTGATGAATTGTGTGTGGGTGTGTTGACTGGGTACCTGTGACTGAATGTGATTGAAGGAAACTGTCTTGTTTGAAACATGAAATGGGTATCTTTTGGTATCTGCAGTGTAGTAGCTCTGACTTTTGTTTGTCATAAGTCGACAATGATTGGTTCATTTACAATTTCGTTTGTCGCTCCCCCTACAATGGAAGCATTCACAAACAACGTCACCTTCTTCGGACGATCAAACACCCTCGTCCACGATATAACTTTATTCCACGCCACTAAAACCGCCATCAACACCACGCCTACCCAACCAGCCCACCCGACCAACACTTGCTCATACAGCCTCTGCACCCGGTCAAGCACCACATCCTCCCGCCCATGCGAGGCATGAATATGCCCAAACACCACCAACCTCGGCCTTAGCCGCGCAATCTCCTCCGCCAGATACGGACAACCAGCCCTATGAATACCCGCCGTATCGAGATGAAACTTGGGCGGGCCATGCGTCACCACAATATCTGGAGATTTTACCCCATCAAACCGACTAGACCAATGATCTTCATCGTGAGCATCATACTGGAACGCAGACACGCCATACCGCGGCGTCCACGGACTGCCGTAGATGGTAATTCGCCGCGTTGCAGCAAGGACAGAGAACACGAGAGATACAGACGAGTCCTCGAGATAGATTACGTCTCCCCAGTTGAGGTCCGCGCGGGTCTGTGTGTCTTGATACCGCCGGGAGGGATGTTGCGTGAGAAAGTCTTCATCCAACAAAACGTCGTGGTTGCCGGCGATGAGGATCTTGAAGGGGTGCGGGTGGGAATTGAGCCAGTCGAGGCCGGATTGGACCTCGGCGAAGGAGCCGTTGGTGGTGAGGTCGCCGGCGTGAATGAGGATGTCGCCGTGGGGGAGGACGGGTTGGCGGTTGTGGGTGTCGGAGATGCAGATGATGCGGGCGTAGTTGGTGGGTTTGGGGTTTGGAGCATGAGGTTGAGTGTGTAGGGAGTGGAGGTAGGATGCTGCGCAGCGTTTGTGGTGGCCGGGGAGGGTTATTTGGGATGTGGGCATGTTGAGGAGCGTTGGCTGGGTGGGAGTGTGGTGAAAGCTGTGGTTGGCTGGTTGTTGAGGTGGTTGTGCTACATGGCGTGTGTTGGGCGGCTAAGACAGTGTGAAACGCAGTGGTGTAGTGGCAGTGTAAATGAGGATGATGTAAAGCAGAATGCAGTCTACGCATGTCGTCGTAAACCGAGCCAGGGCTGATAAGGCTGAGCAAAAGCTGGCGTTGGGGCAAGTTAATGCGCCAATGTGGTTGCTTACAGCGGATCAGACCCAGCGGGCGACGTAACTCAACTCAGCAAAAAGTGTCCGACCTCATCGTCATCTCACCAGTCAACATCGGGAAAAAAATAATAATCCAAGATCAAATGCACACGCAAAAATGATGGGCAACGACGCAGACGGCACGATATCCAAACCCTTCTACGCCAAGCGGTCTCACAAAAAATCACGATTGGGCTGCATTACATGCAAAAGGCGCAAGGTCAAATGCGACGAGGTACGACCAGTCTGTCGCGCGTGCCGCTTGCGCAACACCACCTGCGAATGGCCCGATGAATCGACGGTGGCCGCTCGCCCAGCTCAGGCAAGGGCAGCGCGGCAGCAATCTACGAGTACCAGTTCGAGCTCCAGTCCGAATTCATGGATTGAGGACACACCAGACAGTTCGTTCTGTACGGCGCTCGCGCCGGTGAAGGTTGTCAGTGAGCCGCTGGCGTGCTTGCCGGCGACGGATGTGGGTGATATGAAGCTCATGTGGTTCTATACTATGGAGACGAGCGCTTCGTTCCTTAAGGAGAACACGGGGCCGGGTACCTTTACTAATGCCATGCGCACGGCGGTGGTGCAGGAGGCGTTGGAAAATCCGTTCTTGCTGAAGTCGTTGCTGGCTCTGACGGGGCTGCATATGAAGCAGCTTGGGCAGGAGGTTGACACGAGGAGATTGTTGAAAAATAGCGCAGAGTCGTATGAAGGGTATCGATGTGCGGTCGAGGCAGCTAGACCGGAGACGTTGAGTGCGATTCTGGCCAATTCGCTCATGATTGAGATTCTTTCGTCGGATGGGTTTCGAAGCGACAGTACCAATAACTTGTATATCCTCGATTGGATGTTTTTGTGGCGCGGCATCAAGACCATCATGGAGATGGTAGAAAGCCAAGGCTGGCGATACATCTCGCCCGGCGTAAAGGGATTGTTCCGTCGGCCGGAAATCGATTTGGAAGCAGCCCGCCCGTCAATCCCATCCCAGCTAGAATGGATGATATCCCACATCGAACCAGATGACGACGAGTACCCGCACATCGAAACGTACCGCAAAACGCTCCTCACGCTAGCGACGCTATACCACGCGCTGCCCGATGGACTGAACAACACCATGACGCTGCGGATCGTGACGCTCTTCACATTCTTCCCAATGGACTTTTGCGACCTCTGTCAAGTAAAGAAGCCAAGAGCGTTGGTTATGCTGGCGCACTTTGGTGTCTTCCTCAAGTTGCTGGAGCATGTGTGGTGGTTAAAAGGGATAGGAGAGCGCTGCGTGGTGGACATATGCCAGTACCTCGGCGAGGAGTGGCATCACGTCCTGGGGATGCCTCTTTTGGCGTCCCAGACGAAGGACCCCGTTGAAATCATGCAGATACTGGGTATTGACCGGAGGAAAGCCACTCTGACATTTTGATGAAGCGGACCAGGGGGGGGGGGGAGTTTTACAATAATGAACATGACCAATATAAGCGTGTATAGTACGGGGTTTTTGGTTACGGCTACGATCATATATTTAGAACTAATAATCGGAGAAAAAGCAACTCTCTACTCAATATTTTTGGGTTTTCTTTCCGCTTCGTCGCTAAATATGTCCTTGTGATTGGTTGGTGATGGTGTCTTTAAGCGAATGGACTGGGGCGTAGATGGGGAGGATGTTATTTAAAAAGTCCGTTTCTCCCGATATATAGCGGAATGAAGCAATACAACATGAAAATAAAATAAAGCGAATGCGACTCGGACGTGTAAGCAAAAAAATCAGAGTCGAAACCGATTCCGTGGGAAGAGCATGATGTGCCGCTGATCGACCCGCTGATGGGGTTTTGGGTACAGACAGACACGGCGATTGATTACATCAACACTCGAAGGCAGTAATTACTAGAATTGCTTGGGCAATTACAGTGACTGTCGCATTCGCATTCGCAGCCCACACGCTGAGCGCTGACTGTGATTGGTGGCCTGGCACCACACCAAGAGCCTGGTCGGGGCAACGCTGAACGGAGTCTTCCTCACTAGGTACCAAAGCACGCTAAGTTACAGGGCTCCATCCACTGCTGTCAGTGGCTGCCAGTGGGTTCTTCCGAGGCTTGTGGGCCGCTACAAGCCTGACAGAGGGAGAGCGAGTGCGATTTTTTAGTGCCTAAACGACGCTCTGCTTGTCACAGGCAAGGCACCGTTCCCCCTGCGGGACGAATAAACAACAATCTAACAGGCGCGGGGCTGAGTGACTGAGATGCGAATGCGACTGCGACTGCGATTGAGTCTACCGTAATTCACTGCCATTTACAAGCACGATGCGTTGCTGGCGATTGAAATACAAAAGAGACGGCATTTCCCTCGTTTGAAAAAAAAATGCATCATCATCACATCAACCACAAACATTTCAACAATTAATACTTTTATTTACTCTACCCCAAATACCTATAATACTTATTCAAGTACAACACCATGACCTTCAAAGTCATCGTCGCAGGTGGTGGCCCCATCGGCCTCACCGCAGCCCTCGCCCTCTCCCAAGCAAACATCGACTTTGTCGTCCTCGAAAAATATGGCAAAATTGTCGCCGAAGCTGGATCCGACGTCGTCATCTCCCCCATTGGCCTGCGCATCATTTCTCAACTGGGCCTCTTTGAGGAGTTCATCAGAGTCAGCTCCGAGCTGCTGACCATCAACCGTAACGACCACAGCGGCCGGAACATTGGTGATGTACACTGGTTTCACTTCATCAAGGAAAAGTAAGTTATGCATATCACCTTTCTTATATGTTATCCACTAAACAAACTCAGCTTCGGAGAAGCTCCTCGCGTCCTCCGCAGATACGACCTCACCAAGCTCCTCTACGAAGGCCTAACTGAATCCAACCGCGCCAAGATCCTCACCAACAAGGAAGTTTCTTCTGTCGAAACCGTCCCTGAAGGCGTCACAGTCACCTGCGCAGACGGCACCACCTACACCGGCAACATGGTCATCGGCGCCGACGGCGCACACAGCAGCGTCCGCAGCGAGATGCGCAAACTCGCCATCGCCGCCGGCTCAGACAAGATCAACGAACAAGACCCCTTCCTCACCACCTTCCTCTGCTTCTGGTTACGCTTCTCCTCCGACGGCCTCGTCCCCGGCACCACATCCGAGACTCACGGCTACGGCGCCGCCTCCCAACTATTCGTCGGCCAAGAAAGCGCCGTCTCGGGAATCTATGTACCACTAGAGAAACCCACACGGGAACGCTTGCGATTCGCTGAAACCGATCAAGAAGATCTCGTCAAGAAATTCGCCAACATCCCCCTCACCAGCGACGGAAAAGTCACCTTTGAGAGCGCCTGGGCCAGCCGCACCGACAGCGGTCTCGTCAGCTTAGAAGAGGGAGTCCTCGACCACTGGAGCTGGGACGGAAGAATTGTCCTCGCCGGCGACGCGGCTCACAAATTCACCCCCAGCACTGGCGCGGGATGCAACAACGGCATCATTGACGTCGTGGTCCTAGTGAACAAGCTGCACAGTCTGCTGCAGGAGAAGTCGACGCCGAGCACGGAAGAATTGGGGGCTGTGTTCCAGGAGTACCAGGAAGACCGTAAGCCTGAGGTGACTTTCCAGTGCAAGACATCCGGGCGGGCTACTGCTACGGCGACGTGGGCTGGAACGGTCTTCCGCTTGTCGGATCTGTATGTCATGTCGTGGCGGTGGGTGCAGAAGTATTTCATGGATTTGGCGGCAACCAAGATTAGCAAGGCGCCCTCGTTTGCGTTTTTGCCGCAGGATACGAATGTGGTTGGGAAGGTGCCTTGGCAGTCGGCGCAAACGGCTGTGTCTGCCAAGTAGATGTAATCATATAATGTTTGAGTAGCCTTGTATTTTTATAATTAATGAGTTAATAGACCTATGAATCTGTCACAGCACTCAATGACATGCAAAATTATTGGAAAATCATCTTGGTCAATTGTCTACTCGTCCAGGAACGAACAGAACTATCAGGAATACAAATGGACCACTACGAAGAGAGCAGCACATATAACTAAGTATCGATACGAATATATAAATTAATCATCTGCATTGAATCATATTAACGTGCTGCTCGCCGTTCTTGATTGGGCTCACAGTTACTCTCAAGTCGGTCAACGACATGCATGCACATGACGACGATGTTAAGATCCAAAAGTAGAAATGAGTCGAGCACTATATTTTGCAGTCACTCAGGATATATACTCAATTAGGAAGGTCACTAGAACAAGGTAATGGCTGGAGAAGAAAATGCCACTGTGAGATCTGGAACCGGCCAATGTGCCCCCGAGCTGACGACTACCATCAATGAATCTCGTTGCCAGAAACTGGGGCTCAGCTACCTTGATGTATAGCTTGATGTAGATCAGAGGTGTGAATACGGCTAGATTTAAAGGCGTTAAGGTTAACGAAATATTACGACGGTGCGGTGGCTGTGTTGCTACCACACTGCCGAGCGCCGTAATGGACCAAGATCGTCGGCTTCGGGGCGACGAGCCGCAACATAGCCATTGTTTCAATTAGAATGGTCTTGGCCCCCCAAAGAGTTCGTAAGTTATGACTCCCCGGTGAACGAAGTTGAAGGGCACGATTGCTTCTTGCGGAGAGTGCGGAGTGGTGTTGGATCGGCGGGTCTAGATGACAGTATATTGCGGCGCAAGCGCTCGAGTTCATTATTACCAATGCCACCTGCTTCTTCTGGTAGCTATCGACGGTATACTAACTCAAAATGAGCTCTCCCGAGTTGAATCCCAGTGTCGTGAACTGCTCTGTGAAATCTATAAAGACCTGGTGAAGACAGCAGTGTTGTACAAGATGACCACCAGTCTCAAGCGCTCTCACCATCAATCTACTCAAACAATTTTCAACTTTTCAGTTACGTTCCCATACTTTCCGTTCAAAAATGAAGAGCCAAATTGCCATTCTTGGATTCGCCGCTCACGCCACGGCTATGAGTCTCCCCCTCGTCGACCGAGGCTCCAACATCGTCGGCGGCCAGGACGCCAAGATCGAAGACTTCCCCTACCAGGCCAACTTTTACGCCAAAGGCCAACCCAACTGCGGTGGCACCATCCTCGACAAGCGCACCATTCTCACCGCGTCGCACTGCACCGAGGACCTGAAAGCGTCCGACATGACCATCTACGTCGGCAGCGAGAAGCTCAAGGGCGGCACTGCCTACGAGGTGGCCAGTTTCGCCATGCACCCCAAATACAACACCACCACTCTCGACTACGATGTGGCAATCATGAAGCTCGCCAAGGACATTGCCTTCAACCCCGCAGTGAAGCCCATCGGGGCCATTGGTGCCGTTGAGCCCGCCAGTGGCGCCAACACTACCGTTTCTGGCTGGGGCTATCTCAACGACGACGGCAAGGAGACTGATACGCTTCAATATGTGTCTGTGCCTATTATTGACCGCGGCACTTGCGCTAAGAACTACAAAGATAACGTCGTGAGCGACCGCATGATCTGCGCTGGTTTTGCCGACGGCGGAAAGGACTCGTGCAATGGTGACAGTGGAGGTCCCCTCGTGCAGGGCACTACGATTGTTGGTATTGTGTCTTGGGGAGTGGGATGTGCCCGTCCTAACCAGCCTGGTGTTTATACCAACATTGCTAACGGCGAGATTCGTGAGTTCATCCGCAAAGAGGGCGGTCTGTAAGTCATTGTGGGCGGAGCGAAGAGAGTACCCTGCACGAATGACATAGGCGTGATGTTTATATTGGAGGTATCTGTTAACCATTATGGCATCTAGTAAATAGTTTGCATCTCATAAATAGTAAATGCTGAAAAGATTTCATCACTGACTAGATGTCTATTGTTCAATGAAGGCGCGTCCAAAAGCCGACGGAAAGAATGGCTGCGCACGGCGGAGTCTACCATGTCCCATCCCAACTCACTGCGCATTGACATTGTCGCTATTCATATCCTCTTTCTTTGCCCAAACTGAGAGACTGATATTTTCGGAAGACATATAACGATACAGGCTGTCACACGTGTAAATACCCTCTAAGACATAGCGGCCGCATGTCAGTAATCGCTGTCTCAGCGCATTGTTGCATACACGACTTTTTTAGGCCTTGACTCTAATGTTATTTTATCTGTACGACTTCAAATTACTTTAAGCCATTCATAGTGTAAAGTTTAGGGGTGTCGCATGCGCTGGAGATCTCGGTATATAGATCGACAGGGCCTCGGGAGATGCGAGATTCATTGAGGTAATTACAATCACCAATGCAACGCTGCCTTTTTACATATAAGACATCACATCTGACGTACTCGCTTACAAGATTGTCGATTTCTCTCTTGCAAATCACTCAAAAGTATCATTTACAACAAACAACATCAACATGAAGGGTTTCGTTGCTCTTCTCCTCTTGTCCTCAGTTGTCGGCACTCTCGCCGCTCCTTCTGAGAAACAAAAGCTCCCCGAGAGGCTTTGGTCCGGCGGTCCCGTCCCCAAGCACCGAATTAAGGAATTCGCTCCCCAAATCGTCCAGAGTCCCTGGGGAGGATCGGTCCAAGGAGGCTACGGCTGGAAATACGTGAGCGAAAAGACCATCGTTCCCAGAAACATCACTGGTGGCTCTCGACCCGGTGCCGCTACCTAGGTTGGCATTGACGGTAAGAGCGCTTGATGTAATACGATGTGCAAGTTCCTTTTTACTAATGCCTTCACCATGTCAAGAAGCCCTTCATCAAGATCTTGAGAAAATATTTCGTTACGCCGCAACTTCTGTAACCCATGCTTTGATACCGCTCGTATCAGCGACGCCGACAATGAATTGATCACTGACACACTCGACGTCCTTGAGACCTGCATTGTCCAATTTGAAGTCAAATTGGTCCACCAAGGCCGCGAACACCATGTACAACTCCGCCCACGCGAGACTGAACACACAAATGTTAGCGACGAACAGCACATGCACCGTGGCAACTTACTGCATTCCAAGGCAAATCCTGCTGCCTCTTGAAAAGGGCGCAAACGTCTTATTGAACTTCTTCCTAGCATCAATATCCAAAAATCGCTCTGGGTTAAACTTCTCGGGCTCTGGGTAGATGGAAGGATCCATGTGCATCAGGTATGTCGTCATGCCCACTGGGGTTCCAGCGGGAATCTGCCATTTCCCGTAAGCGACGGTTCGATCTGGTGCAACTCTCGCCATACGAGTGGCAATGCCCGGTGTAAGACGCAGGCCTTCCATCAAGACTGCAGTGAGATATGGGAGCTGCTCCAGAGACGAGATGGTCATGTCGGAGACTTTTTCAACACCAACGAGCTGTTTGGCGGAGGAAACTTCAGTTCGCAGCTGCTCGAGTATGGCTGGATTGGTATACACGTGGTACAAGATGCAGCGCAAAGAGTTGGCTGTTGTTTCGAACGCTGCGCCGGTGACGGTTCCCAGCTCGTCGTGAAGCCGCGTGATTGTCTTCTCCGCGGGCGGGAGATTGGAGTCGAGAATGCTCTCGACAAGTGTTTTGTTTTGCGCAGAGTCAACATGGTCGTCAGTCTTTGATGAGAGCGCAGTTACGGCATCTGTGCAGATTTTCAACATGTCCTATTTTCGCGTCAACTCATCAACAATATGTCGCAGCCCAGCGAGTGAGGAAAGTGTACCTTGATGAAACCGAAAAACTCCTTTGTTCCCTGGTCTCCCATTTTTTCAACAAAATCCAACGGAAGGGATTTCATCAATGGTCCAAACCACCGTACGTGCTTGGTGAGAAGCCATACTTTGCCGCCACTTGAGAAGACACTAGTCATGCCGATATTGAAATCTTCAGCTTCAAGGTTGCCGTACCTCTTCCCGAGGATGAACTCGGCCCCAACATCTCTGGCAAGTGCACTAAGAGCAGCCGTCAGATTAGCAGTGGAATCTGAGCCTGCGAACCCACGCAAGCGGTCGCTTAGCTTGTCGGTAAGACGCTGGAGAATGTCTTGTTTGCGAGCGACATTCGACTTGGAAAAGAACGGATTGAGAGGAGCCCGTCGCTGGCGATGCATGTCATGGTCGACGGAGCAGATGGTTGAGTTTTGAGCGGCAAAGGCATCATAGGACCAGTCATACTTGTTCCAGCGACCATCATGGCTGTACAATTTCTCAAAGTAAGCTGGATCATTTATGTGTAGCTCATACGGGCTGATGCGAATGATTGAACCTACTGCAACGTGAGCGCGAGTTGAAAGAGCTGGTGCAGGACATTTACTCACCGTATTTCTCGTGTAATTCAGCAATTTTGAATGTGTAACGCCCATTACAGACAACATCATAGTAAGCCTCGTAGAAGCGCGTGATAGCTGCTAGGGGAGGACCAGGGAATCGGGCCAGTGGATGGAGCGTTAGTCGGTAGAAGGCCATGGCGATCCAATATGCGACAATTGCGCCAAGGAGGTGCGCCCAGTAAAGGGACACAAGGGTTATGATTTCCATGCTGAAGCAATGGAGCGCCTGCAAGTAGACGAGACAATCGTGGTAGACTGTACAGGTCAAATGAACCTATCGAAATTTAGATAAAACAACCGCGAAGACAATGAGTGGAAGAGCTATGAAGAGGGGAAACAAGCCTTCTCAGTCCATGTTGGGGCTTGGGGATGTGAAATAAGGCTGCGAAGAGCCGAATTCCCTGTTTTGGCATCACCCGGCGACCAGGACGCGGAACATTAGGGAGCAACAGGGTCATCTGGAAGTAGAACATAAATTGTGGCTTATTGTTCCTTGCCAGGACTTCAATGGTAGTCTTGCGGCATGTTTCAAGTATGCCGGCTGCCCTAGCAGACAGTGAATGCCACTCTAGTCCACGCTGCGCAACGGTCTGCAGCGCCTACTCCAAGATTTAGCGTGGTCGGTATTAAGGGACACACTCGCAGACTCAACAGTACGGGGAGTCGGCATGAGAGTCGGTTCAGAAGCCGTTTCTTGTCCATGGGACTCGCAACACATTATTTTACCCTATTTAGGGATTGTTTTTCACCTCTCAGTTGGTTCCAAAATCACGTGCTTAGTTGCATTGAATTCATTGTTTTGTTTTACAAGGTGCAGCCATAACCCTTCGGTGAGAGAATCCATCGCCAATTCAAGCATCGCAAACAAGCTCATCGATCCTTGTACAATCTCGGATCTCGGTCCCGGGCGGCCACTTCCCATTTTCTGTATTTATCTTTCTCTGCGATTGATACTAGAAGATCATGTAGATATTCGAATGCTTCATCTTGTCGGAATGCATCCGGCCATCCAAAGTCTCGATACACTTGCCGTATGTACTGTGCGTCGAGATCGCTCCCCCAAAAGTCCGTCTGTGCTCGGAATTCGTCCTCAGATATCCGGCCCGCTCCTTCTTGTCGTTCAGGATTATCTGTGCAATCCATCGTGATGCGGCCAGGACACGGAATAATTCGTAAGGTGCGATACGCCTCCTTCATATCCTCCAGCCATGGTTCCAACGGCCAAGGGTTAGGGTCAAACGCAGCGAGAATCACCTCCGAAACTTCTCCGTCTATCACATTGAGATATATATCATGACCATATGACTCGTAGCCAAGCGCGATGGGAAGCATTCTTGCTGCGGGTACTTCACACTCGACAGACCACCACTCCTGTTGGTCTTGGTCTTGGTGGTGCTTAATAAAGTGGTCAGGTGCAGCCCTCGTGTAGTTCATCAGTTTAGATCTGAAATGGATATCCATGGGACTGTCAAGATACGGAAGGTGTCGCAGCACCTCGATGGCGTAGTCGCACCGGAAATGGTGGCATGACTCTGGTGTTATGTTGGGCCATCCTTCTGGTGGTGGAATTTTGAGATCCTCGGGCTTGTAGTTGAGTTTGGTGAGGAATTTGTAGAAATCTAAAAACAAAGCTCCGATTTGCTGAGGCGTGTAGACAGGCTCGTTGTTTAGAGATGACGTGGCAGGGGAGTCCCAGTCGTTTGAACCCGAGTCCTCGTCAGACTCATTCTGTTCACTCATAATGATGGTTGAAGGCTTGAGTATTGCCAATGAAGAATCGAACCAAAAATGATGCAGTCTAGTACTTTGATGGGATACAAAAGTGAGTCAATTTTTTAGGAGAGGGATTTTTACAACGATTGTTATTAGGAGCATAATTTTCGCCTGTGCGGGCAGCGCAAGCTCTAGTCTTGGCGCCTGGGCATGGTCTTGGCTTAGAGCAACCATTTCCTAAAATAAAAATCCCAGTGCAACATCAGGAGTTGAGCAACACATTGAAGGCGGTTAATTTGTAGCTTTACTATTCTTGAAAATAAATAAAATGCATCTCCGTGTCACGGAACATAGAATTTCAATCCACCCAGCTTATACAACCATAGACTAATCAATCACCATTTGTGCCCTTTTTGTACTCCTTGTCGTATTCCCACCTCGGCCCAGGGTTTCCAGCAGGATTCTTATCATACCACTCGTCAAGCGTTAACAGAGCGAAGCCAGGGTCTCCCGCTGCGATTCCGCGTGGCCAGCATACGTTGTCAAAGAGACCGTCATTGGGGGGCGGGTTCTTTGCATGGCCATAGGTAAAGGAGAACTGAGGACGATAGTCGGTCTCGATCTCAGCCCAGCGTTGGTCGTGTTTGGCCTTGGGATTAGTGCCTTTTGTATGCTTAGAGCGCCTGGCTCTCTGAAGTATTTCAGCATTAGAGAGCTTCAGCAGTGAATCCTTGAAACAAACACCTTTCCAAAGCTGACCAGCTCCCTGGTTGTCGCCACTGGGGATATAACGTATGCGCTGACCTCTTCTGTCCACGCCTCCAAAGGCAAACTCATCGTCGCTTGCGCGGAGGAAATAAGCAGGTGGCCATTCGTCAGCCTGGCACTCCTTCTGCGCTGGATTCTGTCGATACTTTTGATTATGCCAAGTGCCATCATGAGAATGATACCACTGGCCAACCGCACGTCCAGTCCGCCGATTTGATGTAGTAGCAGCCTCTGGAGGGCACGTCAAAGTTGCCCACTTCTTGTTTGCTCGATTTGCTGAACTATAGTGGTAACATGCCTGAGAATACTGTTTGCTGCATTCTCTGGTGACGGACATGGTGGTGGCTTGTGGAGCGTACGCCAAGGATGTGATAACAAAGTCGGTTATTTCGGTTGATGACTGCCTGTTGCAGCTTTTCACACGAATGGTATTTTTTCCGATTCCTCTTCGTTCGACTTCCTCAGTTCCCGGCTTGCACTTCTTTCCGCGCCCCTTATTCTTGGGTGGTGGGTTGCCTGGTTGCCTGGTGCCGCCACCCTTGGGGTTGGATTTGTCACCTTTTCTTCCGCTTCCCTTGGGAATACTCTTGGGAATTTTGAAGCTTCCTAGATCAGTAACTTGGCCGATTATATCAAACGCCTTTTTCAAGTCATCCGGGACGAGGTTGCTTCCACCGCAGGGGCTCAACCACCATTTCCATGCGCCCTCCGGGTCTTGATCGTCATCATAGACATGCTTTATCAATTTCACGGCATTCGTTACCATGTCTGGGAAAGCAATTAGCGTTTTGGTCTCACATTGTTGTATATCGCAGCAGGAAAGGCCAGAGGGTAAAAACATACCTAATCCAGTATCCAAAACACGACCAGCGGGGAACAGTTTCAAGCCGATATCGAGAACGGCCTTGAGAGTTGACATAATGATAAAACATCCAATCTGCGAGTAGTTTCTATAGTTAGTGTCATTTTTCGTATCAATGGAATTATTAAGCATTGAATTCTTACCTGTGCAATAGCCTCCATAGCGTCAATAAATGTGTCGACAAAGAAACTAACAAGTGGATTGTTGCAGCTGCAGGTGCCAGGGGCACTCTGGAGGGTGCTTGATCCAAGATGGGGTCTCCATGGAATGGGTTTGTCCAAGGGGAAAAAGCCAACACAGCCCCAGTTGACTGATTCGCCAGCCTCTTCAGCCGCCTTTCTCTCCCTCGTGCAGGCATTGTAGCATTGGTCCAATGAAGCCTGAAAGTAGCTGGGGTCATCGTAGATGTAGCACTTCTTAGCGTACATCTGCCTAACTCTATCTTTGTAGTCGAAATACTCCGTCGGCTCGCTGGGATCAACACTATTGTCACTGTCGTCATCGCTTTCCATCGGCTTGGTTGTACATATGTCTTCCGGACAGAAGCCATATTTGCATGCGAAACGACATAGACGATTCAACTCAATATCAAACTCATCGATAGCCCTACCGCTGGCGCCCGAGGTTGCCTTGGGTAGGTCATTGAGCTTTCCCTTGTTAGTGCAGGTGCACAACGTTTCGGGACAAAATCCTAGACTACAAGAGAAGTCACATAGAGAGCCAGAGTTAATGGTCACGTCGTAACCAAAAGTGCAACCCTCTCCACTAGCTGGGCGATCTGGGATATTTTCATAGTCGTCCGCGGTGAAGGTTTGAAGATCAACTGCCCAGTCAATGCTTCCTGCGAAATTCAAAGCCTTCCAATCGTTTCGGCGAGTGTCTTTGGTCGTTGGGGTCATATAGCTTATATAATCTCCTGAATAAACCCGTTAGCCAGTGTTTTGTTACCCTGCAGATATGGTTAATGTATGCAAACCTTGATAAAGCATAATATCTGAGTTCGACTGGTGGTCGTGGAACACTCGAACCTCACTGCCGCCCCGCATGATAATCTCATTGATCTCAGCGTTGGCAATGTAGCCAGCTGTTTTCGTGCACCTTCCAGGTTTTGCGTCCGAAGATAATCTCGAACCGGTAAATTCGCAGAGCGGTCCCCAGCAGCCATTTCGAGCCATATGGAAGGATCTTCCATAGCTAGATTCGCCGACAAATATTTTGTTGTTAGGTACACCGGCTTTGGTGATCATCGACAGCGAGTTTTTAGTTTCAGTTAGGTTGACTAAGAAGAGAATTTAGTAAAAAAGTCTCGAGTAAAAAGGCATCGTATAAAAGGAGAATAAAATTCACAAGAAGAAAACTTACTGTGACTTCTGATGCATTTGCCCGACTCGCACATATCGTACGCATTAGGGTTACCCCAGTCCCATTGCCCATGGAGGTCGTAGGTCATGTATACAATGTAGTCGATGACCTTAGCAATGCGGTCAATAGGAAATGCCTGCAAGTACCAATACGACGCCGGTGCAGCGATTGAAACCGATTTCGTACCCATCTTTTTCTTCAGAACCGTTAGGAACTTTAGATAACCTACACCATCGCCCTTTTCTCCAATTGGTTTTCCATTTACCATAATGTCAGGCGCCTATAACAAGAAGTTAGTGAATCGGAGAACAGGTTCAAAGAGTGTAAAGACTGAAGAGACAAGAGCGACTTACGCCAGGGTATTCCCAATCTATATCCACACCATCAAGACCCTCATCGATGGCAAACTGGACCAGCTGATCAGCAAACTTGTCGCGATTGTACAGAATGGCTTGGCGAATGATATTAAATGTCGCTGGCTCGGTAGAATCCGCCCAACCACCGAAGGATACAATTCGCTTGACATTCTTGAGGTTTTTGAAGTCTTTCCACTGGTTCTTGCCATCCTTGATAAGAGGCTTCCATGTACCAGGCTCAATTGCAGCAAATGCCCAGTGGATGTGCGTGTAAGATCCATCTGTGTTTGCATTTTTGGCTTTCAATGTAAGACAATCTCGGGCCATGCCAAACGACTCATAGTATCCAATTCGTTGAAACGCCTGGGGGGCAGGTGAGTTTTGCTTGATTTCATTACCACAGTTGGAAATGCAAGTGTTCTGGAAATCTTTTAGCTTTGTCCCTGGCCCACCACCATCGGGAGCATTGATGCTGCAATGGGCAGGAAAGACACCACAGAAACCCCAATTGGAACAGCATGACTTCAGAGGACATGGGTTCAGATCAGCGAGCGAAACACCTTTGGCAGGCTTTTTGGTTCCTGGTACCAAAGGTCCACACTGAGTACCCTCTTGAGGTGGTGGCATTGGTGCAGAGCCTTCGCTAAGGCACATGTTATAGCCCTGAAGCATATCCTTGCACTCTGTCCATGCCCATGTTTTGCCTTTGTTCCATTTTTCGATATCCTGGCTAGTGATACCATGTGCTGCAGCGAGTCTATCACACGAGTCTCCATTCTGGATCAGATGCGTGTAACATGTTCCATCAGCTTCTGGCTTTGGTCGCGGGGGCTTGTAAGGCTCCCCTGCCGAGCAACAGGCGTATCCACCAGGTTTGAGGGATGAGCAAAAGTTTTTGTCGGGATTGTACTTGGTGAACTCAGGGCCAGAGATACGGCATCTCTCAGCGATAGCTCCGCAGCTGTCGCCGTCGACGATACGCTCGTACCGGCAAGTCGCGCGTCCGACCAACGCCTCTCTGAGGCGCTTTGAGTGTGATGAGAGCTTCTGCGACATAGAAGAAGTCGAGTTTGGAGGAATGGCTGTCTCGTTTCGTGCTTTGTACTCAAGCTTTGTGTTGGCGATGTCAAAGATTGTTGCGCCAGGTAGGCTTCTGAGAGTAGGACGTAGGCTCTTCTTCGCGCACGAGCCGTTACTCCAATCCAGAGCCATCTTCTGAACAGCAGCGAGATCTCGAGCTGCATTGATCGATATACCGAGAATACGCTCTGGTTTTCTTGTGTTATCGCAGAGTTGGGCTACTAGTGAGTCTGGAGGACTCTCTAGCCTAGACAGCGAACTCTTCAACGCTCGGAGTGTTGTGGTAATCGAGGCTTTGCCGAGTCCAGCACCAATATATGCTGAGATGACAGCGTGATCATGGTAACCGAAAACAAACTTCTCGTCACAATTATCCGCGTTTGAGAAGAAGTCATGGATGCCATCTACCAAAGCAGCATAGTTTGTCTTTGTGCTTCCAGCTCCACCACTGACGTTTGGAGATGTGTGGAGAGAGACGGAATCGGAAACCTTGGTACCGTTGACTGAGCATGCAACGGCTTTGATTTCATTGTTCTGGCCGACTCTTGGTAAGGATTTCTTTCTCAACTTGAGGTCTGGACTTTGTGCTTGCAGAATATCCCGCTGCCTTCAATTGCGGACTGAGCGAGCAGCTGCGAATTAACACAGAAGATCTCGGATCTTTTAAGGACTGTGTTATTGACAGCTGAAGAAGCATAGGCTCTTTACAGCGCTTGAGTCGGTCAACGGATAGATAGGGGATCCAGCTATGGATGTTTCCATTGTCAGAGCAAGGAAGAGGGCAATCATGCTGATCTGGGATGTACGCATCCGGGTCGCCGATAGGAGAGGGGTCCTTCTCCTTAGCTGGTTGAGATACGTGTTCGCCATTTAAGTCGATGGCAGCCTTAACAGTGCTACTAGCAAACAGTCCAGTGAGCAGTGCTACCGTTGCGCTGGAGGCACGCATGGCTGTAGATGCTGAGACGAAGGGAGAATATCTTAGCCAGTCGTAAATATAGGTTATTGAAAACAAAACCAATTATCTTGAGCATGAATTCTATACAGGACACTCAAGAGAAACTACATATCTTATACGAATCGAAAGGATTTCGAAACTACTCTGCCTTGAGAGGAGACATGAACACTCGCTTACATGCATATCGTTTGCACCCGAAGACAGCCTGCCACCTACAACCAGCCATTCTGTCAAGCAATGTCCAAGAAAGACTATCTGCAAGCGAGATTAAACATTTTATGCCAAGCTAAGAGGATAGCGAGGGGATATCGAGCCGTAGGGCCTCAGCTCACACCGAGTCCTTGAACCGAGCTTTGCGCGTGCGTACATGTAAACAACCGCCTGAGTAAAATTACTTCTGTTCTCGAACTTCTTAAATAGGAGAAGACATTGTCTTGGCCAGAAAAAGTGGCAGACAGCTTGCCTGGCTTGGGAGGTTGTTCCTGGTTGATCCTGGTTACGCCAAGTTTTCATCAATTTCTTCATACATCTATCTGTGCTTTGCAGCCAAGGCAGCTCCATATCCACTTACAGTACGAATTAACAATGGTCAAAGGGTTTGATGAAAATTAACGCTCTTGGCAGTCTTGGTGTTTCAGCGGCGGTAATATATTATGAAATAATGGGCTTCGTTAATATGCTTGGAGTCCAGTCTAGTGGCTATATCTCAACTCTTTCTCGTGTTCCCTCTCTCTTTTACAAGTTCGTTGCAAGCCTCTGAGAAACCTAGCAAGGCATTCAACTATTTTTTTTGTTCATTTTCACACCGATACAATGAAGTCTCCCAGCGTCTTCATGCTCGTTTCGGCTGCAGTTGTCTCTGCATCTATCTTCGACACCATCCTGCCCACGACTTTGCCGTCGGAAACAACCGACCCCTGGCAGTGCACAACAAAGACAGTCGAGTCGTTTTTCGACGTCCCGATGCCCACGGGAAAACTTTTGGATGCGGTCCTGTCCTTTGGCGATGACCTCCAAAAGGGGTGCAAGTCTACCCTGACCGACTACCTGGGCATGCCAGCCTGCGAGTTTCCTCCACAAACCAAGTGGTGCTCCTTCGAGCAAGCAGCTCCCTCGACAGTGCTATCGGAGTATTCGTCCTACGCCAAGACTGCTTCTTCTTGGTGGGCGCAGCACAGCTCCGCTGCTGTGGACGAGGCCGAGTTTTGCCCCAATCGCTGGTTCGAGGCTATGATGTACTTCCCTGATGGACCAGCCTGGCTCAATGGCACGATTGCCTTTGCGGGATGCTACGCCGCAGCGCACCCTTCCGACGGATCCCAGACAGGCCCTGTGGCAACAGGCGCAACCACCGGAGCCACTCCGACAGCCTCTGTCCCGAAGTCAACCGGTTCCTCTCCGAGTAAGTCCAACGCAGCCCCCGCAAGCGGCCTTCGCAACGTGGACAGTGCTGAAATGTGGATTTTACTGGTAGGTTTGGCTACTGGTGCAGTCAACTTCATGTTCTAAGGGGTTCTACGCACGCCAAAGGTGCCGACGAAGTGCATCGTTTTCTGCCTTCAAATTGAACAGCCTAGCAACCAACTGGTCTTTTCTTTATTATAACATTCTATGTAGTTTCAAATACTGTTGATTATAACTATTGTTTATTTTTTTCTTTTTTGCAAAAAGAAAACAGCGTAGTGGCGATGATGTAAAACTCGCAGGCTACCCTAGTTAATTCGTCAATTAACAATGGATCGGAAGCTGCTCCCCGATCTTGATGCATAACGACCCAGAAAAGGGGCAAAGGAGCAAACCGGAATGTCGAGTCATGGATATGCAAAGCGCTGTTTGCCAAGCTATTGATTTATAGCCAAGATGTGAATAACTCCACATCCAATATAGACAAAAAACAAGCTATGTAGACCAAGACTAGGGTCTTGAAGTTGCCAAGCTTAGACAGGCGGTGATCCAAGGCTTTGTGCCAAGACAGGGCTGTTGTCCATTCAATAATTGCACTTTTATCTGCAGAGTGCCTCGGCGTTTTTGACAGTGCGTGATTTGCTGGAGATCTATTTTCATTATTTTGCGTTTGCGGTACTATGCAAATGAGGGTACTTTTTATTTAAAATATGATTAAACTGTGCTAATTCTGATAGAATTGAAACTTAGGGTAGAATGGCTTCAACGGATCCTTTTACCTGGCGGCGTCGCTCCTCAGTCGTGGACTTTTGGACCAAGTGCTATCCACTAACTCTTGCCAAGGCTTGGTAGAAGTCTTGCTTATCCACGTGTAACCGAGAAAATCAGACCCTTCGGCCTTGCCTCTTCGAATCCATCTGATTATGTCCGACTATAAGCGGAGGCTGCCTGTTTGAAAGTCAAAGAGCATTGCCTCCAATAAAGCATCCAAACCTCCTTATATGCATTTATATTTGTGTAATCACTGGAAGAATAAATGTATAAATAATGCTCTAGAGCTAGAAAAACAAATCATCATACTTTGTCATATACTAATCGTCGTCGTTCAAAGTCAGTTGCTTGTTCATTTATGATGCAGTTCTCTTTCCTTGTGTGCAGTGTGTTGTCTGCAGGTGCCCTGGCCACTGCAGAGCATCGGCAGCGACAACAAGGCATCGTTGACCCCAATACAAGCCCAGACTGCACGTTTTTCGACGAGGCTGTTGATTCAACCACCGATTGCGAATACTTCGAATCGAGCTGGTTCATTTCTCATGAACAATTTGTTGACTGGGTATGTAATGTTTTGTGTTCAAGCTCAGGCTCAGGCTCAACGGCTCTTGTTTTTTTTTAAAAAAAAAACAATAGAAGAGAGAAATCCCTTGGGAGTAGATTATAACTAATAGGCCACTACTGAGCCCCGTTTGCGATTGCTGCGAAACATACTAATACAATGACAGAACCCATCAGTTCTCCAAGATTGCAGTGGGCTGAAGATCGGTCACTCCTACTGTGTCGAAGTGAACAATGGCCAACCACTTCCTTCAAGCACTCGAACATCAAGCTCGGCTGACGCAACAACGGCCCTTACAGCGACAATCCGTACAACCACGTCGTCCACCACAGCAGACCCCCCAGTTGACACTTGCAACCCCGATGCGCCGCAACCAGTCCAGCCCGGTGCTATCTGTCAATGTACCAAGTGGCACAATGTCAGAGATTCTTCAACCACTTGCGATGGCATTATTGCGTACAATCGCATCTCTGCCGAAGATTTCTTCAAATGGAACTCCCAGCTCAACCGCCAGTGTACAAATCTATGGGCCGGCTACAATGTCTGCGTGGGTGTGAAGGGCTCAACAACAGTCCCGTCCACTACCACACAGCCTCCTCAAGAAACGTGCAACGCAGACGCTCCAGTCCCAACTCAGCCTGGCGCAGTGTGTGGGTGTACCAAGTGGCATCTTCCCAAAAGCTCGTCAACCACGTGCGACGGCATTATTGCCTACAATCACATTTCAGCGGACGACTTTTACAGATGGAACCCAAAGATCAACCGACAATGCACTAATCTTTGGGTTGGGTACAACGTCTGTGTAGGCGTTAAAGGTTCAACGACAGTGAAACCTACAACGGTCAAAACAACGACGAAGACTCCTCAAGAGACCTGTAACCCGGGAGCACCTCAGCCTGTTCAGCCAGGTGCCATTTGTCGCTGTAAGAAGTGGCATTTAGTCAAAAGCTCGTCCACGACCTGTGATGCAATCATCAAGTACAATAAGATCACTACAGACAACTTCTATAAATGGAACCCCAAGATCAACAGGCAGTGCACCAATCTCTGGCAAGGTTACAATGTCTGTGTGGGAGCTTAGCTTAGATATTAATAGTGAATAAATGATGTGTTGTATGAAATTCCTTAATCTTCATGTAAAATCTGATACATGGTTCTTTCATAGCTACAAATTGGCCATATTTATCTTGAACGGAGCTGCGCCGCATTCTTATACTGCACCGGGTACTGATACGGCGGCACAATACACCAGAAGAAAGCAAAAACCCAACTAAAATACAAAACCCGAGCAGCGATCCTCCCAGCCGGACGCTTCAGATAAACATTCAAGTCCGTTTTCGCCAACGCGCTGCTCACCATTTGTCTCAATTAACCCAGCAGCAAAATTCAACCCCAAGAAATATCCATCTCTCCATATATTCGCCGTCGCGTTTAGAATTAAATCTATAAATTTGTTATTACCGGCTGGGGTAAGTAAGGCAGAATAGTGATAAGCTATTGTATATGGGTGCTTGTATTACAGGGAGATATGTGGTGCTGTTAAATTTAACACAAGAAGAGTTGTAACTGAAATCATTTAGTTTCTGGTTGAATTATTCAAATATTGTAATAGGATCGACTATTTGTGGCGCTAGTCTACCTCAAAGTTTGAATCCGCCCGGAACATTCTTCTGGAAAAGCCCATCTGCATCGTACTTCTTACTGATTTCGCTCGAGAACTTTCCGCTTTCTTCCCCATACGAGCCAATGAGATCTTAGAAGCTGGCAGCATAGTTCAAGTAGACAAATGGTGTCTTGGTTCAACGGCCCTCAGCATCTTTGGTGATTGCCTCTAGAGTACTCTGGATTATAGCGTTGATCTTCTCATCATCAGCAGCAGACTTCCAATATGTCAACAATAAAATGGAAACGAGGGCTCTTCGGCACTCAAGCTCAGTACATTCCCCCCAGAGACTTAGTCTTGTTCAGAAGCGACTTTGAGTAGGGCTGGAGCGTGAATGAAAGTGCAATGAGAGGCTCTACAGCCGCGGAGTAAATCTTGGAAGCGGCGACGAGAGTAGCTGCATCAGCCTTTACAGTGATATTTGCATATAATGCGCGAACTTGTTCTTGGGCCATGGCTCCTTGTGCAGCGGCATTGATGGCCACTGAAGCAACTCCGATTTGTTTGAGCTGCTCAATTTGTGGCTGAACAGTAACAAATGGCTCTAAATCAGTCGGAAGAGGCCTGTCTGTGCCGTTTCCAAAGCTCCCAGCATCCGCGCCAGTGTAGTAGACGGTGTTGAGACCAATAGCAGCCGGGCCAAACTGTGCAGCATAGCCAGGCTGAGAAACAAATGGCTCTCTTCTGAAGCAGAGGGTTTGCGAATTTCCTTAACCAAGCTTTCCACTTGACCAGAGAAGTTGTCGTCGTTGGCCATGTAGAAAACCGCACCGCTCCAGACTGGCTTCTGCGCAAAAGTGCGAAAGTCGTAACGAGTGACAACACCGAAGTTGTTACCGCCGCCACGGAGCGCTCGCCAAAGATCAGGGTTTTCTTTGGCATTTGCTTGCACAATCGAACCGGAGGAGAGTGCGACTTCAAAGTTGACGACGTTGTCACTAATTAAGCCTTCTCAGGAAGCTTGGAAGGAGAGACCACCTGAAGAAGTTAGATCTGAGTAAATGAGAGTTTGGAAATCATCGTACCAGCCAGGGAGAGCCCGCCGATGCCTCCTTTAGAGGAACGGCTACCAGTCACTGGGAGGCCTTGGGCGTCCAGGGCAGCGTAGACATTGCCCCATCGCTCGCCAGCTCCAACAGACACAACGCCGTTTCCGATTTCAATGCCCGTCAATTCGCTGAGATCGAGAGTGATGCCGTCTTGAACATTCGCGGAGGCATCGAGTGGCTGTTGACCAGCACCACGAATGGCGAATTGCACGTCGGGGGCCTTCACCAGTTGGAGGAAACTGGCTACATCTTCTTTTGACCTGGGCAGAAAGATTGCAGTAGGCTTTATCTCGCTCTCACGAGAAGAAAGGTATGTGTTGTTGTGAGCATTGTGTTCCTCTGAGCCGGGGCGAAGAAGGCGCTGCTGGCCTTGCACCTTCAAAGAGCTGATTATATTTGCTGCTCCCATGTTGAATTATTTCCGGAAGAAGAAAAATCCTTTACAACCAGCGAGTGGTAAAGAACAACGTAAATCTATGTGTATAATCGCAATTGATAGATGGCCGTAAGGTGCAATCTAGCCTATAAATACATGACAAATCGCACATTCCAAGCCACGCACAAAAGTTCATGTTCTGATTGCATAGTGTCACTAGCAGCGCGGCAGGGATATTGGTTCTGTACAAGGTCAAGATCTATGGCGAGCCTCCTGCATGATGCCATCAAGTGAGGATGTGGCCAAACCAACACCCGCACAGAAGCGGCCTTGGCGAGAGCAGACGGATGTGACATCAGAGACCCTAAAATAAGGAAGGAATCCAGGATTTACACAAAAACGTGGGCGATCTCTTACGAAAGTTTGCTGCAAATCTTACCAGTACCGAACTTAGTTGCAGTCAACGTCGTTACATTTTTCGATAAACAATTGTCTGAGCGAAAGAGGGCGAGGATCAGCGAAACCGCAAAGAAAAAAACGAACGCAATAAACTTGACGCAGCGAACCACACCTGAGAATCCTTCCAGCCTGTTTTTGAACAATTGGGTGGGAAGAAATGACGCGCACTGACCATTTCGGCTTCACAAGAGTATCAGGCTGGCTGAGTTGTCGCACAGTGTTCATGGCTTAATAGTGCTCGTGGGATTTGTGGCTTCCACTACTGCAGAAGTGCTGACTAGAGGTTGAGGAGGATCGCTCTCCCACCCGGGTTGGGTATGATTATGTGCCGCATCCTGTTGAAGAGACCGCCATATTTAGTTTCATCATTTTCAGCCGAATGCACATTGTTGAATCCTTCTCGTTCCCAGTAGCGCAGAAATGTCCAAGTGATTCCGTCACGAATAGAGTCTAAGCGGTGTTCTGGGCGCATCCCTCAGAGCAGCCTGTGAGACCCGATGTATTATTTAGGCAATGGCCGTAAAACTTACAGCGCAGAACTCGCACTTTGTGGATGTGAGTAAGATGCTGCTTCTAGCAAAATGCGGACGATCCTTGGTTGAATCTTGATTACTGGTGTTCTCACCAGTAATAATATATAGTCTGTGGCAAACCTATGTTCTTTTTATGCAGTGTGAGTAGTGCACCGGCTGGCCACCCATCTTCTCGACATTTTAATTCTCTTCTTCTAATATTCACTTCAATCATATCTATGGGTATGCTTGTTAATCGAATGGAGCAGCCAGGTGCTGTTCTGCGCCGAGCGGAATCGTCGCTACTGGGCGAGTCCATGGTGACGTCGCACAATTTCCTGCTCGCCAGCGCCATCATGCTGTCCTTCACCAGCTTGTTTGTGATTGCCAGAATCTACGCCAGCTTCAAGAGACGGAAGGAATTTTGGATAGACGGTATGATTTCGATGTGATAGATTTCGTGACAATTGACTAATAACCCTCTCAGGCATTGCCGTACTTTCCATCCTCTCTCTTGCTGCGCTTGCCGGCGTCGATTATTATCTGGATGCAAAGCTCTTGACAGATATATCATTCCCACTTGAGAAGATGTTGAATGTAAGTAAAACATCACTCAAGCAAATGCTTGCCAGTGTACTAATCGTCAAAACAGTTCTCAATAGCGGTAGATTGGCTCGCCGCCATTGCGATGTGGTCCTCAAAAGCCCCCATCCTGTTTCTCTACATCTCGCTATTTGGCGTACGGCGCTGGCTGCGAATTACTTCATACATTACTCTTGTTGTATTCGCAGCAGCTATTATAGTCGCCGCCGCAATTGCTTCAGCCCCTTGCGATCCCAACCACCAGACACCCGACATTAGGATGCTTCTTCACTGCACCGAGGTCAGTTCCAAGGTTGGGGTCGGGCTCGGCGTGCTGTCCGTTACAGCAGACGTCATTATCATAATCCTGCCAATCCCGGTTATCGTGACATTGAACTTGCCCAGAGCCAAGAAGTTTGGCCTGCTTATCATGTTCATGTCAGGCATTTTGTAAGTTTCACTCGTCGCGATTTACTTGCTTGCCTCGTGTCCTAACTAGGCCGATTAGTGCCGTCGCCGCCAGCGCTACCGCAGTATACTACAAATGGAAATTAAAAGAGGGAGGATTTGCTTATGTGACCCTCGTGATGCTTTGCGTGTAAGTAAAAGCGCCTGGTTTTCTCCCTTCATCTGCTGACTACTCCCAGCATCACTGAAGGCTGCATTGCAACAGCAGTCGGCTGCATGCCTGCCATTTACACACTCTGGACCCAGGTCCTCAGAGAAACCAGTCTTTACGGCCGACTCAGTCGCATTAGTTTTATCTTCTCATCTGCGTCAATTTTCAGCGCAAGGCCTCCCACGGGGACCAATTCATCAGCGCCAGGCGTGGAGCTGCCAAAGCGCGGCTCTGACTCTAGTAGCTCTGACGGCACAGGCAGCCATTACCGAGTCTGAGAGGCCTGGCCTCGACCTAATTAATTTCTTTACACAGAAGCGTGATTCCGAGCGAATGGTTTCGAATGATAGAGGGCCTTATGCATTCCTTGGTTCTAGATTTGTTTCATCCCAATTCCATCAATGCACTCTTCAGCTGCGCCCTCCTCTGCAAAAAATAGGGCTGCACTAATCATGCCACTGCAGCGACAGAAGCTGCACTTGCCGCAAAGGTGTCTGACCGCATCCTTAGCGCATCCTTCGGTCGTATAGTCCATCCTTTGAGGCACACTATATAATTGTACAGCAACTTGGGAGCCAATGCCGGTTTAACCTGCTGACCTCGTGGTGGCTTCTGATAAGCCGCTAAGAAATCTGGCTAATATGCTGTCTACTGCCCCATGCAGAGACCCTTCGATGGCACGACAGATCACTGCATCCTTGTCTGATAGGCTACTTGATTATTACCATACAATGATACCCTGTCGCACAAGGCTGTTAGCGTTATTGTGTGCTACGCTGCTCCCTTGGTTGAAGCAATCCTGCTTATGAAAATGGAAAACTGGACTAGGACGGCGACGCCCAATCTGATGATGCGGTCAACCTGTAGCATGCTGATCTATTGATGAATGCTATGCGATAAATACATGTGAAGCCTAAAGTTGATCTATGTATGTGATCGACGACAAATATCACGCCTCAACTTCTCCCTACTCGTCCTGAGCTCTATTTGCCGGTCGCCTCAACGCACCCGGAGTCATCCGCTCTTGTTCCCTCTGCAGCTGGCGAACCACCTTACTCTTAGCTCGAATCCTTGCACCGTACTTCCACAGAACCAACGGGATGGGAATGATAACCACCTCTAACAGGCCTAACAGCGTTCCCGCCCACTGCGGCTTAAGAGCTTCATACAACTTCGGCCCAGCAAGCGGGAGGACGCCGCCAAAGATGCTTCGAATGACCGCATTGCCAGCAAGTGCACTCGCTGCATAGATACCGTACGTACCCGCCATGTAATTAGAGCCATAGATAAAACTGATGGTATTTCCGAACCCGAACGGAATGCCGCAAGCAACGGATGCGGCCCAATGGATCGAAACGGGAAGACAAGTCCATGCGAACCCCAACTGACCCGCCGCCGTCGCAATGGCACCGATGGTCATGACGAGCGCTTGCGCTTCTGGGTAAGGTCTATTAGTATCTGGGTCGCGAGGTTGCGAGTTGATGAGTCTGCGACACAGAGGCTCGACAATGACACCGAGTGTGGTGCCAATTCCTATTCCAACAAAGGCAAGACCGGAAATTCCCACACTCCAGCCGCGATGCTGTGTGAAGACGACGGGGTATGCGACGAAGCACAAATACAGAATTCCGTACAAGACGGAAATCCAAAAGTTCATGAACCATAGAATGGGCTCGGTGGCGAATAATACGAAAGGGCGACTGAGGTTCTTCTTCAACAACTGCATCGTGGGCGTTTTCTTCTGCTCGAAGCGACACCAGTATCGCGCATCTCCTGTCTCCCTTCGTAGACGAGCTGCCTTACGCTGCAAGATGACAGGGCCATATGTCTCGCGAACAGTGGACATTAGTACAACTGCAAGTCCACCTAGGGCCAGCAGGATCCAATTCGACCACCGCCATCCGAGGCTTTGGAAAGTGAAGCCGCCAATGATGGGTCCGAAGACGGGTCCGTTGAATGGCGCCGCGGCATACAGTGACATTGTGCGCGCAAGGTAGTCTGGATGCGAAATGTCAACGACCGACCCGGGAGCGTTGGCAAGCATGACTGCTCCGAAGAAGGCGCTGATTGATCGTTAGCTGTGTTTCATTAAGTGAGGAGGACGACGAGGCCTCAAGCGACATACCCAAAATATCTGCAAGCAATAATTGTCGCCAATGACTGCGCAACACCACACGGCACAATGAGAATTGCCCATATCGTCAAACCAGAAATATACAACACCCTGCGTCCATACAGCTCACTCAACGGCGCAACCACAAAGGTTCCCGTCGCCAGACCCAGCAAGTAACTCGTCATTCCTAACGTCACCACCGTAGTAGAAACACCAAACTCAGCAGTCAACCCCGGCGCCGATGAGGTATAACTCGTACTGTAAACCGTCGCAACCCATGTGGAATACGACACGCAAAAGATACACCAGCAGCGGTACCAGAGCGGCCAGCAGCGAGGGTTTTCAGGATCATTTTCTTTAAAGTCGACTTCAAACTCTGGCAATGTCGACACCGTGGTATGCAGAGCGTTTGAATCCTTCGGCTCAGCAACCAATTGCTGATCGTTCCGCGGCCGGGCTTTGTCACTGGTGACTTCCGCCTTTTGGCCGGCGGCTGGGGCTGGGCCGTTTTCAACATCCGGCGGCATCTTGGTAAGTCGTTGTCGCGCAGATACAGGCTGGAGAAACTGGCAGCCTCTTTCTTGAGCAATGTATCACGACCGAGGAGCTCTGCTTTGACTCCAACTGCTGATTTGAAATCACGCCAATTCGGACCCTCGTCATCGGAAACTAGTCGGAGCAATTCCCTGACTCCATTGTCGGCTAATCAATAATTAGCCCACCCACTTAAACAAATTTGTTTGCGATGACGGGACCGGATTTAAGGCGGAGCATGGCGCTACGCCTTTCCCGACTAATCACATTATTGGCGAGCGGTGCAGATGTTTGGGGGTAGGCATTGTTCCACTGAGCCGGTGAGGCCAAAAACTATATACATGATCGCGGTCGCTTCTTAGTCGTTATTAGTAACAGATGTAAATCGGATCCGGTGAGATGCAGTTCAAGTAAATGTGACGCTGTGCCAGGGATACAATGCCTTTCGCTGCGCATCCGCCGGCAAGTAGTTACCTAAATAGGCAACTCCCGGACTTCGCTGAGACTGTCCGCATGTGGCCACAACAGGATGCGGCCCTTCAGATCATTATTTACTTATGTAGTTATTTCTTAATTCTCAAATAAATGAATAATAAGCGCACTAAGGTTTCCGGTTTTACAAGATTTAGCGACAGGCAAACAATCTCTTTCAGCCTCTAAGGTTTGGCCGTGTCCCGCGCCGCCTGGATGAGAAAATGGGAAGGGTATCAGAGTTCATTCATCGCGTCTAAATAATCATATCGCATGATCTGCTATACTTCTTTTCTGGCCGAAATTAATCTGCATTAGGCTTGTTTGCCTGCGCCTCGGCCCACTCATCATTCACATTGCGATAATCCTCCACGCCATACGAACCGACAATCTCCTTGAAAAGACCACTTTTTCGATGCGTCTTCAACCCAAGATCTCGAAGCAACATCGAAAGATATGTGACCGTGTCGAAAACGAAGCACGGAGCTTTATAGTCCCAGTCAACTGGGTGTCGCCAATGGCCGAAGCGGTTGTACAATATATTCTCGTATCGCAGCTTCTCGAACTCTTCCTTGTCCGCAGCAATTGCGGAAGGATTGTGATCCAGCTTGCCGTCAAAGTATGCACTAATCCACAAACCGCCGATATGCGCTGTCGTAGGGATACTGAGGTTGTACGTGGAACCAGTAAAGGCAATGTCGTGGTAGCGCAGCAGCCTTGCGGATTGCGGTGCCATGAAGCGATACATCATGTAGCCCGATTGCGGCCTGGGGTTACGCACTACGTTACCATCTTGTTTTGTGATGGGAACAAAGTTGGGGAACTGGGGCTGGTTGCGGAGCATGGGTAGCTTCGACAAGATTTCATCATCGGCGCGCTTGATGAGCTTGGCCTGTTCTCCGGTATTTGGATCCCATTCGGTATTGCTCTGTGAATGCGGAAGACCCAATTCGGCTTCAATTCCTTCAGGTAAGAACTTCAGAGGAGGCGACTGTTGCCAACCGCCATAGGCCATTAAAACATCAGAATCTAACGCAGTGCCATTGCTCAGATGCACTTGGCCAGGACTGAGTTTGTCGATGTCCGCAACGTGGACTTTGATCTTTCCAGAGCGAACTAGCTCAAAAAAATCTTGCTCGTAGTTGAGCATGCTCAGGCTGGTTGCAGTATACATGAGAGGGATCCATGCTTTGAGTTTGGCGGTTTCGGGATGCTTGTCGAAGCCGCAGAGCTCGACAACATCGGCGCTGATGATCTTCCAAACAGTGGTGACAAGTACGCGACCGATCCATGTGCCGTGCAGAAATCGCTGGATCCAGGAGAATCCATCGGTGTCACCCCAGATGGATGGACTGAACCATGTCATAAGGCGCGTATCTGAGAGGCATTAGAAAGTCTGACGATATGCAGGAAAATGCGTCTTGACCTACGTGCTAGCTTTTCGAGCCATAGTTTAAAAGGCGATACGCGAGGGACAGTTACCCAGCCCAAGCCGTGACCAGTAGCTGTGCATCGATGACATTAGCGTCGTTGGACATTAACTGTGAAGAGAAAGAGGACTTACAGCGAATCACCCAATTCACCGGCACGCCAGATGTCGCATAGGAATAAGCTATATCCCAGGCAGATTTGCCAGTTCCGTAGACAGTGGCATTTTTTGCGGTTTTCAAAGTGTCGGTGAGGTCCACAAATTCTTTGGGGTGGAAGACCTTGCCGCCATATGTATCCTGTCCAGGGAAGGATGAGGGAATGGGTTCAGAGGTCAGGCCAGTGGCCATGATCAGACGACGAGCAAAAACCTTGGTTGTCGTTGGCTTTCCATTTTGTGTCTCCAGGGTCAGAATCCAACCACCGTCGTCTGTATCCTGGTGCTCTGCAACTGTAACCTTGGTGTTGTATTGAATGAGCTTATCAACGCCAAAATGTTTGGCGTACGCGGTGACGTAGGCATTGCAAGTTTCGCCGGGAATATGGTCTTGACCTGCACGGAGATTGACAGCCTCTGGATCAATAGGAAAATCGGGATACTCGAAGGTACCAAGGAGATTATTCGTCTTCAAGTTGGGATAAATGCGCTCCTTGGACCATGTTCCGCCGAGAGAGGAGCTGGTCTCGTAAACGACAAGTGAATCATCTGGGTGGGTAGCCTGGTATTGTTTCGCGGCAGCTAGCCCATACACGCCTGTACATTTCCGAATTCGGCTGTCAGCAATCTCGAACCCAATTCATTCACCTGCAAGTTGTGCCCTGCACTTCATCCCAGTGTTCCGTTGGAACGTCAGAAGCCGGGTCCTCCTGCAGATTTGGACGTGTGGCCCATGAGTCGACAAGGAGAAAGAGTGGCGTGGAAGAGAGACATACCGCTGCCGATCACCACACAGTCGAGTCGTTCCATGACCGGGAACGCGGACAGGGAAACGACGGTGTGAAAGGATTATGGGCTTCGTGAAAGCTTGGTTTAGTCTGTGTTTTTTTGCTTATTCCTTGTCACCGCAGCGGCTAACGCTTAGTCTAATCCTCGGCTTCGCTCGTCCAGACTGGCGAATCCAAGATGAGATTAATGAGATTAGATGAGGGTACAGGGGCGGATGAAGAAGAGAGCCTATCGGCAGCCAGCCTAATCTAAGTTCAAGACACACCGCGGAAAGGAAAATACTACCATGGAAAAGGACAAAGAGGGAAAGCTCTGCACATTAAATAAAAAGGAGACACGACATTTAGATGCAACTAAGAGTAACTAAATGGCGCACTAGCATCATGGTCGCATGCACACTACTGCTCGGTTCGGCCAGCGCCAAAAGATCCTTGCTCGAGCTGCAACAATCCACGAAGCCCTGCAAATTAATATGCAGGCGGCAAGCTAGCCAGCCAGTCATGTTGCAGGGCTAAAAGCAACCCTGGTCGCACGATTGGGCTCCTCGTTCCACCCCAAGGGAGAGACACAACAAATCTCTATCCCGGGCTGTCTCAAGCCACCAAAAGTACCTCGCAGGAAGGATTGCAGAGGCGGGGAAAGGGTTGGCTGGGATGATTGGCAGTGAGCAATTTGTGTGCGGTTGACGCGGCCATTCCGGTATTTCGAAGGAGGGAAGGGGGCAAGGCTACGGGATCTGTTGCTTCTTTTATTTTCGTAATCTTGCCACGGTTGTCGCCCATCTAGACATGATCGATTCTCCAGGCGCATGTGTTGCTGCCACGATTCCCGAGCGCGTTGATTTTGATTTTGCTGTGCCGTAGCCAGCGGCGGAGACCTTGTCAGTAAAACAGGCTGTACCAAGAGAGAGCCTGCATGCCGCGCGACCTTTCTGAGAGGCCACCCAACACGAGAGCCGTTTCTCCCGATCGGCGGCACCATCACGACGACGAGACAGTATGGCGACTTTGGAATCCAGAACGACGAGCCCAGAAGCGGCCTTTCACAAGTTCACAGTCGAGGCCTGGTCTTTATTATCAGCAGCACTGGCGATTACGGGCATCCGGATCGCGTTTCGGGTATCGGCTATCGGTGCTCGACATCTGTGCTGGGATGACTACCTCGTGTGCGTCGGAGCGGTACGTTTGACCCGATTTGAAACACCAAGTCGTCAACGCACGGTTTTGCGGTCGCGATGGTCCCAAGTCGAAGAGGGACGAAGCTAACAATATTTGGCAGTTGTTTTACGTAGTGGAAACGACTTTGGCTTATAGTGTTGGAAATGTTGCGCACGGCCTCGCTAATGGAGGCATGACAGACGAGCAGAGGGCGGCGCTGTCGCCAGAGGATCCCGAACATAGACTCCGGTACGTGACGTCGTGAAGTGATTACTGGGACAAAGACGTCGCTGACGATTTGCAGAATTATTGGATCCAAAATACAAATAGCAGGCTGGACAACATATGGCACCATGTTATGGCTGTACAAAACATGCATGCTGATAACTTATGCCCGATTAACTGTAGGTGCACGGCATACGGGTTCGAGAACACAAGTCACCATTCGCTAACGATATGGACTAGGCTGGGCTGTCCAAAAGCTATAGAAAGCAAGTATACGGCGGCTTTGCCCTCCTTGCTGCCACGTTCATCGCCCTTCTCGGGATTACATTTTTCTCCTGTCGTCCATTCCATAAATACTGGCAGATAAACCCAAACCCAGGCAGTAAGTGGAAAACTCCTGCTTCACATTGATGAATGTCATTGACCAAAAGTCTTTCTCAGCCGTCTGCCAACCCGCGCTCTCGATACAGATCATCTGGTCGAACCTTGCACTCAACGCCACGACCGATTTATACTTAATGACGATACCAGTGCCTATGTTGTGGAAATCTGGTTTAAAATTATCAAAAAAGATTGCATGGACGATCTTACTTACATCTGGCGTTTTCATCGTTGCATGCGCCCTATTACGCAGTATATTTATCACAATTGTTAGTACAACATCACGGCAGTACTTCCATCTTTTATCACGCTAATCAAGGTATACTGACAGGATCCTATAAATGGCCCTCAAACAGCTGGCGCCTGGGGCGTCCGAGAATCATTTGTCGCAACAGTTGTCACGAACCTACCCATTATCTTTCCCCGCCTCCAGCACTACTTCAAGAAACATCTTGGACCCATATTATCTCTACGATCATCCCAATCGAATCAATTCCCGACTGACTTCCAAACAATTGGCGGCGGTGGCAGAGGGAAGAGGAGCGCTGAGGCGCGCAACCTGGACGCTTATCCTTTACCGACAAAGCTCACAGTGACAGAGAGCGCAGAGCAACTTGTTGATGAACCGATCGAGTTAGAAAACGGCACGCTAGGAACATCATCCAGGCGCAATAGCCACGGGCATGAACAGCATGCGCATGCTGAGAGCTCAAAAGCGCACGGCACCTGAGCTCCGACCAGTCAGAACAAAATGGTGGCCTAGAAACCTATATTTTCTCAGGCTATGAGGTGACTTTCATGATGGCGCACCTGATTGTTGGAAAGTCAAAAGCTAAACCAATTGCGTACTGCACTTGCAGACCGCGCGACCAACTCGGCAGTGGTCATGCGACCGAGCTTTGCACAAAACGGAGAGAATACAGACATAATCACGAGATACCCAAAGTCCCTTACGAGCGTACCAATTATTAAAGAGAAGAAATGACCCTACACAGCGGTTCCTATTTTAGAACTAATTACATCACTTTCATGCAATTCTGTTGCTCCATTTTCCTCACTAAGCACGTCAGAGTGATGCAGAGCCGCCGGAGCAGCGGCAGGATTGTTCAGCAAGGCTGCATCCATTAATAATGTAGCCCGGCGTGAGTTGTTAACTCCGGAGCTCTTTGCTAGTTCATCGACCTTTTGTACATTTATCTATCCGCAATCCGCTGCTAGATCTATGTGATTGCCAGCCTAAAATCTGTCATCATCCAAACTCTTCTTACCATCGCCGATCATTCAAAATGAAGGAAGCTCGTGTTGCCAAAGGTAAGATACGATTCATTTGAGCACAAGTATCAATTGGTGACTTTTCATGTTCACAGGAGCCACTGTCGAGATCTTCGACATCGATATCCCCAAGCCAGCGGCCAACCAGGTCCTCATCAAAGTTGCGGTTAGTGGCATCAACCCTAAGGATTGGAAGTTTCCAGAGACGAAGAACATGGTTGCCAACAGCGGCGATGATATTGCTGGTATAGTCGAGAGCGTGGGAGAGAACGTCACCGAGTTCAGGAAGGGAGATCGTGTTGCTGCCTTGCACGAAATCGGTACGCCTGGAGGCAGCTTCGCCGAGTACGCTCTTGCTCCCGAAAACACTACCATTCGTATCCCAAAGGAGCTGACCTTCGAAGGCATCTAAGAAATTCTCCGTCTATGGATCGAGTGTCATCGGAGCTAACACCAAGACAGATGCTTCTACCATCCCCCTAACAACTCTGACAGCTGCGGATGCTCTCTTTCGAAACCTTGGCCTCCCTCAGCCGTGGCTCCCCATTACCGAAACCACCAAAACACCTCTCATCATCTACGGTGCATCCACGTCAGTTGGATATTTTGCCATTCAATTCGCTATCAAAAGCAACATCCACCCCATTCTCGCCGTCGCCGGCCGTGCCACCGAGTCCGTCAAGGGTCTCCTGGATGCTAGTAAAGGTGACATCGTTGTTGACTACCGCGACGGCAAGGACGCCGTCGTCGCAGCGCTCACTAAGGCTCTGGAAAACAAATTACCCATCAAGCACGCCTTGGACACCGTCGCCAATGACACCAGCTCCAGCATTATTGGTGCGGTCATCGAGAAAGCTGGCGACGGCAAGAACGCCAAAGCTACCTTCGTCTTGCCTCCTAAGGACTTGCCTGGCTTACCCAGCTGGGTTGAGCGAAGTATGACATTTGCCGGCAATGCCCACAGAGATGGGAAGGACTTTGGCTATGTCTATTCTAGATACATTGCCCGAGGATTAGAGCAGGGTTGGCTGCGTACCCAAAAGGTCGAGGTCGTTCCCGGTGGTCTAGGTGGCGTCCAGACTGCGTTGGAGAACTTGAAGTCTGGCAAAGTGAGCGCACTTAAATACGCGGTGAGGATTTCAGAGACGCAGGGTATTAAGGCATGAGTGGCAATGATTAGCTTAGTGAGCCTTGTAGTATTCTCAAGAAGTTACTACCCAAAAACCCGCGTACAACAGTGAATTGCAATGGATAAAGCGTCAGTCCTGAGTGATACCTCCCTGGGGCACCTTGGAGCGCTTTGTTATGCATTGGCTTGCACGAAATTAGGTAACCCAGTAGGTATGCTGCTGCTTATCTGTACGCTGATTGTAGAGCCGAGCAATTATTAATATTCCACAAGCCTCATACCAGCTTCTGGGTATCTAGTTCCATGCACAACATTGCTCTTCAAAATGGCAGAGATAGACTCCAAATCCTCTGAAGACAACTCGGTAGTCTCGGCGTTATCCTTGATTCTCTCTGCAGATCGCGCGCCCGCCACAGGAATGACCACCGCCATGCCAGGTTTACGGCTCTGAAGCTTCAACCACGACAGCGCCAGGCGAGCAGAACTAACACCCTTCGCCTGAGCAAATTTCTCTACCTCCAAGACTAGACCACGGTTCTTGTCAAAGTTCTCAGGCTGGAATCTCGGAAACGCACGCAAATAGCCAGCTGGCAAATCCGCAATCATCTTGACGTTGCCTGTGAGCATACCGGCGCCAAGGGGAGTATGTGCCACGAGAGCGATCCCCAGCTCACCGCAAGCAGCTGCAACGCCATTCTCGAATACCTCCGGTGTCCACAGACTTGCTTCATCTTCAACCAGAGCAATGTCTGCCACGGCTGCAGCGCGACGGATTGTCGCCTCGCCGGCCTCGCTGAGTTGGATGGCGCCGATTTCACCGGTCGTCACCAGTTCTGCCTCTGCGCGAACTGTATCTTCGATGGGGACTTTGTGGTCAATACGACAGATTCCAAAGACATCAATCTTCTTATGCCCGTTCAGAATTTTGTTGGCGTTGGCTACTGCTGTCCGAACGTTTTGGGGAGAGCCATCGATGGTGAGTGTTCGCATATCAACAATGCCGCTCTTGATGCTCAGGACAACCTTGACAGCATCTTCAGGATACTTCGCAAAGTATCTCGCGACAAGGTGCAACGAGTTGCTGTCTGGGGTGCCGTAGAAGTCAGCGCCGCTCCAGAGGTTGACACCAGCAGCAAGGGCGGCTTTGAGGACTACGAATGCTTCTTCATCCGGCATGACTGAACCCGGTGTCGTCATTCCTATTTATGGATTAGTAAATAATTTCACTCGCAAATCTGTTGAGTTGAGTATATACTCATGAGACCAAGGCCATTCTGGCTTACACGTTTGCCCGCGATTGTGGTCATGTTGATTCTGCACGTAAATTAGTTGCTAAATATTTTACAATAGTAGGCATGGAGTCAATACTGCAGCCGCTACAGAGCAAATTGTATCGCCAAAATACACTTGCTTTTTTAAGCAAGTGGCCTCACACCAGCTCCATGCAAAGCCAGCCTTGCCGGACCTAACGGAGATATCTTGGCCTAAAGCCGCCTTCATGGTGTAATAATTGCATCTCACCCTATCAATTTTAGGAACTCAGTCACTGCGCTGACTGTTTTACTGCTGAGGCTAAGGACGAGAAGTTTGAACTAGACTAATGGGGCTAAAGAAACCTTCTGGTGCGAATGCGGTATGATGAGGAGCGTTGTCAGCGGAAAACGTCAGATCGACGTGTATCTCGAAATGTCTCCGACTTATAGCTGCCTAAGAAGTGCCAAATGGGAAGATAAATCGGAGCTAGTACGATCAGGAAATACGGACCTCACTTGCAACTGTCGCTCTTGTCCGGCCTAATTGAGATGTCTTGTGTGTGGATAATACATTTTTCTACTCACAACCAATTTGCAAGACTTATTGAATGAACAAATGAGGTAAAAAACACTTTGGGTCCTATGTGCTCTTCGGCTGTTTTGCTCTCGATCGAGTGACAGGTCGCCCTGATAAAAAGGCGTGGCGTGTGTTGCCTGTGTCACCTGAAGCACTGTTATCCGAGTCGCTTGAGACTTCTTCACTTCGTTTTCTCTTTCTACTCCCAACACTGTCTTGAAACGACACCGCAGCAGGATCAGTCGTGTAACCAACTGTGCCATACTCTGGCTCCTCGTCGTCGTCATCGCTACTATCGTTGGTCTCAGTAGAGTAGTAATCTGCATGGGCTTCTTCTGAGGTGATGTCTGCCACAGAGGTCGTCGTTGGCGGGCTTGGAGGTGCTATTTCTGGGTGCACAACAAGTGTTTCGTCCACCAAGGCATCATATTTCCACTTGATCTTATAATCATTACCCGCCAATATATGGAAGTACCAAAGAGCCAGGTTTATAGTCCAAGTACCACCTTGCTCTGCGCTCCCGTGGCGATGATTGGCCCAAGGGATATGCAAATACTCCATTTTCCCATGGCGTCGCATAGTTTCTAGGAGATGTTTTTCACTTCGATCGCCATTGTCTATAACGAATATTGGATTAGTAAATGTTAAATGATGTAAAGGTGGTGGCAGTAGGGTCCATACTAGGCTCATCAGAGATTGGCTGGATACGAAAGATCAAGGCTTCGTGACAAGTCATGAGGCAACCATATCTGCACTTGTATCGAATGCAGTAGGTAAAAATTTGTCGAATGGGCCAAAAACTGCTAGACAATCGAGCATATTGATTCAATTGACCATCAGGGTTGATTACTTGTACCGCTTCTTCAAACTTCCATTTTTGCGACGGTTTGTACTCTTTGGGAAATCGCTCGACTCGGGTTGTTACTGGTGCTGTGTCTGAGCTGGGGGATGATGTCGAAGTAACAGCGCACTGTGCTCCATCATCTGGATATAATGATGCGGAATTTGATTTTCGTTTTCGTTTTCGATTTTGTTCTTGGTCTGGCTCGTGTTGCCGCCTTGCCGCGCGAGGAGGCAGTACACGGGATGGGCTGGTTCTGGGAGGTGGCGCATAATCCTCCTGATCAACTGGCTGATTGCCGACAGCACACCACAAAGCGGGATTAAATTGGCCCTGTATAGGTTCCAACGCGGCATTGACAACCATTACAGACCACTGAGTAATGACTCGCACAGTGCCATTCTCATTCTCAATAACTGTGTTTGGCAGGGTAAATGGGTACGAACCAAGTTGGCGTTGGAGTATGGCCGCTTCATACAGACTTTTGTTAAAAGCCCTTTGTAGAGGCTTGTCTGTTTTCAACTCTGTCCATTCGCAGACGACCTTGGGCGTATACCAGCGAGAGTTCTTGCTATTGGAGCTAGACTTGTGTCCTCGGCTGGTATGGGTGACTTTGGGATTGGGGTAAGTCAAGAGTTCTAAGATACAGTTGGGGCTTTTTAAATGTGTAGCCATCCTGAATAGAGAAGAAGAGAACAGTGTCTTTCACATAAGACACAGGGAAGCACTTTTGGAATTGCTGGAATGAAGATTGAGACGGCGCTGATTGTGGGGTGTATTGGATTTGCCAACTTCAATTAGGAGACGGCGTGACTTTTTGTAGTCGGAAATAAAATCTATCTGCTTAATGCATTTCACAGCCCTGACTTTTTGACGAAGCCTAAAAGATTGAAGCCTAAGCGCTGAGCGGCCACACGATTATGCATTCCTACAGGAGCTGCAACTCTCGTTGGTGGTCAATACGACTCGTGACCTTCTGCATACCTGTTGGTGTGCACACCATCATATCAGCTTGACGTGGCGGGAGCTAGGGGCGGCCCGCGCGGGGAATTTGAACTGCGGAACCGAAACATAAATCCAATAACCTATAAGAAGTCAAGTAGAAGCGCCAAACCATTCACAAAAGACCGAGGCGAATCATTATACCCTACCGAGGACGCTCTGCTAGAAAGTAATGCCGAAGAAACAGCGCTCAGGCCAACCATTGCCGAGGTCCAAAGCCACGAGAGGCAGCCCCAAGATTTCTTATGCACCCGGTCGCAGCCTCCCGGTTTGCGATGGCCCCAAATTGGGGCTTTTTAGAGATTACAGAGAACAGATTGAGTGGTGTGAAATGCTAGGGTCGGAAGACACTGACAGCGATGATTCGGACTCTAGCACGGCAGACGGGTATGTCTTCCGAGCTGTGATCAAGGGTAAACATTACGCAGTGAAAATCGTGAGTATCATCTACTGAACTGTTAAAGAAGTACATGGGCTAATTGAGAGAGTTTAAATTCTATGATCCCCGAACCCAGTCAGGGTATTGGGAGCCACTCTTAGGCGAGGACGCACCTCTGGTTGAAGTGGGTTTGTTCTCTGACCCATTTTACAACGAGTGTCGTGCCTATGGTAAAATGCAAGACACGGTGATGGCATCGCAACGTAGCTCTCGCATTGCTGTTCCATGCCACGGCTACATGTTGTTAAGACAGAAAGACGTTGGGATCTTGAGACGACGTGGCGTAAATCTCGACATTACCAATCGCAAGTACCAGGAGCAAACTACGGAAAGATGTCAGGTTCGAGCTATTGTTAAAGATCTAGCATCTTCACAGTCCGGAGTCACCAAATCTACTATGCCACGAATAATCAGAGGTGTTTCTTATTTGAACGGGCGAGGAATTTACAATACGGATATCAGGACAGATAATTTTCGGGACGGTCGCTTAGTCGACTTTGGATCCTCTTGGACGGAGCCGCATCTTTTCTTGGATACAATGACTGGGGGTGAAAGATATGACCTGTGTATTCTGGATCGATTGTCACTTAACTTAATGTGTGAGAAGATTGGTGCATCCAAGAAGTACATGACGCATGCGATGAGGAGACGGTCGCAGCTAGAATAGGATGAATCAAGGAAAGTACAGCTTCTGGAACAGCACGATTGTGTAAAATACTGTCAAGCGGAAAGAAGTGCGTTTAATAGAGCTTGGAACCGGCCTGCATTCACGAGAAAAGTTTAAACCAGAACATCCTTAGCACGGGGATTTGCGGTCACAAAAAAAAAAAAAAATGCAATACAGTCGCAACATGTACCATATTTGGTCCATTAATTCTTTCTCTAAAATGCGACTGCGACATATTTGACACCATGCAAACTGCTCATTGGCAAAGACCCCATTAGAGTGCTGCGCTTTGCCTTCGGTCGGCAGATACTCCTCAGTTTCTCAATCTTATCCAGCTTACTGCCCGTTCCTGGATGGAGCTTCGTCAAGTCCTCCGGCTTCGTCGCGCGGCGAAGCGAAACCAGCATTTGAAGGAGAAGCGGGCATAGGAGGATCTACCTCATTCAAGCACATGTTCATGCGCGCGAGAAGAGTGTCGCATCCGTTCCAGCCCCATGCTGTGCCTTTACTGAAGCTTTCGATATCGTCCACAGTCAAACCATACTTGACGACCAGCTTTGAACCATTGTTATCTTTAGTATCAGATATGCTGACCATGAACCGTTAGCATTCTTCTTGGGACGCATGTCAGGCAAGTCGCCAGCACCGCAAGAAGCTCGACCGTCAGGAACCAGAGATGGGCAAGACGTCATCTTCAGAATTGTGTTTGGTGAAGTCCGAGGGAGAGATACCGCAGCGACCGGCCAATTTCTCACACGTGTCTCCTGCCACAACTGTCACTTTGAATACATTTTTTGAAGCAAAAGTAGATGGAGTTTCTGAAGTTTAACTACGCCCTATCTACTCAATAAACCGGCCACACTCCCTTGGTCATAATCTCAATCAGATGTCCTTCCCAATCGCGTATATAAATCGACCTTCCACCCCTCTCCCACCTCTGCGTTCCAGCAATCGGCACACCAACTCGCTCCAAATGCTCCTTCCACTCATCTAGCGCCTCGTGACTCTCGCATCCAAACGCAATGTGCTGTCCGAGACCTGTCTCCGTGCCATGCTTGGGGATCGTGCCATCCTTCGAAATAATGTCATCCGTTACCTGGGCGCGATCAAACAGAAGTAAGATTGTGTTGTTGGGCAAAGAAAAGCCTGCGCCTTTGCCGTTGCTCATTTCAAGGAAGGGGGTCAGGCCCAGAACATCCTTGTACCATGCTGCGAGGTCGGCGACGGAGGAGGTGTAGAGGATTGTTTCCACGATTTGGCCTAGTTTGGGTGGCATTGTAGACAAACGACACAATTTTGAATTTTGAATGCTTGTTGTCAGTTTTTGATGATTTTTTTTCTTTGCGCTTCTTTGGTTTGTATTTAACTTTGAGTTTTGCTTTCATTGAAGTCGGTGGTCGGCGCCGTTACTCGGATCCAGCTCGGTGGGAACGGGATCTCCACAAGCCGCTGCACCGACAAACCACTGCAGCTGCTACATCCCCTTCTCACCGCAATTAGAGCTAGAATTGTCGTTGGATAGCTGTGGCGTTCCGAGCCCAATCTGACAAAGCCAATCTAACGCCCCGTATCAGCCAGCCACAATAACACAAACCCCAAGTAAGCAAACGGGCAAGGCACCTAGGATGACTTGGAAACTTCAATCAAATGATGAGCTCTTACGGGGGCCGCAGCGGAAACGCTACCGAGGAAGGTGGCAACAACGGACCATTGTTTGATGCCGCTATCAACGGTGATACTGAAAAGGCTGCGCAACTTTTGTACCAGAATGCTGGGGCACTTGATTTGGAAGCAAAGCAGAGCGATGGCAAGACAGCGCTGCACCTGGCAGCGGAAAGGGGCAATGGAGAGGTGGTGATGACACTGCTTGAGTACGGTGCGTACGTTGATACTAAGGATCGCTTCACAAGCAGAACGGCATTGCACCTGGCAGTACACAACGGTCATACAGACGTGGCCAAGATACTGTTGAACCAAGGAGCAGCCGTTGATGCGCCGGACAATATGACCCGGACGCCGCTGCACGAGGCGGCGCAGCAAGACGGACTGTTCATGATGCAGCTACTCCTCGACGCGGGCTGTTACGTCGACCCCAAGGACGCGCACTACAACACGCCGCTGATGGAAGCTGCGGGTCGTGGTCACGTTCAGATGGTCCGATTATTGCTCAATAATGGCGCCGACGTGAATGGCGGTATGCAAGACTACTGCCAAACCCCTCTGATCGTGTCGTGCGAGCAGCATGGTGGTTTCGCAGACGTCGCGCGAATATTGCTCGAGGCGGGAGCGACCGTAGAGCGAAGAGACGCGATGGGCTCGACCGCGCTACAGTACGCTGCGCATGGGGGTAACATAGAGCTTGTACAGCTACTGCTCGAGTATGCAGCAGACCCGACATCGTTACTTGAGGCTGAAAGTCAAGAAGATTCTGAAGCATCGCTACGGAGCCAACTACTAGAGAGCCTTCAAGACCGTACGGATCAGGCAGCGTTTGCAGGGAGTGAGAAGAGGAGGTTTGACCTACCCGGCAATTTGAGTGACGATATGCTGGCGTCGAGCTCAGGGGAGACACAATCTTCGCCGTCGTTATTTTGGAGCCCACGCCGGGCGTGGCAGTTTTGGCGCTCAAGACAACGGTCTAGTCCACGTCATAAGGTGGCCAGGCCGTCCACTGAAGAGCTCGACGTGGAACTATCGAGAAGACAATCCGCTGGCAGAGAGAGTCAGTACACGGTCCATCACAAAGGAGGCTCCAACATACAATATGAGAGCCGATATGTTTCTGGGTCCGACGACCGTGTTAATCAGGAAGGGATAGGGCGAGGGCACAAAACGCGTCAAAAACACCGCTTTCACGGGATTGGCGCCATAAATGGCGAGATACTGGACGAGGCCATGAGGAAGCTTCTCGAGACACCGCAGAAGCAAAAAGGGCCTCCTATCCGTGGTCCCTCGGAACCGCGAGAGCCGTCGGGGCTAGGCACGTCATTTATGACGCCGCCGACCAGGTTCGAAGTAGCGAAGCAAAAAGCGTGCGACGACCATCATATCTCCATGCTGCAGTTTTACGTCGGTGGCAACCAGGAGCAGCGGCTACTGGTGCAGGCGTCTGTCCACGAGGTCTTGTACGGCAAAGGCCCGTCCGTGCTGTGTGAGAATGCCAGGGAGGCAGTGCAGGTAGCTGAAAAGGCGGACTTCACATGGTTTCATATCCCCGCGAATAACTTAACCTGGGCAGAGCATTTGATTACAAGATTACGGGACGAAAGACGGGCTGAGGTAGAAGGGCAGGATAGGACGTTAAAGAAGAAGTGGAGGTGCATAGACGATACGACGAGGGCGGTACTGAATCTGGTACAGTCACAGCAGGGTCACGATTCGTTTTTGAAAACTAAGTCGGATATGGTGGATATACCGACGAGCGATGACAGTGGTGTAACGGAGCAAGCGGCGATGCTTGTGGTAAGCAAAGTTCAGTAATTTGCTTGTTGCTGAACGTAGCTAATTGGGGTTCAGCTGCCGTATCTACATTATGAGACGTGTGATTCCTTTTGCTCAATGACCGAGACAATCGACGAGATAAAGGGTCAGAACGAGGAAATGGATCAAGCACTACAGCGCTATACACTGCGGAATACGGACGCAGCCTCAATAATGGACGGTAAGCGGCGAATGGCTGACAGAACGACGGATATAAGGGACACAGAAGTTCAGCGAGATGTGAATATGGACAGGCAGCCACTTCAGCCGTTGCCTTTTATTGACATGAAAAATATGAAAGAGCAGCTGAATGAGGTTACGACAGCGAGCCAAAAAGCACACCATGTTTCAGGCGATGCTTCCAAAAGCCAACTTTCTTTGGCAAACCTGGAAGCCGAGATGCATAAAGCATGGTCAACCGGCTATACGCCCTCAGATATGACCGACGAGATAACCAGTCACAAAACATTCCCCCAACGTTTTCAACGCAGACACGTAAAGCGACCACTTCACCATACGCACGCCCCGCCCGTTGCTGTGCATGGCCAAGATGTCCCTATCAATGCCCCAGTACGGCCGCGATATCGCCGCACTCATCTGCACTCCAACCCCGGCGAGTCACTTCTTCGCGGCTACTTTGCCGAGGGTATGCAGCCGCGCCGCTCCCTCGACCAGTACCGGTACGCCGACACACGTCACCGCGACGCCGATCAAGTTATCACCCGGCACTGCGCTAAGCATCATCAGCTCCCGAAGCTCTTTGTAGTCGACCAGCTTTGGCTGTGGGTTCTCGGGTCGCATACATTGATCACTTGTGCAGCATCGCCCTGGGACCCCTGGGAGGTAGCTCATGAGACGGGATATGCCAGGGATCTAGTGACAGGGCGGCCAATGCACGAGGCGATGCACGTACAGAAGTCCGTGGTAAACTATCTAAGTAGATCGCAGCGGCAGCCTGTGGTAGATGTGCGTGCACTGGCAAACGTGGTAGTGCAGCAGTGCGCGACCATGTTTCACGGGGGCAGTGTGCCGCGGTGTCTACAATTTTTTGACTTCTTCGAGGAGACCGTTGCAAGTGTGGTAAGTAGACGCAACTTGTTTTCCCTCTGCTTGTGCGGTGTTCGATTCAAGCCTGTGTGACTGATCAATGGCAGATGGCGGATGTTGCGATGTGCCTTAGGGATTTGAAAGACCAATATACTGCCATGGACCTGGCTAATATTGGTAAGGAAATGGAGAGCCTCATTGAAGTCGCCGACATCCTCGACGAGCTTGATATGCTCCGCGACGTCTTAACAGAACAACACTCTACCTTGCTGAAATATAACAAACAGATTCTCAATTCCCCCGTACTTGTAGAGAGTTTGTCCTCGATTGAGAGTACGTCCTCAATGGGGGTATCGACAGAGGCGGCGATGAGCCATATTGCTAGGATCGATGCGATGGAGATACAGGTGAAGAAAGCGCAAGACATGGTACGTTGCATACGTCACCACGTATACGGTGAAGGAAGGTGAAGGAGCTAATGAACGGGGGTAGTTGTTTCGAATTACAGATTTAAAACAAAAGCACAACGGCCACATAGAGGCGCTTGCAGCAGGCGAACAAGCCCAAGCTATGGCAAAACAAAGCAACGCAGTCTTGTTGTTCACCGTCATCACTATTATCTTTGTTAGTTACTTCTCTTCCGTCTTTCCTCTTCACCCTTCACCCGCTAACAAGTATAACACAGCTGCCTATCTCCTTCATGGCTGCATTCTTCGCTATCCCGATCGACGGCTTCATGTCCAACGCTGACGGCAAACTCCCCATAAACTATGTCATCAAATATATGGGTATGTCCTTACCTTTTACTAATGATGCTCAAGGTGTACTGATGATATAGTATCTGTTGGGCTGGCGCTTTCAGTGCCATTTGTCCTGATTGCCTTTAATCTCGACAAGGCGGCCGCGGTGTTCAAATACTTACGACTGGCTGCTGGACGGCAGGATGGACGGAAGCCGAAGAAGATACTGCTTCACTGGTCGCAATATGTCTGGTTCCACATGTACCGTAAACGAAGTGTCACGTTTATCCTTCTGCTTGTAGTTGGGGCTGCGATAATTCTCGCGCCGATATGGACGTCGCATGTGGCGCCTAAAGTCAAGATAGCTGTCACGGTTTCAATCGGCCTATTGGTGCTGCTAGGGGCCGTAGGAGTGGTAATTTTACGTTACGGGCGAAGGAGATCCAGTGGAAGTTCAGATACATATTCTTCAGCTAGCGATAAAACCATAGACTAAGACCAGAGCGTATGTTTCTGGGTTTTTAGTCAAATGTTATTCATTTTCTGGTAAAGATACAGGCATGCGGTCCATTTAATAAATAGAAGCGGTCTTAATCAGGGAGACTGGGGATCTTATGAGGCTATGCAATTGAAGTAGAGCCATTAGCCAGGCGCACGAAGTTTCTCAATTTCTCCATCTTTTTCCATTCTATTGTTAATTTTATTGCTAGATTCACAGTCTTACTAAGTGCTACTAGTAGTCAAGTCTTCATAGCATGAATATCTGGAAGATTTTACAGTGCAATATTTAGACAATAAATCCTAGCCGCCCTTTTATCAATATGTTTATTGTCCTTACATATACGATATTATGTGGACTGTCTGTCACATACGACCATAGGTAGAAGAAAATTCGGGATCCCGTCCGCTCTCCCATAGACAAGCTTCTAACCGGCAGATTAGTAGTTGGGTCGGTGACGACCAGCGAACACCGGCTGTTGTATGTTTTTTGTTCTTTTTTGGTCGATTTTACAATGAATATCGCGATGACAAGCGTTAATGTGCTTTGGTGGTTTATTTTTGCTGGTGGCTGCCACACCTCGGGTCGCCAGAACTGGTCGCTCCTTCTGTCCTCGACCAATCAACTTACACACCTTCGCTGACCAGTGCCGCCACCGTCTGCTGGTCTTGAGGTAAAGGCTGTAGAGGGGCATTAACTGGAAATGTGTGTTAGATTTGTTTTTACAATGCGGACTGTTTGTACAATAGCTCTGATTTGACTCTGTTATTGCTATCGACCATATTGGCTTAATCGTGCATGTCGCTTTTGTTGTTTTCAACACATCACAACAGCAAGAAGAACAAAAGTCTTGGAAAATACAATACACCCTAGTATTACTACCGCCCTCCTATGTCAACTAGACAACGTGTAATATTAATCGCTAGATAACTAAACTTGTTGCCATGTACTGAGCTGCGGAAACAGCTTGGCGAGCATCAGCCGAATGCAGGGCAAACAAATGCAAATAATGCCGACATTGACCTCGACATCTGACCAAAGCCCAACTCCAACCTCATCCACGGTCTGATTAATAGACTTTGTAAAGGCTGTAATTGTCTTGAGTCTGATCAAGGAAGCAATTGTTACCCTACAAGATTTTGTTCTTTAGTACAATTGTATCCGCGACACACTGCTTGCATGTAAACTTACAGAAAACCGGTCGAAAACATCACAGTGACGAAAAGCTTCTTCTTCCAATAGAGACCAAGCCTGTAAACTTGACTCAGTGGAATACCCAGCAGCCAAATATCGGAAAGGACAGTCATAATGGCCCAAGACCAGTACAGGCCTTCGATATTGATGCACTTGCCGTGGATTGCGGTAGAATACCTTTCCCACGTAAAAGAGACAGGAAGGCAACTGAATACAACAGCGGTGATGAATCCAAAGCCAGAAAACACGTGAAATGCCAGTGTTGCCCAGAGGACTCTTCGAACTGTAGCGCCAGAGAAAAGGCTCAAGTAAAATAGACAAAAAGCCACCTTGAGCAACATCATAAGGCCGTTGTATATAATAGCCTCCAAGAAAAGGAAGAATGCAAATTTTTCGATCTGATGGGTTGGAAGTGTCCAAACGTCACGGCCTAGGCCATGGGCATGCAGTCCCTGAATCCACAGCAGTTGTCCAGCAATTTTTCCAGGAAGCATGGCTAGCATGGCCCAGTTGTGCAGCTCGAACGACTTTCTGTGACTGTAGAATTTGTCATATATTAAACAAGTTATGAGGAGCACGTCTGCCACAGAACCCAGCACAGCGACTGCCGTGGCTGGAGTCTGGGATGAGATGTGACCTTGCATGCCACATATTGTGGCAGTGGAGTTTTGTGCTTCTAGAAAATGATAAGTTTCGCGCTTTGTCATTTCGTCACTAATGTGCGACATTTACTTACTCAGTGCATCGTGAAACGGGCAGCTAGCCAACAGGCAGCCGAAGGTGTCGATACTTGGAAGACCAGGACTGCACTGACAAGTGGTTTCATTGTAGTCACAACCAGGGCTCGATATGATTTGATCGAGGCAAGGAGCCTATCAATGTAAGTCTCAGTAGGGGACTGCATGGGCCGACAATAATGACAGCGCGCTGAAATGTAACAACTCACTTACACCACAAGCGGGCAGAAGGTGCCCATTAATTGCCATGCTCGTTTCGTTAGCCGGGGTAGCAGCTGCTGAATAGCAAAGAGCGACGCCAATAAAAAGCACACGAAAAGAAACATTCATGCTGAGAGACTTGATTTCGATGACGGGGTGGACAAAAAGTACTGCGAAAACAGGCTCTTGAGCTGTGTCTCATGCATCACGGGTTCCTACGTGACTCAGATGCAAATCATGATGGAGGCAGGTAGAGCGGTTTATTTAAAATGCCTGTGAGATACTACAGCATAAAGCGTAATTTAACGTATGATCGCGTCAATTGAGTTGCAAAAATAGTAGTCTACCTTTGCGCTTCGCCCAGAGCTTCTGTCTCACAGGACTCTTCCAGGCGGTGCGCCACCAAGTTCGGTACTACCCAAGATGCAGCTGTGGCGTGTCCGAGGCACCGTCCACAACCATAACTCATATCCGGAAAACTCTGAACAGAAGCAACGAGACAACGTCAAGTATTGGTGGATTTGTCTTTTTGAGAGTAAGAGGCGCAGATAAATGCTGCTTTCGTAGCCGAATGGCTAAGTGACTGGTGAAAGCGATAAGTCTTGTGTAAGTGTAAGTTGCTAAATTTCTCCGCAATCATGTTGCATTCCGCACAGACTTAATTAATTTGGAGTGTATTAAAAACCAGCCTTGTTGCAGATCAACAACGGCGTAAAAACTGGGGGTGGAATTTCGTTTTCGGCAGTGAGTCGCGATTGCGAACGATATTGGTACTGAAGCACTTGAGGTCTACCGGGTGTGACCCGATTTAGTCACCGAACAAAGTTTCATTGGAATTATGTGGCCAGGGTTGTCCAATGAAGTTGCAAACCTAGCGTTTCTTGGCACTCAAGCATATTTTAAAGTAGCGCAAGGAAGGGAACATTCTGTCCGAAGTGTGTAGAGTACTTGCTTCACAGCATGCTCGCACGAGACTGTGCTCGCCTTGTGGTAGCCAATGTGCTAACGCAAGATCTCTCATTCACTGTTCATAACGAACGATATATCGCATCAGAGAACAACGAGGCAAATACAGCGCATTGATGTGGTCGGCAGAGCTTGCGCACACGCCAGTCTCACCACGCAAGGCGTGGTACATTAGAAGGTGAAAGCGCTCCATTGATGATGTTGGAGCTGAAAGATTAATCTTGTGCTATTGTATAATAATGTAGTCTGCTTATATTTACAACAGTAGTTTCATAATCTGACAATGTGTTGGATACATCTTACAGCAATTGAATTCATTGGTTGCTGGTATTAAAAGTCGTACAACACCCTATACGCTCAACTTACATTTTATAAATACGAAGTAACGATACATAAAATAATAAGAAAATAACGTCAAAATTAAAATAGCTTCAATATTAATAGAATTAACTTCTGATTCAATTGGATCTATAATCCTATTTCTCCATTTATTTTCACAGGTCTGTAAAGTTAGACAATCCTATTTTCCGTCGTATTGAGACACGGAAAAAGGGGCCAAACACAGAATAGACCACGGCAACAGTGGTGGCCATTGGAGGGTATCAATTGGAAGAGTACCATCTGCTCAGATGGTGCATCTGAAAATTATCGTGTGCGGATAACTGTCGTGAAGCAAATGGCAATTCGAGCCATAGGTTTTAGTGGGAGCCAGAGGCTCACGGTCTCGACAACACAACCAGCAAAGTCACACAGTCCATAGCAAAATCAATAGAATTTTAATAAAAGAATAAAAAAATTGATTGATTGTGGTGGAAGTCTCTCCTATAGTGGCCAGTAGCTTTATCTTAAAAAAAGTCCTAATAACTCCAAGTCTCTCACATTGAGACTGTCCTGATCCTAGGGCTCTCTAGTGCCTGTTCCCTGTCCAGCCTACCCTTCTCAGTATAAATAAGAAATCAATCACTATAACCCCCTGTAACCCTTAAATTTGTAATGTAAACAAAAAGGTTCACCTAGTTATTATTCAAGAAAAACATATCAAAAGACCATTCTACTTATTATTTACATTATTTGTATATATGAAAAGGTAATAGCTTTTTTTTGTAATTATTATATTCGATCTGGATTTAAAATCTGGATTTGCAATATGGCCTGTAAGGTGGGCACTGAACGTGCATTGTAAGCCTTTTGATACCTCACTGTAGAAAGAGCCGAACAACGGTTTTGGTGGAACGCAGTTTGGTTTGAGCACTGTCTTTGCAGGTGAGGTGCAGCGGCTTCGTGTGTCGCCATTGTGCTGCCCAAGTACGTACTCGCCTTCTATAGCAGTGGTCCTATTCGCTCGAGAGTACCTCAATAGCCAGAAAGAAAAAAAGTAGCGAAGTTAAAGCGGAACTGTTATGGAGTATATTCAATCTGAAGCTAGAATGCTAGGTCTAATCTATAAGATACAATTACTTGTGTCTGTTAGGCGACCGCAACTGAGGCTTTTTCCACATTACAAGAGCAGCGCCGATCTGCACAACTCCACAAGCACACAACAAAATCATCTGGCGATTATAGCCATCCGATAGCACCTTTTTAGCACTTACAATTGTTTCTTCGGATTTGGTGCTGGAGAAATGCCTGTTGAAGTCTGCAGTGAGAAAGTTTGCTGCATCCATGATACCCAAGTCGCGTAGCATTGGGAATACGAGAGAGTTGAAAAGCGAGGACGCGATGGCTAGCACTAAGGCGCCACCCATAGATCGAAACTGATTCATAACTCCAACAGCAACAGCTAAATGTAAGAAGATTTCCATATCAGTGGCATGAATCATATCGTGGATGCTATTGGTTCTTGAGCCAATAGTGTGGGGAGTGCACAACTTACCATGATCACGTCTCTCGTTTAAAGTCGGGACAGTTGCGAGGAATGTGACCAAATTCACGCCACCGCCAAAGCCTGCCAAGACCTCATAACCATACATATAGTGTGGTATGGTAGAGCTTGCAGATTTAACAGAGCTTAAAAGCCCATATCCAAGCACTTGAAGCAGAGACCCAAACAAAGCAGAATACACATACGGAACTCTTATCTTGCCAATAAGAATTGTTCCGACGACAGTTCCGATTGGTACAGCGGCACTGAAAGGTAGTAATTGCACACCAGCGTTAATGATGGATCGTCCATGAACAATCTGGAAGCGTTGTGGGAGTTGGAATGTGCACACAATGATGGGCCCTCCCGCCATTGTCATACCACTGTAAGAAACCCAGATGTTAGTACAGTTATGCATAGGCTAATAGGATGAGGCAATGAGGCGCGAATTACTTACAGAAGAGAGCCTATCCTGGCCGGATCGGTAAACAGGCGCCATGGCAGAACTGGCTCTCTAATGTTGTCTTGTATTGTGACGCGGTGCTCCCACCAAAGAAGACCACACCAGAAAATGCCGGACACAGTGACAAGGGTAATGAAATATGCAGAATCCCAAGAAAACTTTAAGTTCGCCTCCTGAAATGCGATTGTAAATGAAGTAGACGCAAGTAACAGAAGTAAACAACCAAGGAAATCGACGCGTTTTACTGGCATGGGGATAGGCTCTGTGTCGATTTTTGCTTTATTATGGTGAGGAAAGCCGTTTGGAAGACCAGCAATAAGCAAAGCGAGAGACAGTATACCAATTGGTACGTTGAGTAAGAATATCCATCTCCAGGATGACATCTGGCAAATCACACTTCCCAGTATTGGCCCTAGAGGCAAGGCAAGAGCAGCGACGAGAGCTGAGAAACCAGCCATTCTCGTGTACTTGTGGCGGGGAACCATGTTGATGAGTAGGACTGTGGACAAAGCGAAACAACCGCCACCACCAATACCTTGAAGGGTACGCATAGTAATACTATGAATGTTGTTAGAGTTAAACAGGAGCTTTTAAAAGGGAATATTTTACGTACAGCTGGGACATACTCTGGGACGCACCACAACCTCCGGAGAATGCTGTAAAGAGTACGAGGCATGTTACTGTTGTGCATTTGCGGCCAAATATGTCACTCAGCTTTGCGATAATGACAACGAAGCCTAGGTTTGTAAGCAAAAAGAAAAATTTCAATAATAATAAATACTGGATCAAAGACTTGCTATGTTGTTGGAGCGGTAACTTACCAACGAAGCCAAGTAAGTAGCTGGATACAACCCAGCTTGAACTATCGAATCCACCAAGCTCATGAGAAATTGTAACCAGTGAGGGGCTCACAATAGTCGACTCAATTTGAACTATGAATAGCATGAAGAAAACGGCGAAAAGTACCATTATCAAGCGTGTACCATGCAGATAGCCATCTGAGCCATCGTCCACCGACGGAGGGCCAGCGTCGTGCTGATCAATACGGTGGCGGCTCTCTTCTACGGCATCCGCCTTGGCGGTCGCAACATATTGCAAGTTCTCTGTCGTAGATGTAGCTGCGTTATTATCGCTCATAGTTCAAGTAATCGTGCTTTGAATCGTGGTTCGCGTCGCGATTTGTGTTGTGCTTTGCAGGAGATAAATCATAAGCCAAATCAAACTAGGATCACAGTAAATGTCCCTCCATACAGTGCTGTAATACACGTAAAACTTGATTTGTCAGAGCTATAATATTAATACTAACAATTCTTTTGCCCTTCCACACCACCGAGTCAACCATCCCCTATGCAGTTGCATGAGAAATTACTTTGCAGCGGGCGTCCAATTCCGACCACTAACAGAAGGGGTGTCCACGAATAAAAGAGCCGACCCACAGCGGCCCAAGCCTAGCCCCCACCCCTTGCCTCAAGCTGCAACTCAACGGACACCCTATGGAACATGAGCTGAGCAAGTGGTGGTGTGTTGATCAATCCTCCAGATGCAGTGAGATGTACTCACACACAGCGCACGGGGTTCACGTCCATGGATGGCTCAATTGGCAAAGAATCCGCCCTTTCAGAGCAACCATCCGTGGCATATGCAGATATCCTCGAATCCTACCATGGGCTAACTATAAAGTTCACCCAGGTCAATGTCGAGGAAGCCTGGGCAACTGTACCTAGTTCTTTTTCTTTCCAGTCACACATAGCTTCAATCTCTCAATAAAACAACAAGAAGCAAAGAAAAGATCAATCTGTGACGAAGAGAATGGATCCCCTTCAACAATTCCCCCATCTTTCGCCTGAGATGCAGCAATTGATCTTGGACCAGCCAGCAATGCCGCCTCCCAATGGTTCCCTACCCAACTTTGACCACCCTGCCAATCGGAATGTAATGTCAATCGTGGTTTCTTCTATTCTGTTGTTCCTTGGAACTATGACGTTTGTTTTTCGACTGTACAGTCGGCTTTTTCTTGTAAAGCGACTCAAGCTGGAGGACTGTAAGTCAAACCTCACTCTTAATTAATATTTACTCATGCTAATTAAAGTTTACGACGAATAGACTTGGGAATGCTTGCATTTGTAAGTTCTTACCGTTTATACCCTGCCCCAATGCTGCAAAACATTGCCGAAAAATAACTAACTCGAGATTAGCTAGCATATGTTGGCGAAGCCGTGACCCTGTATTTCCATGCTACCCATTGTGGCTTCTTCGTACATCAGTGGGATATGCAACTCCGCACTGTTCTAACTTGCTCGAAGGTAAGTACAAAAATGCCGCTGGAATATTTGTGTTTTTGTTTCAATAGCTGATAGCTTACTCTTGTCCTTACTAGAATACCTTTGCATTTCCTCTCACCTATACTCTAGTTATGATGTTTGCAAAACCAGCAATTTTGATGGAATGGGGCAAGTAAAACCAACATAATGTTTTAATATCCTAAAGCTAATCCTTTAACATAGTTCGAATCTTTGTGCCTAAGCCGACTCGAGGCTGGTTTTACTGGCTTGCGTTCTCCATGGCTGGCGTTTACGTGACCTTCTATTTCATCAGTTTCCTCCTCCAGCTTCTGTCTTGTCTCCCGATCGAACATTCTTGGAAGCCATGGATCCCAGCAAAATGCATCAATGTCAAGTCGGTCGACATTTCAGCTGCATATGTCAATCTTGCCATCGATTTGCTGATCCTTATTCTGCCCCAGACTGTGATCTGGAGGTTGCACCTTAGTTTGGAGAAGAAAGCTGGAGTTGCAGTCATATTCTCCATCGGTATTCTGTATGTTCACTTTTGTACTGTCCTCATCCTACTTCCAACAAATTTGTTTTCTAACTTCTTGTTTTCATAATAAAGCACCCTTGTTTGCGCAGCAGGCCGAGTCGTATCCAACACCAGACTGCCGTACCCGGGTGAAGGGGACACCATGTATGGTCTTGCCGATGTCTTTTTATGGGCTTTTGCCGAATCCACTTGTATTCTTCTCGTGCTCTGTATGTCTTTACGATGCGTTACTGTTGATTGGACTCACTTTTCACTAACATTGTCGCCTTGACTCAATAGGTGTGCCAGCGATGCCTAAAGTGTTCATGGAAACGACACTGGGGCAGAGCATGGTCTCGCCAGTGAGAAATCTCATTTCCTCGCTATCATCACTATTTCAAAGCAGCAGGCGCAGCTTTTCCACCGACAATGAGTTGCAGGAGACCTCGGCTACCAAGAGAAAGCCATCCCATACCAGCGATGAGGCTGGCAGTAGTCAAGTCCATCTAACTCATGCTGCAGTGGGAGAGCAGGGCCACTGTGAGCAGGCAGGCAAGGGGATCTTGCGACGAATTGACATTGAGTCGCATGCAGAAGTAGGCTCTGTTCCACTAGAGCCATATACAATCCCGGTGTACCGCGAGTAAATTGCCTAGCCGAGCCTGTGCAGGAAATTTGGCCATACGCTTGTTCTCATCATTTGCCACCTCTACAATATTTTATAGCTTGGAATAGCAGGAAGATGACTTTTATTTCTGTAACTCATGACCCATTAATGTACTTTGTGTATTCCAATATACTTGCGGTACAAATGGTTTGACCTCAAACCAAACAAACCTACTCAATCGCGGTCGGAGGGTTCTGCGCAATCGTGATCAACTTAGCGCTGACAAGGGGGTTACAATGCGGCCCCTGTAAAAGGCTACAGCCAATTGTGTTGCTACATCTCTCAGTAAGACTATGTGGGGCGGGGAACCGGAATGCTTGTGACGTGGTTTATTAGCGTGTGGAGGGAGAGAGCCTTGCTGGGTGGTGGGTGAAACGGGTAGATGCGGAATAGCTCCGTCAATTTTCGGCATCCTGGTGATTTCCCTTACCTTAAATGTATTCTCATGCATGTAGCGGTAGTACAGCACTAAGTAGGAGACTTATCAATATGTAGGTATTGCTGCATATGCATGGTCCTTCTGCAACTGACGCTCAGTAAGTCTTCGTGCACATGTCAGCACGGGGTTACATGGAAGGAATGGATGCGGCCAAAACTTGTTTTAACACAATAAATTGTGTCTTGTGACTCGCTTTTACAAAACTTAACTCACACATGTAGACTCTTTGGATGTCTGTTGGATGGGAAGAGGGTGTGCCGAGGTCTAGAACAAGGCTCGCTATTACCTAGCCCACCACTACGCCCTCTAAATCGACACCCCGGTGAAGGAATCAGTCACCACCACGACGCGATTGCGCCCGTTCTCCAAGTATAGGAAGACTTTTTGAAAACATGCGAGCGGACTCGGGGAGTTCGTAATGTCCGAGCAATCAAATCCAGATTTGGTACTGTGTAGATTTTGCTTGCGTGATGCTTTGAAGGAAAAAGACACAAAGTAATAAGACAAATTATTGTCCAAGAGACAAAGAAGACATTCAATAACTATTAATAAGTGCAAAAATATTTGTACCGTCTACTACCAATTTCTACACAAAATGTTCCATTTGTTCAAAACAGGTGCTGGTTTCGTGCAGCTAAGTACCTTGGGAACGTGGATTCTCTGCCTTTCCCTTTCTTTGGTATAACAAGTCGGTCGATTTTGGTCAATCGTAGCTAATTCAATTTAGATCATTTGCCACTTTATGCGCTTAATTTACTTCCATCCTCTAAGCAAGTATCCAGGTCCGCTGCTAGCCAAAATCACGGATGCGTACGGCGCGTATGGTGCTTTCCACAAGAGTCTTCATCTTTCAACCTATTTTGATTTGCAAAAATACGGTTAGTTTTTAGATGACGTAGGCGGCAACATATATCGCAGCTTGCTAATCTTGTTTTTTCGAAGGAAATGTTGTTAGGCAAGGTCCAAACAAACTCATGTTCAATTCCCTTCAAGCTGCTGAAGGTAAAGTCTTAGGCTAAATAGCTCGATGTCTCTGTAACGGAATAAGGAGATATAAAGGAAAACTAACTTGTACAATAGATATTTATCTCGACCCTAGAGCAGCCAAAGGCCAGTCCTATCTCGGGTCTCAGATGGGATCTGGCCGCTCATGCTTGCTAAACATCCTGGACCGCAATCAACACCGCCAAAAACGAAAAGTCATTGCCCCCGTCTTGGCAGACAGATACTTGAAGCAGCTGGAGCCTGCCATGATCAGTCAAGTAACGGTTTTCTTACAACAAATCCTGTCCAAGTCGTCTCAAGCAGAGTCAGTCGATATGTCCCCTGCCTGTCAGCATCTTGCAACCGACATTGTCAGCGATGTTGCCTTTGGCTGTTGTTGGAATATGCAAACGGACGAGACGAATCGATATACATCAGACATTTTCGATGCAATGAGCTGGCGAATGGTAATTTATATGCAGTGGACAAGGGTGATATTTGTTGAGAAAATTATTCTGCTTCTGCAGCTACGAAAGCTTCTCACATACAAAAGGGCCATGGAGAAGATGATTAGAGCTCGAATGGGACTTGGAAAGGCTGCTCGTTATGATTTGTACGCAGTTGCAGCTAATGATGAAGATCTGGAGGGGAAGACGAAAGACAGCATTGCTGCACATGAAATATGGCCCGAAGCGGGGCTCTTCATAATGGCTGGTAGGTCTCTGTTTACACAGCCAACTTCCGTCAACTTTTGGACTAACACTGTATTATAAAGGAGGCGGTCCTACATCAGCGGCACTAGCAAGTGTTTTCTTTTACCTTTCAAGAAATCCGAGTTGCCAGAAGAAGCTAGCCAGCGAGATTCGTGCTGCCTTTTCTTCTGGGGATGAAATCAAGACCAGTCCGAAGCTCAGCGGATGCAAGTATCTTCGGGCTTGTATAGATGAGGCAATGCGCATGTCCCCTCCTTCAATGGCCCTTCTATGGCGAGTACAAGACCAGAAATACCGAGGTACAGAGCCTTGGATTGTCGACGGACAAATCATTCCGCAGGGTGTTGAGGTCTGCGTTCCAGTCTATGCGATTTTTCACAATGAGGATATTTTCCCTGATCCGTTCGTTTTTCAACCTGAGAGATGGTTGGCACCAGCTGTTGGAGATACTCTCGAAGCGCAGGCTTGCCGCCAAAAGATGCGGAAGGCACTCACGCCTTTCTCAATTGGTGATAGGGCGTGTCCGGCCAAGTCTTTCTCGATGATGGAGCTCAATATTACTATCGCGCGGACACTGTGGTATTTCGATTTCGCTGTAGCACCGGGAAAGGACGGAATGTTAGGAGGAGGTGTTCTTGGGGGGAAGAGTGGGCGAGATCGACCTGGCGAGTATCAGCTTGATGACATCTTTTATGCGGGCCACAGAGGGCCCAAGCTAGTCTTTCAGCCGAGACCCGGAGTAGTCGAGGAGCTCAGGGTAAAGGTTTGAAAGGGTTTCAGTCGTTTTCTTTTTATTTACTTGTTTATTTAGTTGAAAAAATAACAGTCTGAATTGTTCGATTTGCTACCTATACTAGAGCTTTCCTGCTGTCTTGGTGGACTTGAATGGGTTTGGTACGACTTGAAACCATCTCTCGGGCAATCTTAGATGGTCCGCTTTGGACATGTGAGCTCTTTCTTCATGCCATCGTTTTTCTTGATCCCGATATCTGGACATAATCTCTGAGAGCCAGGAATCTACTGCTTGGCTAGTCTCTGATACCGCACTGAAAGGGAACATATGGCCGCCATCTATTAGCATTTCGCGGACATTGTCTTCAGACATGCCACCAGATCCACCAACGCCAGTACCAGTTATTCTCGCAGAATCACGCATATCGTCCAGTGAATATGGAGTGTGTCTACCAAACACAAAGAGAGCCGGTGGCCGTAGGGTGGGAAGCTGATTGATAGCGGGGACAATCTCCGGACGGTATAAAGACATTCGGACAAGGTAAGGATCCATATCTGCATGGGTCTCGCGGTTTACACGGATCTTTCCATGCTCATCTCGGTAGTCGAAACACTGACGCAGCTGTGTTAAACAGCTATGGTGCTTGGTTGTGGTCAATGTTACCGGAGGGTCGGCTGGATCAGCGCCTGGGGGTAGCTTTGGGTATAGTGCAGTTGGTAAGTCACGAAACCCATATTGAATCATATTTTCAATCGCTCTCGGATGCCAATCCGAAGATGTCTTCTTAACGAATGAAGCAGCGGCGGCTCGGTTGGTCCATAGATCTTTGCGCCATGTGTTAAAGTTGACCACGCCATCCTCTTCACCACGCACTCCCATTTGAGGGCGGGTCCTGAGAAATCCGGGGTCGAGGAAAATGATAGACGTAAACAGTCTTGGATGCATAAATGCAACATTCGCTCTAAGATGCTTGTTATTAAACATTGCGTCTCACGCGAGAGAGTCAACAACAAACTTACATCTGAACAGCACCACAACTATGGCCAAGTCCAATAATTGGCCGCGGCATTTCTGCACGAAAGTGATTGACCATTGCAAGAACATCACGACTCATGTCCATCCAGGACACTAGTAGTCAAGAGTGTTAGTAAATGTATTGCTAGAAAGATAGAAGACTTGGGTTAACAAACCATCATTACTCAAGTTGTTTTCATTGAGAATACCGCTCTCTCCGTGATTTGGCATATCGGCTATCCAAATACTGCGGATGCTGTAGCCACGCGACTGTGACTGTTGAAATAGCTCATCCCACAGAGGTTCGTAGAGTTCCTGCACTCGATATGTTAAGGCAATGAAGCAATTGCTTGGAAAGCGAGATGACACATACTTTTGGAAGGCTGATGCCATGCATGGCAATCAGAGTAATGGAATCTTTGTCTTGCAACGCATCGGGAATACGAGAAGGCTGACGTGGAATGTATTGCTTAACATGCAAACGCAGAACTTCTTCTTGGTTTGTTGCGGTTGTACCAGGGTACTCCCGGATATGGCTAGCCGGGACAACGTGCTCCTTGATATCAAAGTGTTCTGTTTGTAACATCGTGAGATTTTGTAGCGAGACTGTGTTGTGTTCGTCGTTCTTGGGAAGCGCAAATTAGATGGATTGTGAGCGGGTGAGCCAGTAATGGTAGAAAGACAGAAATTCTGGGAGGGGGGAAGGAAAAGTGTCAATTGCCTGAGAAGCGGCCTTCCGTCCTCGAGTATGCGGGGAGCCACTTCAAGAGGGTGTGTCGTTAAAGGACCTTTTTTTGTGGGATTTGTTTGTTTCCGTTCTCTTACCGAGTTTGACTGATGGACAGGTAGATTGCCCACTGACAGCTTCAGGCCCCCTCTGATTCTAGGTTGTGGGTTGCTCAGCTTTCCCGGGACGCAATCCGCGCTCGTTCTAGCCTTTCAGATCAGCGGGCCGTGTCACTCACTCCACACCACCAGGTACACGATGCTCACGGACCTCTGGCGAGGTTGGGGGCGATGATAGTATACTAAATCCTTCGCGCTCAGTCATGACAAATAAATAATTGCGAGTCTTCCATATCCTGGTGTCTATCTCAAGCCACGGCCGTCCTGCGTTCCGCGTTTCGTTGAGCGAGCGGACGACAGATCATGTGTTAAGCGACTGTGTCCATTTGCGGAATTAATTCCAGCTGTCTTCGTCGCCGAAATGGGTCACCTGGCATGCTCTAACACGTAGTGTGCTTGGGTGATCAATCCTTCCACGGAGTTTTGTTATCCACAGCAACGCCCAGCTTCCCAAGGAAGTGTGTCGCCCCCCTCCTCCTCTAAACTGTGCTTGCTGCTTGCATGCATGGGGAGAAGGAAGTAAATGATCCTTCCACAGGGGAAACGTGAAAAGTGAATGCAAGTGATAGACTCTACAAGCTATTTTCAGACATGGAAAGCCCACTAGCTATGAACCGACCAGGTACTTGCCTATAACTATAAAGTACAGGAGTTCTGCTCTTTAATTACAATAAATAAAGTTGTCGAGTTTAAAAAAAAGAACAGAAATAACAAATAAAAACATTCAAAAAACTTCAAGTAAACCTTAAACCCTCATCAATTTTCGCATACTACAAAATGGCGCAAACTGTCCTCGCAATTACTGGCTTTGCTTTCAAGATGCCACAGGAAGCTGTTGACGAAGACAGCCTCTGGAAAGTTCTTGAAGAAGGTAGAAACCTTCAAACTGATTGGCCATTCGATCGTGGAAATGTTGGTTCTTACTATGACAACAATTCTGGAAAGCCAGGAACAACATCTACCTCACGAGCTCACTTCATAGCTGGCGATCCATCAACCTTTGACGCTCCATTTTTCGCAATCACCTCTAAAGAAGCTCAAGTGATGGATCCGCAGCAGCGATGGGCATTACAGATTGCCTATCAAGCGTTCGAAAGCGCAGGCATGTCTATGAAAAGCCTTAGTGGCTCACAAACCGCTGTCTTTGCTGGCACCATGATGGGAGACTATGGCACAATGATGTTTAAAGACGTGGATCGAGCACCGAGAACAACTATCACGGGAAATGATGTATCCATGATTCCAAACCGTATAAGCTGGTTCTTTAATCTACAGGGGCCAAGCGTCCAAGTGAACACGGCCTGTTCAAGCAGCATGGTAGCATTGAGCGAAGCGTGTCAGTCCTTGCAAAGTGGAGATGCTTCATCTGTAAGTCTCAAATTCTCCTAATACAAAATTGGTCTTCATCATAGAAACTAACTTGGTGAAAGGCTCTTGTGATAGGCTCTAGTTTATTGCTAGATCCTCAAACTTCGGTGGTTTTGTCAAACATGAACTTTCTGTCGCCGGATGGGCTGTCATACAGTTTCGACTATCGAGCTAATGGCTACGCTCGAGGCGAGGGGATTGTGGGACTTGTGGTGAGACCACTTGAGGCGGCACTCAAGGATAATTGCGCTATTCGCGCTTTAATCCGAGGCATAGGCTGCAACCAGGATGGGCGAACTCCTACTCTTACACAGCCCAGTGGGAGCGCACAGGAGCGCTTAATCCGACATGTGTACCATAAAGCAGCCTTGGGTTTTCAAGATACAGGGTATGTTGAAGCACATGGTACCGGCACTTCGGTGGGCGATCCTATTGAAGCAAAAGCTATTGGGTCTGTTTTTCGGCCTTTCAGATCCAATCAAGATCCTCTATACATCGGCTCTATCAAAGCTAATGTTGGTCACCTAGAGGGTGCGAGTGCCCTGGCAGGGGTTGTGAAAGCAATTCTCTCCATTGAGCGTGCGAAAATTCCACCAGCTGCCTTATTTAAGGCAATCAACCCGGCAATCGACACCGAATTTTACAACATTGCCATTCCTACAAAATGCTTGCCATGGCCGAGGCCAGGTGTTCGGCGTGTTTCTGTAAACTCGTTTGGCCAAGGTGGTACGAATGGTCATGTCATCCTGGACGATGCGTTTCACTATTTAGAGAACAAATGCGCGTCTGAATTGCAAACCAATCATCGACTTTGGGCAAGCACTGACCATTGTGCGGTAGCTATCCCGCAGGATGGTGCGACAGACGTTGGCGGCACTGCGGGAGCGGATTTGGTAATGGAAAGAGTTGATAACCAGAGCCTCTTAGTTTGGTCGGCCCCTGATTCCCGTGCTGCCAGTCGGCTTACCAACGTCTACAAAAGATACTATCAACAAAAAGTAATGGGAAATGCCCAAAAGTTGGAAGACTTGGCATACACACTCTCAGAGCGCCGTAGCTTCTTCCCATGGCGTTCTTTTATGGTGGTTAACCCCTCAAAGGAGCTTTCCGAGCAACCAAAGCCAGTGTCGCCAATTCGGGAATCTTCATCTCCGCTTGGCATTGCCCTAATTTTTACCGGTCAAGGAGCACAATATCTACAGATGGGAGCTCAGCTTCTACAGTATACTGTGTTTAAGGATGCTTTGGACGACGCTCAAACTTGCTTCACTACACTAGGTGCTGTTTGGTCTCTATTTGATATCCTAAATGACCCTGAACTGGTCCACGTACCCGAATTTTGTCAGCCTGTCTGCACTGCTCTGCAAATTGGGCTATTTGAGTTGTTGAAAAGCTTTGGGGTTGTGCCGAATATTGTCCTTGGCCATTCTTCAGGTGAAATTGCGGCAGCCTATGCCGCTGGTGGCCTGTCGCTAAATTCCGCCTGTAAGGTTGCATTCTACAGGGGCCTGATGGCCCAAAAGCTACTGGCTATGAACCATGAACAGCCTGGGGCTATGCTAGCAGTTAACCTGTCAGCGCTTGAAGCCTCGAAATACTGCACCGCGAATATTGTGGTCGCATGTATAAACAGCGCTACTAACTGCACTCTATCGGGGAATGCGGACGAAATTGACGAAATTTATCATTTACTCAAAAACCAGGAAGTCTTTGCGCAGAAAGTAAACACGGGGGTGGCATACCATTCACCCGCTGTGGGTATTGTGTCAGAAGAATACAAACACCTTCTTGGCCGCCTCGATCATGGACCTGAAAGTACGAGAGTGTCGATGATTTCGTCGCTTACGGGTGAGGCACTGGAAGACTTCTCTATCCTCACAACACCTCAGTATTGGGCTGATAATGGCGTCTCGCCTGTACAGTTCTCTCTCGCATTACAGCAGCTGTTAGCAGTGCGCATTGGCAGTGAAAAGAGTATTACCGATATTATCGAAGTTGGACCGCATTCGGCTCTACGGAGACCAGTTCAAGATGAGATTCTATGGGCGCAAAAACGACTTGGACTGGATTCACCAGTCCCAGACTCCGCACGATATCATTCTGTCTTGGTCCGCGGAAGTTCAAGCCTGTCCACTACGCTAAATCTTATTGGTAGTTTATTTTGTCGTGGCTATCAAGTGAACATCATTGCCAGCAACAGCTATGGGAGAAGTAGTAATGAGGGCATCCAGTATGCTAGATCTCCCAAACTAGTTGTGGATTGTCCTTTGTATCCGTTTGACGACTCGCGCAAGTATTGGACGGAGTCGAGGACGAGCAAAGACGCCCGCTATCGCGACACTACTGTAGGCTTACTGTTGGGGAAGCCTAGCATTGACTGGAGTCCTCTACTACCAAAATTTCGCAATTGGCTTAGTCTTGAAACTATGCCCTGGCTTGGCGATCATCGGGTTGGAGACAAAGTACTGTTCCCAGGTTCTGGCATGATCGTGATGTCATTGGAGGCAGTTAAACAGGTTCTGTACTTGGGTAATAATGCGACAGTTGAAAGCATTCTTTTCCGCGATGTTCACTTTATTAGCCCGATTACAATCCCCAAGAACGCAGACGATGCAACAGAAACATCTTTATGTGTACGTCCTTTACATGAAAAAGAGGCTCGGGCCTACAAGGTTACTATTTTGGCATTTCAAGACCAGAGATGGGCAGAGTGCTTCCGCGCCGATGTTCAGGCTCAATACGGGCAAGCAGGAACACCTGTCGACAATGGACAGGAAGATGATTTATTCAAGCAATCAATTACAAGGGCTATTTATGATGGTCGCCCAGCTTGTGCTTCCTCAGTTGATACATCGGGCTTTTACAGCCACCTTAGCGACCATGGACTCTCATACGGTCCATCTTTCCAGTTAATACAGAACCAACGCTGGGATCGTGGGGTTGTAGCGACTGCAGAGGTAATTGCTTGCCCGGCAGCTGAACCTGCGCAAAGAGTTGCAGCCCATCCAGCTGTGATGGATGCTGCTTTCCATATACTTTTCACCCAGATTTCCAAGGCAATGACTACATCTTTGCCAACTTTCGTCCCTCGGCGCTTGCGCAATCTATGGATATCATCAGAGGCATGGAGACTTCCCAGCACGCCTCTACAAGTACTCTCCGTCTTGAGAAATAATAAACGATCTACTGCTGAAGGTACCATTTATGCAGCAAAAGATGACAATACTCCAATATTCTCCATAGCATTGGCTACTCTAGCCGCGGTGTCATTCAACAATGAAGGGGGCCAAACAGCTGGAGTACACGAGCTTATCTACAAAATTAATCGGAAGCCCTTGCTCAGTGGACTCTCCCAAGAGAAATTACAGCAACTATGTGGACCTTATGTTGTTTCTAATCTTGAAGAGAAGTCTGACATAATACTGCAAGACGAAGTAGCTTTAGGCCATGCAAGCCGATATGCACTTTCACGGCTAGAGGAATTGCGATTTGACATATCGTCTCTACCGTCTCATCTTCAGCAATGGATTTCATCGCTGTCGCGATCAGTTTCTGCAGACAGTCCTCTTTCATTTCAACAGGTTTCCAAGCTTTTGGATGAAGTCGAATTAAGAAATCCTTCAGTCAAATGCTGCGTGGATGTCGCGCGTAATATGGAAGCTCTGATGAAGAATGAGATGGACCCATTGGAGCTAATCATTACCTCGGGATCTGCTGAAATTCTATACGAGAGACTTTTCGAGGAGCTGTGCAGCTTGAGTTTTAACAGATTTCTCGATCTTGCCTCTCATCAAACTCCAAGCTTAAAGATCTTGGAAATTGGTGCAGGCACAGGCGGTATGACCAAGCATGTACTTACTACACTTCGACAGCTTGAGATAGCTACTGGAACAACCCATTTTCTCGACTACGTCTACACAGACATTTCGCCAGCATTTTTTGCGAAGGCCCAGACGAAATTTTCGGATGTTCTCAGTCGACTACAGTTCAAGAAGCTGGATATTACACAAAATCCGGCGAACCAAGGATTTGACCTCGGCGCGTACGACCTTGTCATCGCCGCTAGTGTCTTACACGCAACACCAGATCTAAAACAGTCTCTAGCTAATGTTAGATCACTTATAAAACCCGGTGGGCATTTTGTTCTTGTCGAAATGACCAATGTAGACTCTTTGATGGGCCTTGTCGGGTTTGGTTCACTCTCCGGTTGGTGGACTTCCACAGAGCAGTGGCGTCAGAAGGGCCCGTTGGTTACAGATGACATTTGGGAGGATCTTGTTAAAGCCTCCGGCTTTTCTGGCCGCGAACTTTTTTCTGGTATCCCATCCGGCGCTAGCCTGCTTGTCACTAAGGCGCTTCCATTGAACGACAGAGGTTCACAACAAACTATTGAACCAGCTGCTCGGCGCTTTGTTATCCTCACTGACTCGGAGATTTGTCAGACAAATAATTCCGTTGTCGCTCAGATAGCGGAGATGGGAGAAAGTGTTGTATTCGATTTCGCAACAATGGACGACGCCAAGACCACGGTCCTTAAAAATGATATCGTCGTATCGCTGTTAGAGCTCGGATCATGTTTTCTCGCTATTATGGGTGACAAAAGATTTACAAAGCTAAGAAACGTGATTCAACAAACCCAAAATCTTCTATGGGTTGCTGGCTGTATCACACTAGCCAGCGCAAATCCGCGTTTTGGCTTGGCCACTGGCTTTTTACGCACCATTCGAGCAGAAGAGCCTACAAAACGCATCATCACTCTCAATTTAGAATCAATGGATAGCGATGAAAAGCTTAGTAGTATCATCTCGCATATACTCTCAGATTCTTTCTCTGTTGAGAACACGCAGCCCCAAGAGACCGAGTTTATTGTCCGAGATAATATATTACTCGTCGATCGTTTAGTACACGACATTTCCTCTATTGAAGCTGTTACATCACAAACAACTCCTTCGGTAGAAATTAAAAGTTGGTCCGAAGCACCACCAGTTTCACTGTTTGTACAAAGCGTGGGTATGTTGGATACAATCCAATATGCTGAAGACAAAACATATGTATCAGGTACTGTAGGTCCTGAAGAGGTGGAAATCGAAACGAGGGCATGGCCTTTGTCTTTTCGCGATGTCCTTAATGCTCTTGGTCGACTAGAGTATGCGGATATGGGCTATGAGTGCGCTGGTGTTGTTACCCAGGTAGGCTCGCGGGTACATAACTTGCAAGTGGGGGACCGAGTCTGCACCAATGTAATAGGGTCGATGCGGACTTACGTTCGTAATGTACAGCACGAGGTCTACAAGATCCCAGATGATGTGTCATTTGCGAGAGCGTCTAGCGCTATGAACCCAGGAATGACTGCTTGGCATGGTCTTGTAAACCTTGCTCGGCTTCAAAAAAACGAAAAGATTTTAATTCACTCGGCCGCGGGAAGTACTGGGCAAATGGCGATTTGCATAGCACAGCATATCGGAGCTGAAATTTTTGCGACAGTTGGATACGACGATAAAAAGCAGTTTCTTATTGACGAGTTTGGTTTACTGGAAGATCATATCTTCTACAGCCGTAATGCGTCTTTTGCTAAAGGCGTGATGCGAATGACGGACTACCGTGGAGTAGATGTGGTATTGAATTCGCTCTCTGGAGAAGGAATGAGAGCTTCATGGGAGTGTGTGGCCCCATTCGGGCGGTTCATTGAAATTGGGAAGGCTGATATTATGTCGAATGCACCATTGCCAATGGAGATGTTTGCGAAGAATGTGTCTTTCGCAGCAATTGATTTGGGTCATATCGAATTCGACAAACATGGCTTAGCCCGGGAATTAGCTCTGTCGCTGATGAGGTTTATCGCAGAAAATAATCTCAGTTCATATCCAAAGCCACAGGTCACATTTAGGGCAAACGAAGCAGAAAAGGCGTTTAGATACATTCAGAGTGGGAAAAATATTGGGCGAGCGATTTTAACATTTGAGCCATGCGACAAAATTCCAGTAAGTACTCCTCTTAGTGTACAGAATGATGGTGTTAACTCGTAGGGTAGAAAGTCCTGACCCGTACTCCTACTTGGCGCTTCCGAAGTGATGCCTCGTATATCGTCGCAGGTGGCCTTGGTGGTATAGGTCGAGCTGTTATTCGCTGGATGGTTCGTAAAGGGGCGAAGAATTTTATTGTCCCATCACGATCGGGAGCTGTCTCTAACCAGGCGAAAGAGCTTGTGCTGGAGCTAGAGGCTGCTCGAAATTGCATCGTCACTCCTCAATGTGATGTGGCTGACGCCGAGATGCTTTCAAGGACTCTCCACCAGTATAGTTTTATGCCACCTATAAAGGGCTGTTTGAACTGTACCATGGACCTTCAAGATGCTGTATTCGAAGGAATGGTGTACACGCAGTGGGAGGCCACAATAAGGTCTAAAGTCCAATCTTCCTGGAATCTGCACGAACAGCTACCTGTGGACATGGATTTTTATATTCTCTTATCTTCTCTCTCAGGGGTTTACGGCAGCCTAGCACAAAGCAATTACGCAGCCGGTTCTACATTTCAAGACAGCTTGGCGACTTATCGCTCGTCGCTTGGAAAAAAGACATTGAGTCTTGACCTAGGTGTTCTACTTGATGTCGGAATTGTTTCTGAACGAGAAGACTACCAAAAAAGCCATAATCAAAGTATGCATATGAAGGGCATGAACTCGACGATGCTCATGAGTATTTTGGATCACTTTTGCGACCCGGATTTTCAAGTTTCCGTCCCGGACGAAAGTCAGGTTCTACTGGGCGTGATGACAACTGTGGAGAGCTCGCAGAATGGACTGGCTGTGTCCCGTGTTGCTGGGAGACAATTATTTGCAGGATTTGCACATATTCCATCAGAAGAGAGCGCTGAAAGTGTACCAAAGTCTGGAGTGGACATCGCACGCCTGTTCAAGCACGCTTCAACTGTTGAAGAGCGCTCTGCTATTGTTGTCGCGGCTATTATTGACAAACTGGCAAGTGCTCTGTCTATTTCAACGGGCGATGTTGACGCACGAAAGCCTCTCTCTGGATACGGAGTGGACTCGCTCATGGCTGTTGAATTACGAAATTGGATCCAGCGAGACTTTAATGTGCTGATAGCGGTATTCGATATGATTGGCGGGGAGACTTCAATTTCATCAATTGGAGCCTCAGTTGCCCAGGAAAGCTTGGAAATCCGCTCCAGTTAGAGTCAAGTAGATGGTGATATTTTTTTTGGCGAAGTGATTTTAAAGTATTGATAAGCAGAGGTAATATAAGAGCGCTATAATTTCTTCAAAATTTCTCATACTTTTAATCTTCTGATTTGATGGAATCCTGCGTGATTAATGCTTCGTCTAGCCAAACTTATGTCTGAAGCACTCCCTGATGGCCCCTACTTTGTTTTTTATTCTAGCAACTTTTCAACATGACAGATAATCTACTTTTTAGGTTTTATTAAATAATTGCAATGAAGGTGGCAGTCGATCGCATAAAAGGCGACCAGAGCCGTTGGTTAGATATGGCTGATTGGGATACAACATTTCAACTCCACAGTTTCGGAGATGAGCCATTGAGGTCGCTTAAACATCATCAGGGTACCAGCAAGGACGCCAACAGCAACGATGTCACTGAGTTCAAAAAACTCATTGACGATGCCGTCAAAGCTCGCGCGATCTTTTCAAACATTGCGAAGTGCTTCCTTGATTGTGTTAGTGTTAGTTACCAGAGACCCATTTAAGTTACAGGCAACGAGCATCTAGCTTGGCTGACAGCTGGCACCTGGTACGATACTGGAAACTGGAATGGCTACGGGGTTGTTGCTATGCCCGACGGTGGCGTAAGTAGTTTGTGTACATTTGAATGCCTTGGCACCAACAATGGCGTAGCACTCCTTTCACTAAATCTGTGCCGTGTCTGGGTATGCTCTGGTAGTGAGACTGATGAGGCTGATGGTCATCTCAACAACCAGTGTGGTCTTCGTAGTGGCTATGTCTTCATTCCTGACTAGAATAAGTCTTTCGGATATGCTGTCCAGGTCCAAAGCTCCTCTGCCAGCCTTTAAGTGCACATATGATGAAACCATACACGGGCCTGGCGCTAAGGGTTCCGAAGCCTCTGGTCTCAGAACAGAGCATCACATGTAGAAAAGCCGAGGCTCTTATCACTTCCGTATATAGTTAGAAATAATCAAGGACAAGGCTGTCAACATCGTCTAACCCAAAGAAGCTGTAGAATGATCTCCAGTAACTAGAGCTTGCTCTTCTTCTGCCCCTCCTCAAACGGATTCGAAATGACTTCAAACCATCGTTTCGGCAACCTCAAGTGATCAGCCCTTGTCATCTTAGCCCTTTCATTCTCCCATCTTTCCTCTTGGTCTTTATATCTCTCTATGACCTGCCCCAGCCAGCCACCAACTATTTTCCCAGTCTCACCCACCGCAGTGAACGGAAACATATGCCCACCATCCACCAAAACCTCCTTCACCTTACCCTCAGCCATACCACCAGAGCCGCCCAGCCCCGTTCCCGTCGACAAAGCAGCATCATGCATATCATCAATCGAATAAGCCGTCTTCTTGCCAAAAATAAATAACGCCGGTGGCCGTAGTGTAGGCAGCTGAGCAACTATCGTTCCAACTTCAGGGCGGTACAGTGGCATGCGGACTCGATCGGTCGCAAGATCGGGGTATTTTTCGCGATCCGCGTGAACCCAGCCATTTTCATCCCGGAAATCGAAACATGGGCGCAGCTGCGTCAAGCAACTGTGGTGTTTGGAAGTTGCAAGTGTCACGGGGGGGTCGGCCGGGTCAGCACCGGGAGGCAGCTCGGGATACAGGGCCGTTGGTAGATTGCGAAAACCGTACTTGATCATGTTTTCGATCGCTCGGGGATCCCAGTCTGCAGAAGTCTTTCTGATGAAGGATGCGGCGGCGGAGCGGTTTGGCCAGACGTCCTTGCGCCAGGTGTTGAAGTTTACGACACCGGGGCCTTCGCCGCGAAAGCCCATCGGTGTGCGGGTTTTGAGGAAGCCGGGGTCGAGGAAGATCATGGATGTGAAGAGTCTGGCGTGCATCAATGACACATTGGCTCTGTGCAAGATGTTAGCCATTGATTGTTTGGGTGAGAAATTGGTAACTTGCATCTGGACAGCGCCGCAGCTGTGGCCTAGACCAACTAGCGGACGAGGCATCTGGTCACGGAACTGGTTGATCATGAATAGCATGTCACGGCTCATATCTAGCCAGGATACTAAACACAAAGGTAAGTATGGACACTCAAGCTCGAGCAGCTGACGGCAAGGAGTGATGCTGACATACCGTCGTTGCTTAGCTGGTCTTCGTTCAGAACACTGCTTGCGCCATGATTGGGCATATCTGCAATCCAGATGCTTCGAATGGAATACCCTCCTGACAGCGACTGATTGTACAATTCGTCCCACAGAGGCTCGTACAGTTCCTGAACACTGAGTTAGTCGCTCCATCAAACTCAGCAGAAGACTGCACCAACTTTGGGCAAGCTAATGCCGTGCATAGCTATCAGCGTAATGGCGTTCTTGTCATTATTCAAGTCGGTCGGCGGATCCCGCGGGATGTACTGTTTGACTTGCAGATGCAAAGTCTCTTCCTGGCTGTTGGCTGTCGAACCAGGATATTCTCTGATATAACTGGCCGGCACAACATGCTCTTTGATGTCGAAGAACTCGGTTCGCAACATTGGTAACGGAATTGGGTAGGATACACAAGGAGAAAGGGTGCATGAGTGAACAATTACAAAAGCAATCACTTTCAGAAATACTCCTATAAATACACTTTTGCGATGAGTAAACACCCATGCATACGTGTTGTCTTATTTGGAATAGACACAGGGGTGGCGCATGGATGTTGGTTAGCCCGCTCGGTGTCGCGAAGCCTGATTTGACATATGTCAGGGCGATGAGGCGGGCGCCCTCCAATATTTGTCGGAGCGGGCGTACACAGCGGGCGCAAGATAGCCAGGGTTTTCTCAGCAGATAATAAATGATTCAGTTTTGGGCTCGAATGGAAGGGTGTTTTTGTAATCGATTTTGGGTCCGGTGAGCTCAAGTAAGACATCATCTGTGGTACCTAAGTGCAGGCATCCTTGTGATTTCAGTACTCAAATCATATAAATCGCAACTAGCGCATCCGGCCAGATGTGGCCGATTGAGATGTGACACCTCAATTGCACGACTTGGGATATGAGGCATGGAGGTCGCTGAAATGAAAGTCACTGGATATGACCATCGTGCTAGTAAGGCTCCGCGCATCGCGAATCTGTCACCAATGTCAAAGAGGAAACACCCGAAAGGCGAATAGTAGGGTTTCGCATCCACCTTAGCTTCGTGAGTCAGCTCGCAGCCTAGTTTCACATCCAACTCATTGCACGCCCAGAACCAACACCCCAGCCACTAACATCTCGTTTGTGCCTTGCGCGTATTTCTCTGTCTTTATCGCACCATAGACGATGTTATCTGTCACCGGAAATGGACAGCCCGGGATTGCATCGCTCACTGATCTTCCCACCGAAATCTGCCTATCTATACTGTCCAATCTCACAGAGCCAGCTGCCTTGGTCGCTTTGGCCGCAACTTGTCGAACATGGAATCAATTAGCCACACAGCGGTTGTATAACCTAGACGCACAAGAGGAAACCAGTCGCTGCATCGCCTGGGCCATCAGGAACAAACGCACAGAACCCATCAAGCGCGCAATCACGCTGGGTGCTGATGTCTTTGACAATGAGCAGCTTTTCGACGCAGCCGTCGCCGGAGACGTAGATGTGGTCAAGGCAATGCTTGAAAATGAACAGATAAGACAGCACTTGGTATCGCCAGAGAAGCCATACACCAGACGTCTCTTGCCTCTGCTGGGAGCAATCGAAGGTAGACACACGGCCGTGGTGTCAGTTCTTTTGGAGAACGGAACGGATGTCAACGCCAGAGTTGGTGCACAAAATGCATTGACGACCGCATTTGGGTCCTTTTGTGACGACGCCATCGTACATCTACTGCTGGATTACGGGATAGACATGTCGAACGGAGAGTTGTTTGGCTCTGCAGGAGCACTGAGCCTGGCTATGGTGTCTTGGCTTCCCAGAAAAGATACGTTACAGCGAATGTTGCAGCTGCCTCGGGACGTACGGTACGACACTGAAGCGCTTCGCTCTGCTACTCGGAGAGGCGCTGACTACGTCAGGCTGTTACTTGAGGCAGGTTTCGACCCTAACAAAGAGGATGGCAATGGGCAGACACCGCTTCATATCGCTGCCGAATCCGGTGACTCAGAAGTTTTCAAGCTCCTGATAGCACATGGCGCCATTGTTGACGAGAGACAGGGCTGGGACGGACTTACACTGTTGCACGTCGCCAAGTGTCCTGAAATAGTGAGCATACTGATACAGCACGGCATTCCGGTAGATATCTTGTCTTCTGATGCAAGAACTCCGTTGATGAATGCCATTGCAGGGCGGCAGCCATATATAGTGTCTTCATTGCTCGAGCACGGAGCGGACATGAACGTCGAATGCAGCGGCAAGCGATCAATAGACTATGCGGTGCTCTTCCCAGAAATCATCGATGAGTTGGTTGAACATGGAGCGGATATCAATTCCGCCAATTCAGGTGGTAAAAAACCTATTCACACGCTGATAGACTCTTCAGCCAGGAGCAAGGCATACATGCTCCCACATCTCCATCGTCTTGGGGCCGATATGCAGGTCATGGATGGCTCTGAGAACACAATCCTACACCTTGCAGCCAAGTGTCAGGATGCAGATGTTGTAAAACTATGTCTTGGGTATGGGATGGATATCAACGCCCAGAATAAGCTTGGATACACACCGTTGATGCTAGCCTGCGAGGTCAACTGTCCTCCAAGCGTGGTGTTGTTGATGGAGAACGGAGCTGATGCATCTTGTGAAAGCGTTAAACGAGATGGCATGGGAAAGGATACGAGAAATCGTACAGCCTATCACATTGCGCTGCGGGTGAGAGCAAACAAGACGGTGCTTCTGGCGCTGTTGAATCCCACCTTGGGGCCGGAAGAGAGGAAATCGTACTCGAGATTCAAAGCTGGTGAGTTGAGGCAGAGAATGGCAAAGTACATAAAAGAGCTATACGGTGATTCCGTGCCATCTGTGTAGATAGTCAATGGCAAAGATGCGTTGACGGCAGAGACAGCGGCGTGTTTTGTTGAATGTGAAGAGGCGTCGGCGCTGGACTGTAACGGTGTTGACTGGGGTTGCGGGGGATGAGAGAGAGCGCGGCGGGGCCGACATATGAGCTTTACAGTGGATGCGGAACATTTTTAAGCGCTAAATTTGCGTGGCGTCGCCTGAAATTGCCCTGTAGCGGGCTCCTGCGGCCACACCAGCCCCTGTAGTGCACAGCGACTGTGCACGAGTGCCAGAACCGCCTCCTTTTCTCACTGTGATTACAACTCTAGAAGAAACCTGAGTCGCTGGTCATCGTGTTTTTTCATCTTCCACATCTACCTTATTCAATTCGAGCCACAGCCATCTCAATTACGGCTAGGAGACAGACGTCTTCCCAATGCGCCCTCGACCAATCACTAAACCGCGTTGTCTTCAGTGTCGTCGCAAGAAAACAAAGGTAGCCTTCCCTCACACCCGGTGTACCCTAAGCTCTATGCTCACTCAATTGCGGCAGTGCACATACGAAAAGCCATCATGTACTGCTTGTATCCGCTCTGGATTAATATGCGAATATAAAAAGGATCTAGTATTCTTCAGCTATGCAGCCGCCGAAGATGGAAACCAAAAGTGTCGCGCCGACTGGCTTCCCACAGACGACAACACCGTTGTTCCAGCTCAGGCTCGCTCGCGGCGGGCGAGTCCATCATGCATCGCAGGTATTCCACTAGCCACTGTGAATAAGCAGGCCCTTAATGATGGATTCTTGCGACGATACTATCCAGAGAAGACGGACTGGTGGATGAGTGTCTGCTCTTGGGTGTTCCCTGCCTTGGACGGCATGAATTACACGCCGTTGAAAGTGGCATCTACTGCGCTGGGCTCAGCGATGATGGGAGCCACAACTAATGATGCCTATTATAAACAGTACAGTGTGCAGTGTTATATCAAGTCGATGCAGCAGCTGCGTGTTCGCTGTGTGGAAGCCCGACCACGGGAGTGGTTCAAGGTGCTGCTGACCAGCATTCTATTACTGACGTTTGGAGTAAGTCGACCCCGGCGATTCCTGAGATATTTTCAAGTTTCTAACATGTGAAATAGACAATAAATCCCATTTCAATGGATATCGAAGGAGTCGTTGGCCACCTCGTCGGCATCTCATCAATCCTGCAAGTTGTCGGGCCATCCAAGTTCCAGCTTGGAGATGAACATCAAGCTTTCCTCTATGCTCGCTTATTACTGGTAATTAACCCGAATTGCGGTGCTTCTAATCTTTGTGCTAATTGTTGTCAGTTCACGCAAGCCATACAACTTGAGACGCCGTCCTTTCTATCTGAGGAACCATGGATGACAGTGCCCTTCATGAAACAGCCCAAGAACAATCTCCATCGCTCTCTCGACTTTCTTGCGCCAATACCTCGCTTTCAAAAACGGCTCCATCAAACATTACTAGAGTATTATTCTTCAAAAACACCAACGCGCATCAACTCGCTTGTGGACGATGTTGAAGCCCACTCCGAAGCGCTAGACGACTTTTTTATCGCCATCTGCGTCAGTCGACCCGGTGTTTATGAATCCGGATCATCGGACGACTTTCTGGATGTAGGCGACTCAGGAACCATGATTGCATATTAGTCTGCGCGAATGGCTCTGTACGATATCATGTGGCGGCTCGTCCAGGCGGACGAATCCTTTTCAACCCCCAGGATACTGGCACTCTTGTACTCAACCCAGACGGCAGCGCGCGAATCAGCTGCAGGGAGTTTGTCATTAATACCTTACTTAACCAATCCAAAGCAAGGCGCTATGGGAATAGGGTTTGTACATGGACCTTTGACATTGGCAATGAAAGTATATGAGCGACTGGATGACCAAGATGGAGTGGCTACATGTATGGCACAGTTACAATATCTCTCTGTCAACCAATAGCCTACCCAAGTGTATTTTCAAACGAAAGCTAATGAAACTCATTACCTTTCGACCTTCTCGCCATCCGATTAGATCTTTGTGTACAGAAACCGCTCTTCACTTAGCAGGACCTCAAAAGCTCACATCCCCGGCCGTCCAGCCAAAATACCCCGTCGACGCAAACGCAATCGACGCAACAAGTCTAACCCACGCCCAAGTGTACTTACCAAGCTTCTTCGCCACCAAATAATCATTAAACCCCAGAAACGCAGCACCCATCAACATAACATCGCACGAATGATACTGTTTTGTCCAGTAGAAGGCGTGCATGAGCAGTCCAAGGAGTATGATGCGCCCCTGGCCGGCTTGCCAGACGACACCCGTCTCGGGAATTGCTGTGACGCGCGGAGGGAAGCCAAACATGGCCATCGTGGCGGCGTTGCCCTGCAAGGGGGAGGTTACGGCGCCGACGCAGAAGGATGTCCCGAAGTAGAGGGCGGGGAGATGGGTCCAGTGGAAATCTTGAAACATGTTGAAGGTCTATTGTGATGATTAGATACAAGTGAAGGAGAAAAGAGTGAGGGAATTGGGTGCGCTGGGTGTAGGATGGAAGAGTTAGTCAGTTCTGCAGCCTTGTTTTGTTGCGGACGCGGTGCCACCCTCGACTTGAGGTTGTTTCGCTGCGCAGATTCTCTGGTGTCCGCATCCGCGGAAATTGTCTTGCAATAGAGAAATTGTTTATTTATATCTAGTGGAAGCCAAATGTCTTGAGTTCTGTGTCTAAAAAAGCTCTGTCGTCTTGAAACCCCCGCTATCAGATCCGCTGTCATGGGCATCGTTGCTTGCTGGCGGTCGCTTTTTAGGTCGATCAACTGGGCCCCGTTGTCTCTCATTGGCGGTAAGCCTATTCTTGTGATGATCTGCGTATTGGAACCCATCTTTTCCGAATGTGCCAATGATGTTGGACTTCGAGTCATCGTCTGAGGCGATTTGGCTGTCTTGACTTGTGCAATCGCCTCCCGCCGAAGACCGCCGCCTGCGTTTCGCTTCTCTCTCTTCGGATTCTTCAGCTTTTGCTTGGTTTTGGTCCGGTGGATCTTCATGAAATGCTCCAATTTCATTGAGCAGAATATTGTGCAGTTCCCTTATTTCTGGGTAATCAAACTCGTTTCGTGGGCGGAAGCTTGATTTGTCTTTAGACAAATCGCGCTCCCACTTGTCGCGGTATATGTTGTGGTATGCCATTGCATCGTAGGTGTCGTGGCGGACAGGGTTGTCGATGTCGCAAAAATATGGAAACTCTGATTTCCATTGCTCCGTCATCCTGTCTTTGACTTCTTTTAAAAGCTTGCCTTCCCAACTGATGAGCTCTTTATTTTCCTTGTCGGGTGGCCCGTTCAAGAGGAATTCTGTCATCGATGTCCACTGCCAGTTCAGAGGCTTCCAGATGCGAGTTGTCCAGTACTTCCGACCAGAATGAAACCAAACGCTATTGGCCTATATAGATAATAGCCAGTTAGCAAGGTTGTCCTAAAAAATCAGTAGCGCAGCGAAACATACCTCGTTCCCAGACTCTCCTCTGTCGAACAGCACAACGCCACCGAAAATCCTGTCCTCTGCCCAATAGCCCGCCATATCAGAAGGCCCAAATGGGTATTCTTTGGTGTTCCTGTATTGAACGTTGAAGAACAAATTCTCAAATGCTGGTAAGCCTCGCAGGCCTTTCTTTTTACCGTTATCCTCACCGTCAGAATCACAGCCCATTGGGTAGTAAACGTAATCTATTGCCTCCTGAATGTTTCCCTGGTGTGACTTTGCTGCTAGTTTATCGATACTTGTAGCTATACAATGAACCGATCTTGCAACAAGCTCTAAAAGCCTTAGCTTGAACTGCTCACTGCCTAACGCTGCATCTTGAAATGCCTGCAACAGCTGGAGGGAGGTGTTAGCCTTGTGCATATCGCAGCCAAACATAAGTACATACCGATGAATCGATTTGAAGTGATACGGGATCAAATGTAGAAATAAAAGCGTCTGCTCTGTCCATAGCGCCGGCACAAAGAGTCTTATGCTCTCTGATAGGTGCTCCTATGAAGTTCCGAAGCCCAGCAGCCTCGAGGAAAACATGCCACGTCGGAAGACCATCAAACAGTTGTGCGATTGTGTTGCGAGAAATATCTAGCGACAAGATATTTTCTAGGGCCGTTTGGAAAACTTGATAATGGTCGGGGTCCAGAAGCTGTGGTGATATTGTGCCGTTCGGCATGGGTAGCAGTTCAACGATAGACATGGCGTGAGGATAGTTGGTGGTTGGTAGGTGGTGAGTGGGCATCCGAAACCTTCGTCAAGGACGAAAAAACACTTTAAAGATATCGAGTACAATCAAGAAAGGAGGGAAGGGGGACAGTGGCACGCAATCGAGGGAAGATGAGAGGCGGGACACACCTATGCAAACAACTGGGCTGGAAGGTTTACAAAGTCGTGGACGGGCCGGCCTGGTGGAAGGTGCCGCACATGGCGACAGCGCTTCGACTTGGGCGGCAAACTCAATCATCGCTCCCACCCAATCAAGTGTAGAAATAAGCAGAAAATAGAAAAAAATCATTTCCACACTAATACATTCACCAAATAATTGACCAGTATTACAAAAGTAGGCTGATAAAAGGTTAATAGAGATGATAGAGATCATCATCATTTTACCAATGTCAGTATTTATTCCATGATTAGTAGACATTATAACATTGCGTGGAGAGATGTCGGCATTTCTACTTTTTACCATCAGTTTTTTTTCTGACTGGCTTTGCTGTCCATCCTGCCCCGCAATTGCGACGATGTCAGTGGGGGTGTTCTCTATGCCGCCGACCCAGCTGTGGCCGCTACAATCTATTTTTACATTCACGAATGGCAAGGCTTAATTGATTATTTCACAAATGTAGGAGTGGCCAAGTCTAGAGCCTGGTTTGCTATAATTCGCTGTGAAAGCTCTGTTTTGAGTTTCAGGGAAAACCTCCTAGGCCAAATATAGGACCTGGCCGTGTCAACAGGCCTGAAGCGCTGGCTAAGGGGCAGTGCAATGGCGGGCGGCAAATGCTGGAGACACATTCGGTTGGGTGGTAGGGAGTGGTATGTTTTTCCCACCTTAGCCGCCAGGATCGTGGTACCAAAAAGTGGTACCTTGATCTAGGGTGTACAACGGATATGTGTCTCTCTTCAAGTATTATCATAGACCTAAAAATGGGAGGCCAGAGTAAACTAGATTAAAGCGCCTAAGAGCATAAGGGGTGGTTCGTGATGGCTGGGCCATGAGCCTCAGCGCTTACAAGTGAAGGACCATCCATAGCATACTGATATTTACTTAAAGCAAGCTCCCAGTTCATCTGTTTCATGTATTGTGTCTATTGCACTCATGGCATTTATTACATTCATTTATTTCAGTGCATTTACTTCATTTTGCCGATCCTTGACATGTCTTCAACTCCGGCAACAATCAATGCATTTCGTGTCTTCAAACCTGTTGATGGCACTCTGCAGAAAGTCACACCCAAGCATGCAAGTTATATGATCCTTGCTTCAGCCGCAAGCTTTGCGCTGGATCTGTTACATAGTAAGAGAGGGTACGAAATACTCGAGAGACTCGCCAAGAGAACATTGCAAAACATGGCCGCCGAACCGGGTGCCAGAGTCGTTAGTCGTACCCAAGACTATACTCAAGAGTTCCTTCAAAGCATTCGAGCCAACTTTCCGATATTGATTATTAACGATCTCGGTGCTATGAATGCTCGCACACAAAGGCTGAACTGGCGTACCAGTGAAGACACAAAATTTCTGTCCCTTCACGTTGGGACTATTGAAGTCAACGAGCTAGTAAGTCCCCTGCATACTAAAGTCATGGTGTACCTACATAGATACTTATCCTTTGTAGTTACTTCGAAGAGCACACGATTCAAAATTAGCCTTCGACAAGCAGGATTCGCCATCCCAGGCCAGCTTCCTCAGTCACATCTTACGAATTGGCATTACACTCGCGCACGAAATTTGCCACCTCCAAACATGCTTCCTGCTTTACCGTGCGTTAGCCGTAACACCGGCGGCTGTTACCTATGGCGCCGACTATACCAATGGCGCCTCAGGTGAGGCGGGCCGATACTGGGAATCACGAACATTCGGTGGTTACGTCGATATGCAAGGCGAGAAGGGCAATGAACCCTGTATCATCGTCGCTATTCGACGTGATGGCAAGGATTTAGCGTGGGTTATACGAGACGATACTGTATTAATGCTTGTTAGAGATCGTGGTAAGTGCTTCGCTGGACGAGTGAGCTCCGATACAACTACATAGCTAACCAGCCTTAGATTTTAGCTGCCTGCCTTTTATTTGCAGCGAGGAGTATCAAGTTCGACCGGGCCTTGTCCGTCAAACTGGTATTCTTAACTTCCTAGATGAGGAAAACATCTTCGAACACTGCCGAAGCAATGATAGAGGCAGACCGGTAGATCCCAGCGATCTCCCACTCCAAGAGCGTCTCCGCGTCACCCGAGGTGATGTGACCAAATGGGCAAACATCATTAAGGGACAAGATATCGAGCGTTGGACACTCTTTCCCAGGAAGACATTTCGAGCAAATTCTTTCGAATTAGTCGAACTACCTATTTAAAACAATTTTGGTAAGGTTTGGCTATTTTATGTTATTTTACTTATTTTGTTAAGCCTTCTTTTCTTGTGATGCACATCCATTTATCCTATTTCCTTGTTCCTGGTCTGTTTTCCTTGTTTGTTTTGCCGACTTTACTGGTCGTTTTTTTTTTGTTCCTAGCTTGTTTACTTTTTTCATTCCTCGTCTGCTTATTTTAATTCTTGATTCCTGGTCTATTCATCTTTTTTTTTGTTTCAACCAGTAGAACTAAGTTGTGACCTTTTCCAATGGAGTATGCTCAGTCCACTAGCTGAAGCCCCCCAGAGCTCAGTGAATGACGAAATGCGGCGTGAAGATGGACATTTGTGTTTTAGGACAGGAACACAAAGCTAGCCAAACGAAACTAAAAATTACCCGTTCAACTAGTTCAATTTACCAAATATCGCGAGTATGGTTTGGATTACTCTGCTTGCTGCTCTTGCCGGTTATCAACATCTCTATTGTACTACTCCAAGATGCGCTTCCCAAAGCCCTCCCTAGTCCTGGGGTTTTTTTCAGGTATTTTCTCATGAAGCTCTCCCGTTGCGGCCGTTTTTCTTGGCTGTCGGCCGAGAAGACTGCACCGCTTCGGACTTCTGTGTCCCCCGATTTGCTAGACTGACAGGGTCCGGCGATGAATACCCAAAGTTCTCCGGATGTCTTAACACGGCGGCAAACATCGCTTCCACTTCAGGATAATCGAACCCACTGCGAGGCCAAAAGTGAGAGTCGTCTTGGGATAAGTCACGCTCCCACTTATCTCGATAAATGTTGTGATAGGCCATGGCATCGTAGCTGTCGCAGCGCACTCGGTTATCAATGTCACAGAAGAATGGGAACTCTGATCTCCATCTGTCCGTGAGCTGTCTCTTGAGTCCGACGGGCAGCGTTGTCTCGTACTCGTTGACTTCCCTGAGTGGTTCCTTTTTATTGCCCTTTAGGAGGAACTCTGTCAGAGATGTGAACTGCCAATCCAGTAGTTTCCAAACACGAGTCATCCATCCTCGCCTTCCAGAATGGAACCAAACGCTATTGGCCTAGAGTAAATCCAGTATTATTAGTATTGTGTGAGTCGGTTGAAAAGAATCTTCGTACCTCTGTCCCGGACTCTCCTCTATCGAATAAAACAACACCGCCGAAAATCCTACTCTCGGCCCAGTACCCGGCCATGTCAGAGATGCCAAAGGGATAGTCTTTCTCGTGCATATAAGGAAAGGAGAAAAACAGGTGAGGGAGTGCTGGGATACTATCCAGATGAAGGATCTGGTCTTCAATATGCACAGCGCGAGCTGGCTCCACAAATTCAATAGCTTCACGAATATCTCCAACATGAGCTTTGTCGGCTAACTTGTCAATGCTTGTAGCTATGCAGTGAATAGACCTCGCTACAAGTTCTAAAAGGCGTAGTCGAAAGGCGTCGCTGTTGGGTGGCGCATCTTGAAACGCTTGCAACAGCTACCAGACTATTAGTATACTTGTAAGAGACATGGGAAAGGCATTGACTTACGGAAGGGTCATATGGAATGGCCAATGGGTCAAAGGCAGCTATGAAAGCCTCTGCGCTCTCCAAGGCTCCGTCGCACAGAACTGTGTGTTCTCTTACTGGCGCACCTTTTGTATTTCGAGTACCCTGGGACTCTAGTAGGACTGACCAAGTAGGAATACCGTCGAAGAGCTGCGCAATTGTCTCACGAGTAATTTCAAGAGACAAAATGTTTGACAGAGCGTCTGTGAGTGCCTGAAAGTGATCCGGGTCCAGAAGCTGGGCCGATGCAGTTCCGTTCGGGGTGGGAAGAAGATTCAGTACTGGAGCCATGATATTGCTGTGAAAATGCAAGACTAGGATGTACAAAAGGAAAAGTACTTCATAAAAGGATAAGTTTGAAGCTTGATGCAAAAATATAAACGAAGAGAAAAGATTTGGAAGAGCAGACCTTTATCAAGTAAACGAAAGGGTCGCGCAAAAACCAAGACAGCAAACTTGGAGGAGTACAGGGCGGTAAGGCACTGTAGTTGACTGGGCTGTGCTCGATTATGCCCTGTGTGCCCCGAAGCTAACCTAACTGAAAGGCCATGTAATGGCCGCCAAAGCGGCCCCTAAGGGCCTTGCAGCCACTGCAGTTCTTGTCACCAGCGCTTGTTGCACTAGGATGCAGGCAAAGTAAACGTTTGTATGTATACTTAGATTTATGTAAAACATCTAATCTCAAATTTAGGTATACTTAATAACCTATCTTTTTTCTGTCTTGGCGCCCCAATATCCTCGATAATGTTGTCACTGTTATCGCGTGGATGTGTGCCTGGCCGAAATAAACTGCGCCAGAAGCATTTAAATCAATGTGTTGGCCCAATGTCGAGGCCAGGTCTGAGGCGCAGGCGGCCTGCCAAGAACCCGACTATTATGATTCATGTGGAATGCGATGTTTACAGTTTCTGCAGTTCTCAAAGCACCAGGAGAATAGTTGTAATACATTCAATTGTACCGATATCTAAGTTACTCGCCATGCCGATTTCGCAGAGAGTCTTCCATAGGTCTACCTATCTCAGCTCCCCAAATATAGACCTCCCCTTGTTCTATTTATCCATCGTAATTAGGATCTGGGTAATCAAAGGAGTTTACTGTGCACCACACAGGCTCTGGTCTCGAAAAGTCGCGCTCCCACGGATCGCGATAAATATTGCAGTCTCTAGCACGATGATGGTCATGGCGAACAAAGTTATCGATGTCACAAAAGAATGGAAACTCAGATCTCCACTGCTTTCGCATCTGCGACTTTTGCCATGTAGTGAGTTGTTTCTCTCTCAGCTTGGATTCTTGACCTTGCGGTTTCTCTGAACCTAGCTCGAAGAAATTCATCATGCATTTCCACTGCCAGTCTAAAGGCTTCCAGATCCGAATATTAGTCCATCGCTGGCGGGCTGAATGGAACCAAACGCTGTGTGCCTTGACGATTTTCCACGTGTTAGCATTTTCATCTTCATATTGTCACAGAAATCAGGGCTTCGCTTCACCTCTGTACCTGATTCCCCTCGGTCAAAAAGCACCACACCGCCAAATATTCTGTCTTCCGCCCAGTATCCCGCCAAGTCCGACTTGCCGAAGGGATACAGCTCGTGGTCTGAGTAGTATACGTGGTAGAAAAGAGATGGCCGAGGTTCAAATTCTACAGTTGTACAAGGCTGAACCCTCCCATCACATATTTCGTAGTGGTCTCGCTTAAAGAAGACAGCCGCTTTTATGTTGCCCTGATGAGACTTTGTTGCCAACTTGTCAATGCTCACCGCGATACAGTGAACCGCGCGGGCAACCATCTCAAGCAGTCGCAAGCTGAATGCTTCTGTGCCCGGATTGGTTTCCTGGAACGCCTCTAGTAACTTTGGCACATTAGCTCATTGATGCAACGGAATATGTTAAAAGCATTACTCACTCTTGGATCAAATTTAAGTCTCGCCGGATCGAATGACGAGATGAAAGCCTGCGCTCTTTCAAGCGCGCCATCGCACAATTCTGTGTGTCGATTAATCGGCGCGTCGTCGTGATTCACAACACCAATTGATTCCCACAAAACAGATAGCAATGGAAGGCCGTCGAATAACTGTGCAATAGTCTGGAGACTTATTTCTAGCGACAAGACGTTCGTGATCGCCTTTACAAAGGCAGAGTAGTGCTCTTCATCTAGTTTCTTAGCGGATAGCTTGCCGTTGGGCATGCGCAGGAGCATATTATCATTCATGGTGAAATTTATGCGCCGGATGGCCATTGATTTCTCTGTTTAAATTCCGCTGCCCAAAATATGGAAGAATCCTACTGAAGTACTGTTGCTCTACTTGCAAAATCGATGCGTCAGAGGCGGTCGCAATAACTGGCCAACAACCATGAGGCAGCCGTGGCTGTGCAGCTCAAATGTGTCACACTTGCACCAAACCAATCAGCATTTGAAAATGGTCAACATTTTGCTAGACTTTAAACTGTGCAAATCGACTTTATACACTTCATGCAGAAAAATGCCTTGTTAGACCAGCGTGATATCCACTGGCCGCGTTCCTGGCCGTTCAACACCAAACCCATGCATAATCCCATGAACATACGAATCCCCAACCAACAAATAACCCCCCGGCGTCTCTCTCAGCACATAAGGCACAGTTCCTCCATAAAACACAACCACATGGTCGCCCGCCCTCGTCATATGCGGAACCAATCCAATCAGCCCACCTTTCGTCCCAGCAAAGCGTCTTCCACTCGTCACAGTACCATACTGCATTCTGAATGTCCCATTGGTGTCCATCTTGCCTGTTGGTCTACTAGCTTGTCCCTTCTGCCATTCCGAAACTACGGCGCGACAAGTCGCTGCAGGATTGGTGATGGGACTGCTGGTGGGCATGGCGTTGCCGCCGGTGTAAGTGTCGTCCATCAGTAAGGTTCTCGCAAAAGCATCTTCGTTGTCAATGTATATCGTTCCACGGGTCTTCAATTGCTGGTCAAATACTGCGCGTAAGGTGCTGTACCACATCAAATCTCGCTCTGCTGGATTCGCTGGAGGAGCTGATGTGGGATCCTGTGATACGACCTCGATAGTGTCGACAATGACGCCGCGGATGCTAAGGCCCGCGCAGCCCGCGGAGTCGCCTACCATTCTAGCTTGTACCTGAGTTTGTCCAGATGCGGCATACGGCATGTATCGGATATTTGATACCATTCTCGGGCCGACGCCTTGCGCGGTCCAGTCCGGTACCCACGAAGCAAGACGCGCATCTCCCAGTTTTCGTTTCTGAAGACCCGCGCAGTCGAGCAGCTTCATCGTACGCCCGTTGTTGACATGGAATGCTGCGAATCTTCGATATACCGAGCCTACTGGTTGAGAGTAAGATCCTACGGCTTTGCGATCTGCGGGGCTGATGAGAGCGAATACTCCAAAGATCTTGTCGGCTGGTTCCGTGGCCACATAGTCCCTCGTGAGCTGCATGAGCTCCAGGGAATCCATTTTTCCATGAGTGTTTCTTATCTGCTGCAACTTGACATAGTTCAGGTATCCGGTATTGATCGCAGGGTCTACCATTACCGCACGCATATTGTCGGGATTAGACGTCAATGCTCTTTTGTCAAGTAGCGCATCGAGTTGTTGTTGGTTGAAGACGTTGCCGTTGAACATGTATGTAACACGCTGGGCGAGCGCGACTTCTTGAATGATCCAGGTACGTCTGAACCACGGCTGTTTGAGGGCTTGAATTGCTGCATGAAAGTTGAATGGTAAATTTGCAGCCGAGAGGTCGGTGAAGATGTCTTGAGCGCCCATGCCGCCACCTCCTTTGAACGTCAGCTGCAGTCCGTTACCAATACTGATGGGTTGGTCTTGTAGCGATCCCAAGTCCACGTAAACCATGGTTGCCCGAGAGTAGATCTGCTGCATCATAAGGATCTGCGCCGTCTTCTCTTCCACGTCTTGCTGATTGATACAGATTGCATCGGCCCAGATATATTCTTCAATCTTGCCTGCTGGAAAGCCAGCTCGTAGTCTCTTCAGCGCACTTTCTAGATTCAACCCAATGCTTGCAACCTGCCCATTGCACAACATCTTGCAGTCCTGTGTCATGCCCCCCCAACAGTATGACAGGGCTCCATAAGGAGGCACGTTGGCAATGTCAAAAGTGACCATCTCGCACTCAACAGGATCCGTCCGGAATACACCCTTGCTCAGCTTCAGCAAGCGAATCATACTCCCCGGCCTGGGCAAATGCGTGTAGCAGAACTTCGGCGCGCCATCTGGGATTGTCTTGGGAGCGCTGGCGGTAGGCGCATCAGATATTGATGTAGCGGCCAATTGCTCTCGCAAGTCGGTCTCATATAGTCTTTCCCCTGTCGTGGTCTGAAAATAGCGTTTGACGCCGATGCGAGACTGGCAGCTGCTGTCGCATTGTTCATGTACTGGGCACGAGTTTTGCGCCGAAGTCAGCATGCCAATGACACGCGCGATCTCTTCATTATTCACAGCTGGATCCGACATCTTGTTGAGCGTCTTTCCATGCAAGCACCAGGGACACGTTTGAAGATGAGAACAATGTTATTTAGTTCACACCGTCATTTATTTAACCTTCAGGTACAGCTGAGAATCGAGTGGGGTTTTGCGGCAGTGCAGCGACGCTATCACACTCTCATTTCAGCCGTTAATCACCAGTAAGCACTTAAATTACAGGGCGATCAAGCCACCAATTTGTTCCTCTACCTAACAGGCCAAAGTAGTCCCCTGCTTGGAGCACTCATAAGTGGTTGTATCGCAGCACTTGTTGCAGTACAAATCCTTGGTGCACTTGTCAAAGGTGAAGGAGCACGCATTAGTTTTATTTTCTCGGTTGATGTCGGTGACAAAGGAGGCAGCATCACCACAATACTGACCACAGCCGTTGAGGCCGTAATCGTCATGATCCAGCTTGAGGACTCTGCTCATGTTCTTGGGGAAATCTTTGCCAGTTCTGCAAACGTTTCCTTCCTTGGCGACGTTGTAAGTCTTGGCGCATCGAGACGTCCCGCCATTTGCGTCGTATAGGGAGTCGGGATACTCAATGTCAACAACAGGCTTGGTCTTGTTCAGGTAAGGCATGTCGAAGGCGTTGCAGAATGGCTTGTCCTTTTTGGTGCCAAGGCACCTTTCCAAGACGGCGAAATCCATGATCTTCGACATCTCTCCCACGATATCCTGGGCATTTTTCTGGCCGAACATCAACTTGTTTTGGCGCGTGGTAGTCTGGTTATGAGCATGTTCGACCAGCTCCGTGAGCTTTTCAACTACTTCGTCCTCGGTGATGTTCAGTGACTCGATGCCATACACATCAATGTTGTCAGGGTCAACTCCGTCGCATCCAATCTGGGCAGCAAGTTCGATACGCTTCTTGATACCAGCCATGACTTCGTCGTTTTTGAGGTCAACGTAGCGCTCGCAGTAGTAGCCGTCTGGCTTGGCGTCGTTGGCAGGGCCGTAGAACGGGCCAGTCCACAAGCGAGGGTACCAAGTCTTGCTGAAATCACAGTCTTGAGGCTGCACAGCACCAAGATTGAAGTAGCAAATAACGGTCTTGTTTCGCCACTATTATGCGTGTTAGTTAAAACATCAGCGATGCTTGTCAGCATTTTGCACTTACATGAAGCTCCTCTGCAATGGTCTTGTTCTTAGATAAATGCCACAGGTCAATGTCCCAGACATCAGCATCTGGTTTCAACGGAATACCGCGAGCCGGGACAGAAACAGGGTCTTGAATTGCAAATTGCCAAGTCGCTCCGGGCTTCCAAGTGGGATACTGAGCGGCGTTAACAGCAGATGCCAGAGCAATGCTAGCGACAAGAGTTTGAGCAACCATGATCAGTACCAAAGTATTTTCTAATGATTGTGAGTTGTTATTTCTCCTTATTCTGGCACGAATTTTACAGCGATTAAATAGTTTTGAGGTTGAACTTCGTTTAACACAGCCCTTGCAGGCTGTCATCCAAAGTCAAAAAGTCACCGCCCCCAATGAGATGTCAGCGGACGAACACGCTCATAGGGCTAGCGGGAAACCATCCTGCATCGCCACGATCGTTCCGAGGTACCGAATTGGCAAGTACACCAGCAACGTAAACGGACTAGATGTAATTGAACGAGACAGGGCGAGAAGGCGCAGGATGTTACGTTGCTGAACGACGGTCTAGACTTTGAAAGAGAGTTCCAGGCTTCATATTTGCTGCACGCTAGCTGGCTGTACATTTGAATACCTATGATTTCAAATCCCTTGAGCTCGTATTCAACTGATAGCTTCCACCGGGCGAAAAGCCTTACTGCTTTTCTACGTCCTCATGCGCCTTTATGGCTGGCTGCTTGCGTAATGCGCCAGAAGAGCTCCTGTTGGGAGCGACGTCATCCATAGGAATCGTCCAGTCCCTGATGTCTTTGGATTCCATGTCCTTGCCCCAGACGCCCGATTGATGCCGAGATGCCCTTTGAGGGTCTTTACACCAGTTGCTAAAGTCTCGGTATTCGTCTAGGATGCAAGCCACTATGTACTTGTGGAAGGGCAGGTCATTTTGGCTCGGCTCGTTTTCCGTATAAAGTAAGCCTTGGCTGTGGCCTGGGCGGCTCTCGACCTGGCCATCTTTCGAGGAGTGATGTGACGCTCTTTGACTTTTCCATTGCTTCTGAATCCGCGAGATTATTGCAACCATAACGATGAATATGGTGTATAACACAGGAATTTTCGATGAAAGAAGTTGCTGTTCTTCAAGGTTGGGAATCCATTTGAAGCTCATTTCGCTTTTAAAGACCAGATACACCGCCGAGATTGGAAGCAGAGCTGGAAGTAGCAACACCCAAGCATACCATACGACTGCAAGAACAATTCCAAGATGGTGAAATGCAGGTATGTCATGCACCGTGGAGATGAATTGAGATTGTGCATTGCGAGTACGCCGGCGGCCAAGGCAGCGCAAGCACAGTACCACCAATTCTGCCCAAAGCTGGATAGGCAAAATCAGTACTTCAATGGCCAATAACATATACCGCGCTTTGGTAGCAGCCCATTCTAAATGAGACTTCAAGCTCAGGTCATTCATATGTCTTGGACGAATTGATTCTTGCACGCTTTGGAAAACAATACTTCGTGCTTCGCGTGCGCGAACATTGATAGTCTTGCTAGCAGTGTAAAAGACGAGACCAAGCATCCAATACCAATATTGTAGCGAAATGAGAAAGTTGTATCCGTCCATGTCCCGCACGTTGGCGGTCTGTACCCAGTCCTCTTCTGATGCAAGTCTTCTGAGAATGCTGGGGTCGCTGGGAGACCATATAACCGGTCGCATATTCTCACCAATGCCACGATATTTTGACTTGGTAATGCTTGAGCAAGGATTCTTGCACATACTATACCCGTCGCAAGTAACTAAATCGAGTGGAAGATAATAGAATACCCGAAAGGACAGGCCCGAAATAAAACTGCAGATAACTAGGGTGGCTAGTATCGCACTGCGTATCGTCTGAGGGACCCAAGGATGATTGAATAGGCGCCGCGAGAAGATTAGGACTGCCATCATGGCATAAACTGCTGTGAGCTGGATGACCAGCAGCGCAACAGCGTTAGCATCATGGCCAACATCGGGTAGGAAGCTGGTGAAGAGCCCCAAGACAGACGTCATTATTAAACACAGAATGAAGAATGATGCGCTTATCAAATATATCCAGTCGGTTACTCTGGAGAGAGTTCGTAATACCATGGCTAGAAGCGTTGCCCACATAAGGAGCCTCCAGGGCTGAGTGAACGCGCCGTCGATCGGATATGCACACCACACCTCGACGGTGGTTTGTCGCGTCTCCATTGCAATGCTATCGTATTAACTGGTGGCAGATGTACAACCTGAATCGCAAGATAGTAAACAGAGGATGGATATACAGCATCGGCATGATGCGGACAAGGTTTTGCCCAGGTTATGTCTCCATCGTGCAGAGTCAGCCTTGCTGGGTCCATGGCTCCAATGCGTCAGCATTGCGCCTCACCAGCAGGGGTTTCACTGAAACTTGAAGCTGTCTTTAGCCACAACAGGCCGTGGGCCGAATTTCAATGGCGTGGGTTATTTTATTTGCGCACAGAAGAGAGTTGTATCTGTTTGCGACACCACTCCATGATTGCTGTTACATTTTAAGCTTGCGCCAAAGCCCTGAGATACAGTCACTGCAACAAAGAAGTAAAACCAAGAAGTACATAACTGATATTCTCATAATACATTAAGTCAAAAGCGTAACCAGAAGCTGTAGGTACCATACGCAGACTTTTGACTCGTCCTGAACTGGTGGCGTGCTGCCATCTTAGGAAAGTGCTGCCAACAGCACCATGCGACACATTTGGCAGCAACCATCCATTGTCAGGCTGTCGCAATTAATTCTCCGTTTGTTGAATTTGACCTTCTTTCTTTCTATTCCCTTCTTACATATATTTCTAAAAACAAGGTCATTACCTTATCCCAATTCTGTGTTACAGAATCTACAACATTAGCCAAGGCCCGACGTCTCACACCAAGGATGGATGTCCAAGAAGTCGAAATTACCACTGATGAACACTATGAAAAATACCTAGCGTCTCTCTGGCCCGAAACTTCATGGAAGTTGGAGGCAAATCCTCTCAGCTCTGAACCTACCACGCGGAGGGCAACCAACATGAGAGCAAATGGTCTTTGGCAGCCGTCATCCGTTATTGTCAAACGTGTTTGGCCACATTTTGACAGCAATGGTGCAATGTGCATGGATACTGTCAGGCAACAGGTACTCAAATCTAGCGCTCTCCCAACCCAATCATGTACTAATTCTGCAAGTAGTCAGCTGAGGAGACCATGTTGCGTATGTTTGAGACTACTGACCAGCTGCACGAGCCTGACAAATCGCTCTGGAACAGCATACTGGTGCCGTCCATTATAAAACGGAGCCAAGATTTACAAATACCAATGCTGGGGGCTGAAAGAGTAACGGGAGTGTCTGTTTTGGTCCTCCGCGATTTGGGCTACCTCGTGAATCTTGACAGTGCGATCATATCATGGGTGGAGGCATGGCACGAGGCATCTCCATCCTCCAAGGTCGCAAAAGTCGCGTCCTCGCTTGGCGGCTTTCTCGCTTCGCTACATAGCCCCAACACACTAAACCGGATCGCACAAAGAAAAAGGCACATGCCAGCGTCTGCTCTCTACGACGACCATCGTGAGGGCAGCCGCAATCTCTTAATCAGTCAACTCAGTGAGTTTCTAGAAACTGACCCACGGTGTAAGCTGTATGTCCAGCGCTTACGTCTCGACCTGTGCAAACTTGGGTCAGTTGAACGAAGAACCGTCGTACATGGCAGATTCAACAGTCAAAACATTTTGTTCAGGCTTCCCTGTGTCGCCTATGATGATCGCCCAATTCTCGTTGGCTGGAAAATGGCAACCAAGTTCGGCCGCGGCGTCAACGGCGAGGTTCCAGAATTTCTAGGACCATTGCATTGTAAGCTTATTGGCGCCCGGCGAAGGAGTCGTGCTCTCTATGGCGTCCTGAAGGTTTTCTGCCAGAATTTCACCAAAGGATATCGTGAAAGGGCAAAGTTGGAATGCACCATGAAACCAAATGATCGCAATACTAAGTTGTTCCGCTCGGCGCTTTTACGCAGTAGAAGAAGCATAATTGCCTTTGCAAACGATGAATGCTCGGATAGTCCAGAATATGCTGAGATGATGAATGTGGGCATTTGGTATCTCCATCATGCGTGTGAAACCATGAACGACTTTGTCGAGGTGCAGAATCAGCAACGGCTTGAAGACGAGGACGAGGGGCTCATTCGGTCAATCTTCATCGTGCCTGGTCCATAAGACGGGGTGATGACAACACACAGCTGCAATCGAATCAGTATGAAGCTCAGAACACAACATATAATATCTTAATATCGGTTTAGAAATGTGTCTGATTCATTAATTCATCGTTTTGTTTCGTCTCTTTTTCTCCAATTTGTTTTTGGGCACGTATTCGTCCCGTGTTGCCTCTCCAGGGCTAAGCACATAAGTGAGGCTGCGCAAAATACGCCCAGCAGGCTAGGCTTACATGTGGGCTCTCAGCCCACGATTTTAAACGAAAAATGAATGGAAACTCGACCAAAAAAGACAAACGAACATAATATCGCAGCCTGTGTCGCACGATCATATATCCATTGCGGCCTCCCCTCACTTCGTGCTCACTCAACAAACTCCCATCGTGCCATTTCTCCTCTTACGGCTCCGCACACATAAACACTTGTCCAATTATTCCAGCAACAAATCTCACAGCACAGCACAGCAAGTCTCAAAATGGTCGATATCAAGCCCATGGTCCGCCCAGTCAAGGCAGCATGGGACGTCTCGCTCACCAAAACCGAGTACGCCAAGCTCCTCAAAGGCTTCACGCCGCAAATGATGGAAGACAAATGGACGTGCCAGGCGGAGAAGCCCGATTCATACGGCAACACCGTCGTGCATCTCGCGGGTGGCTGGGGAGCATTCGGGATGTATGAGTTGAAGATTCGGGGAGGGAATCCAGCCAGAATTGTGCAGATTAAGTGGGAGACGAACAAGGAGAACATTTCGGAGCATGAGGCTAAGAAGAGCGCGATTAATCTGTGCGACAGCCTCACGGGCACGGAGTTGAGGCATCACGCGCACAAATCAGAGAAGCATATCAGTCGGGAGTCGCGCATCATTGGAGCACTGTTAGCTCTTCATGCGGGAGATTCACTTGGCGCAACAGTCGAGTTTGACTCTCACTCCAAGATTGCTGAGAAATACCCGCATGGTCTCGATAAGATCATTGGCGGAGGACCATTCAACTGGCCTGCAGGCAACGCAACAGACGACACAGACATGACCCGCGGCGTCCTACTCGCCTACAGCACCGTCAAGCCCGGCCAGGACGTCGCCGCCATCGCGGGCGAAAACTTCCTCGACTGGCTACAGGGCGACTGGCCCGGCCGCAAGCTCGACTCATCCCCCGTCGACATTGGCGGCGCAACGTCCCAGGGCCTGCGCAATTTCAAAGAAACCCACGACGTGAACCGCTCCGGCGCAGGACCCGGCAGCGCCGGCAACGGGAGTCTCATGCGCTGTCTGCCCACGGGACTCTTCCAACCAGACAAGAACAAGCTCATCGCCGAAAGTATCCGCATCAGCCGCATCACGCACCGCGACCTCCGCTGCACAATCTCCTGCGCCGTGTACAACTGGATTATCTCACAACTCATCTCTGGCGCAACGCCCCACGAAGCCGTCGCAGCGGGCGAAGACCTCGCCGAGAAGCTCGCGGACGAAAATTATCGCGATGACACCAAGTCCGGCAAGAAGTACGAGGTGCGTGATGCGCTGCGCACAGCGAGGAGGATAGATCTTCCGCGCATGGCGAGGAACGGGCCACCGGCAGACATGTTCCCAGGAAAATGTAGTGGGTATGTGATTGAGACGTTGGCGTTGGCGGTGGCGGCGCTGTTGGACCAGAGACCCCTCAAGAAGGTGTTGGTGGATGTGGTGAGGGTGGGAAAGGATACTGATACGAATGGTGCGGTGGCGGGAGGGTTGTTGGGCGCGAGGGATGGCGAGGATGCCGTGCCGAGGGAGTGGAGGAATCGGTTGCAGTTTGGGGGGGAGTTTGCTGCGTTGGCGAGGTTTATTATCTTGAGGAGGAAGTATTACAAGGGAGAGTGAGGGTGCAGACCTGGCATCGTGGGTAGATTATTGGTGGTGTTGGGTGGTCAGATCTCACTCGCAATATATTAACAATATAGACATATTAAATGCATACATTCACACCCTTTCACCAATGAAATAAACTAACCATCTCACGCTCGTGGTATTTGGTCAACGGCACCAGGTTGAGTAGCATCAAGTTTGTCGAACATCGTCTTGTTGCAACTGTAACTAAGCAGATCATCGTATGCACGCTTTCATGAACACCTTCGATGTTAACACATTCGACCACGTCCATTCACAGAAAATTATATAAAGATCACCATCTACCTAATCACTCTACCGGACAATCAATCGCAGACACAGTTAATCACCGCCATCATGAAGTTTATCCTCGCCCTCATCACCACCACCACCGCCGCCCTCACCATCGCCCAGCCCGCCTGCCCAACCGGCTCCTCCTCCCCCTGCGGCGTAGTCACCGTCCTCGGCAAGGTCGTCACCTTCCCCTCCTGCAGCTGCAAGACCACCTGTTCCGGAACCGTTTCCATCTCCGGCATCAACGCCAACGTGGTACGTACTCCTCCTTACCAGTTTCTCACTGACAGTCACTAATCGCAGTAGGCCCTCGGAGTAAGTTAAGCTCCCTTCGATTACATGCACACCTACAACAGCCTACTAACACGCTATCTTTTCTCTGTGTGCAAATAGAAATGTGTAAGTGCTTCTCTACCTTCCAAATTAGGGGTCTTTATCTAATGTGGGAACGCAAATGCAGCAGTGAAGCCGGTGACATGCTGAAAAAACGCCACCGCTCTCGTTTGCTCGTATGGCGACAGGAAAAATGACAGGAATTCATTCTCGGCCAGTGGTAAGGGATACGGAATTCGGCTTCCGGCGTTGGTTTCGGCTAGAAGCGCAAATAATTTACAAGAAAATTTATCTACAATGGGGTATCCTTGGCAATGTACCTTGAAAAAATTCCCTTGACAGTGACAGTGACAGCTTTTGCGGTGGATAATGCGGCGCGCGATCTAACGGTGTCGCCATCGCTGTCTCCATTCTCGTCAACACTTTGACGGAGTAGAAACCTGTATTTGGCCTCATCGCGACAAGTAAGCAATTGTAATCAAACAACCTGAGGCCAGCCTTTCGTCACTTGCTCAATACAACACCAGTAATAGCCGACGGTTCGCAATCGCTGAGGGGTAATAAGATAGCATTGCTCGCTCTGGCCCCCAAAATGGCTTTGTAACCGAAGCACAAAAAAGTTGCTATACCAATTTGCGCGCCACGCCAAGCTCCTGCTGAAGCCACGGGCAAATCGCCCAGTGTCTTGGGAGGCGGTCCATCAGCCCAGTCGGTAAGACGGCAGGACTTGTGGCCCTGGGGCTATTCTTAGCCACGAGAGATGTGGTGAAGTTCTGCTGATCATGCGGGTATAATTCAGATGAACAGAGACACAAAATAAAACAACGAAACCTCGTGGCAGAAAACGTTGCGAAATGTTACCATTCAATCAAGTTGCGCCATTCTTCTGTCCCTCTCTCATGGCCCCCCTTTCTGCTCGCTTCAAACCGAGCAGATCACTTCCCACTCGTTCAGAACGCCACGCCTGCAAGAGAGACAGCATCACATGGGGCAGCAATATGTACAGGGGAGGGGAAATAGGGTCTTGCTAGTGGAATACCGTGTCAGCGATAGTGGAGTTTATTGCCTCTGGGAAGAGCCAAACCAGGCTCGCGTCGATGCAACTTGCTCACTCACCTCCTCTTTTTTCCTTAGCTCTGGCTGCAGAGCTACTAACAGCCGAACCAGAGATGCTGCAGCAATTGGAACTTTGTGTTGCCGAAAAGCCGCCAGAGACACACACTTGCTGCAAGGAAAAAATGACCAGCATGACCTGGCTTGCAGGAACTTTGTCAAGCAAGACATGGGTTTCGGTCTGCGTTAGTTGATCCGTGGCGCCCGCCCCCCCCCCCCCCCCCCCCCAGCCTAAGTGATTTTCCCATGTCTCTCGTTGTCGTTCAGGTAACAATAACAACCCTGTCTTCTCAGTCTCAAATGGCCTGGAAGCTAGTGGCCCTGCATGCCTAGATTCTGGGGAAATAGACGCCAAGAACGAAAGAAGAAGTCGGCCGCACCCATCGCAAACCAATTCTATTCGCTGCAGCCAGGTCATATGCTGATTTAGTATCCAATTGACGTGCTACATCCAATTTAGGGCGGATGGGCCACCAAAGTACCAATCAGCTCTGACGCGATTACTATCATTTGGCTCGGCATGAAGCCCAGCCCAGGCCATCCCTCTCTCTCCCATGTCGCCGTCGAGCCCCTTTGATTGTCGCTCTTTTTTTAGCCTTGACAAAAGGTCCCGAAGAATTATTCCTTTGTTGGCCATGTCAAGCCACATTGGGGGGTTGTCTTCCCAATTCACACCAGCGGCCCGAAGGAATGAAGCCTCGCCCATGTCGCTGTGTCGATTGCACAATCCTAGGTCGTATCACACCACCCGAAATGGTCAATCGAGGTTCTTTGGATGCAACTCAGGATAACGGGCTGGTCCTGTGCAACGTGGTTTTGAGGCGCTAGTACTGTAACCAGGATCGCTTTATTTATTTTTTGCTCAATTGGCCGGCGCGCCAAAGACAGGCCGGTCCATGGCTAGTTGATAAGACCTGTGCCGCCCCCGGATGTCTCTAGTACATGTTCCTTGTAGATTACCATTGTCTTACCCCCCTCTCTTAAGAAGCGACCTTCGTCGCCATCTAACCGAACTGAGTAGCAACGCTCGTTCGTGTTTGCTTTGCCCCCTTTTCATCTTTCCCACAGTCATCTGTTGAATCCCAACCGCCATGGCTAGGGACAACATTGTCCTCGGGGGCGTCAACCCCATCGAGGGCAAGGCCGTAGATGTTCCCGATCATAACGAGGTCCACGAGAAGGTCGCCCATGCGCATGGCGACGAACCAGGTAGCAAAGACGGCGTCTACAGTGTCAATGAAAAGGGTGCCCCTCCGTCTTCTAGCGACGACATTGACAGAGGCTCCGACACCGACAGAGAAGACGCAATCATCGTCACTGGTGCCGACGCTGCCCAGCATCTCTTGCCGCTTCGCGACGACTTTGATCCCGCCTTGACTTTCCGCAGCATCTTCTTGGCGACATGTCTCTCCGCTTTCCAGGCCGTCATGAGCCAGATTTACACCTTCAAGCCCACTCAGGTCAACATTTCCGGTACTTTCATTGTGCTGATTGCGTACTTTGCCGGAAATGCCTGGGCTTTTGTCCTGCCCCGTGGTGATAAGCGCGAGGCAGCGTGGAGAGCCGCAAATGGCGATGGCCCTCTTCCCATCTGGATCAAGTTCTTCAAGTTCATCAACCCTCGCCCGTGGTCCATCAAGGAGCACGCCATCAGCGCAATCACAGCTACTTCGGCCTCCAATGCTGCCGCCAGCATTATCGTCTTTTCTGCTCAGGACCTCTTCTATGATTTGCCACTCAGCGCGACCACCGTTGTTCTCAGCACCATCTCCATCGGTCTGTTTGGTTATGGTATCTGTGGTATCATCCGACCAATTTGCGTGTGGCACGTCGAAGCCGTCTACTGGAGCAGTCTGCCTACCGTCAAGACCTTGCAGGGTCTTCACTGGCAGGATGTGAAAAACTCCAAGCCCCTGCGATGGTTTTGGTACAGCTTTGGCGCCATGTTCGTGTATGAGTTTTTTCCAGCCTACATTTTCCCATGGCTCAACTCCATCTCCATTCCTTGCTTGGCTGCCATGCACGCCACTGGCAGCAAGGGAGATGTTCTTGGCAACCTTTTCGGTGGCTCTACCAACAACCAAGGCTTGGGTCTGTTCAGTATCAGTCTGGATTGGCAATATGTAAGTGAAACAGTGCTACTCCTTACCGAAGATGCGCGTTGGCTGACTCTTTTCAGATTACTTCTTTCCAAACTTCTCTTCCCTTGAAGCTCCAGTACCACCAAGCTATCGGATTCTTTACCTGCTTCATCGTCATGCTGGGCATTTACTATGGCAACGGATGGAACGCCAAAAGCCAGCCTTTCATGTCAACTAAACTTCGCACCGCTGCTGGTGGCCAGTACCCCACGTCCAAGGTGTTCAAGGGGGGTATTCTCGACAAGGCGGCTTTTGCCAAGTACGGTGTTCCCAAGCTCACCGGGTCATTCGCCTATGCCATGTTCATGGCCAATGCTGCTGTACGGATTTCCCCAATTCTCAGAAGAAATCGTCACTAACGCGTGTAGATTGGTGCCCTGGTTGCCCACGCCGCCCTCTTTTGGGGAAAGGACATCGCCAGTGCCTACAAGAGCGCTCGAGCCGGCCGGTACGACGATCGTCACCATGCCCACATGGCCAAGCACTACAAGGAAGCACCTTGGTGGTGGTACATTGCTGTTCTCGTCTTCTCCTTCGTCCTCGGTCTTGTCGTGGTTATCAAGGAGAATATCACCCTTCCTGCCTGGGCGTACGTTGTTGCCTTGATCGTCGGTATCATCATTGCACCAGTCGTAAGTTCACCGCCATCTTGCCGTTTTGGAATCAATGCTAATTCATCTGGCAGAGTGCTATCCTGTTGTCGCGATTCGGTAACGGTATTGCCACCAACAACTTGTCCAAGATGTTGGCTGGTCTCATGATCCCCGAGCGTCCCATCGGTAACATGTACTTTGCCGCTTGGTCCCACAACGTTGTTTCCAACGTCGTCGGTCTTTGCACTGATCTGAAGCTGGGCGAATATTGTATGTTAATGCTTCACACAACCGCTTCACAGCCCGTGACACACCCAAGCTAACCAGTCTTCTGCAGTGAAAATCCCCCCTCGTGTTATGTTCTTGACCCAGATTTACGGCACCATTGTCGGTGGTTTCATCAACTACGCCGTCATGATTTCCATCGTGGGCAGTAACCGCGACCTTCTCACTAACTCGGACGGCAGCTCTTCGTGGAGCGGTGCCTATCTCCAGGCTTTCAACACCAACGCCTCATCCTGGGCTTTGGCCAAGTACCTGTACAAGACAGGCGGCGAGTACTACATGGTCCCGGTTGGTCTGGCTGTTGGTGCTGGTCTTGTCGCTCTCCAGCGTCTCATCATTGTCGTAAGTTTCCTTTGTGAAACGGTCAGCTTGCATTCAGTAACTAACGTCTCGCCCCTCACAGTTCCGCCCCAGGATTGGCAAATTCAGCCTCGAAGAGATCAACATGCCCCAGTTCTTGCAGTATGCTGGCTTCATCCCATACAACCAGTCCCAGACCTGCGTCATTCTCAGCTGGATCGTCGCAGGTTTCTACTGCCAGTACTACCTCCGTAACTACAGGCCCCGCATCTTCAAGGACTACATGTACCTTGTCACGGGTGCTTTCGACGGTGCCAGTCTCACTGTGCTGTTCATCTTGTCGTTCGCTGTCTTTGGAGCTGGTGGCAAGTCGTACCCCTTCCCTAACTGGTGGGGTAACAATGCGGAGGGTAACTTGGACCACTGTCCTGCTCCTTCAGGTTAAATAAGAAGTGATTTTGGATAGCAGATGAATGAATCCCATTGTAAATATGACAGCGTTTGTCTCTGTGAAGCAATTCTCGGCCGTTAACGCGTGTCGAATAAGTGATGAAAAATATTGCAAGAGTGAAGTTGGGAAGTATGTGTTTTCGGATTGAGAGTGGGCATTCTTTCCTAGTTAATGTCGAACACTTGAAGCGTTAATTTATTTTCAAGACCGTGAATCGTGAGCTGAATATGGCGCATGTGTTGGTTAAAATGAAGGCGCCCCTTCCTGCGATTGGGGGCCGTGACTCACTCAGCTGAGGGAAGCTGTTAACGCGAAATCGTCGTACTCACAATGACGATTCACGACAAGATCACTCCATAAAGAACAAAACTCTTCTAGCCAATCAAAGCAAAGAAGTATTAGGTATATAACGATATGTGTCTAAAGCACCGCTCGATGCACTAAATTACAAGACAGAGGGTCTTTGCAGGCCCAAACCCTCGCGATCTACAGGATATCAAAGCTCTATCAAACATCGCTAGACAAAGTAACAGAACAAATGGTGAAAGTGAAAGTGAACAATGACCATCAGGCTCCGATGAATAATGGCCATCAGGCTCCAAGATATACCATGTCTCTTCTCAGTTAATCCGCCCAAGGAGCCACCGGATTCGTCTCTTTAAAACTCTGGCCGGACGAATACCCGCTCGACACGCTCTGTGCCGAATTATGCTTCGTATACGACGATCGCATCTGACGTTCTTTGATCAGCACCTCCTCTGGTGTTGGTCCCGATGTTGACGTTGTAGTGCCCTTGGGTAGTTTGCCCACAGGCATGTGCATTTTGGCAGCAGCTTGGGGATCCTTCATGCTCACACCGTGTTTTTTGTATGTCGCTCGTTTCTGTTCCTTCATGGCTTGGGCGGAGGGTTCTGCCACAGCGAGCCAATTTTTGACTGATTTCAACCAGCCCGACTTGTCGCCACCTTCGGGTTCTGAGAACCGCTTGTGAGAACCATCGCTACAGATGGACTCGTTGCGTGTTCGATTCATGGCAGTAGAGAGAGATGCGCTTCGGCTATGTGTGGTTTGCGAAGATCGTGAAGAGTTCATGCTGTCGTATATGGGAGACGCGGAACCAAATTCCTTTTCTTTTGGCGGGTGGACGTGATAAATATATTATCGTCCCCAGATCCCAGAAAATCAACGTTGAGGCCCAAGAGTTCCTGACTTATGCGACGTCGTGTCACGCAACCATCCGCATCGACGATCCAATCTCCAGCAGACCGACAATCAGTGTTTGAGAATTGAAGAAAAAAGCGACAGCAGATCCGACCAGTCTTCTAGAAAAGCACGCATAGGGTTCGTGCGGATGACCCAAGAACGGCTCGTACCACCGACACTACTGGAGAACTGTGGCACGGACAGCGGGCGATGAACCACACAGATCTATATATTAGCGTAGCGTGCCAAGGTCCGAAACGCTAATTCCTCCTCTTAACGTCTGACAAGTTGTTGATAAATTAATGGCAAAGAAACACACGAGGCAACAACCCAGCGGGCTAAACGGCGTGGCGTTTATTGACTGACGCCTCTTCGTGGAAACAACGCTGCGAGACTTTCTCGCTTCTCGCGATAGTCATATATCACAGAGTGGCCACAAATTGGCAGCGCCATGGAATTCATTTAAACGGAGCGCCTCTGCATCAGGAACAAATATTTCAGTGGATCGAGTTGTCTTTTCTCGGCGGGCGACCGTATCGTCAAGAGGAGAAAAGCTCTGTGCGCTTGCATGAGATGGCGCCTCACTAACACTTCGCTCCGCTCAGTTACCACCACCTGTGACAAGCAGGGGAAACAATTGCACTCTACGAAATTGAAGGCGTCCCCTGTCTACGTTACATGCCCGCACACTTAATCAAGTCTAGTGCCGAGGGAAACACAAAACGGTCATCCATTCCCTCGGGACGTGTACACCGAGCGTTGGGCAAAACTCAACAAAGTTTGTCTTGTCCCCTTTCGAGTATCATTCGCGTGATTATTTTTACAGGCTCCCAAAAGTAGACGCAACAGGTTAAAGGGTTCCAGCGACTAGTTCCCCCAAAATCGATAAATTTCTGCGTGGCGCGCCCCGATTGCAGCACCACAAAAGCAAATAAAAGTGCCAGAGACGCCTCGCTTGCATACAACTATATTGTTTCCGGCCAGGGTGCACACGTGTCGAAGAGGCTAGAACATTTTGCTCTGTGAGAATTTGGCTGGCGCCTTGTTTACTTTTCCCTTTTATGGGTGCCGTCTGCGAGAAACGTCCCGCTGTGAGACAGCGCCTTTTGCTTTTCTGTTGCTATTTATTACTCCTTCCCCCCAGACGGCAAGTTCCTGGGTAAAAAGGCGGCGTGTTGCATTCGGGTGACAGGTCGTGTCATTTAAAGTGAACTGAAAGATGGCGCCGCCTGCTGTTTTAGATGTCGCCGGTCGAGGAGAACCCATGTTCCTTGTAAGTCGATTCCTCTCGGGTGGGAGGCCGCGCAGGTACAGCACAATGCAATCTGCCTGATTCGGTGTATTTGCTATCAACATGATGGTTGACTATGTCGCGCTCATTGACACTGTTGTGTACTCGGCAAGTGATTAGCATGCCTGTCAAGGAACTCCCATGCCGTAAGCACAACCTGTAGACGCAGAACAAGTTTAGTTCAAGTTAATCACGGCTCGGCCATCAGCATCACCACGCTCACCAAGTCCACCAGTGATTGTTTTCCCAATTAGGCAATCAATCTCTCACCAGATCTCACCAGTCCCAACCCGGAAATCAATCACCTCAAACTCCAAAGCAATGCTGCGGACTTTAAAAATTTAATGCAAAATCATTCGGATTTATCGAGATCTAAATCCATCGAAACTCTCCAGAAAGTCTATAAAAGAGGCACCAAATGTCACAATGTAGCCCTTCACTTCGGTTCAATCAATCCAAACTGACCGATGTGACTTTTCCGCCAGATTGTAATTCGCAAGACATTCCATCCCGCCTCGCATATCAATCATGCGACACAGCCCGTCGAAATGTAGCTGCGCCTGTTGTGGCTTCTGTCGGGCAACTTCTACGAGACACAGCGATATCACCACGGCGAGCGTGCTGTCCGACTGTCCTTCCTGCCTGGCGAGACTCTTGTTGATGATGCTCAGGGCAGAGCCAAGATGTGGATTGCTTTCTGTGACGTGTGATTCCGATTGCCGCGCAAATTCCACGGTCGCAGCTGCAAAGGCAAGAATGCCATGAAAATCTACACTTTTGAGCTTAGGTCTGTGATTTTAATAGGACCACCTACATGCTTCGTCCATGATCAAATAGTCGAACCAGACAGAGTTCATAATGTCGAATTCTTGACAGAACGCAGGCGGAAAGACGCATTCTTTCATAAAACGTAGAACTAAAATTGTCAATCAATTACTCTTTAAATAATAGAGAGAGTTAACACACATTGTTGAATCATTTTCGCTCCATGTCCAGTCTGTCATACGGATAGATCATGCCAGATAGGCCATGACCAAGTGGCAGCAGCAACTCAATCGGCGTCTCCCTCTTAAACCCCACAATATCACTTCCACGTTTGGAATATGCAGAAACCATGTGGAATGTTTTCCTGTTCCCATGCTTGAATACCCGTGTCTTGCCTGCATTCTTCCCCTTCATGACATGTTTGCGGATGAGCCTTCGGGAGTCGGCGGTGATGTCCGAGTGGTCTATGAACTGGAAAGACATGTTCAACCTGCATCTCTGGGTGTCCCAAAAGACCGAGAAAAATGTCGATATTTTTTCATGAAGACTGCAGGTGTCAGTTTGGCCCTGTCAGGCTGCAGTGTCGCATCAACGTGCTTACGTCCATCTCGTAAGACAACCAGGCAAGCATATTTCTACATGCCAAATAAATTATATTCAAAATCCCATAACTTCTAACTCACCATGGCTTCCACAAACAGTTTTCTTCCTTATTTTTGCAACTCATATTAAAATCACGACAGCAATACCACATCCTCCATCAACGATCAGTCATTGCACCGCCACACCCGTTCTCAGCCACTCCCACCCAGTGGATCCATGAGACAAAATCCCGCCACACAACCAACCAGTCCCGACTGCCTGGAATGGCGTAACCAGCCTCACCTAACCTACATCAACTCACTCATCAACCACTTCTCTATAACTCATCACCCACGCCTCCTCCGACCCTCCACACCCCATCAAACAAATCCCTTAAATATCACCAACACCACAGTTCCCCCCAAACACCCCTCGTTTACTCCCTTCCACGCCTCCTTACTCATCTGAGTCATCTCCCACCATGCCGTCCCTCACCATCGCAACCGATAAACCACCTCGTTCCCCGTCACCAAACCGCCCTCCCATGTCCCCTATCACACCTCCCCTCCGTCCAGCCGACCGTCCGACCTTCACCCACTCACAAGCCGACCAAACGGGCATGGCACCACCAGTCCCCGAACCCATAGACTTCGACTCCAATCCAGACGCCATCGCACTCAAATCCGCAATCTCCGTGCTCCAGATGCAACGCCAGCGCGCGGCAGCAGACATCCAGGCCTTGAATCGAATCAAAGACCAGGCCGTGGAGGACCCGGAAACGTTTGTGCAAGACTTGGTGGCGGGCAAGGTGAATTCTGAGGGCAGTGGTGACTCAAACCGGGAGTGGGCTTCGTTACCCAAGAAACAGGATGTCGTGCGCTGTCCGCCGATAAATTGGTCACAATATGCTGTTGTCGGCGAGTCGTTGGATAAGCTGCACAATGAGCAGGTTACGCATCCTACGCAAGGGGCGCCGTTTGCTGTTGGGGCCGGAGGGGCGTATGAGTTTAAAGGTGATGGGAAACAGGAGCATTATGATGGCGTGGCTGCGCCGTATGCGCCTGGCAAGGACAAGATTGATAGGAAGACCAAGGGGAAGAAGTGAAAGAGTCCAAAGAGTTTATGGGAATATGATGTTTACGCACAGAAACGAAATGGATGGTATAGTCAAAAGGTCGCAATGGTCCGTATAGGGCACAGGGAGTTTGGGTGTTTTACTTAGATGGTTGCCGTTGGGCATATCGGCGTCTGGCTTCATAATACATGCAATTTTTTTTAATATCTTCTCATTCGGCCGCTGCCAATATGCATCTGAATCTGTTTCGAGTCACAACGTCTCTTTATCGCAATGTGATGATTATGTGAAAAGTAAAAAGTGGTCAAATCATAAAGCTCGCTAATCGCTCAAAATACTACTCTCGCTCCAACTTCTTCGTGAGGTGATAATCGTGCGTTTCAAGTATCAGGTCAATACAGGCTGGTCTGGCGCTCTATGCACTAGGCAGTGTATATGTCTCTATTCCGGAAAGTCCCTGGTAGGGCATTAGTAAAAGTCCTAGTCTGCCCGTAATGAATGCCACTCACTCCATGCTTTGCTGGGCAGCGCGGCGTAGCCGCCGGCTGTATACCTTCTTGTCCTCTGGTTTGCCCCAGTACAGTCGGCTCGCCTCAGGGTTGACAATTTTTCTGGGATCGTATCTGGGGCTCTCGTCTTCTAGTGCTGTGATGGCCGCCTCTATGTGGACTCTGACATCTTCCATCTTCAATGGGTTCGGGATGTAGCACAGTGTGCCGTCTGAGGCTACCGCTTGGTGAAAAATCTTAGTTTCGACCCGAACACGGGGCTGCTCTTTAGGAAATCTCGGGCTGAAGCACATCTTCAAACGGAACAGGCCGCCGTCGAGATTTGTCATGGGCTTTCCAAAGTATGTGACCAGCCAAACAAAAGGGTTTCCGTCCTCTAGGGAAACATCCAGTGAGCTGTTTTCCAGCTTCAGATGAGCAACAATCTGTTCAAACTGGTGCTGAAGGTTGGCTGCGACATATGTGTCGTGCTCTTTCTCTCGCAGGCCAGCTATTGCCCATTGCCGGGTTTCCTCACAAAGCGCGTCCTTCACTCTCAACATTCTTTTCTCAAGGGTGGTATAGGAGAATTTCCCTGGCATGCAGTTGCTACCAGGACCGCCAGATCTGCCTTCAAATGGCATCATGGTAAATGCAGTCTTGTCTGGATTTCCAGCCTTGCCAGTTTGTATGGTTGCCATATATGAATCATAATACCACAGAAATCTTCGCTTGCATAGGTCGATGAATGGCTCAAAGGGCTCAGCGGCCGGGTCAAGATCTTCGGGATAATATCTTTCTTGCGGACTTTCGGGAAGAGCCTCTAGCAAGTCTTCTTGTTCTTCCGAGCCGTTAAGAAATGGTTTAGTAAAGTCCGGCACACCTGGGTTGCGTGCAGGTTGCTCCTTTTCCAGACCGAAGTAGTGCTCAAGCCTTTGGATGATGGAAATTCGAATTGTTTCGTGACGAATCTATCCCGGTTAGTTCCTCAGTAGCAATACAGAGGCGAAAATGAGCTTCACCTTTTCAACATATTTCTTCTGCAGCACACCGTCTTTATCATGGCGCGAGTTTTCGTACCCTGGCTCGTTTGCGTATGGGTTGGCTGACATCAAGCTCTGAATAGAGAGCAGCACCGACTCAAGTCCTTGTGCTGAAGACCATTGTTCTCCCGATTCTCCTCTCCACGTGCTTGCGAATGTGTTAGCTACGAACCGTCGGTATGGAAAGTCTTAGTTACCCCAAAATTGACCTGTTGGCACCTAGTTAGCGATGCTATTCTCTTTTTTTTTTTTGAGATCTTCATACGACTTACAAGCAAACCTTGCCGCCCGAGTATATGTTCGGATTGAATCTGCACTGGCCATTATTTGTCGTAAGGGCTACCACTTGAGGTGCCTTGGACGGGTATTCTGTGCTTCTTATCAGCAAACGGGCGGGAGGCTACCAGAGCGACACAAATACACACCAGGAGGGAATTTGATAGAAAACTATAAGTAGAGACAAAGTGTTAGACTACAAGCGGCGGAAAATTTTCAGTTGAGGCATCATACCTCGAAGAAACCGAATTCATAAGGTGTCTCGTGAGGACCCATGATCATCGCTCGCACATTGCGAACGTCATCATCCTTGAAGGCTACAGCGATGGCTGTATCAAATCAAGTTAGAAATTCATGTATCCACAGCAGGAGATAAGGACGAAAATGGTTTTACCTAGATCAGAATTTTTTTGGAACTCTGCCAATTCCTGTTGGGAGCTGGTGAGCAAACGCGCTGCACTGGATGGGGAATGAGGGGCATCGAGGCTGTACCTTGGTGATGCGAAGCAGAGCTCGATCCATGATGAGAATCAGAATCGAGCTGTAGGGGAAGGTGCTAGGAAGAGAATTTTGCTCAAGACGAATGCTGCGAAGAGAGCCTTATTGCATTACAGAACTGTAGTGATAGATGCTGACCCGTAGCGTGAAGACGGCCTGGCTTTTCAATACGGGCTGCATCAAGTAAAAGTGAACGAGCCACACAGTGAGGATCAGATTGGCTGTGAAGACTAATAGAATGAGAGTCTCTGCCGACTATATGGTCGACCACAGATTTTAAAGGATGATGGATCAGAAAAAAATGTAGGGTTCCCTTTTGTCGCCCGCCTCAAAAAGAGTCGTTGTTTGTTGGATGGAGGAGGGCAGAGACCCGGCGAGGCGGCATTTTGGGTTTATGGCTCGAGTAAGTGACTGGCAGAAACAGCGTCAGTGGTGCTGAGAGTCATTGTCGCAGGCAGCCTGTGCTTCTGCCTGGCCACACACAGATGGCCTGCAGCTGCCGGTGGACCACTGAAATCGGCCGCCTCAGCCCGGCTCCAGTGGACACGCCAAGGATCAAGCCCGTGACCAGCGCTTAACACGCAGGGCGACTGCAGCGTTGTTGGAGGCTCAAGCTCTGAAGGGGCTGTGTCTGCGTTTGTGTAATGCAACCGTGGCAGTTGGGAAACCGAGTCTGAAAAACATTTCTCTGCTTTTGCTGGCTTGGGTATTTGAGTTCTAATGACTTGAATAATTTGCCAGATTTTACTGAGTCAGAATAAATTTGTTTGTTCGTTTGTTTGCGCTGGGATATACAAGACTCAGAGGCGTTGTGCTAATACATGGACACTCACCAACCATGCAGCTACAAACTGTACATCACCTAATCAAAAACCAGCATTTAAAAAAAAAATCTAAAAATAATGGCCAACCAAAAAGTAAATTATCCGGCCTCTCCATATTTTTTATGTGCCAATTGACTGCCCAATGTAGCACCATGCGTCCCAGGGCTGCACCTATCTGCAGCCATGTTTCTGCCAGCAAGCAACGCTGCAAGCAGCCAAAGCTGAACACTTTGAACACTGCTGCGGGGTCCGGCACCACAGTGCGGCCGTTCCGACCTCCGACGCGCGCAGGCAGGGGCGCGTCTCCCCAGTGGAACTTTCACGCGTAAAGTGACTTTGTGCGGGCGAATAGCTCCGTCGTGAAAGCTTCAAACAGCAATTCTCTGGATCGACAATTAACTTTCTCCGGCACACCCCATATTGTGCAACCGTCATGTCGAATTTCTTCGATCTCAAGGCCAGGAAGGCCGCTGCTGCTACCAATGGCTCAGCAGCCCACAAGGAAGAAAAGGGCCAGGGCGCTCGCATGCAGCCGTGGGTAGAGAAATAGTACGCACTTCTCCTCCATCGTGATACATATAAGCGTGCGATTGGGCTAACAGCAAGATACAGCCGACCCAAGAGCTTGGACGATGTTGCAGCTCAGGAACATACCGTCACAGTGTTGCAGCGAACTCTGCAAGCTGCCAATGTACGATTCACGCTTTCTCAGTCTGCTGGTCATGCAATTAATACTCCTCTCTCCAGTTACCACATATGCTCTTCTACGGCCCTCCCGGTACCGGAAAGACATCAACGATTCTCGCGCTCGCAAAGGAACTCTATGGCCCCGAAATGATGAAATCGCGTGTCCTCGAACTCAACGCCTCCGACGAACGAGGCATCTCCATCGTCCGACAAAAAGTCAAGGACTTTGCCCGCATGCAACTGACGAACCCCCCGAAAAACTACAGAGATAAATACCCATGCCCGCCCTATAAGATCATTATCCTCGACGAGGCCGATTCGATGACACAGGATGCGCAGAGTGCCCTACGTCGCACCATGGAAACCTACAGCAAAATCACTAGATTCTGTCTCATTTGCAACTACGTCACAAGAATCATTGATCCGCTGGCCAGTAGATGCAGCAAATTCCGATTCAAGAGTCTAGATCAAGGCAATGCCAAGAAGCGCCTGGAGCAGATCGCGCAGGCCGAAGGTGTTCCTCTGGAAGATGGTGCTATCGATGCCCTCATCTCGTGTAGTGAGGGTGACTTGCGAAAGGCCATTACTTTCTTGCAGAGTGCAGCCCGCTTAGTTGGTGCCGTCTCAGAAAAGAAAGACAGCGACGGCGATGAGGCTATGGACGTGGACAAGAAGTCCGTCACGGTCAAGATTATAGAAGACATTGCAGGAGTCATTCCTGCCAGCACAATCGACGATTTGATCAACGCAATGCGACCTAAGAGCGCTGGCGAGACTTATCGTTCGGTTTCGACTGTCGTGGAGGATATGGTGGCTGATGGATGGAGCGCTGGACAGGTTGTTACTCAGGTAAGGTTCGCTGCTCTTGATTTCGTCGGCTGCTTTGCTAACTTTGCATTTCTTCTACAGCTGTACAACGCCATTCTCATGGACGAAATAATTCCAGACGTGCAGAAGAACAAGATCGTGTTGGTATTCTCTGAGGTGGATAAGAGGCTGCTGGACGGTGCTGACGAGCACTTGTCCATCCTGGATCTGGCGATGAGGATATCCAATATCATGTCTGACAAATAAATTCCTTGCTGCGCCTGTACTTGCTTCACAGTGACATTTTCGGAGTTGGGGTCTCACAAAATATGTCATGGCTGTAGGGCTGTATGACAAATTATTAATGATATACACATGAAGTTTCCATCTTTGACTACATAAATATGGTCTCACGGTCCATCGTAGCCCAACAATCCCAAATTGCCATGTATCTTGGACCACATGTCGTTTCGTTTGTAGGTTCTTGGCAGCTTACTCTCTGTGACCTTTCTCGCGTGACCTTTGTTAGAGTAGCCCGCGCCAATCCAGGTATCGTCCTCTTCGCCTTGTTCCTCGCTCGGTTGCTGTCCTTCAGCTCCACCCTCGCCTGTTAATTGTCGAAGCTGTTGTAGTGCGGCCATGGAATTTTCCAAAGCTTCTTGACCAACATCCAATTTTCCTGCAACATCCTCGAGACTCGTAATCTTGGCGGAATCAGCGGCGACTATCCATGGTTTGGTTTTGCTCGCCAGATCCATCTGGTGAGGTGCGTGCTGTGGTTCCTCCTCTCTGGGGGCATGTTTGCTGAGGAGGCTACTGCTCTGAGCCACTGCCGATAGTTGCTTGGATGTAATTTTCTTACTCTTGGCAAGTGTTGACGATATGTGAGACTTTTGCGCAATAAGACCTTTGTTGCTTTTGGACGTATGTAGTAGTGATTGAACGCAGGGTGTTAAGAAGTGGTCAAGAGGAGGCGCTGTGTCCGCCGTGGGATCTTTGTCTGTGTCCTCTGTTGGAGGCTTTGCGTTTTGGGGAATAAAAGCTGCAATGTCGTTGTCAAAGTTCTCGAGCACCTGGGTGCGCACTGACACATATTTTAGATATTTTTCTTGGATGTCGTTGAGTTGCGTCAGAATTGAAGATGGATCACTGCTGACATGTTTATCCCCTTCACCACCGTCTTCATCTGCTCCTCCTTCGTTTGACGCGTTGCCCAACTCTGTTTCGATCCAGTTGATGAGTTCGTTACGCGTAGCCCCGAGTGCTTCCAGCTTGGAAGACTGGTGACCTTCTGTCGACAAGCCTCTAGCTTTGGACTTGGTCTCTTGTAACAACTGCTCTTCATGTTTTAACCGGAGCTTTGCTTTCAGAACAACCTTGTCGAGCTGGTTGATCGTCGTGTTTAAATCCTTTGGTGACGACGTTTGTTCGATGACCATGGTGTTGAGGATCTCCTTGGGAACAGTAGGCATCTCTGGGACATCATTGAACATTTGCTCCGTGTCTAAAAAATCTTCCATCGCTGCAGGTCTCTCGGAAAGAATCTCTAGCGAGCTCTGTATCGCGAAAAGGCCATCTCGTTTTTGGCGCAGCTTCAGGGTAGCAATGCGGTCCTCCAGGGGATTCTCATCTTCCTGCCCATTTGTCGCTTTTGTTGATCCATTATTGATCAAATGATTTTGCCGCACTTCATTGAACTGTTTTCGAGCGGCTACATTAGCAGCCAGTGCTTCCTTGTATTCTTGTTGCAGCCTTGAGGCTGAAGTAGCGGGTTCAGGTTCTTTGTCTGGCGTCCCAACTAGGGAGAATGGTGGCTTCAGCAATTCATTACCGCCACTTTGCCCCAAATGGATCGCTGTGACTCGACGGATGTAATTGACTTGCTCACGAGGCTTGATAAATGGGCCAAGCTCCTCCTGAAGCCGCGAAATCATCTCGTTTGGGTCCGCCATGACTGCATCTTTGCACTGTTTGTGTTGTTGCGGCTGTTTGGTAGGCATCCAAGCCCAGCCCAACGGTACCTCGCTCCCCCAGTATAATCGCCGCACCGGCCAAGTACCTGCCACAGCGTGTTGCCCCGCCACAGCTCCCACAGCGCGACCGCCCCCCCAAGGCAGCCGCGCTAAGCCACATTCAGCCGCTAGCGTCGTCGAGATCTGAAATTTATCATTTCGCGACCACCAACTCGACTCAAGGTGGCGGACAAGATAAATTTCACACACCTGCACCTCACGCGACGGCCTCAAATCGCCCAAGACTCGAGCTCGCGACCCCCAGAGCTGAACGACGCAGCTGCGCATGGTCAATTAGTGGCTGAGCTCTGCGAGCCTTAGTCGACAAGGTCGGCGCCTGTAATCCCCTACGGAGCTATACCAAACAGCAGTCGCCAACATGTCGGACCCCCATCGCGATGTTTCCCAGTACAAGTACTCGGCCATGTCTAACCTGGTTCTCCAGGCGGACCGTCGGTTCATCACTAGACGAGCCGACGAGGCCACTGGCGACCCGGAATCGCTGGCTGGTCGGCTGAGCATTCGTGACATGGGTGCTAGAATTGCGCGCGACGAAGCCCCAAAACAGAAGAAGCAGTCGGGCATGCCCAATGTCCAAAGAGGCAACGCACAAGAAGGAGAAGACGTACTACTTCGAGAACAGCGAAAGCGCAAAACCGAGACTGGTTTGATTGGTGCAAACGATGCTCTGATCGAAGGTATAAACTATCGACCGCGAACCCTTGCGACGCGAGCGACCTTCAACCTTATACTCACGCTTGTGGGCAAGAATCTTGGAGATGTTCCCCATGAGGTGACTCAGAGTGCTGCGGACGTTATTCTTGACTATCTGAAAGACGACGACTTAAAGGACTTTGATAAGAAGAAGGAAATCGACGATATTTTAGGGGTGACGATGAACCCCAAGGAATTTAATGAGCTTGTCAACTTGGGCAAGAAGATCACTGACTACGATGCCCAAGACGATGACGATGACGTGAATATGGACGACGCAAACGGCGACGGCGCAGATATCGATGAGCGACAAGGTGTTGCTGTCGACTTCGATGACGAGGAAGACGAGGACGAGATCGTAAACGAAATCCGCGACGAATCATCCGAAGACGAAGATGCCGAATCAGATGCTGATGACCATGCTGCCCCCAAGGGCGAAGAGACTGCTGATGTCGGCGACGAGGAAATGGTTCTCGATGGTGGATCATCAAAAGCGGCACAGGGCGACAAGAACAAGTCCTCAATATCGTCAAGAGATATCGATGCGTTCTGGCTTCAAAGACAAATTGGTGCATTCTACCCGGATGCCCACGAGCAAGCTGATAAGACGAAATCTGCTCTTCAGATTCTCTCCGGCGAGCCTGACGAAGCTGGTGGTGAAGAGAAGTCCCTACGCGAAATTGAAAACGATCTCATGGAACTTTTTGACTTTGAACACCACGAACTGGTCCAAAAACTGGTTGAAAACAGAGAAAAGGTCTACTGGCTCACGAAATTGGCCAGAGCCGAATCTGCGGAAGCTCGCGCTGATGTTGAGCGCGAAATCGCATCCGAGGGTCACCAACACATTCTTAATGAGCTGAGAGGCAAGAACCCTCAAGGAGACAAGGGTGGCATCAAAATGGATATTGATTCGAGCGAAGCCATCTCCAATGAAAAAGCCAAGCCAGAGCAGCCAGAGGGCCAGCTCGTAGGTGGACTGCAACCAAAGAAGCTTGTCAACCTCGACAACCTCGTCTTCGACCAAGGAAACCATCTTATGACGAATGCCGAAGCACGATTACCGCCTGGTACGACCAAAAGGCAATTCAAGGGATACGAAGAGATTCATGTGCCCGCCCCGAAGAAGCGCAACGAGCCTGGAGACGTTTTAATTCCCATCACCGATATCCCAGAGTGGGCACGCCAGCCTTTCAGCACCACCAAGTCTCTCAATAAGATCCAGTCCAAGTGTTTCCCTACTGCATTTGAAGACGACGGAAACATGCTTGTCTGTGCTCCTACTGGTTCCGGTAAGACTAACGTATCTATGTTGACGATTCTGCGAGAGATTGGCAAGAACCGCAACCCTGAAACTGGCGACATTGACTTGGATGCTTTCAAGATTGTATACATCGCTCCCCTGAAGGCTTTGGTTCAGGAACAAGTCGGCAACTTTGGCAAGCGTCTGGAGCCTTACGGCGTTCGCGTGGCTGAGTTGACTGGTGATCGTCAGCTCACCAAGCAACAGATTGCAGAGACTCAGATCATCGTCACCACTCCTGAGAAGTGGGATGTTATTACTCGCAAAGCCACCGATACCTCTTACACCAACTTGGTTAGACTTGTTATTATTGATGAAATTCATTTGCTGCACGATGACCGTGGTCCCGTTCTGGAGAGTATTGTCAGCCGAACCATCCGCCGCACCGAGCAAACCGGCGAGCCTGTACGACTTGTTGGTCTTTCCGCCACACTCCCCAACTACAAGGATGTTGCCAGCTTTTTGAGAGCTGATGTTAACACGGGATTGTTCCACTTTGACGGTTCATTCAGACCCTGTCCTCTGCGCCAGGAATTCATTGGTGTCACAGACAAGAAGGCAATCAAGCAGCTCAAGACGATGAACGACGTTACCTATAACAAGGTCATGGAGCACGTTGGTACGAATCACAACCAAATGCTGATTTTCGTCCACTCTCGTAAAGAGACGGCGAAGACGGCCCGATATATCAGAGATAAGGCCTTGGAGATGGAGACAATCAACCAAGTTCTTCGTCACGATGCTGGTAGCCGCGAAGTCCTTTCAGAAGCTGCCAGCCAGGCCACAGACAGAGAATTGCAGGACCTCTTGCCCTACGGTTTTGGTATCCATCACGCTGGTATGAACCGTATTGACAGAACCGATGTCGAAGATCTCTTTGCTCGCGGTGCTATTCAAGTGCTAGTTTGCACTGCCACTCTCGCTTGGGGCGTTAACTTGCCTGCCCATACTGTCGTCATCAAGGGAACCTCTGTTTACTCTCCTGAGAAGGGTAGCTGGGTAGAGCTCAGCCCTCAGGATGTGTTGCAGATGTTGGGTCGTGCTGGTAGACCACAGTTCGACACATATGGTGAAGGTATCATTATTACGACGCAAAGCGAAATCCCATACTACACGTCTTTGCTGAATCAACAGCTTCCCATTGAAAGTCAATTTGTTAGCAAGCTGGTGGACAATCTCAACGCCGAGATCGTCTTGGGCAATGTTAGAACACGCGATGAAGGTGTTGAGTGGCTTGGATACACATATCTCTTCGTGAGAATGCTGCGGTCTCCAGGACTGTACCAAGTTGGACCAGAATACGCGGAAGACGTGGCTTTGGAACAAAAGCGTGTGGATCTCATCCATTCCGCTGCTATGGTGCTCAAGAAGGGCAACCTTGTCAAGTACGATGAGAAGACTGGCAAACTTCAATCCACAGAGCTCGGCCGCATTGCCTCTCACTATTACATAACTGCCGGTTCTATGGAGACGTATAACAACCTCATTCAACCTTCTATCACCACCATCGAATTGTTCAGAGTATTTGCCCTCAGTGGAGAGTTCAAGTACATTCCCGTCAGACAGGACGAGAAGCTTGAGTTGGCCAAGCTCATGACCAAGATTCCCATTCCGGTCAAGGAAAGCATCGAAGAGCCACAGGCGAAGATCAATGTCTTACTTCAAGCCTACATCTCTCGACTTAAGTTGGACGGCCTGGCCTTGATGGCTGATATGGTCTATGTCACGCAAAGTGCTGGTCGTATTCTCCGCGCCATATTCGAGATTGCGCTGAAGAAGGGCTGGTCATCCGTTGCCAAGACAGCTCTCGATCTTTGCAAGATGGCTGAGAAGCGCATGTGGCCTACTATGTCCCCTTTGCGCCAGTTCCCCAGCTGCCCGAGGGAGGTCATCCAGAAGACCGAGAGAATTGATGTTGACTGGAACAGCTACTTTGACCTTGATCCTCCTCGTATGGGTGAACTCTTGGGTATGCCCAAGATGGGTCCTCTTGTCTGCTCTCTTGTTGCCAAGTTCCCCCGAGTGGATGTCCACGTCCAAGTCCAGCCTATGACAAGGTCGATGCTCAAGGTTGAATTGGCAATCACCCCCAACTTTGAATGGGATGATGCCGTTCATGGAACCTCTGAGAGCTTCTGGATTATGGTTGAAGACTGTGATGGAGAAGACATTTTGTACCACGATTCCCTCATGTTGCGCAAGGACTACGCTACGGCCGAATCGAACGAGCACATTATCGACTTCACTGTACCAATCACCGACCCAATGCCCCCCAACTACTTCATCTCCGTCATATCCGATCGATGGATGCATTCCGAGACCCGTGTCCCTGTCTCCTTCCACAACCTCATTCTCCCCGAAAAGTTCCCTCCCCACACTGAGCTCCTTGACTTGCAACCGCTACCTGTTTCGGCACTGAAGGTTGCCAAGTACGTCGAGCTATATCCCGAATGGCAACAGTTCAACAAGATCCAAACACAAGTCTTCAATTCACTATACAAGACGGACCAGAATGTGTTCGTTGGTGCGCCCACTGGTAGTGGTAAGACTGTCTGCGCAGAGTTTGCTATCCTGCGCCACTGGATTCAGGGAGACGCTGGTCGAGCTGTATATGTTGCGCCATTCCAAGAGCAAGTCGATGCTAGACTGCAAGACTGGCAAAAGAGACTCAGCCATCTCGCTGGAGGCAAGGAGATTGTGAAGTTGACCGGAGAGACTGCAACTGATCTGAAGATTCTGGAGCAAGGTGATTTGATCCTGGCCACTCCGACACAGTGGGATGTTTTGTCAAGACAATGGAAGCGCAGAAAGAACATTCAGAACGTTGAACTCTTCATTGCCGATGACATTCATCTGTTGGGAGGAAATATGGGCTATGTTTATGAAATCATTGTTTCTCGTATGCACTACATCCGCACACAGACTGAGCTGCCTCTTCGAATCATTGCCCTCAGCGTGTCTCTTGCCAATGCCAGAGATATCGGCGAGTGGATTGACGCGAAGAAGCACGATATCTACAACTTCAGCCCTCACGTCCGACCTGTTCCTCTCGAGCTCCACATTCAATCCTTCACCATCCCTCACTTCCCCTCCATGATGCTTGCCATGGCTAAGCCCACATATTTGGCTATTACACAAATGTCTGCCGATAGACCTGCTATGGTCTTTGTACCCAGCCGAAAGCAGACAAGAAACACTGCCAGAGACATTCTTGCCGCATGTGTCACAGAAGATGATGAAGATCGATTCCTGCATGCCGATGTTGATCAAATGAAGCCCTTGCTTGACCGTATCAACGAAGAGGCTCTCGCTGAGGCGCTATCTCACGGTGTTGGTTATTACCACGAGGCACTCAGCCAGAGCGACAGGCGCATTGTCAAGCACTTATACGACAATGGCGCTATTCAGGTCCTTGTTGCTTCGCGAGATGTTTGCTGGGAGCTGACAAGCACTGCCCATCTCGTTGTCGTCATGGGCACCCAGTACTTCGAGGGTCGTGAACACAGATATGTCGATTACTCCCTGAGCGAAGTGTTGCAGATGTTTGGCAAGGCCCTCAAGCCATCCCGCGACGGTCGAGGTCGCGGTGTTCTTATGCTGCCACAAGTCAAGAGAGATTACTACAAGAAGTTCCTGAGCGAGGCCTTGCCTGTCGAGTCTCACCTGCACCATTACCTCCACGATGCGTTTGTCACTGAAATCAGCACCAAGATGATCGAGTCTGGTGATGATGCCATCAACTGGACAACATTCACCTACTTCTATCGCAGACTGTTGGCCAACCCCAGTTACTACAACTTGACAAACACCACTCACGAGGGCTTGAGTAACTACATGTCTGACTTGGTGGAGACGACACTTCGTGAACTCGACGAGTCCAAGATTATCGACTTTGATGAGGAGGATGGCTCAGTATCACCGCAGAACGCGGCCATGATTGGCGCCTACTACAACATCTCATACATTACAATGCAGACTTTCCTGCTTTCTTTGAGCGCTCGTACGAAGCTCAAGGGAATTTTGGAAATTGTCACATCTGCTACTGAGTTTGAGTCAATCCAAGTACGCCGTCATGAAGATGGTCTTCTGCGACGAATCTACGAGAGAGTCCCTGTCAAGATGTCACAGCCGGTATTCGACTCGCCTCACTTCAAGGCATTTGTTCTTCTTCAGGCTCATTTCTCGAGAATGCAACTGCCTATTGATCTGGCGAAGGACCAGGAAGTTCTTTTGTCTCGCGTCCTGAGCCTGTTGAGCGCCATGGTTGACATTCTGTCATCCGACGGTCACCTCAATGCTGTCAGCGCTATGGAGATGTCGCAGATGATTGTCCAGGCTATGTGGGATCGCGACAGCCCTCTGAAGCAGATCCCCCACTTCAGCACCGACGTTGTCAAGGTCGCCAACGAGTTCGAAATCAAGGACATCTTCGACTTCATGGAGGCCATGAACCCCGAGGAGAACCCCAACTACAAGACCCTCATCAAGCGCCTGGGACTTGGTCAGCAACAGCTGGCGCAGGCTGCGAACTTCACCAACGACAAGTATCCCGATTTGGAGTTGGAGCACGAGGTTGTTGACGAGGAAGAGATCAGCGCCGGCGAACCTGCCTACCTCAAGATCTCGATTACTCGCAACCTTGAAGAGGAGGACGAGGAATACGACTCGACAGTGCATGCTCCGTTCTACCCAAGCAAGAAGATGGAGAACTGGTGGCTGGTTGTTGGAGACGACAAGACACAGAACTTGTTGGCCATCAAGCGAGTGACAATCGGCCGCGAGCTCAATGTTCGCCTGGAGTACACTGTACCAACGCCAGGAAAGCACAAGCTGAAGCTGCTCCTCATGAGTGACAGCTATGTTGGCGTGGATCAGGAGAGAGAGTTTACCATCACGGCGGCCGAGGGCATGGATGTGGATTCAGATGAGGAGGAAGAGGATGAATAGGTTTATTAAGTTTTTGTTTACAAGAGAAATGTACAGTACATTTGGTTGGTTTTCGTTTCGGTAGTTCAATATGAAAAGTTCATACATGTGTGCCGTACACGCTGCAATGAAACTCTGCGTGAAGACAACATGTCGGCAACCAATTGATCAATTAGTCACTTGTTTACCAAGCCCATCCCGCAATGCGACCGCGTTCAGTTAGTCCCAGAACGCCATCTCCGCCTGCTCGGCCACTTACTCGACGCCTCGCGGCGTAACACGATAGCTCACCATCACGTGACTGGACTTGAGTGACGTTAGAGGTGCTTGGAATGGCTGGCCAATTCTCAGCCGATCCGCGTTTTCCCCAACATCATCAATCCGACAGCACAACACCGGCCAATCGAAGAATCGTGTGGTGTGCATCTCGTCAATCCGTTGCTGATTCACTGCGGCAACTGATCTCGCGACTCCATTGGACCTCGCACCACGCGCTCCAACACGCGTTGAAGCTAGCCACTCCTGCTAGCAATTGAGGGAGCTCCGAGCCGATTCCCTCTCGCATTCACCTCCAAGCTGCAAAGCTCTTCCTGTGATTGAATCCTATTGCGCTAGAATCCCCAAAGCACCAAAATGGCCGATAGCGCTCCTACGAACAACGACGCTGCGGCGCCAGCTCCCAGCGCCAACCCGGTGGTCGTCCCGGAGACGAAGCGCGAGGAGCCCAAGGATGCGCCCAAGGAGGACGTGAAGCCTGTCGCTGAGGCGCCTAAGGAAGAGACAAAGAAAGATGAAGGTACGTTGGGAAGCGATGATGAATTGCGAAGCGATGCGGCGGGAGTGGCGACTCGGGTGCTCGAGTCACGGGCATGCTTGAGGCGGCCGTTGAAAACAATGGAATTGAAACTAATTGCGATTTTTGATATAGAGCCCAAACCTGCCGAGTCTAGCGATCAAAAACCCGAATCTGCGACCGAGACGGCAGAAAAGCCTCAAAATACCGCTACGGACGCCGCGGCCAAGGATGCGACCGAGGCCCCGGCCACTGAGGCGCCCGCTACTGAGACGCCCTCGAAGACGCCCAATCGTCGCAAGTCGACCGCGGGCGGCGGCAAGGGATTGAGTAGAAAGGCCTCAAAGGCCAAGTTGACACATACCGATGCCAAGCCTGGCGACCACTTCCTCATCAAGCTGAAAGGTTTCCCACCTTGGCCTGCGGTCATTTGCTCCGAAGACATGCTGCCCCCAGCATTGCTCAACAACCGCCCTGTTTCTGCTGCTCGTCCTGACGGAACCTACGCCGAGGCGTATGCTGATGATGGCAAGCGCCCTCATGACCGCACGTTCCCAGTCATGTACCTGTTCACCAACGAATTGTAAGTCGCGTGCGAAATGTAGTATTGGAGAGTTGTAGCTAACTCTAGCATTCCAGCGGATGGGAGAAGAACACGACCCTGACCGAGTTATCTGCCGAGAAGGCCAAGAACGCGATCAACGACAAAATGCGCAAGGATCTCAAGGCTGCGTACGAGCTTGCGGCCGAGCACCACCCCATCGATCACTACAGGGGCATTTTGAAGCAGTTTGAGGAAGAGCAGGCTGCCATTGAGGAAGCCGCTCGCGAAGCTGAAATCGCCAGACTTGAGGCCGCAGCTACGCCCAAGAAGACAAAGAAGGCTAAGAAGGCTGCCGATGACGAGGACACAGAGATGGCAGATGCCGACAGTGCTGTCAAGCCCAAGTCGAAGAAGCGCAAGGCTGAAGACGAGACGAGCGTAAGTTTACGAGGCGCATTCACTAGTTCCTAGCTAATATGTATAACAGACCCCCCAGCGTACCGATTCTGCTAAGAAGCCTAAGATTAAGCTTAACACGTCGTCTACGCCAAAGGCTGCTGCCAATGGTGCAGGAACCCCCAAGGCCAAGGAGGCATCTGCCGCCAAGCCAAAGGAAGATAAGAAGGAGGCTGAGAAGAAGGCCGCCAAAGCCAAGATGTCTCCAGAAGAGCGCCGCGAGCGCAAGCAGGTTTGTGAATTGCGCACCATCGTCAATGCGAGCGATTACTAACATTCCCTACAGAAGGAAGTTTTGTTCCTGCGACATAAGCTCCAGAAGGGTCTCTTGACTGGACCCCCCGACGAGTCTGAGATGAAGTCCATGTCAGTTCACCTGGGCTACTTGGAGGAGTTTTCAGGACTCGAGGCATCCATGATCCGAGCCACCAAGATCAACAAGGTTCTCAAGGGTATTTTGAAGCTCGAGAACATCCCCCACGAGGAGGAGCACAACTTCAAGAAGCGCTCGCAGACACTGTTGAACAACTGGAACACGCTCTTGGCCGATGCTGCCGCCGCCGCACCAGCTCCCACGGCCACCAACGGTGTCAACGGTGATAAGAAGGCCACGCCAGAAGTTGCCAAGTCAGAATCCGAGAAGCCTACCACAAGCTCCAAGCCCTCGGAAGAGCCCAAGCCAGCAGAGGCGCCCAAGGCAGAGCCCGCGGCCGAAGCGGGCAAGAGCGAGGAGAAGCCAGCAGTCGAGGTGAGCTTTTAAAACATACAAGCAGCACAATGTAACCATTCACTGACAAGTCCTGATCAGGCTCCCGCACCAGCAGCACCCGTTGCTGCCACTGATTGAACGTCTAGAAGCGCACGGCTCGCAGTATAAACCGTTTGATCGAGTATAATATGCCAGTTTCCTTTTTGTTTTACAGTCGATTTTACGCAGTGACATTTGAACATGTTGCATTTTACTACTTCGGCGCAGGAAGCAAAATGTTTTAGGGTTCTGATTTGTTGCTTGCTTGTTTGCTTGCTAGTCTTTGTTATTTTTTTGGTATTGGTGGTTCAAGGTCTATTGGGACACGGGGAAGGGCTTCTGGATGTACATGTATGTCAATACAGCGAGAAAAGAAAAACACACAGAATGGAAAAAAATCGGTCATGAGGAGGAGAGCATGGGATGGGGCTATCCGCTGCGTGTTAGTGAAGACGAAGAAGGCTTATGATTTGAAAACTTGTTGCCACGCAGTTGGGTCGAGTGACGTTTGTCTGTTCCGACATCAGGCTCTTTCCGATATCAGGCTTTGGAGAAAGGCTGGAAGAGTCAGGAATAAGAAAAAAAGCAAAGATGTGACGTGGTTGGGATAGATCGATGCAAGGGCTTAGCATCTACAGAGACTTTGGGTGTAGGTGGCTGGAACGGCTGCACGATCAAAGACATTTCCTTATGCATGTTACCATTATATTTTTAGTATTTAGCGGTGAAGGAGCAAATGATTCAAATGAAAGAAGCAATATACGACATGCGGTGTAATTATCAATTTTTTTTTGTGTCCTGTCGTGGGACGAGTTGTCTCGAGGCTGGTTCAACGCAAGGGGTTGGAGTACAGTGCGACGAGACAGTGTAGGGGACAGTGCGCTTTACGCGTGGGCGACGGCAGATCGCGTCTCCCCAGCCGCTCAGTCATGTCGGGTGAGTTGAGTTGAGCAGCGAATCAGCGTTGCAGCATGGCCAAGGACGATAATTCCGAGGCTACGTTTAGCCAAGAAGATCACCAGGTATGTTTCATATGAATTTTTGATCAAGCTGGGGTGCGGGTTACTGACTTGGTTGATGTAGGTGGTGTACATTTTTGATCCAGACCAAGGCGGCGTAGGATCAGAGCGGCCAGCAAAGAAGCGCCGAGTGGCGAGGAAGCCCGCACAGGGCCAGAAGACTGCCAGTTCGACGTCAACGACGTTCATCCCGCTGTTGAACGGAAGTGAAAAGGCTGGTTGTGTGGCGTTGCGACAGAAGTTGTACGAGGAGAGCTGGGCCAAAGTTGAAGATCGGATACAGGTGAGTAACCAGACACACACCCCCCAAAAAAATTGTCTTGGAAAATCTCATCTGCAAGGAGATGGAGAAAGCTAATGGATCCCCTCAAAGAAAATTCTACGAGACGCCAACTCGGCTACGTTGGACCAAGTTGCGTCGTTTGTGCAGGATGCGAAGGCTGGGCAGTAAGACATCTCTCTCTCCCTCCGTGATAATTTGTCCGCTGCATGTCCCAAAGGCTAACGTAAACCCACCAGCATTGAGAAGATCCCGTCAGCGTTTTTGATTACAGGGCCCAACATTGCGTCGCAAGAGCTGCTGTTTGACCAGTTGTCTGAGACGCTGCAGAGCACCACGCAAGGACGGTTTGTGCGTCTACGGTCATCGGAGGCTGGAACGCTAAAGAGTGTTCTGAAGAAGGTTATTCGAAGCGTCACGGCTAAGCCGGATGAGGATGATGATGAGGACGACGACGACGAGGGGGCAGCTGAGGCGGGACCGACGCAAGGTGTATGTCTTTTGACGTGGTTTTAAAAGTGACCGACCGAAGCTAATGCGGACGCCAGGGCCAACGATACCTTGATTACGACTTGGAGGCGCTGCATGCGTTCATCAAGACGCAGGACTGCGACCATGTGTTCGTGGCGTTCCAAGACAGCGAGGCTTTTGATAGTGGGTTGCTGTCGGATCTCATTTCGCTGTTTAGGTGAGTTTCGGTCGAGATCGTTGGAGTGGCGAGTGCTGATTGGGTGCAGATCGTGGAGGCCACGGATTCCGTTTACGCTACTCTTTGGTGTTGCCACGTCAGTTGAGCTGTTGCAGGCTCGGTTGCTAAAGTCGGCGTGTCGGCAGGTTTATGGTGGCCAGTTTGATGGAGTCCAGAGCGAAGCTATGCTGGAGACGGTCTTCAAGGGCGCCATTGCGGCGAGTGATGTCTCGCTGAGGCTGGGGCCGACGGTGCTGCGATGGATGCTGGATCGTCAGCATGATCAGGTTGCTGGTATTCAGTCGCTAGTGAGCTCGTTGAAGGTGCGTGTTCCATGAGAAGTGGATTGCGTTGTGCTAATTTGGATGTAGTATGCTTACATGTGTCACTTCTACGCCAATCCGTTGAGTGTGCTGCTTTCGGAAGATGGTGTTGGTAAGTTGCAGGCAGAGCATGTTGAAGCCTTGCGGAATACGCCGACGTTTCAAAGACATGTAGAGCAGTCCATTGAAGCGGGTACGCCAGAGTCATTGGATCATGCAAAGTCATTACTAGAAGATGACAAGTATGTACTGTCAAAAGTGCAAAGTTGCGAAGCGGAACGCAAAGCATGGATAGACGAAAGGCTACGGTCCATCCTGATGCTCGACGCCGCCAACACCAGACAGCGCACCTTTTCAAGCGCCTACGTAGAAGCCATGAGCCACGGCGTCTCCATGTCAGAAGACTCCGACTTTGTGGCAGCCATCCGCCGCTTATCCATGGAGCAGTTAGAAACATTCCTCACCCGCGTCATTACACTCTTACGCGACGGCGAGCCAAGTCTCCAACTTGAGCCCACGACAAGCGACCTACAATCACAACTACAGCAGCACTTGGAAAACCTCATCACGCTCAAAACCAAAGCCGAAACTGAAGGCATCACCATCCGCAGCAAATACAGCGGCCACGGCAAAGTGATGCGCACAACAGTGATTGCGCAAAAAGTCCAGCTGAGTCAAGACTCGGCAACGCTCAGCGACTCGGACAACCAACTGACGCAAATCGTGGATTCCATCACGGAAGCGCTGGGCCGTCGCCACGACGAGAGCAGCGGTGGCGACCTTGTATTCTCCGAAGGGTGGCTGTACGACTCACGCAGCCCGCTGCGGGAGGTGTTTGTGCCTCGACCGCGGGCCGTGTTTGCGCGTAGCCTGGGCAGGCCGCACGACTACTTGGGGTGCGGGTGCTGCAAGGCTGGGCAGGACGGCATCCAGAGCACGTTGCCGGTGACGTCGATTCTGTATCAGCTGTATGAGGAGACGGGGAGTTTGATTAACGTGGCGGATTTGTGGTGTGCCTTTTCGGCGCTGATGAGACACAACAAAGAGAGGGGAGAGGAGGAGATTACTGCAGAGGGGATTGCTGAGGAAGACGCAGAAGCTGACGGTGAAGAGAGACGGTCATTGGTGATGTTTTACCGGGGTCTGGCGGAGTTGAGGGCGTTGGGCTACGTCAAGGGGAGCAGGAAGAAGGCGGATCATATTGCCAAGGTGAAGTGGCTGTAATACTTTCCTCAGAATTACGTACCGTGAGCGGTAGCTGTAGCTGTATGTACCAATGTATGATGGGTACAAGTGTATGGAAACAAAGGAACGTGATTAGATTGTTTCGGTAGGTGGGTGACTTGCACGGCAAAAAGAGTAGTGCAATCTGTACTCTGTACTCCATAATGTGCGCACAATGTACGGATTCCTCGGCGCTGTACAGTGTGTAGTGCGGAAAAAGAAAACAAGTTGGCGAGTGTGCAGTGGCTAGTTAGAAGAAGACGGAGAAGAGTTCCAGAAAGGGAACGTGTCTCGGCCGGTTGGACGGGGTAGGGAATCGGAGTGGGTGGGCTTGCAGGACTGACTTTGCTGGAGAGGGAAAGAAAAGTCGACGGAAGACTTGAGGGTGCAGGGGTTTAATGCAGGGCTTGCAGGGCTTTTGCAGAGCAGAAATACAGGGTTTATTGAGTGTGTTCGTTGAGGGTGCAGGGGGCATGATGGAGGAGAACGAGGGGGGATGATGTAGAGCAGGGTTCCGTGTGGTAGTCCTTCATTTACACGTACTGCGCAGCGGCCGGGTAGAGCGACTGTGGTTACTTGTAGATCAGCGCCTGACGAGGATGTCTGGGTGTGTACAGGGCTCCGAGCCCCTGGCAGGGTGGGATTGGTGGTTTACTTGCACTGAGTTACGTGCAGTGCAGTGCAGCGCAGTGCAGTGCAGCGTAGTATTTGGGATGTGAGTGGTGCACATTTTAGTGGTGTTTTGTGGTAATGTTGGAATGTTTACACGGGAAGATGCAGTCTCATGATTGTGCGAAATGGTGTGAAAAAGAAAAGAAATGGAAAAAATATGACGATGATGGTGCGGTTGGGTAGGGGGAGGGAAATTATATTTTATTTTTATTTTTAACAAGATTATTACTTTCTTTGTCCGTCGGTGTGGTTTGTGAGACAGGACAAGGGAGAGAGACATGCCAAAAATAGAGCGAGTCATCTACAGTACAGGATTAGAGACAAGAGAGACAGTGGGCGGGAGTGAACACAGGCTAAAACGATTGACAGGCTGAGTGAGTGACTGCAGAGGGAAATTAATTTAGGATTGAACTGGCGCACAAATTAACATGGCATGGCGGCAGCATGGCAGAGCAGCATGGCGTGGCAAGACGCAGGGATGGAGATTATTTGTCGAGGTCACCCAGGAACTTTTGTATCAAAACGCTAGAACTAGGAGATATCACATTCAAACTAGGTAATTGAATGATGGCTGCCATTGGTTGATGAGGGCGATGAAGAGTGGTAGTGTGATGACAGTAGTGTGATGAGTGATGACAGTAGTGCGATGACGGGCGATGAGCTGGCAGCGATTGGACGAGAGGGAAATACAAGCGAGGGATTGGACAGCCTGGTAAGCGGTGCAGTCTCCCTTGCATGAATGCGCTGTCGGGACTAACCATGGTACATGTACATTAGTAGACAGCATTACGGAGGCAGCAGTAGACTGCACGCAGCAGTCGATAAGGGTTACGGAGAGTTTGCCGATGGAAACGGTAGATGGGTAAGTATACCGAGATACAGCGACCGAGTATCCGTATACGGACAACAGAAAACAGAGACAGTACGGAATATACCATGGAGATGTCATGGAAATGTACTGTAAGATGCAGGGGAGGTTAGAAACAAAGACATCCGTGAGTCTGACGGTTACAGTATCGATCCCCAGCAAGAGACTACGTAGTAGTAAGTAGAGAGGGATAAAGGATGGATGGGGCTGACAACAATGGCTGCATGGTGTGTTTGGCGGTGCAGATTTTAGTGTTGGGCCATGTTTTTGAATGTCTCAGTCTGGGACCCTCTTGTGCTGTTGCAGAGCAATTTCTCAAGGCTCCGAGCTGAGCTAAACCACTGACTAATTATTTTTTTTTGAATGAGGCGAATTCATGACATGTGTACTCTATACTCTGTAGGCTAATGTTTTTCTTCGTCTCTGTCATGTTTTGCCTCTTTATTTTTTGTTTTGATGGACATGTAAATGGAGATGCAGATGGCTATAATAAGAGGTTGGAGAGGAGTGGCTGGCGCAGGGACGCCTGGGCGTCAGAGGCTGGTGCACCAATACAGCAGTACCTTGGGACAGTGGCAATGGGCTGGTAATGGGCAGCGAACAGTGGCCGTGCAGTGGGTGCAGGTGTTTAGGGGGGTGGTGCGTTGGGTGATGCGTAGGGAGAGAGTAAGTGGGTGGTAAGGGAAGATCTTGGGGGCTAGCAGGCCATGTGGTGGCGCCTGGGGGTCAGCCATATGGACAAAACGTGTTGATGCTCGTAAAGGAAAGTGATCCGAGATGGCGACAAGGAAACTCTGAAATTAATTGGCACAACGAACCGCCGGCAATTTTAACTCTGGTCGACTCAGGACTGAGCAGAAGTTGCAAAAAGTGGCAGCCAATGGCGTGGAACAACTCCAACGTGACGAAAGCAAGAAATGGAGCATGTCTCACATTTGGATACTGTTACGGTTGGGATACAAAAGTGCAGAAACAGAAAATCACTAGTCTAGAAGAAAATTAGGCTGTATAAAAAAAACAGGCTGGCCGGGCTGGGTAAGAGCCTTCTAATTACTGGCTGGGAGGTGGGAAGAGTGAGTGGACGAGAACAATGGGCGGCTGAAAACGTTAGTGGGGCCTGACGGATTCGGGCAAAGCAAAACACCACGGGTGAAGCAACCACAAGAGTTGAAGGAATTAAAAAATGGGGGGACATTGAAGAGACAAGAAAAAAATTAGATGAATTCGTATTGGGTTTGTTCTGTCTAAAGAATTTTCATTTGCAATTTTAACTGCTCTGTAGCGCAAACAAAAAATTGTTGAATGTCCTCAACCGCAGACGGCCAGCCCAGCCCACCATGTGTCCACTACGCACTAATATACAGAGTGCTGGCCTGGAGTCTGAGCAGTGGAAGGAAGGCTGGGGGAACATGCACGTATACCTGCACACGCCTGCACACGTCTACTGCACTCTCGTTTGCTGGAATATTCCGCTGCCCTGCACTTGGAACATGAGGCTGGTCATGCACCTCAGATACGGATACTTGTATGTACGCGGACGGAGCTCGGAGGGCAGCGCGCATGTATGTATGTCTGGTTTGTTGTTCATGCACCCTTGCCTTAATCCCAACCATTTGCCTCTATGACTGTGACGGTGACATGGAGCCCAACCATTTCACTTTGCCTCTGTACTTGTTTAATATTCCTTTTTTTATGTGCACTCTGTAGAGCGAGTGTAGAGGCTGGGCTAGCTTAGCGTATCGACAGATCCGCAAACACCATCCACGCCGAACCCATCCACTCACTGTCCACCACTGAACCCATCCACTGTAGCAGCCCATCCACTAGCAGAGAGACCCCTGCTCCAGGCCCCCCCCATGCCCCCATGCCCACTCCCATGGCCTAGTGACCCGTTCCCGGCACGCACCACCACAGCGCCCAAACGCTAAAACATTCTGGCACCGAGCCAGCGCAACAAAAGACATGCCGCAGACACCGCCTCAGTCGCTTGCCGCCCACTGCCTGCCACTAAGCATTGCCTATGCACTAACAGCCCACGCACTAACACCAGCCCGTCCAACTGCCTGCCCGCTGCCCACCCACTGTAGTTAGTTTGTTCGCTGTCCGCATCCATCGGCTCGTCTCCCACTCCTCCGTATCAACCCCCCCCTTCTCCCCTCCCCCCATCCTCCCATTGTTTAAATAAAATATCACTTTTTTATTTATTTAATCTACCTGGTCAAATATCCACTACCCATTACCGCTTGCAGGTTCCCGCTGATTCAGTCCGCATGAACCTTGTTTCTTCTCTTGTTCCTTGACCATTCTTTATCCCCATCTCGTCCACTCCTCTTCTCTTTTACTTCTCTTCCTCTTTTACTCTTGTCATCTTTCAACCTTCAACTTTCATCTTCACCCTTCCCCTTTGACCTGACTTTGACACTTCCCCTTCTCTTCTTTCTCTCCTTTAGGGTTTGTTTCTTTGTCTTTTTGTGCTTTGCCCATTAAAAGAAAGGGAATAACAGTACTTCTTCATCGTCTTGGTACACTTGGTGCATCAAAGAACAAGGCCGTCACAAACAACCAAGGGCATCCAAAGAAAGGATTGTAGCCACAAGAACACTCAAGTTCAAGTATTGCTTCATAGAGGCCAGTCGCTCACGCGAATCCCATAAAGGCAGCGTTACGTCTTCTCGTCTTGACTCTCGTCTTCACCTTCTTCATACACATACACATACACACACCCGTACACACACCCACACTGTACTACCTGTCGAGCAACGCTTGATTCCGAGTCACACCAATTTCTGCAATACTGCATTACATTCGAATAAATTCCAACAACGTTTCCGAATTCTGAATATCTGTTCAGTTTAGACCAAAAGGCTTTTTGTTTCTGTCCGGTCCGGTATTAGTGGAGGACTTACACATTTCGACTTGGACAACACCACACCAACACATCATCTTCCCGTTGACTGCGTATTCAGTCACCCAGAAATCAGTCAAAATGTTTCGTCGAGAACTCTCCCAACAACAGCAACAATCCCAAGACTCCCCCACAACCCCTTCCACCACCTCCCCCATCCTCCGCCGCACCCGCCGGCGCACCTCGCGCTCCCTCCGCGCCCAAGCCTACGCCCACGGCCTACCACCCTCCTCCCGCCGCCATGTCGCCCACATCAAGTCCACCAACACGCTCCTTGCGCGCAACCCAGCCCTCGCCCACAAGCTCAAGCAGATGGCTCTCCCGCTAAGCCCGCTCGTCCAGTTGACCACGGGCGCAGTCCACCCGCACTTCCCCGCGACGGTGCTGCACTTTTGGCTGCTGACGGATGCGCAGCTCGAGAGCCTCGCCGTGTTTTATCACCAGGCGAGACCCTGTCCGTGGACGACGCAGTACCCTTGCCCCGTGAGGTGGAGCTCGGATGCGTCGCTGGAGGAGAAGAGGAGGAGGATGGGCAGGTTTATTGGACTCAGAGGGTGTGAGAGCCCCGTGGTTGCTGGTGCTGCTGCGCACATAAAGTCGGAGGAGGAGATTGCGAGGGAGGCGAGGTTGGCGGCGCAGATGGCCGATGAGGAGGCTTTGAGACGCAAGATGGCTCCTGGGCCTTGGTATAGATGACCTTTCACCTGAACAGGACTGAAGACCTGGACTTGGACGCAGGAGGAGCCAGAACTACTTGGTGTTCTGTGAGACTGACACGGGCTGTCAGATGCCATTTTGGGTACGGTTTGCATTTGGGTTAGCGCTTGATTTTTTTGTTTGATTTTATGGATTTGGATTACTTTACTTTCGGAGGAGGCAACTTTTAGAAGCTTCAGCAATGAACGACTTATGACTATTAGTATTTATTATCATTCTATTACACATACCTATTCCAGTGCCTAACAAAGTGTGAAGACTAATCTTATACTGTCAATACGCTGCGATTGATGTATAAGAAAACAAAAGATGTGTCTTAGATGCTCACACAAGTGTCCTGATCATTATTGTTGTCACAGTCATAAGCCACAGTCACAGTCAGTCACTCCTGGTGCAAGGTTATCATTAGATTATCCCATTAATTCAATAAACGCCCATAGACTCCCTGATGCAAGCCATACTGTACAGCATCTATTTTCTTGCTCTTTCTGCGTCTCTTCTCAATGCCTCCCCTTTCTTTTTCCCTCGTCTGCCCCTCTTCCGCCGTCCAGACTCCTAGTTCTTGCTCGGCGTGTCCACCAAGACGGCATCGTCCTCGCTCTGGCCCTTTGTCGACTTGTCCTCGGTCTCCTCGTCCAGCTCCTTCATGAACTCGGTCTGGATCTGGCCGCGGCGCTTCTCCCACCAGGCCTTTTCGGCGTCGGCTTGGGCGAGGACTTCGTCGAGCTGGGCGCGGAGTTTGTTGTTTTGGGAGATTTCGTGGGCGGACTGGAAGATGGATGGGCCCCAGTTGGGGGCGAGGGCGTTGGCCTAAAAAAGTTAGTACAGATGGCAAATTTGAAGATGAGAGTTTCGAGCTGCGAGGGCTTCAAGACGTCAGGGTAGCCAATGTCGAAACCCCGAGCGTGCGAGGAGTCAAGACACCCAGATTGCCACATTTCGAAAACCCCGAGCGTGCGAGGAGTAAACGTACCTCTGTTACTACATCACGCAACTCCTCCTCCATTTCCTTCTCTCCTCGCTCAAATCGTTGCCACAGATCATCGCCAACACTGCCGCGCTGCAACAGCGAACTGCACGCCTGCTTGGCAGACTTGATTTGAATGAGGCGGTCGATGTCCTCGACGGCGCGGCGGAGGAGCGCGGCCTTGAGGACGCTCTCGGGGACACGGGGGGTCTTTTCGCTGCCGTCTTCGGGGTCCATGTGGAGGAGGGAGAGGTAAACGTTGCGCTGGAGGTTGGGGCCGAACCAGGGAGCCAAGTTGGCGCTCTCGGCTGGGGATGTTAGCTACATTGACAAATGGATGTTGGAAGTGTGGGAGGATGTACCAGCTCGGCGCTTGCGGTAGATGGAGGAAAAGGTCATGAGGGCGCCGCTGAGGACAATCATGTAGCCAAATGGTAGGACCAGGCCATACCAGTCGATGGTTTCGAACATTGTGTGAGGGGATGCGCCAATTGGCGGTAGTTGACTTTTTTAAATGAACTGTCGAAAAGAGTGTAGAGGGTGGGGGGAGTGCAGTCGTCGAGCTTTATGTGATGGTGATGTGGAATGTCGTGGTAGTTGTGGTGATGGTCGTGGATGATTTGCTGTGTGATGTCTTCTGGACAGATAAGTCAATCTACCGTTTGGCTTGTGCTGGCGCCAGTGCCGGTCGCGTGGGTCGCCTTTGTGCCCCTGCCACTAAGAAGGGACACCTAAAGGACACTGAGCTGAGGCCACTGAGAGCACTGAGGCCACTGGAGCCACTGGGGCCACTGGGGGAGTCACTCCCCTTAGAGGCCAATGGGGAGCCACAGAGGGCGAAAGACTGCCGTGGAATTTGCGGGCCGAAGTTTCTCCAGCCACGCCCAAAACAGGCACCACCAATGACGGAATGGGACTTTCACTGTGATGCACTGCTCCAGAGTCCGTCTAGCAGCTTCGGCGGAACATCTCCAAGCTCTAAACGCCACTCTCATCACTCACCACCGCCATCCATCATCAACTCCTCCTCGATCCATTGCGTTGCTCTTCACCTCACCGAAGCAACACAATTCTCGCCTCTCCTACCAAACAAATAAATTACCCCCTCGTCAACCACAAACCAACCTTTCAACACCAGGCTGCCCCGCAGACCATCATCACCATGTTGCTGCGTATTCGCGGCCCAGACGGCATGGTCCGTTTGACCGTTGAGCCTACCACCACCTTTGGCGAAATGGGTGAGCAGGTATTTTAACTCTTTACATTTCCATCCTCGTTCAAAATACTGACTCCCCAGCTTCTCCCACATCTCCCCAAGACTGTCGACCCCAAAACGATATCCATGTCCAACTCGCCCTCTGGAGGCGACTCGAAGCGACTCGGCGACATTGTCAACTTTAAAATCGGCCAAATCGGTCTCAAGTATGTGAATTTGTGCGACTTGACCCGACCAACACACTGACACCTCTACAGGCATGGCGATCTCATCTTCATTAGCTACGGCCAGCTCAACGACGCCAACGGAGCTGCGAATGGCGACTCCAACAACGTCACTTCTGCCAGACTCAACGGCAAGCCTGTCCTCCCTACCGAAGATCTCCCCATCAACCCCAGACCCGAGAGAATATCAAAACCTTGGGAGGTTGTGCGACAATCAGCATTGGACGATCGTCTCGACAGACAGGATGGCAAGATTCCCCGCCAAAAGGACAGGATGTGTCGTCACGGTCCCAAGGGCATGTGCGACTTCTGTCAGCCTCTTGATCCCTTCAACGCTGCTTACCTCGCCGAGAAGAAGATCAAGTATCCTTCGTTCCACTCACATCTGCGAAAGATCAACTCTGCCACCAACAAGCCCGAGCTCGGCAGCTCCTATATCCCACCTCTGGTCGAGCCTTTCTTCCGAGTCCGTCGCGACTGTCCCTCAGGACATGCTCAGTGGCCCGAGGGTGTATGCACGAAATGCCAGCCTAGCGCCATCACACTTAACCCGCAGCCCTTCCGTATGGTCGACCACGTCGAATTCGCGTCCCCGAGCATTATTGACAACTTTATCGATACGTGGCGAAAGACCGGTTGCCAGCGCATTGGCTATCTCTACGGAAGATACACCGAATACACAGAAGTTCCGCTTGGAATCAAGGCAATCGTTGAGGCTATTTACGAGCCACCCCAAGTCGACGAGATGGACGGCGTTACACTAAATGCTTGGGAGAACAAGAGCGAAATAGACCACGTTGCGAAGCTTTGCGGCTTGGAGCCTGTCGGTGTTGTATGGACAGACTTATTGGATGCAGGCAAAGGCGACGGATCTGTTGTGTGCAAGCGTCACGCCGACTCATACTTTTTGGCCTCACAAGAGACGTGTTTCGCTGCCAGATTGCAGGCTCAATATCCCAAGGCTACGAAATGGAGCGATTCTGGAAAATTCGGGTCGAATTTTGTTACCTGTATCATCTCTGGCAATGAGCAAGGCGAAATTTCTGTCGCTGCCTATCAAGCGTCGAATGACGCTGTTGAGATGGTACGAGCCGACATTATCGAACCCTCAGCAGATCCCACTGTGATGCTCGTCAGAGACGAAGAGGAAGACGATGGCTCAGTCAGCCGAACACGGTACATCCCTGAGGTATTTTACCGCAGAGTCAACGAGTACGGCGCGAATGTGCAAGAGAACGCCAAACCCTCATTCCCGATCGAATATCTCTTTGTCACTTTGACACACGGTTTCCCTGAAAACCCCAAACCCACCTTTACACAAACAGGATTCCCTATTGAGAACCGCGAATATATTGGCGAAAGCCAAGAACACTCAGCTCTGGCCAAAGCTTTGAAGATGTCTCCCGGACTCAAGCCCAGCGACAATGGCGAGGACGTATCCAACTTCCACGTACTATGCTTCATCCACTCCATGGGCATTCTCTCCAAGGTATGTTTTGAGCTCATCACAGTGTAAGCCATACTAACAAGTTCAGGACGAGGAATCCCTTCTCTGCCGCGTGGCTAGTCAACACGACCTCGCAGACTCGTTCCAGCTGCGTTCTACAGAAGGATGGCAAACACTCCAGGCCATTCTGCAATCGACTGGTGAGCGAATCCCCAAGCGCCGGCGAGAGCTTCCGGTTCCCCACGACTCCACGGCCCTTTCCTCTGCTTCTTCGTCTACACTCTCTTCACCTTCTTCCTTTGACCCCCCTGACCGCGATTCCGGTGAGCCACTTACTAAACGCATGGCTGCCTTCAGGCTAAACGAACGACGCGCACAATAACTCAAAATATAATTGCGGAATACGAGTGCTATCACGGCATCACGGTGTAAGGTGCATATATGATATATGGGTTGAGTCACAGTATAGTGAATAAAGAAATAAACTAGAATTGTACCTCATGTACCTGAAGTGCAGATTGCATCTTACATCCCATCTTGCGCCGTATTTTTTGTATTCTTTTTTTTTTTTTTCCTTTGTGTGTTGTATTAACTCAATGGGTAATATTCGCAGTAACCAACAAAATCTAAACTTTTTCAAGGCAAGTTTACAGGGGCTTGCCACCGATGAAGTCGGACCATCGTCGGACCTCGGAGGGAATGCCTTCCTTTCGGGGGAGTTTCTCAGACATACATTGAGCAAAGAGGATGGCAGTCTGTGAATGTTAGTTGGGCGGTCATTGTAAAATGTTTGAATGAGGGAAGGAGAGCTTACCTGAGGCTCCATGAAGAGAGGAACGCCAAAGTCAACGGCATTTCGGCGCATAACGTAGTCAACGTCCTGAGTAGTCTTTCCACGCTGCAAGGCAAGGTTGAAAACACCACGAATATCGTACTTTTGGAAGACCTCACGGAGGGCACGCTTATCATCGGTAGGGAACTCAATGACCTCGACCTGGACGTTGCCCTTGCACGACTTCTCGAGGTAGGTCTTGACGTCCTCGCCGGCGGCGTAGAGCTTGTAGCCCATGGGGGAGAGGTAGTCGACGACCTGGGTGAGCCACTTCTCGTTGACTTCGCCGCCAAAGAGCAGACCTTCGCCGGGCTCGGGCATGCGGAAGTTCATGGTGGATTGGAGAGAGGTCCAGTAGGCCTCGACGAGGTCTTTACCGAAGCAGGCGATTTCGCCGGTGGAGGACATTTCCACCCCCAAGAAGGGGTCGGCGCCGGCGAGTCGGGTCCATGAGAATTGGGGCACCTTGGTGGCGAGGTAGTCACGCTTGACGGCCATGAGGTCCGTGGGGGCGGGGACGTCCTTGCCGACGAGGGCTTTGGTGGCAACGTCAATGAAGTTGGTGCCGAGAACTTTGGAGACGAAGGGGAAGGAGCGGGAGGCGCGGAGGTTGCATTCGATGACTTTGAGGAGGGGTTCACCACCCTCGGGGTCGTCGGCTTTGATGATTTGCATGTTGAAGGGGCCGGTGATGTTCCAGGCCTTGGCGACGCGCTGGGCAATGTCTTTGCAGCGGGCCATGATGGCGGGTTCGAGGTTGGCTGGAGGTAAGACGAGGGTGGCATCGCCCGAGTGCACGCCGGCTTGTTCGACGTGTTCGGATACGGCGTGGATGATGAGGTTGCCGTTGGAGGCGACGCCGTCGACGTCGATTTCTTGGGCTCCTTCGATGAATTTGGAAATGACGACGGGGTGGTCGGGGGAGACGTTGGCGGCGGCTTCGAGCTTGTCCTTGAGGTCTTCTTGGCTGCGGATCACGGTCATGGCGGCGCCGGAGAGGACGTAGCTGGGACGGACGAGGACGGGGTAGCCGACTTCGTTGGCGAAATCCTCAGCGGCCGAGACGGAGGTCAGTTCCTTCCACGCGGGCTGGTCAATGCCGATGCTGTCGAGGATTTCGGAGAACTTTTGGCGATCCTCGGCCTTGTCAATGTCCTTGGGGTCGGTGCCGAGAACGTTGGCGCCGCCGGTTTCTTGCAGGCGGAGGGCGATGTTCTGAGGCAGTTGGCCGCCGACGGAGACGACGACTCCGGAGGAGTTTTCGAGCTCGTAGATGTCCATGACACGCTCGTAGCTGAGTTCTTCAAAGTACAGCTTGTCGGCTTCGTCGTAGTCGGTGGACATGGTCTCGGGGTTGTACTGCTGCTGTGTTAGTGTGTGTTTTAGAGATGAGGAATAAGAGGACTTACGTTGATCATGATGGTCTTTTGGCCCATTTGACGGAGAGCTTGGGTGGCGCTGACGGCGCACCAATCGAACTCGACAGAGCTACCGATACGGTAGACACCGCTGCCGAGGACGATGGTGCCCTTGTCCTCGAAAGTAACGTCGTGTGAAGATCCGTTGTACGTCGTGTAGAGGTAGTTGGTGTTGGCGGGGAATTCGGCGGCCAGGGTATCGATCTTCTTGACCCATGGGCGGATGTCGAAGCTCAATCGCAGAGCGCGGACCTTGTCCTCGGTGCTGTTGACGGCGTTGGCGATCTGTCGGTCAGAGAAACCGAGTTTCTTGGCCTTGAGGATCTGCTCGCGCTTGAGACCGTCGAGAGAGCCAATGGCCTCCATTTCACGGACGCAGTTGACCAGGTTCTCCAGCTTGTAGAGGAACCACTTGTCGATCTTGGTCAGGTCGTGCACCTTCTCGACGGAGTAGTTCTCGTGAAGCATGGCCTGGCCGACAGCGAGCCATCGGCGGTCGGTGGGGTTCTGGAGTTCGTAATCGAGGTCGTCAAACTTGTCGCCCTGGAATCCGACGTATCGGGGGTCGACTTGTCGAATGGCCTTTTGGAAAGACTCCTCAAAAGTTCGGCCAATGGCCATGACTTCTCCAACAGACTTCATGGCACTGCCAATGTCGCGCTTGACGTGCTGGAACTTGGAAAGATCCCATCGGGGGATTTTCGTGACAATGTAGTCGAGCGAAGGTTCGAAGTTGGCAGTGGTGGTCTTGGTGACGGCGTTGGGCAGCTCGGGGAGCGTGTGGCCGAGACCAATCTTGGCGGCCGTGTAAGCCAGAGGGTAACCGGTGGCCTTGGAGGCGAGGGCGGAAGATCGGGAAAGACGAGCGTTGACTTCAATGACACGGTAGTCGAGGCCGTCGGGCTGCAGAGCGTACTGGACGTTGCATTCTCCTACGACTCCCAAATGTCGGACAATCTTGATGGCGGCGGATCGGAGCATGTGGTACTCCTCATCGCTAAGCGTCTGACTGGGGGCGACGACAATGGAGTCACCGGTGTGAATACCCAGAGGGTCAAAGTTCTCCATGTTGCAAACAGTGATGCAGTTGTTGTTGGCGTCGCGGACGACTTCGTATTCGACTTCCTTCCAGCCCTTGAGCGACTTCTCGACCAGAATCTGGGGAGACAACGTCAAAGATCGGGCAGCCATGTTGCGGAGCTCTTCCTCGTTGTTGGCGAAACCAGATCCCAGACCACCGAGCGCATAGGCGGCTCGGACAATGATGGGGTATCCGACCTTTTCGGCGGCATCGAGAGCTTCCTCGATGGTGCCGACAGCAATTGACTTGGCAATGGGGATATTGATCTCCTCAAGAGCCTTGGCAAACAAGTCACGATCTTCACTGAGCTCAAGGGTTCGGACGCTGGTGCCCAAGACCTTGACGCCGTACTTTTCAAAGAGGCCGAGGCGCTCCATCTGCACACCGAGGTTCAGCGCCGTCTGGCCACCAAAGGACAGGAAGATGCCATCAGGCTTTTCTCGCTCAATGACATAGGAGACGTATTCTGGGGTGACGGGAACGTAGTAGACCTCATCGGCAAGGCTGTGGTTCGTTTGAATGGTGGCAATGTTGGGGTTGATGAGGACTGAAGCAACTCCAGCTTCTTTCAGGGCCTTGAGAGCTTGGGCGCCTTTGTGCGACGGTTAGCGATGTTCCGATGTAGGTGAGAGACGGCGTGCGTAGTTGGGGAGAGGGCGAATTGAAGAAAACTTGAATGAGTGTGACGCAGAGTTGTAACTTACCAGAGTAATCGAATTCACCAGCTTGACCAATGGCCAAACCACCACTACCAATGACGAGGACCTTTTTCACGTCGACGTTCTGGGTGGGCTTGATGACGCCGCTGTCGAGGTAGGCCTTGGGATTGGGAGCCTCATCGGTGGCAGCGGCACTGTAATTTCGAACAATGGAAATTGTGCCTAATCGCTTCGAGGGCGCAGGGCGAATTGAAGTTCTGAGAGCCGCTGAAGGCTTGAGGGAGGCGGCGGTGAATGATCGCGTGTTCAAGGGGATTCGTCGCCCATGTCGGAGCAGAGCCGGAGCCCTGCCGGCGAGCGAAGGCAAGTTGAAAGGCATGCCAGCAATAGGTGATGAAAGGAGAGTGGGAAATTAAAGTTAAAGAGGGTGAATTAGTGGTGGTGTGAGAGAGGGCAGCCAATGAAGGGCCCGTGATGTACTGTATGGCTGATTCAATGGGGAGGGGGAGGGAAGATGGAAGCAGAGAGGGAAGGGAAAAAAAAAGTATTTTGGGTGTAGATTTGAGTTGAGATTAATTGGTCGGTGACTCTAAAGTTTCGGGCGGAAGCGCAGCAGCCGGACGCAGTGAAAGAGCAAGCAGACGCAGCAGGGTCGAGGTGTGGGGAGTGCCCCATTTGCCTGGTCCGGTTGACGGAGCGTCCAGTTACTCAGTGACTGACAGCACTGAGTGCGCTGTAGGGCACTGTATCTCTCCCCCGGCAATGCAGTGCCAGGGCAGTTCCCAGGACACCCCCGTCTGTCCTAATCTCAATCTCGCTGGGGTGGATAAGGGGCCATCGCCCGTTCAGCCAATGGCGGTCAGCCTTTTAGCACTTTCTGGTGGTCCGACACCTGCCAGCTTCCCCCAAACAGTGCTAGAGCCTCATTGTGGGAGTTGCTTAGTGCCACCGCTAACTGCTGTGCCAGCGCTGGGCGGGAATTATCTCCATCGTGGTTTGCTCACAGACAGTACCATCTCCACTGCTTGCTCAGTCTCCCCCAAGAGTCACCGATAAGATAAAACACAAGTTCTGCACCGGCATCGCACCTCGACACCAGCCAGAAAAAAAATAATTTATCGGCGCTGATGACTGACACTCCAGACCAAAGATCCCGATTGACCCACGCCCAATGGATCCCACGATAACAAAAATTCGTCCTAATAGTCTCTTACGACTCAGTTAATTGCAGCTTTAATTCTCTCATTTTTTTTTTGGTCTTCTTCTTTTAGCCTCAATTGATCTTCATTGACGCTCTGGATGTGGTCATGGTTCAAATGCTCACTTTCCTTGTTTTTACCATTTAATCCACAGCCTGTAGGAATAAGTGTGTCTACAGATTTGTATTTGTTGAAATCATTGTAAACTGTGCTTCGACATCTTCATGTACTGCGTTGAATTTACGTCCTATATTCAAGCAATTATAGGCATTTTCATGACAGCCCCTCAGTCGTCAAACCCTATTGTGCTCTGTTGCGCTCCCAGCCGCGCCCGCGCATACTCTGCCACATTCTCAATCACAACATATTTTTGAATCTTGTCCAAAACACCCTCCTCTTCAAGTCGGGCTTTGGCTCTCGCTTCTCGCATTTCTACACTCTCATCTGGATTTTTCGTCACTCCATCTTCTGCGCCAACGACTTCTAGCTCAAACAGCGTCCCCTTCAGCACATAGTGCCGCACAACATCCTTGTTCATATCGATTGGGTCCATTGCGTTCGGTGTGTCGACAACCATCACGCGCACTCGCTGTTTCGGGTCGATTTCATCCCAGTCGGCTGCGAATTTGGTAAAGTTCGGTTGCTCTTCAATGCTGTCCCACCATGTAATAGTGAGTTGTCGCCCAGGCTCCTCGTAGTTCTCTGGCGCCTTGGCGCATTTCCATGCTTCTTTAATGTCTGTCTCTTCCTCAACGATGCTTGGCTCGCCTCGTACAAGCAGCAAATGCTCCAATTTCGGGTGACTTCTCAAATGGTCCCAAATTGGTCCGCCACAGGGCAGGTCGAGGTTGTACAGACACAGGCGTTGCAGGTTTGGCCAATGGCGCCACACGCACTCTAGTGACTCTGGTGGCTGCTCGCTGTCAGTATAAGGTCGATTCGGTATCTTGAGGTAAAGCTCGTCATTGATGCTCGTAAATTCTTCCAATTTATCCAGTGCTTTAAATCCTTGATGCAGAAGAATTCTCGTTTCACCGGTGCCGTCTGTCGTGGAGAGACTGCGCAGGGGAATGTCAACCACAAGGCGACGCAGCCCGCCAGCCAGACGCTTAAACACTTGTACAAGGGCGCTGCAGGTCCAGCTATCTAGAACTGTGCTGGCTCCGGATTCTTCCTCATAAATGTTTCGCTCGCTGCCGGAATCTGACTGGAAAGGTCGCATGTACATTTGGTGAATGTGTTGCAGCCGTCCATCGTTGCGTGGGTGCGACAGGCTCACCATGACATACTCTACGAAGCTCTGTATGCGCGAGCGAGAGTCAATGTATACACAATGCCGTAGGACATGCCTCATGGCAATGTGATGGAACAGCTTGCATGTCTGTGCCAACTTCAGCAGCGTCTTGGTGCTCTCGTGGCTGGGTGGTACTATCTCTCTGGGGTCGCTGGGAGCAATGTACCCAATAATCATGGCCAGGATCTCATTGGGAAGATGCTTGCTGACCGGCGTATTGAGAGCGTCAGAGTCAGGAGTCTTAGCTGCAGAAGAAGGCTCTGCAGATTTTGTGCTTGCCAGCGACAGCGTCAGGTTCTTTGCTTTGGCACGGCGCATGCTTGTTGGTTGGTTGGTTCGTTGGTTGGATGCTCACGTCAAGCGCCCATCTACAGAGTCGACGCCAAATAATGATCGTCTGTGGCGGGGTAGCAGGTCCGGCCGCCATGTGTGGCTGCTGTAGGGCTCACTGTGGCTGGCCATTGCTATATGTCGTGGCGCAGCTGACAGCTCTCCTCTACCTTCCCAGCACTTGCACTGTGCAGTTCACTCGTAGCTGTGCTTCTTTCACACAAACAAACGAGACTCTTTCATCGCCCAAACTGACAGCATCTCCCCCGCCATTTAATGGACTTTTATTGAAATTCATCATGGAAAACTTCCTGGAAAACCTCCTGCCGCCTTTCCGCCCATCTGGCACCCCTTTCAGACTGTCGCAAACTTCTCCCACCACCTTGAGACATGCTCAGAACATTCGATGCAGTCTCAAAGCCGCGTGAAGATTGTCCGCGCCCAAAGCAGCATCCTGTCCCAACCCTCGACGGCGTTGCTCCATGGCATGCGCCGAATCAAAGGAACCTGGAAGGTCGCTTGCAATTTTCAAAGTTCGAGACATGTCAGTCGGAAGATCAACAACGATCGTCATCTTCGCGTAGGTATGCGAAGAGCTAGTCTCACTCTCACCTTGCTCTGTCTTAGAGGGCAACTAGTTGGCGTCGCAATTTCGCCCTTGTTTGCTAATTTGCTTTCTACAATTCAATGCCTGCCCGGCATTTGCTTGATTTTACTATGACGAATTGAACAATCGATAGTACACGGCACAAAGGAATATTCAATCCCTACCAAAGGACCGACTGCGGGTCACCATGGACGACGGCCGAGTCACAAAAATGTCCGAGGCATTGCGCGATGATAGCCCTGTGAGGCTTCATCTGATCTTTGACGTCGGCTTTTATCCCCTACCGTGGCGTTCTGGCATTTGTCAGATCACTCGCTTGGCTTTCTGGAGAGGACCATAAAAAAACTGCTCCCTTGACTTCCAAAAGCCAGCCCGGAAATCTTCACGGGCATGAAAGTCTTCAAGGGCAGTGCGACAACTGGAATGCACCTCTCTACGCGAACCGTGTTGCCCACCGGAGCAACGGCAGTCGGTCACGACGCGAAGCTATCGCCCTCTTGCAGCCAATCACCAGCGCACACTCCAAGATTGCAGTAGCCAGTTGCGCATTTTCTCCGGTGGCGACGAACCGTTCAAGGGCCATTAAGAGACACTGGTCGCAGGCCCTGACTTCGTTCCTGGGCAGGGCTCACTCTTATCCCTTGAGTCGAAGCTTTGTTAAGTGGGCGCGCGACGTGACCCCGCGATGCACCCATCTGGAATGCCCAGAGATTTCTTTGACTCACTTACCGAATTCGCCTACCAAATGGTTCCTGGCCTGACAGCTCGTTGCGAGCCGCGCCGAAAGCAATGCTCCGAACCGGGGGTTTGTTCCTGCAGCATGGCAGTCGTCGCTAGTTGCCCATGGCCATGGTTCCAAGTGACCACCCCTGCCATGCCCAGACAGAGAATTCCTGTCTCGACACCATGGACAATGATGGTCCTGCATGTCGCACTCCCGCCATCGCTCGCGTTCCATCGACACGATCTAGTGTGAAATTTCTTCGCATCTCCGTCTTTGCCTCATCATGGAATACATTGCATTGCGTGACGGGGACAAGAGCGCCGTCACGTCTGACCGAGACATGCTCTGGCAATGGTCGCCGTAGGAAACCCGTCTCCAAGTGAAAGCCAAACGTATAAGATGTCCTTATTTGTCCCAACATTCTCATTGTCTCCTCAAGTGTCTCCCCTCATCCTCATCCTACGGCTCTTGATTCATCCCAAGAGACCTTTGTGTCATCCATTATTGTTTTTTGTGTCATCTCTCATTTTCCCATTCATTCAATCTTTTCTTGCAACAGTTGCCAGGCAGCAAATCAAACAAAAAAAAGAAACAGTTTCAATCACTTCTGTTACTACCACTACAACAACCATTTCGGCAAAAAACGCCACTTATATCAATTCAAGAACAGCGACAGCCTAGAGCCAATCTTTCACAATGAAGTACAGCCTCGTCGCCGTCGTTCTTACCCTGCTGGCAGGAAGCGGTGTTGCCGCTCCTACACGAAACAGTGCCATCGCTTCTGCTGACACTGCTCATGATATCAACACTCTTCAGGCCCTTGCTCAGGGAAACGTCAAGCTCTCCAAGGCTGACACTAAGCAACTCGATGCTATCCTCAAGAGTTTCCTCGGTGGTCTGGACAAGCGCTCTGGTAGCGCCACCCAAAAAGACGACGCCACACCCACACCCACTGCTGAAGAAGCTGATAGCACTCCTACACCCGCCTCAGGTGGCGGTCCTCTCGATGGTGTTACAGGAATGCTCCCGGGACCTGTCGGTGGATTAGCTGGCGGACTCACTGGAAGCGGTGGTCCTCTGGGCGGCGTAACTGGTGGCCTCGGCGGTGTTACTGGTGGTCTTACTGGTAAGGATGGTCCTCTAGGTGGTGTCACGGGTGGTCTTACTGGTAAGGACGGTCCTCTTGGTGGTGTTACTGGTGGCCTCGGCGGCGTTACTGGTGGTCTTACTGGTAAGGACGGCCCGCTTGGTGGTGTAACTGGTGGGCTTACTGGCAAGGACGGTCCTCTTGGTGGTGTCACTGGTGGCCTGGGTGGTGTTACTGGTGGACTAACTGGAAGCGGTGGCCCCCTTGGAGCCGTTGGCGGTCTCACTGGCGGTCTTACTGGTAAGGGCGGTCCCCTCGGCGGCGTAACTGGTGGTCTCACCGGTAAGGACGGCCCGCTTGGTGGTGTAACTGGTGGGCTTACTGGCAAGGACGGTCCTCTTGGTGGTGTCACTGGTGGTCTCGGTGGTGTCACCGGTGGCCTTACTGGCGGCGGCAAGGACGGCGACAAGAAGTCTCCAGGTCTGCTCGGTGGTCTCCTTCAGGGCCTCCTTGGCGGTCTCCTCAAGGGACTCCTCGGCGGTATCATCAAGCGCGCTGATGGATCTGTCACTATGGACAGCAACCTGGCTAAAGAGCTCATGAACATGGGCATCTCTGAGCAGCACGTCACTTCCATCCTGCACGCCCTGGCCGATACTCCTCTTCCTGGTCTTGAAGCCCAGAACGTTCAAGGTAGCACCAACGGTGTCGCTGGTGGCGAGGGTTTCCTCGGCAAGTTACTCGGTGAGCTTCTCAGCACTACTATCACCAAGCGCCAGGTTCCCGGCGCTCCTGCTGCTACCATGCCTACTCAGGAGGGTCTCGTCAGAGCTCTCCTCTTGCCCATTCTTCAGCCCCTTCTGAAGCGTGATGGCGCTGTCGTCATGGACGACAAGGCTGCCATCTCTCTTGGCATCAACCAAGCCAACTTTGAAGCCTTGATCAACCAGGTCACCAACATGAGCGACGCTGATAAGAAGCAGCTCTCTGATGAGCTCTCCATCCATGTCAGCGCTAAGCGTGCTGAGGATGCTTCCCCTACCTCCACCAGCGACTCCTCTGGCAGCAGCTCTTCGGGTTCGAGCTCCAGCTCCAGCTCTGGCGCTTCCAGCGGCTCCGGCGGTGCTGATGGTGTTGCTGGATCTAACGGCTCTGGTGGCGCTACCGGCCCTGGTGGCTCTTCTGGCACCAGCGGTTCCACTGCTCCTGGCGGTGCAACTGGCTCTGGTGGTAACGGCAATGCTGCTACTGGTGGCAACAATGCCGGTGGTGGTGTCCTCGGCGGTGCCCTTGGTGGCCTCAACGGCCTCAGCAACGGCCTCGGTGTCGGTGGCATCGGTCCCCTCCGTGGTCTCGACGGCTACGGTGGCGGTGCTCTTGGTGGCCTCGGTCTCAGCGGCGGCCGTGGCCTCAACAGTGGTGCCCCTGGTGGCGGCGTCGCTGGTGGTGTCTTGGAGGCTGCTGTTGGTGGTCTCCTCGGTGCCCTTCTCGGTGGTCACCGCAACAGCGAGGGTGGCCTTGTCATTGATTCATATGGCGGCAACCTTGGCAATCTCGTCGACAGCTACACTGGTATTCCCGGTTCCGCTGGCGCCCTTGCTCCTCTCACCGGCGATATCGCTGGTGGACAGGCCGGTACAGGCGGTGTCGTCGGTGGCCTCAACAGCGCCGTCAACGGTCTCACTGGCGGTGTTGGTTTCCCCAACGGCAGCCCTCTCGATGGTCTGACCGGCAACCTTGGCGGTCTCGCTGGTGGCTTGACCGGTGGTCAGCCCGGGGGCATTGTTGGAGGCCTGGGCAACTTGCCCGGCGCTGGAGGCAACAACCCCAACGGTGGCAACGGTTCTCCTGGAGGATCCGGCAACAACCCCTCCGGCGGCTCTGGATCTAACCCCAACGGTGGATCTGGCTCTAACCCAACTGGCGGCTCCGGAACCAACCCAACTGGTGGTAACGGTGGCACTTCCGGTGGTAACGGCGGTAAGCCTGGCGGTAAGCCTGGCAGCGCTCCCGACCCCAACACTGCCGGCTCTGGCGGTGCCACTGGCCCCGGTGGTATCAACGGTGTCCCTGGCGAGGGCATGGCTGGACACCCCAATGCTAACGGCCTCCCCCCAGGCGCTGGTAATCCCGGCGGTTCTCTCCCTGGCGCTGGCTCTCCTGGTGGTGCCGCTCCCCCTGGCGGTTCTCTCCCCGGCGCTGGTTCTCCTGGTGGTGCCGCTCCTCCCAGTGGCCTTGGTGGTCTCCTCAGTAGTCTCCTTGGAGGCTTAACTGGAGCTGTCCCCGGCGGCGCTCTTCCAGGTGGCGGTCTCCCTGGTGGCGGTCTTCCCGGAGGTGGTCTCCCTGGAGGAGGCACTCCTGGTGGAAGCGTTCCTGGTGGTGGCTCTACTCCTGGAGGCGGTAGCAACCCTTCTGGCGGCTCCGGATCCAACCCATCCGGCGGTTCTGGCTCCAACCCTTCTGGAGGTTCTGGTTCTAACCCTTCTGGAGGTTCTGGTTCTAACCCATCAGGTGGCTCTGGTTCTAACCCATCAGGTGGCTCCGGCTCCAACCCTTCTGGCGGTTCTGGTTCCAACCCATCAGGTGGTTCCGGGAGTAATCCCTCCGGTGGATCAGGCTCAAACCCCTCCGGCGGCTCAGGGAGTAATCCCTCCGGCGGATCAGGATCTACTCCCACAGGCGGATCTGGTACCAAGCCCGGAGGTGGTGGCAACGGCGCTAACGGGGACAACCAACCCGGAGGCAGCCAGCCCGTAGGCGGCTCGGGTTCCAACCCATCTGGAGGATCTGGATCTAACCCGTCGGGTGGCTCTGGATCTAGCCCCAGCGGCGGCTCTAACCCTAACGGCGGATCTGGTTCCAACCCTTCCGGTGGCAATGGCGGCAACCAACCTGGAGGCGGCATTAATGGTGGTAACACCGGTGGCAACCAGCCCGTAGGTGGTACCAATGGAGGCAGCTTTGGAAACGGTGGTGGTGGCCTCGGCAACCCTGGAGATGCTCTCAACGGTGTCGGTGGTGGCACCAGTGGTCTCCTCAACGGCATTGGCAACGGTGTCAGTGGCCTCTTGGGTGGCCTCTTCGGCAACCGCGGTGGCAGTGGTGGTACCCCTGGCGACCGTCCTGTCAGCGGCGGCAATGGCAATGGCAATGGCTTTGGTGGCAATGGTGGGGGTGGCTTCAACCTGGGATTCGGAGGTGGCCTTGGAAGCGGCTATGGTGGCGGCTTCAACAACGGAGGTGGTTTCCCTTACGGAGGTGGCGGTGGTGGTGGCGGTAACGGCGGCAACTTCAACAACGGCGGCGGCGGCCGAGGTGGAAGCTTCTCCAACGGCGGTGGTAATGGCGGCCAATTCAGCAATGGAGGCGGCCAAGGAGGCGGTAACGGTGGCCAGTTTACCAATGGCGGCCAAAACGGTGGCAGCTTCCAGAACGGCCAAGGAGGCGGTAACAATGGTCAGTTCAGCAATGGCGGCCAGAGTAGCTACAGCTATACATATGGAAGCTCCTCAGGAAGCTCCCCTGGAAGCTCTACCGGTGCTCAATCGGGATCTGGCACCCGTCCTCAATAGGCGCAACACGTAAGAGTCTAGCCTCCCATCCACAGGAAGCACACAACAAGACAGACACACATCGCCGCCTCCTCTACCTCACCTTATACCCCCCTCTCTCTATCATCTTGAGACTTTGCTCAGCACTTGAGACTCTACCTACCACTTCACTACACCTTTACTCCCCTTTTGGATCCTTTTTGTCATCGACACTTTTTGGATGAACACTTGACACACATACGACACTTTATGGATGAACACATTTTTTTCATGAGATGGCGAAAGGGAAACATAAAGGGAGAACAGCTTATGGGAAATAATTTTAATGATTCTCTTTTGGTGTTGGGATTTTCTTGGGATGAATGAAAATGGAAAATTGTTTTGGATGTGATTCTGTTGGATGGGATTGTAATTTTTTCTTTTTCCTTATTTCTTTATGTCTAGGTTGAAATGATTTATGTAGCATGAATTTAATAATAGCGCACTTAAAACTACGTTCAGTTATTAGTGATTGGTGATCTGATCTTCCATTGAAATGAAGAGTGATGGTAAGAGGTATTATAGTGAGGTGACATGCAGCTGGACAGAGATCAGCGAGTGAGGCTTACTCCGGCATGAGTGCGCATGTCGCCTCACTTCATTACCACACCTACTATTACTCCTCATCTCAATTGAACATCATCGTCTCTCGGGTCTCGCACTTCGAGCTGCGACTGACTGCCGCCGCAATCTGGGCAATGGGCTCCCACCGCAATTACGAATCAACTGTACCAAGTATATCTACCCAAGGCTGTGACATAGTATCGGATCCACGAACGAATCGCCCGACAAGATGGCTGAGTCGGTGAGAGCCGCAGGCTCCATCGTGGGCATCGTTGCCTTTGGCATGCAATTGGCGACAACCATGCATACATACATGGAGACGGTTGATGAGGCAGATCAGAAGCTGCGGGATATTGTCTTTGATGTTAATGCGACGGCGTCGGCGCTGAAGCAGTTGGATGTTATTATTGAGAAGGACAGAGCGAATGAGGCTGGGTTAACGGTGCTTAAGGAAGATGGGATAAGGGACATTGAGCACTTGGCTTCAAAATGTCGGCAGATTTACCAGAATATCATTACGCTGCTTCGAAAAGCGAGTGGAGATAATGAGGAGCCGGAGGAAAGGTCGTCTTCAGAACTAGCATTCAACCCGGCGTTATTGAAGGCGTTGAATATGAGGCAGAAGCTGAAATGGCCGTGGTTGGTGCCTCGTATTGGGCGATGCCACGATGAGTTGAGATGGTTGAAGATTAGTCTGTTGTTAACTTTGCAGACTGTGAACTTGGCTCATTTGCAATTGAGGTAAGTAATGTGCAAAACTGTCGGGAATTCGATTATATTACTGACGATGTTGGTAGTCGCACAGAAAGGCACGATTCGGTAACTCATGAAACGAGCGTCCGTGACGCGCTGGAAGCGTTACAGCATCGGCGAAATGAAGTCACAGGGACAATACTAATGCGCGACACAAAAGGCTCCCCGACACGATCAGGTTCCAAAGCTACTGAGCTCAGAGCTTCAGCTTCGATGAAAGATGAAGAGAGTAACAATGAAACGAGTGATATGAAGCTGTATGAGGAGCTGGTACTACTTGCTGAAATCCCAAGAGTTCAGGATGCCGAGTTGGAATCTTCTGTCGAGACTCTTGCACCGTCATTCAGTGCATCTTGTTCAAGCTCACGGCCGGAGAAGCGAAAGGCGATTGAAATGGAGGCCGAAAGTAGCCCTGCGCCAATGGCTACATTGATGCGTGTTGCGGCTCCTGCGACTGTGTTTCCCAAGTTGCAAAAGGACACGCCAATATGGTGGCCACACGATTATTCAGACTCAGCCAGCGCACAGAAATTGGGACACCAGGCGAATCTATCTGGTTCAATGGCCAATAGCTCGCTTCAACAGTGGCCGCTGGCTTCAAAATCGTCATCTATCGCTCATTTACATAGGCTACCGAGGCATATTTTGAAGTGGGCAAGCCGTATCTTTGGAAAGGATACCTCCAAGAAAGATGAATGTTTTGAAGGCACCATTGAGGCTTACATCATTGACGATAATGACGATGGTAATCCTGTCCGGGTACCCTTCAGCGAAGATATTCTCAAGCAAGGGTTGAAAAAAGTGCAGAAAGAATCCGTATGGTCGAGGTATCTCGCGCTGAACCAAAGTAATCGATCGACACTCAATCAAGTCATGGACTCAATGAGGGATACCAAGGACTTGAAACGAACATGTGTTGCATTCAAACAGTGTGCTGAAAAGGACCAGTCGCGGTGCACTGTTGTTTTCTTTGCCGTTGAACGGAAGATTGTTAACTTTGAAGATTGGCGCGGGTATCTATTTGTCTTGCCGTTTTCTAGATGCAAGCAATTTGCTGTAAGTTTCAATCTCCATTATTAGATCTTTAGAGCTGTTGACTTAGAGACAATTTCACAGGATATGGAGATATTGATTCAGGATATCTACCGCATTCCTGACGATGACGAAACCCGCTCAGGTGCTGATATGTACATTGAACACGAACGACATTACACACTCGCAACTAAGAATGCGATCCCAATGAGACGTACTAACTGGGACGTGCTTCTCTCTATCGGATGCTACATCAAGATGAAGATGATAATTGCGAGTCCAATTCCTTCGAAGATTACCCCCTACAGCTACTCAGAGCTGAGTGCGTCAGGCCAGTCGGAAGCTCTGTCATCTTTGTCATCTGTTTCTATCATTGACAAGCGGGATGCATTCTATGAGCGGGAGAGAGTCTTCCTCACCGGTACTCCGAAGCGCAGGGGTCGCGTCGCATCGCACCCTAAGAGAGTCACACCGCCAAAAAGACAACGAGCTGCCAAGCTAGAATCAGAAAAGTTCGGGCGGAATACATTGAACGGCCGAGGTCGGTCCTACGCGAAGGGTGCCAAGAAGTCTGCGCTGAGCTCAACTCCAATCCCATCACAGGATTGGTCGGAAAGGTGTCGGGGACCAGTGACGACCCTTTCATTGTCGCCCTCCAAACTCAAGCGTGTTGATCGTCGACAAGAGGAAAGAGAGGTAGAAGACAAGAAGCGCCATGACGAAAAGTACGAGAAAGAAGAGGCCTATGATGAGCGAGACAGTTCGCTGGACGGGTATTTGGATGTTTTGCATCTTGACCAGTTGATTCGTGGGCAGACGAGTACCGTTGAGTCAATGTTGGCTCGAATAACCAACTCTACCGAAGCGGAAGAAACTCATCTGGGCTAGTAGTGGATGACGGTGTGTCCTAGGTACACAAAGGGCCATATGCTCAAATTTCCCATGTACTACCACTGTAGGAATTAACACCCGTCTATAATTTTGTGCACCTCAGACTACCAAAAACCATGCCCAAGAAGCACTTGGTCACTCCGTTCCATTGTGCGGGCGCCATCGGCACAAAGCCCCACGATAAGTGTTTCTCTTCATGTAGATCACCCCAGGTCATTCAAATGTAAGGCTCCTCCAATCCAGTCAATATCTTGCTCAAAGTCTTTAAACTCACGGGTTTGGTCAAAAAGACATCCACACCACTCTGCAACGCCTCTTGATGCGTACTCTCCGACGCCAGACCAGTCAGCGCAACGATGGCCACCGCCTGAAGCTGAGTCTTCAATTCATGGGCGCGAATTAGCCTCGTGGCTTCGAGTCCATCCATGACCGGCATGGAGATATCCATTAATATACCGGCAAACACAGATGGGTTGCTTGTGTATGCATCGACCGCTTGCTTACCATCCGAAACTGCCACGTAGTCGCGATCAAGTTTCTTCATGAATGCTGATAGAATCCGCAAGTTGATTTGGTTATCATCGACGAGTAGAAAAATTTTCTTGGGCAGCTCGACTGCATCTCGACTCGGATTTTGATTTGATGAAGTTGTCTCGACCTTTGAGAGATTGGGCGGCAGTTTTGCCTCCGGCTCATCCCCCTCGGTAACTTTGTCTTTGGGTGGTTCTGCTATGGAAGACTTTTGTGATTCTACTGCTGGTGATGCTATTATTGGCAAAGGAAAGGCTCTGTGCTCAGTTGGAGGTGTCACATCGAAAGCACTTTGCGCCCGTCTTAATGTGGCAGGTCGCTGCACTGAGACCCTGTCGTTTGGTTGACTTGTCCAACGCTTGAGAGCCTGTATTATTGCTTCAGCAAACTTGCGAGGCCCAAGCCTAAGACATGTTAGATTTTGTTGAGAACTTCTTGCAGAATGAGTAGAGAAAAACATGAGGGGAAAGACGAACGGTTGCGAAATAAACTCAAAAGTGCCGTAAGGTGTTGCATCCCAATCCACCATGGATCGTTGATATGCTATCAAGCCATCTTGACAAACCACCACATTTGGTGCTTTAGATAGCTTCAAGACCTCATTTATGGATTGAGGCAAAGCAGTCTCCGACCATATTACGAGATCGGGTGAAGTCTGACCCCCCTCAACGCTGTTCAGCCCAAGACAGCGCTGAGCAATGTCTTGTACGGCAGCCTTTCCGCCACTGCCTGTTTGAGATTCGAATCCTCGCAGTGATACACGCAGACCCCGAAGTTCCTGTAACTGCTGATGAAAAACTTTCGAGTCGGCAGACTGGTCTGCTGCTGGAGCAGCAGCATCGTCCGGTGACTGGCGCTCAAGGGGAAGCCGGACTGTGACGGTTGTACCAACATCAACCTGGCTTTTTATCGCGACGTTTCCATCTAGCTGGGAGACAATTGTCTTTACCAAACTCAATCCCAGACCAGTTCCAGGCTGCAGCTCGTCCTCCTGAGAGAAAGGCTTGAACAGCTTGTACTTCAAAAATTCTTCGCCAATACCCTTTCCGGTATCATGCACAACCAATGTTATGTTACTCCGTTTTGTGCGGCGATATGATGCGTCGGGCTCTTGTGTCAGGGTGATGCGGATTATACCAGTTCTTGTGTACTTGAGTGCGTTGCCAAGCAAGTTCATCACGATTCGTCGAATTGCACCAGACGGAGCATAAAACATCCACTGACAAGCAAGGTCCACGCTGAGATACACGGAGACATCTGTGGATGGCATGTTTTGATCATCCTCATCATTATACACCGTGTGCAGCTTTTGCTCGGCTTGACTCAGATTTGAAGGAGCTTGTGTTCTAAATTTGGCCAGGTTGGAATGAAATCGTTTGGAAAGCTGTCGGATCGACCTGTTTTGGAAGTTGAAGCCAGCAAAAACGCTTTCTGCCACCTCTTCAACCAGCAGGCCGATGTCTGTGTTGATATATAGGCTCTTTTCGCCCAAAAGACCAAGCTTCGCATGTTTCCGAGACGGGCCTGGTATGCTTGATATTGACTTTCCAGCTCTCTTGCGTTTTTCGGAGAAACTGTTGATCTTGGAATAGTCAAGCAGATGGTCAAAAGTGTCCAATAAAGTACGACAGCAGCTCTGCATAGTGTGTATGATGTTTTCCTGAAAGGCTGTAAGGCTGGTGTCGTTGAGCAGCTCAGTGCTTGAGAGAACACCGTGGAGAGGCGAGCGTAATTCGTGTGACAAGGATCCTAGCATATCTGACTTTGCTTTGTCAGACTGCAAAGCTTCAAGGCTCAGTATTTCTGCCGACATAAGCTTCACAAAAGCGCGAAGAAAACTGAGTTCGATATCTACCGAGAACTGTTGAGTGGGGGTTAATGTGTAGATGAATCCTCCAGCAGACCATCTCTCTCTCTTGGAGTCCCAAAGCGGGATGAACGCAACGCTACGTGCAGTAGGAAATGTCTGCTGAATGAGTGCGCTTTCGTTCGCTCGGCTGTACTTGTTCCTGCGCCGCTGCTTGGGAACACGTTTTGCTGGATTTGGACCAAATGATGCAGTCGTGTCGGGGAGGGATGATTCAAGCAATTCATCATCATCAGATGACTCACTAGACTGGATTGCCCCTGCCGCATCATAGTGGAATATTTTTCCGTTAGGATATCGTCGTAACAATTTTGCCAAAAACTTTCCTGGTATGGTTTTGCCAGTTTCTCCGTCAAATGTTGCGCCATGGACACTTGCTTCAGCTTTGGTTGAGAAGCCCAAAACGTTACACATGGCATCTGGAGACTCAGGCGACAATCCTGTTGCTTGCTCGTCGCTACTGCTCGAAGATCCTTGTGTATTTGAATCAAACGCAGTCGCAATTGGGCTCGATACGGGCGGGTCGAATGAACCGATAGTAACGTCCAGGAAAACGCAACCTTCGACATCAAGAGCTTCACGGATGATGTTGGCGGCTTTGGAGTAAACCTGTATGTTGTCCTTTTCGCGAAAGGGCGTTTTGGGGGCCTGGAATTTATATTCGCGTGATTCAAGTGATTTTGCCGAATGCTGAGATGGCTGCTGGGAAGCTTTGTCAAGAACTGGATTTATTTCAACGGCATCCAACGGCGGTTTGCGCAAGCTCAGTTCTGGTTCTGTTCCTAGCTGGGCTGAATGGCTCGTTATTGAATGTTGTCCGTTGATGAAGGAATCAATGCCTCGAGTCATTTGCTCGTGTATTCGACTCGCATTCTTGGATCGTCTAAATTCAAGCTGCTCCATTACAGCCCGTGAAATTTCGCGCAGTCGGGCAGTGCTGTCATCGTTCCATCCAGCGGGAGGCTCCAAACTCGTAACACACAGGGCGCCGATATTGATGCCTCTGCCGGTGCGAATGGGTACTGCTGCGTAGAACTGTCCGGCTTCACCGAATTGGCAATAAGGCCTGGAATTAAAACGAGCGTCCGTGCCGAGGTTGGGTACAAACGAAAGCGGAAGCTCACCAGGAGCATCATTTTCCGCGTTGGGAAGATACAAAACATGATCGCAAGTGCCCTGATCGCGGGGAATGGCAGTGCCGCGGAGCGCTAAAGGAATAGCGCCTTGGTCGCTCCGCAAGTTGGGACCGATGGGCATGGACGGAGCAGTCTCGACGAGAATATATTGGTAGGCGCTGTCGAAGAGTGAAATGTAGGCATGCTCGGTGCCTGTCTGGTAGGTGGCGAGCTGAGCAAGAGCTGTCAGTGCGCTGTCGCTGGAGGTGACGAGTTCGGAACTGGGATAGACGTTGCCATCTTTATTGTAACGATAGGCTGGTGCTAGCAATGGTTCGTATCTGAGCACATGATGTTAGAATTCGTGTCTGCACAGGAAAGACTGGGAACAATGACTGGGAACAATGACTGGGAACAACGACTGGGAACAACGACTGGGAATAATGACTGGGAACAGTGACTGGGAACAACGACATGGGGGCAACCAACTTGAAGGCCTCGCGCTCCCTGGTAGGTTCTGAGACGGTTTTCACTGGCCTTGGGGCCATCGCAGTTAATCAGTATGCGCACCGTTTGGCGCCGACGGTGTGTAGCCGTAGAGAAACAATTGGGCGCTACACTTCTACAGCGAACACGTCCAACAACCTGAAAGTCGCGCCAAAACAAGACGTTACGCGCACAGAGAAGAACAAAAACTCGAATGCACTCTTGCCCTCAGACCATGGTGTTTTTTTTTTCCCTGCCACGCAAACCAATATTGGCTTGAGCTAGTGGTCTGCATGACGCCATGTCCACCAGATCGAGATCCATCTGGATCCGGAGCGTTCGTCCCCCCCCCCCCCCCCAAGACGCCCGCCAAGCACCAGACCATTCAAGACGCGAAAACATCAACGGTCGCACGTCCAGCTCCTTTTCTTATCAGATCCAACAGGTACCGTCTTCTTCATCTCATAGTGCAGTCAGTGGTGGCTTCGCGTCTATGAAGCAAAGTTGTTAAACCATGCAGCCGTTGTGCATTGGCTCGTTGTCTGATCCCGCGATTACAGTACAATGTAACGAAGTAAACGAATGCCACCTTTTTTTTTTGTATTTGCACAGTGGAACATTATTTTGCGTCTGTCAAAGAAACAATTGTCGCATGTTTCGCCCTTGTTCTCCAACAATGTTCTGTTCTGTTCCGCGCAAACCAACAAGACAATGAATCACAGCACACCTCACAACGGTCCCAGAACACTCCCAACCAGTTCCCGAACAATCAATTCACCTCATCCCAGCCCAATATATAAACATGAACCAACTCCCATCAATGTCCAGCCTCACCATCAACCATCCCACAACTCAATCAAACCTCAACAACCGCTCACCAGCACCAACCAACACCCGAACCAACACCCACCACCCAACCAGCAACCATTCCCTCCCAACTCCCCCAACCATGTGCATCGCACAAACCATCTTCTCGTGCGGCCACACCTTCGCAGCCCCGCACCCCTGCAACCGCCGCACCGCCATCAAGAACAAGGTCAAATCCATCCTGTCCACCAAGCCAGAGGAACCCTGCACCCGCCTCGCAAAGACCGAACGCAAGGGCAAGCTCTGCGCAAACTGCGAGAGCCATGTCCGAGACACAGCCCGCGAGGCAGGTCAGCCTTGGAACGTCCGGGTGCTTCGAACACCCCAGAAAATCGCCCGCGGTGCCAACAGCAACAACAACAACACGGGAGGGGCAGTCTAATTCGAGCTGGCCTCCTGTATTGCGATCTGAGCAGGCGGCAGAGACAAAGATTCCTGCACCGGCTAAAGCTAGATCTTTGGGTCGCAAGACTGCTAGACCTGGCGGTACCACTCAGAAACACATTGTCATGAGGCCGCGGTCTCACAGTTATTCACTGTTCCCAAAACCTTCTGTTGCTAACCCTGGCCCTGTGGCCGAAGCAGTACATGAGAACCTGGAGAGGTCTGAACGAAAACTTCGCCGAGTGGGTAAGTCGCATTCGTTGAGAGATGACTCCAGACAAGGCTCGACTATTGATTATCCAGGTACGAAGTCACATCGTATTTATGTCAAGGATGATGAGAGTGAGTACATCAAGGAGAGACGAAAGAAGGAACGACAACACCAACGAGAACATGAGGAGGAGCGTGCGCTGGAGCATGAACGAGAGCTTCAGGAATTGCATGAGCGTGCAATCGAACATCCTCCTCCAAGGACCAACCCGGTATTGGTAAGATTTGCGTCAACTGTTGAGCATATTCCTGCGCCTCAGAGCATTGTGTCGTCGAGTGTAAGCGCTCGTCGTCCGCCATCGTCGAGAATGTCCACGACATCAAGCGCACAGAATGAAGCCCCTCGTAAGCCAAGATCTTTCAGCTTTTCCAACATCTTTGAGAGGTTGTGCTGCGTGAATGGCTCGCAAGAATCGATCAGCAGTGTCTCCTGGGCCTGCCCGTCAGCCAGGAGAATCGAGAGAGGTGAACCCAAGAGAGAGTAAGGTGAGTATCTTTTAGACGTAATTGTGCACTGATATAGAGACAGGAATCATGAGCGAGTTTTGTGCTTTTTTTTTAATATGAATCAACTTTTTGCATTATTTCAAATGTTTACTAGTGTTTTGTTTCGTGAAATGTGTGTGAGTGTGCATAGTAAAAACAGGAACATCAAGGTATGGTTTTGCATCCAAAGAAAAGCATTTGATGTCATTCTCGCTGGCCAATCGATTGAATGAATGCAGTGATGTGTTTACCAAGAAGGGGGGGGGGGGGGGGCGGGGGGGAGGTTTCGTGATGTGGACATGACGTAGACGAAATGCGACCAGGACAATACAGTCGGAGAGGAGTTTGATGGCAGAGAGAGCCGGTACGTAAGAATGCGTGCGCAGTTACTGAGCCTTTCCGTTCTTGGACTCAGCCTTAAACTTGGCGACTTCCTGTTGAACGCTCTTCTCTACACGAGCCTGGAGCTCAGGGCGGTATCCGACCTTGAAGAGGAGCTCGAGCCAGACGAACATAGGAGCGAGGAAGATAGCCTGAATGAGGTTGTCAAGGAGAGCGGGGGCGCGCTTCTCGAAGGCGCCGTGGCCGATGAACTGGGCAATCCAGGAGATGATGTGGACGCCAAGGGCGATCTGGAAGGTGCCGGTCGAATCTTGGAGACTCGCGTAACGAGCGAATGCGGTGCTTCCGAGACAAAAAGCGGCGAGAACAAAGCCGGCGACGGGCTCTAGGAGGAGATAGAGGCCGGAGTAGAGGACGGCGGCTAGGGTACCTAGGTTGAGGTCAAGGTAGGGGACGGAGAGCCACTCTGGGAGGGTAATGAGTGTTCCAGTATATGTTGCCTGGATGAGTTAGCGATGAGCTTCACATGTCGTTGAATCTCGTTGCAGAGCGACATGAGGACATACCATGGCAAAGGCCGAGACGAGGATTAGGGGCACGCAGACCATGTGAATGGCGACGTTGACCGAGTTATGGTGATAGGCACCATACTGCGACGACAGGTTAGTGAGTTGAAGCTATGAGCAAGTGTCGCATGAGTGTCGCGTGAGGTCGACTTACAAAGGTCAACTGCTTTTCCAGATCGAGAGACATTTTCAAGGTATCAGACGAGGCTGGCAGGGTTCTCGGCTAGGGCGCAGAGGTGGCAAGGATTTGCGACAGAGTTATGAGAGGTATTTGAGGTCAGGATTTAGGTGGTACTGTCTCGCTATAACCGGGGAGTCAAGAGTGACGGCCGCGCGGAGAAGCGAGCGTTGCCAAGGAGGATGGGATGGTGTGTGTTGGAGGCTGAGAGCTGACATGTGCCGAGGGAGGGAGCATGAGATTGGTTGGGATGAGGTTGTGGGGGACTGCCTGTGGCCTTGGGGAGCGCCCTGGTGCCATGGGAGAGTTACCCTGTACAAAGAATGGGAAACGAAGGGGTATTTTTCTCGTTCAATTGAAGAGTTTTTGGGAATTACAAAATTGCTAAATTAAGTTGACAGTTATCTGATGTTGAAATTTGTTTTTAATCTTTTTTTCATCCGTGTTGAGGGCATCTTGATGATGCCTGTTGAGCTGTTCATCAGGGCTCAACAGTACTTTTTAGGTGCAGTGTTCAGTGTCCACTGCGTCCCCCAGTGCTTCAAAGGCTGTACCGTGCACGGACCACTCGCGCAACCTCCAAAGCAGATTTCACAAAGCAACCCGCATCATCGTCTCCAACTTCAGCCTGGCCATCACCACTTTCCTTCCCACGTCCATCCTCCTCTCCGCCCCCACGAGTCTTCCCTCCGGTCGGCGAGCCAGCAGCGCATATTCCCCGGCGCGCAACTTTTTGTCACCTCGCCTCTTGCGTTTGCTTGGCCCGACCCCTTTCCTCCCCACAACGACGACGACGACTTGCTTTGCGATCGACTCACTCGACCAGTTCATCTCGCAGATGCCATCGCCAGCATCTCCGTAAAGACAATCAGCGAGCCTAGGCGCACGCGCGCGTCATCTCCTCCAACTCCCGCCGACTGACCACCCCATTCGTTGCTTCACAGCTCCCACGCGACCGCCAACATGTTCTTCCTCTACAACATGGAGCGCAGGGTCACGCTGCACCCTTCGTACTTTGGACGAAACATGCACGACCTCGTCACGAGCAAGCTCCTCAAGGACGTCGAGGGTACATGCGCCGGCAGCTACTACATCATTTCCATCATGGACACGTTCGACATCTCAGAGGGCCGCATCTTGCCCGGCAACGGACTGGCTGAGTTCACAGTAGGCTATCGAGCTGTAGTATGGCGACCATTCAAGGGAGAGACGGTAAGATGCGTTGCAGCGCGGGACATGACAATTGGGGCCGACGACAAGAGTCTAACGCGATGCAGGTTGATGCCGTTGTCTACTCGATTAACCCACAGGGCTTCTTTGCGCAAGCTGGCCCGCTGAGACTGTTTGTCTCTGCTCATGTAAGGAATACTCGAGTTTGATGAGGGAAATGCATCAGCGACATTGTGGTATTGACAACCCCGTGACTTAGTTGATTCCTAGCGATATTAAATGGGATCCCAACGCTACGCCGCCCCAGTTTACGAATAACGAAGATACTACCATTGAGCCCGGCACGCACGTTCGAGTCAAGATTATTGGAACGAGAACGGAAGTCGGCGAGATGTGGGCTATTGGTAGTATCAAGGAGGATTACCTGGGGTATGTTGTCTTCATCACTGAGAAGTTGAGGGTTGACGCTAACGATGATACAGATGTCTCCAGGATTAAACATCTACAGGCCATTCGAGGCATATGGTTGTCCTCGACAGTACCTCTTCGTTTGTTGATGCCGTTGCATCTTTTAATGCCACAAAAAATACTAGAACCGGCGCAGGAGTGTAATGATCTTTGTACTATGAAAACAAAAATTGTTTCGTGTTTTTTTTCTGGGAATGTAGGGACCGCCATCTACCAACAATAAACAATATCATCTTGACCCAATACTGCGTGCAAACTGAACAATCGGCTGCTACAACTGGCAACTGCAAATAAAAGCTACAAATAATTACTAATAAACAAACGTTTAACATCCCATCCAAACAGCCACTTCTCGTCTCAACTTCATAAATGCGCCTGTATCGGCGCTACACCCCACTTCCACTGTTCCCCCGCAGACACCGCGGCCAACTCCCCGCCGATTCAACGCACCCGACGGCTGCTATTGCCGTGACGAGCGTGGGGGTTGACCATTCTATTATTTAAGAGCTTCAGCTGCCGTTTACTCTCTCCAACTTTCCCCAATACGTGTCACACCAACAATTACATTGAAAGAAGCCATGTCTGTCAACACTATGAGAGCAGCCAATAGGCTCAAGACGGCCTTTGCCCAAGGCAAGCAATCCATGGGAATGTGGCAGATGATTCCTGGCGCCAATGTCTCTCGCATCCTGGCCCATTCCGGCGTGGACTGGGTGCTTGTGGATTGTGAGCATGGAAATATGGATGGTAAGTTTTCACTGGCTTGGGTTTCGGATTTGTGCTGATGATGTAGATCGGGCTATGCATGATGCTGTTCCGGCGATTGCGGCGGTGGGAGTGTCGCCGATTGTGCGACTTCCTGACATGCAGTCATTTATGGTGAAGCGTATGTATTACTGGACAATGGACTGAAACAGAACTAATCGTAGTAGGTGCTCTTGATTGTGGTGCTCATGGGGTAAGTACTTCTAAGGTATATGTAGATGCATGCTAATGAATAGATCCTCGTCCCCCTCCTACGTACGGTTGAAGAAGCCAAGGCTCTGGTACAGAGCGCCAAGTTCCCTCCCATGGGCAAGCGGGGTTTTGGATCACCCATTGCCATGGAGCGTTTCAAGCCCGCGCCGTCTTTCACTGAGTACCTGCAGCAGGCTAATGATGCCCTGTTGACCATGGTGCAGATTGAGACCAAGGAGGCTCTTGAGGCCGTTGAGGAGATTGCTGCCGTCGAAGGCGTTGATGTCCTTTTCATCGGTCCCTTTGACTTGGGTAAGTGAACTCGCAAGTCTGTCATAGTGACTGTGCTAATGATGTAGGCAACAACATTGGCCACCCCATCGTCACAGCGACAATGGCACCAGAGCTCCAAGCCGCCATTGCTAAAATCCTCGCCGCTGCCCACAAAGCAGGCAAGAAATGCGGCATCTACTGCTCAACGGGCGAGCAGGCCAAGGCCGCGGCGGCGCAGGGTTTCGACATGATTAATGTCTCGACGGACTATACTGCTCTGCAGTCGCTGGTTGCTTCGGAGTTCAACATTGCGACGGGTAAGACGCAACCTGAGAAGGGAAGTTCGTACTAGAGGCTGGACATGGTAGTGCTGTAGCCAATACTAGTAGATAGGCCTGAATGATTACGACTTCTCGGCCTGGTCCATTTTGGTCTCGACTTGTTCCTCAGTGAAGCGATGCATGAGCTTGATAGCTTCGCCGGCAGCGCTGACTTGTTCCTCAGGGGCGCCTGTTTTGGCAATATGGATCTAAGGGGCGTGAGTAAGAGTGTAATTGATTGAAGGGATAAAACATACCACTGGAATGTCAAAGTCGTAGAGGTTGCGCCATTGCTCGGACTTGGTGAGGTCGACTTCGGTGTAGTCGAAGTGGCGCTTGTCCCAGACGTTGGAGAGCACGGATTTGGCCTGGTGGCAGAGGCCGCAGTTGGTGCGGTGGAAGAGGGTGATGCGGACGGCGTGGAAGAGGGGGCGGGTGGCGAACATTGCGTTGCTTTAGAAGATGTATTGGATTGAAAGATTGAAGTGAATGGGTTGAATGATGATGAGATGCTTGTTAAATTAGGTGGTGCCTGAATTTCGGGGCTGCGGTTGGCTGCTCAGTCTCAGCGTAGACGTACATTGCAAGTAACTCGACTTTTAAAATACATATAAATCAATCAATTTCTGTTAGACGACTTGGTCCAATCCTCATATTTCGAAGTTATCGTAGTTTTTTTTACTGCGAGTATGCAAGAAATATGGTGATGGCTTGTAACTGTCACTTACACTGCTGTCACAGTTGGTGAAAGCACGCAGCGCCTTTGATCATGTTCTTGGACTAGGAAATAGACCGCAGTCAATTTGGTGACGGATTCTTATTTTGATTAATCTTTTCCATCTCAATATAGCTAGAATTTTAAATTTAACCCAAATATATGCCTCTTACATCACCTCGGAGTCTCTTGGCTGGACTGTCACAACCAGAGCTATGAGACCCCGCATCACATGGGGCAGGCGGTGTGCATCGAGCTCTCGAGATGTCAAAATGCGCGGCAGTATAGTTTCTAGAACATCCCACCCCTCCAGAGAGGGCTGCACACAAACGACGCCGTTTGAAGCTATCTGCACAATTGATTCACCATCTCAAGACTGTCACTCACTGCTACACACAGCTTGAGAAGCACTGCACACAAACCATGGCGCAAAAGTGTGTCCACCAGGGCTGTGGCAAGCTCTTCACAGATGCCACCGAGGCGTGCCAGTACCACCCGGGCCCTCCAGTATTCCACGAGGGACAGAAAGGTAGGTTTCTAGAGTCAAAACTACAATTGGCGTATACTTACCTCTTTAGGCTGGAAATGCTGCAAACCCCGCGTCCTCACCTTTGACGAATTCATGGCCATCCCTCCCTGCACAACCGGCGTCCACTCGACCACCGACAAGCCTCCCGAGATCGAAGAGAAGCCCAAGCAGGACGATGCAGCCATCGCCAAGAAAGTAGACGATCTAAACGCCGCCGCGACTCGAACGCGTGTGCCTGTCCAAGCAGCCCAGCAAGCGCCTACTCCCCCGCCACCACCACCAGAGTCCGAAGATGACGACCCGAGCCTCGAAATCATTGATGGATCTACGTGCCGTCGACGCACCTGTGGCGCGACATACAAGAAGGGAAGCTCGAGAGAGGGCGAGAAGTGCGTGCACCACCCTGGTGTACCGATCTTCCATGAGGGCAGTAAGGGCTACTCGTGCTGCAAGCGCAGAGTGTTGGAGTTTGATGAGTTTATGAAGATTGAGGGGTGCGAGACCAAGCAGAAACATCTGTTCATTGGCAAGGGCAAGAAGGGCAATGCTACTGCTGGTGGGGAGGAGGTCTTGACGACTGTGAGGTGTGTATACTTATCTGATCCAAAATGTGGCGACAGACGACTAACGATGGATAGACATGACTTTTACCAAACAGCGGGCAATGTCCATGCATCGCTGTTCTTGAAGAAAATCAACAAGGAGACAGCCAAGGTCGAGTACAAAGAACAAGAACTGTCAGTGGATTTGGTAACGACCGACTCGCCGGCCAAGCGATACAAGGCGGATATTCCGCTGTATGGCAAGATCGACACGGAAAAATCATCACACAAGGTCCTGGGAACGAAGCTGGAACTGAACCTGGTCAAGGCGGACGGCGCATCGTGGCCAGTATTCCGTGGTGATGAGACGCACAGTGGCGAGATCTTGCAGATTGGCAAGGCGGCATTGGCGAAATAAAGTACTGAGAGTGATGATGATTATCAGTGATGAATTGACAGCTGGGAAGGATAGTACTTTTCTATAGACTATAAATGATTTTTTCCTTTGGGCGATTGAGGGTTATTTATGACTGGGCTGTGAGAACCCGTGTAGGTGCGGCAGAGGACCAGTGACGCTACCAGAGTGAATGCGACGAAGCGCTAACTCGTTTGGTGGGTGGTGCAATGGGTTGAAAACAACGGGGCTTGCACATGAAAGAGCCAAGGAAAGCATATCTTGGGCGCCGAGAGATAAAGCATATGTTGGGGTCAGCCTATCTCCAGCTGTGTCTGTGGCGCAGATAAGTGAATTACCTATCTTATCGACTTGCGATATTGATCGATGATTTCATGGTGTTATTATACAAGTAGGACCAATATTAATTGATGGTCCCCAGACTTAATCGCTTGAACTTTAGTTGACTGTGGATAGACGTCATCTGTTCCGACATCGCCCATACAGACCACGTACACTTACTACATCAACTCAATTGAACAGCCATTGGACATTGGATCGCAAAAGTTCAAAATGACAGCAGAAGTCTCCCACGGTCGAGGCGGCGCCGGCAACATCACCGCAGACGACACAAAGTACGTTGATGGTGAGGTAGTCCGCTCCGGCATCGAGGGCAGCCACGGCGACGGAGCCTACAGCGCAGGACGAGGAGGTAAGTTTACCCAGAAGGATACATATGGTAGCAGTTGCTGATTTTGCTAGGCGCCGGAAATATTGGCGACGTAGGCACCGCGGCAACCGTTCGCAAGGACGCCGACATTGTGCCCGACGTGGCTGTCAGAGCGCCGCCAAAGGACCAGGACTTCCATACCGGTCGGGGCGGCGCGGGCAACGAGCATCTGGCGGAGGGGCATCACAAGAAGGGGATTCTGCACCATCATCATCACGAAGACAAGGAGAAGGGGGATGCGCCGGTTGGGTTGGCGGATAAGTTGAAGGGCAAGTTGTTTGGGGCTTTGAAGAAGTGATACGACAGGAAAGGGAATTAGAGTTGGAGGCTGAGTTGGTAGTTGATATCTCGTATGTATTTGTCAGTTTCTGCAAGGGAATGGATACCGTTCAAGACTGGTGCCTTGGAAGACACAGAGCAAAGACGCGGAGCCGTCGCTTCGAGGCGGCATTGACATCGCAACCTGGCTGGCTCAGAGATGTTCCCGTGATTGTCCCACCTGGCTAACTTCATCCACTTTGAGGGATAGAGCGCATCCCCACAGCGCTTTGATAGATCAGCGATCTGCCGGACGAAGTCGAGGTGAATGGTACAGATTGGAGTTGGTTGAAGACGAATAGCAGTGAAGTGTGAGCATGGTAGTTCAATGAAGAAAGAGATAGAGTTATGTGTCATGCATGTATCTAGATGTAAATATGCGCGACAAAGGCAAAAAGTCGAGGCGGTAATGACCCTGGTAATACGAACCCTTGAATGGCTTATTTAGGGCGCCAAGGTATGCGCTGTGAGCGACGGCGGACGATCCAGCGCCTAGCACTGCCCTTATTGCATTTGTGAGAGGAGATGTGGGTTTGAAGGGATTTTCTTTTTGAGCAGTATCTGCCGAGATGAGAATGGGATAGAAACATATAACCGTGGAGGTCCCCGTTTGTTGAGCTGGAGATGTTTCGCTGTGTTGTGTTGAGGGAAGGCTGCGCCAAGGAACAGTACTGACAACGACTACCGAATGCTATAATATTTTTCTTCCATTTTTACCATCTCGAAAATGGTTCAGCCATGCGCATAACATTATTTCGTCTTGGAAAATATTTTCTTCTCCTTCACGTGGGTTGAATTTCAACATCATTGGAGCACAGTCACTCGCCCTGGTCAGGACCCTTTGTTCTGGCAGCGGGCGCTAACAGAATCAGGCGGCCACTGAAGCCAGCTGAAGGACCCCCGTAGTGACGAATTGCGGGGAGCTTCAGCTCCAACTCTGGGGGGTACCTCGCCACTGAACAACCGCAGCTAGGTACATCCCTAGGCAACTGGTACGGGTGCAGCATGCCGCCGAACGCGTCCAGGCCAGCCCTGGGAGGTCTTCGTCATTTATCTGGCCTGTCCAACATCTCCAGGAAATCATACCACTCCTTCGCCACTTCGTCCTTTGAAGCCGACGACGAGCGATCTTCCACCGATGAAAGGATGAGCGATCCCGAATCCGACACTGACACTCTGCGACCCGCGTACGTGGGCCATGATGGGCGCCCGACGAGCTCCAAGGAGGTTGCTGGGTGGTATATGTATGCGTTTGCCGCCGAGACGTATGTCATTTGCGGAATAGGTATGTTTACTTTATTTTGGGAGAGCAATTATCGGGAAAGCATTTTCCGAAGCTTCCTGAGTGGTGCGGCGCCGTTGAGAACTTGTAGCTAACGAACGGCGCAGCTTCGTTTATTCCTATCCTGCTCGAGTCGCTAGCCAGAGAGAATGGAGTCCTGATATCCGATCCGACAAAACCGTGCGGCACGAGCGATAGTAAAGGCGAAGAAGATGGCCAGTGTGTAGTGCACATCCTGGGCATGAATATCAACACTACGAGTTTCGCCATGTACACTTTCTCGGTTAGCGTTCTCATCCAAGCCTTGTTGGTGGTGAGCATCAGCTGCGCAGCCGATCACGGAAGTTACAGAAAGAAGCTACTCTTGATGTTTGCCTGGGTGGGCAGCTTCTCCGTCATGGCCTTCATCTTCATTTCCAAGGAGACGTATATCCTCGGCGCAATCCTCACCATCATCTCGAATACATCCTTCGGAGCGTCCTTTGTGCTGCTCAACTCCTTCTTGCCGCTGCTGGTGCGAAACCACCCAGAGGTGATTGAAGGACGCACGGCACAGACGCCCGATTTGGGAGACAGCGTGTTTGAGTCTCGACAGTTGGAGGATTCCGTGGACGAAGTTCCCCAGGCCATGCTAAATTCGACATCGGCGCTTTTGGCGGATGAAGCTCCCATGACGACGCAGGGCACTAAGGCAGGCATGACGCACGAAGAACTTACATCTAAAGAGCTACAGCTGTCGACTCGAATCTCCTCCAAGGGCATTGGTATTGGGTATCTGGCTGCACTGTTTGTCCAGTGTCTCGCGATTGGCATATTGCTTGCTATGAAGAACACGACTTGGAGCCAGCGGGTGGTTCTGTTTATCATTGGAGCTTGGTGGACTGTGTTCACCGTACCTGCTGCCATGTGGCTGCGTCCTCGACCTGGGCCTCCTCTGAAAATCAACGGCAAAACAGACGGCATTTCCTGGTTGTCATATTTCGTATATTCCTGGAAATCATTATTCAAGACCATCAAAGCTGCGAAGGGCCTGCTCGATATCATGCTTTTTCTCTCAGGATGGTTTTTGCTATCTGACGCAATCGCCACAACGAGCACGACAGCTATCCTGTTCGCCAAATCCTCGCTACACATGAAGCCATGGGCTCTGGGAATGATTAATGTAATTTCCACCATGTCTGGTGTCTTTGGCGCATTCGGCTGGTCCTGGATCTCCGGATATTTCGGACTCAAACCCCACCAAACCATCTTAGTGTGCATCGGACTGTTTGAGCTGATCCCACTTTATGGTCTGATGGGATATCTGCCCTTTGTTAAGAACTGGGGCGTCTTGGGGCTCCAGCAGCCGTGGGAGATGTACCCCCTTGCAGCAGTTTATGGGCTTGTTCTAGGCGGACTTGGCGGCTACTGTCGCTCCCTGTTCGGCGAGCTGATTCCTCCTGGCTCCGAAGCTGCGTTTTACGCACTGTATGCCATCACGGATAAGGGATCAAGTGTGTTTGGTCCGACGATTGTGGGGGCCATCATTGATAAGACGGGCAGTATTAGGCCGGCGTTTTGGTTCTTGGGGGCGTTGGTGGGATTGCCTGCGCCGTTGATTTATATGATTAATGTTGAGAGGGGGAAGAAGGAGGGTGATAAGTTGGCGAGGACGATCGGTGGGTTTGGGGCAGTCGAGGAGGAGGATGCCGCCGATTATGAGCGGAGAGGGATGTTGGGTGATTTTGAGGAGCCTGAGGGTTCGGAGAGTCGGTGAACATTGGATATAGAAGGATATATGGGACATACAATACAGAGGATATATTGAGCATAGCAAGGCGTTCCCCAATTTATTATGTTCTGATACCGCATCTCCAGTTGCATATCACCACGTTGCAGCTCGACATTTGCTTCGGTCAATTATGCATCATGTGGAATGAAATTGTCATTGAAATGTTCTTAAATTCATTATATATCTACAATGGTGATACATGCCCGCTTAAGCGGCGCAGAGCTTGGCAAACAGCGCAACAGGCTTAGGGCAAGCGCGGACCTTTTTCATGGCAGCGCTGCTGTAGCAGTCCTTGTCGTTGGCCTTGCAGTCGAACTTTTCGCAGCCGTCGCCGGGGTTGAGGATGTTGTGCTTGTCAGCGAAGGGGTTGCCGTACTCGCTGGGAGAGATGTTAGTGACCATGGCTGGGAGATTCAATTGAGTAAGTGGAACGTACTTGCTGAACTCGTAGTAGGCGTAGTCGGGCTTGGCGGTGGAAGAGTATCCGAACTGGAGGGGCTTGGTGAGGGTCTTGTCCTTGGCGATCTTGATGGTCTGGGTGGGTGTGTTAGTGATGAGCAAGCTAGTTGAGCAGAGAGAAAAGGTGCTTACAGATCCAGAGGCTCTCAAGCTCTCAGCGAAACGCTCGCCATTCTTGAGTGCGAAAAGAGGACCAGCGGCGCTGCCGTCGTAGGGGAATGATTGGACGTAGATGGTCTCGGTGCAGTTGTTGATGACAACGGCGGAGTTGGGGTCGGCCTGGGGAGCGGCGGCGACGGCGCCAGCGAGGGCAGCGATGGTGGCGATGGAGAACTTCATTTTGATTAGATTATTAAGATGTACAATTAATAGAGGTGAGTATTGATGGAGAGTCAAGAGCAAAAAGTCGGGGGCGGCGAGGGCTTCTTATTGTCGTCAGAACCCCAACCTTTTTTGTTTACTTTGGGATTATCATGCTGGGGGGGGGAGGGGTTGTAAGGTCCGCTCATACGATAGTAGACCACAAGTATGACATCAAGCTCGGGGCATCTAGAAAGCTCAATGCTGATCCGGGAGCCATTAATACGAGGGAAATCTCCAATGTTACCCTGGGGATCCCTGGGCTTACACGCAAGATCACCTAGTTGGTGCTGGACACTAGGCAGCTTTGTCTTAGACCTTGGTACAGCGCTCGTGTCGCTGTGGGGGACATTGTCAGCACAGAAAGTCAATTTTGGCTGTAAGAGTAGCATTGGTCGCCCAGCGCCAACCTTGTAGGTTACAGCGCCGGAGACTAATTGCTGAGGCACATCGGTGTAATTACCGGTGGGTGCTTGGTGCTAAAAATAAGACGGAGTGCCGGGGGGATCTTGTTTTCATCCCAGATTTGACTTTTGAATACAGTATACTGGTAGGTTCGGAATTGAAAGTCTATACTGAGGGATTGGATTTTGGTCTGCTTGAAATCCGCTAGCAATACGGGCTTGGCGATTGAAAAGTTGGAACAGAAATGAGACGTTGAGCTTACAACCGTGGGTTGCCAAGGGATCAGCTGTAATCCAAGAGTTTAAATTACAGATTATGCCGTCATCACGACCGAGGGCTGTGGTGGTTCGATGTAACATGCGAAAGGACAGCTAATGAGACGAAACATTGTCTTGTGATCGACAGTTCGCTGTGTTTTATTTAGTTTTGACTTGTCCATAATCTTGTCTCAATTGTCGTGTTTACGCCTTAATACAAAACACCTAACAACTTCACTCGATTGTACCGATACAGACGATTAATAGCCAATTGAGTTCAGTTGCGTTATCAATTGAATGAATAAATACAATACATATAATTGAACAAACTAAAATAACATGCGTAACAGACTGAACAAAAAGCGCGAACCTGCTACTGCGCAGGGTGAACCTCAATAGAGTCCATGTCCTTTATAATCAACGTTCGCATACACTCCTGCAGAGTTCTCCCACCCACCATCTCGTTCGTAAAATGGACAATAATCGGATTCCTAGATCGCATGTGGCACCTTGGATCACGAACAGCCGGCCGCAGCACCAGTGCAACATCTTCCCCCTCAACCTGGCAACTAAGCAGAGCCACAGTCGCAAACTCCAACCAGGGAATGCGCTCCATATCACGCGCAGTGAAAACACCCGATAGAACAGGAAGCCCGATACGAACGCTCTTGCCATAGACAACAAGCGGGGTGTCCATTCTCTCACACTCAAATACCGAATCGACGTTACCGCAGTGCTCGAAATAGCGCGGCGACTCTGCAAAAAGCCCGAATTTGCGTTCGTCGCGGGCGATGGGTATCTTCGCGGCTGCCTCATCAGCCTCCCTCGTGGTCATTTGGGGAAGTTCGATATGTGGATTGCGAGCAGGCTTGATGGTTCTTCGCGGCTTAGGGGGAGGATGCAAGAACCGCTCTAGATTGAATGGCTTGCCCCAGGCGAAGATGGAGTGGTCGCCTGTAGCTCTGGCGACTTCCTGCTGAAGCCTGATGAAGGCCTTTTCGGCCTCTCCGTACAGGAGGGGCATGTTGATGCCAAAGAGACCCATGAGGCAGTATGCGATGTCTTCCGTGCGAGTGGTCTTGCGGAGAGCGGCCCACGACATCTTCTTGGCAGCACTGGCGCCTGTAGGGCCATATAGGACGAAACGGCGCTCAATGCCCGTTGCCTCTGTCACCAAGTCTGCTAGTTTTTCCCGGTCGCCGAGGAGGGACCAGTCATGGGAGTAGAATCGCAGATCAAGTGGTGCGAGAAGCTCCTGGAGTGTCCATCCGCGAGTGAACCACCGACTGTTTTTGAATTGGTCGCGGTTGACTCTGAGTCGAGAGGGCGGGTCGACGTCTCCCAGGAATGCATAGCAGACGGCCGAGTTTCTGTACCACTTGTACATGGAGTTGATTGCTTCAGAGAGCTCTGAGCTGCTTCGCTTGTCGATGCAGCATCTGGAATTGTTAGTGATGATATGTGTGTCATGAGGGGGCCAACTCACGTATCTACCCAGACCCAATCAATGTCGTCTTTGGCAGCCTGCTGGCAGCACCAGAGGATCTTCTGGTAGCCCTTCTTCTTGCGCGACGATGGATCGCTGAGCTCCTCATACCTTACCTCTTCCTTCCCCCATGTGTGTGACAAGATGGCATATTCGGGTTTCTTGGGCTCTTCCGAGAAGTCGCGTAACTCGGGGTACTTGGTTCGGGTGCTAAGCAGCCTCATTGTAACTGATTTGCTTGAATGAAATGGTTTGACAAAACTTTGAATGGTCGCACAATGGCTGAAGCCTCTTTAATAAGACGAGTACCAACTTGTGAGGGGGACTTACACATATCGCCTTACACAAATGATTGGTCTAGCCTGATCCCTCAACGCCGCCGAATGCCTGGTCGGCGCTTATTTCGTTTCATCCCTCCGCGACAACATTTGGGGCCCGACGACGCCTCAGCGCTAAAAATCTTGCCAGTTGAGTTTAATTAGGTGTGCCAATTAACGAGAGTAAAAATAGTAGGCCTAGATAAATGTAGCGGACAAAAGGGTATCATCGAAAAGAACGTCCGTCCCAGCTCCCTCCCACGCAGAATGCAGCAGCGCCAAAACCGACCTTGTGGCTCTCAATCCCGAATAAGGCTCTAAGCCATTGACATATGTTCTAATTATATCTCTGTCCAGGTCTGTTGTCGCAGCCAAACCAATGACAGCCACTGCCCACAGCAGTACAGGAGACATGAAATTGGACGCTGTCAGCTGCGTGATGATTTCGAACCCAGGCTTTGCGACGCCTCCACTGTCCTCTCCTCTCAGCTTTGCCAGTATAATGAAGCATGCGCATGTATACAGCTGCAATGAAGCATATGACTGCTCAGCGATGACGTTGTCCCTCTCACTCCGTCCCCCCTGGCACACCATTTGCTTCTCGTTGTGGTACGCAAGAAGCTGTCCCTCAAGGTCGTCCAGTTCATCCAACCATGTATCGGACAGCGGACAACAGCGCAGCAGAAACGACAGCTTGTAGACCACATCGAACAGCCTTGCTGGCAGTCCAATCCACAAACTATGCCTCCACAGACCATAGTCCATTCGCGAAGTGTCGCAGAGCGCAATCAGCTCACTAACCGACCCATACTGTGCATTTCTCTCTGTATGGAAGAGACAGGTAATTGCGATTCGGTAGATGAGACTCTCAATCTGCAATACTTGATGTATCGTCGTAGGTGGCTTATTCGCATACCGTTGCAGGAACAGCGGTCGCGCGACAGCCAAATGCGCAAATGACGGTGGTTGTTCAGCGCTGCCAAATTTCTCAAAGATGTGTAGCAGCAAGATCGTACAGAGGACCCAATCCTCCGGCGGTTTCGAGCTCGATAAGTGTTTGCCGAGAGCCTGCAGTGCTTTATTGTGATGACGCAACGCAGCACCCAGCCAGCGATTATCCGTCGAAGATTGTTGCGCTATTCGCATGGCAGACAGTGAGAGCCACATGTTCATGTATGCCGGCGAGTCGGATAAGATGGGCATACTAAGCGGCAACAGACTATAGCCATCGTCAAAGTAAGCGCCGTGAAGGACGTGATTGGAAAGCCGAGCAAGATCCCAAAGATACCCAGACGAGATATCTCCTACATCTGCCAACGGCACCGTATTAATCGCCCGACCAACAGCCAACTTCACATCTTCGCTCCTGTGCTGAACAGGTCTCCTCTGCAAAGCCTTACACGGCTGCGGCGACGACGCCCTCGAACTGACAGGGGTGTTCTTGCGACTCACATCCCACTTACACTCAACATGTCGATTCTGACACCGCTGGCAAGTAGGTTGTTGCTCATCGCATTTTTTCTTCGCCGCACGACCTATCCAATCAGTACCATACCTCTTTGGGCTCATTTGACTCACATACATGGTATACAGGCCTGATTAGACCGCGGCGCCCTCTTCGGCTTTCCAGAATGCTGCACCAGTCCACCGGACCAGAGCTCGAAATTGGCAAACATATTACACGGTGTACCGTAATGCTGGGCGAATCGTCGTATGCAGGTCCAGCGTAGCGTGGCGGAAGACTGGATTAGGTTTAGGCGCCCAGTTTATATATCATCGGCGCAGTAAAAAATTGATGGGATGGCGGATCTCCACTGTCGGAGCGCGAGGGAAAGGTTTTCCCCAGGGCGTCCCCAGAGGGCGAGTCAGGCGTCGGAAATATAACCGGGCACCAGAGTAGCGTACTCTTGATTTCATTCAAACTCTCATCACGACTTACATCTAATACTTATATCTTACTTTATTGACTCATATCTTGTTCCGAAGCATCCCGCAGTATTACTCTTGACTGTAGTCACTTACACAATGTCTCTCAAACTCGCCCTCATCCAGCTCTACTCCCACGTACGCTCACCACCAGCACAATTATAAACCCTCACTAACAAGACAGCCAACAAACTTCCAAGACAACTTCTCCCGCGCATGCACTTACATCCGCACTGCAGCCTCCCGCGGCGCCGACATCGCCATCCTCCCCGAATACCACATCGGCAACCTCCACCACCAGCTCAAAGATGCGTCTACCATCTCCCAATCCGCCACATACCTATCTCAGTACCAATCCCTCGCCAAGGAACTAAACATCGCCATAGTAACGGGCACCTTGCTCGAAGAACTCATCCCTCATGAGAAAGCTCCCACCCCAACACCCGGCAACACCATCGCCAACGTAGCCACATTCATCTCCCCCTCCGGCGAAATCCTCTCCCGCTACCAAAAGAAGAATCTATGGCACACGGAGCGTCCCCAACTAGCAGCTGACATTCATTCGCCGCACAGGGCCTTTGACACACCGTGGGGTCGCATGGGCATGCTCGTCTGCTGGGATCTCGCTTTCCCCGAGGCATTCCGCCAGCTCACAGCCGACGGAGCCCGTGTCATCATCTGTGCTGCGCACTGGACAAACGATGATGGTGGTGAGGGGTTGAACATTAACGGAAACTGTGAAAAGGTCTTTGTGGATGCTACTTGTGTGTCAAGAGCCTTTGAAAATACCGCCGCCATTGCCTTTGTGAACGCTGGTGCGCCAAAGGGCAGTGGCGGAAAAGACGAAGCCGGCGTCAACTGGCTAGGAGCTAGTCAACTCGCTTTGCCCCTTAAGGGATCTTTGGGAAGCATGGGTCCCGAGGAGGATATGAGCATCGTGGAGATTGACATGAGTGTGTTGGATGTTGCAGAGAGCGTGTATAAAGTGAGAGCGGACCTTGCCAAGGAGAACTGGCACTATTGAGCATACACACCGGACGATCATGCCTCGTACAAGGCCAGGAAAGGCAGAAGCAATAATAGTGAATAAATCTAAATATTTATATGAGAAGAAACTGCCCGCATGCTTAATTCTCCAAACGCCGGCCATCCAAACCCAACAACTATACACGGGGTACATCCTCCGCGTGTACATGTCCGTGACATCCCAATACTAAACACCAAATTCCCAAACCCAGCAGCTGAAATGCTTCAACCTTCAATTTCCAACGTATAAATAAATAAAAGCAGCCAAACATAATCAAGTCATTATTCAATGGTTGTCCCACATACCAGGCATTCCGCATACTCAGTCCATGTCTTGACTCCCTCAACGCCTGTTCGTAAATCGGTAATATCCCACGTTACGGGAATCTCAGTAAGTCGCAAAGTCGCCTCGAATAGTCCCTCATAAGGCTTTCTGTTTGCTGGCTTCCTGCCCCGACCTTTTTTAACTGGCGCAATCTTTCGCGGCGGCTTCCCCATGGGAGCGATAATTGACTCTTCCATAACAGTATCCATATCTTTTGGTGTAGTTTCTTTCGGTGTGGGCGTCTCTGTCGGAGGAGTAATCTTCTTGCTCTTAGGTGGAATAATGATATCGGTTGGCGGCTTTTCGCTGCTTTTCACGTCCATGGTAGCTTCTCTTTCTTCTGACTTGAGTTCTCGCGGACTCAATGGCTCTTGCTGATGCTGATGCTGCTGCTGCTGTCCCATCTCCACGCCATTTATGATAGGCATGGGCTCGTCTTCGGGTTCCTTCTTAACCACTGGTATATGTGGTTTATCGTTGCCGAGTCGCTCGTATATTTTAGTGAGGACCGCGTCCTTGAGGCACTCGTGGTGCATCCATGTTCCACAAGCCGTATCTGTGCAACCAATGAGAGTCTTGTCCGGATTTCCCGGTGTTTTACACTTGCACATCAATTGCACTGTCTATAGTTCAGCCAGTTAGCGTGTAACCCCAGTAGAACGCCGCTTGAGCAACGTACGGAAAGCTCCGACGATCGGATGTCATAACCCTGTCTCCAATAGAGCGCCTCCTGTGTATCATCGTCGTTCGATTCGACCCAGTGGTTGACTTTGGCTTCTGCCGACACGCTCAACACGTTGATAACCTCCACTGCATACGCGTTAGCCAATGCCTTGTCATGGGGGCACCCAAGCGACCCTACTGTGGTTTGACGCAATCAGTTCATGCGCGCCATGATATGGCTGGCGCCCGCTTATCGTCATATTCCTATCTCGCGTATTTGGCCAGAGTTCGTCCGGTGAATACATCCAATAAATGCGAGCGTAGACGTGATGGTCATCTGCCGCTCGGATTTCCAGTATCTGGCCGACCCAGAAATTGCTCGCTCTCGGATTCAGTATCGCTTGGTGGCCTTGTTTTTGTAGTTCGACGGTATTTTCGTTTGCGACGAAGACAAAGTCCTCGGTCTGGTATTTCTGCCCATTTACTATTTCGCACTACAGTTAGCCACCGAGCTATCAACAGGATACCAGGGATGATCCGTTTTCCCAAACTAATGACTTACAGACAAAGCTATTGTAGCGCGACAGGCTTTCCCACTGATCTCGAGGCTCGACCACGTACCGTACATTCATAGTCTGGTTCGTCTCAAACTTGCCCTGCACCTTGAACGGCGATGTCTGAAGACCGCCTATCATCTTTCTACCGCCTTGCGATTCCTTATTTTTGCTGTTCTTGGATGGTTGGACTATGTCATGTTTCGCACTGTCGACATTGGTGGGCTTGGTCGTAACCGTGAACGGACACTCTGCGCGGTTCTCTTCGGGAGCGCCATGAGGACGTTTGCGACCCTTCTTCGAGCTCATAGCTACGAATTAGAGGTGCCGCGGCCGTTGCGACGCGTTGAGGATAAAGTTGCGGGAGCAGTTGCTGGCGGAGTAAGGTTTCCCGTATCGTCCGTCCCCTCTTCGTGGCAAGCTAATAAAAAGTTAAAAGCTCCGGTGGTGGCGCGTTGCCCCAATGGTAGTTTGGATCAACAAGCTTATGCGGGGACGGTGCCAGTATCATCAAAAAATGCGACGATTAAACAAAAAACAAAGCAATTTCAAGCAAATATACACAGCAGCCCCTGTTTGAAGCGGACGCCAACCGGCATCAACACAATGGACAGCGGGCGTCGTGGTTTGTTGGGATGGTGTGGAGGACAAGATTGCTTCGGCCACGAGGGGAACGCGCGGTTGCGGTGCGGTGCGGTGCGAATGGGATCTCCAGCCGTTAATTCTCCAGTGGCGTTGTTTTTGGCGTGTTTGGCGTCGTTTAGGAGCGGAGACTTGGGTTAACTCTTCTGCAGCGACGTGAAATAGTGGCTAAATTAAAACAATTACAGCGACTGACACGACTAACAGGCACTGTAACTCCCTGAAAACTTGGGGAGCCGTACCCGTCTCTCCACTATACTATGCCTCGACAGCATCAGATTTAAAAAAAAAAAAAATGTAGAAAAAGTGCCCTTTTCATCAATTGATTGCCTCGTCTTGACTGTCAGTAGCTTGCAACAAACACGGGATGAACTTCCAAAGATGCACTAGCCGTGGAACCGTGTCGAAGCTCCGTGGCCAAGTAAGCATCCTGCGAGGCGATCCTACCGAGACATCCCACACACACCAACAACTACTCCCGCAACTTGGTGAAGAATGCTTATTACTCATCGCTGCATGCGGTAACACCGACTGAGTTGTCACGTACGCTTTGATATAGAATTCCATAGTTGTCTGCATTTATGACTGCAGGGCCCGGCATCAATCTGGCTACACGCGTGACAACGCCGTCGAGACGCACCTATGGCGATTGAAGTCCGAGCCAATTAGCATCTTAATATAAACGGCACCCTATCAATATAGCTCCATTCGGCTTATAGCCTGTACATCCAATGACAATATGCCCGTGACGAAGATGCCGCCGTGGTGACTGGCTCTAAGCCTTTGCCAGCACTGTCACAGGCAGGTATATCACAACATCGAAACAACATAAATAATGCCAGAAATAGGACAATATCCACCACCTATATCTAGCGAGCCCTTGTGTGTGCGACGCAGCATTAAAGCCTGATACTGCTACTTTTATTGCACCCAAGAACAACGTCACGCGCGCTCAGATGTCGAGCCTCAAGTTCCAATATGCGTGCGTCAGCCCCGCCGAGTACTTGGATCTCATCACCTCTCTTCAACTGACATACCGCCACGAAATCGGCGGCCATGCGCCTCCTCAGCACAACGACGGAATATCCTGAGCTGCATGAATTTATATCAGAGGATGAAATACCCGCCTACGCCATCCTGTCTCACAGATGGGGCGATGAAGAGGTCAAATACGAAGAGATAGCCGACCCGGCGTCGCGCAACAAAAAAGGCTATCAAAAGATTCTTTGGTGCTGCCAGCAAGCTGCGAAAGAGAATATCGAATGGGCATGGGTAGATACGTAAGTGAAGTAGCTCTTGAGTAGAGAAGATCATTAACATACGTCATGTCAGGTGTTGTATCGACAAGCGAAGTAGCGCTGAACTTTCAGAGGCTATTAATTCGATGTACGCATGGTATCGCAGCGCTGCCGTATGCTACGCATTCCTGCAAGACGTTCCCACTCCAACCTCTAATTCGCTCAATGTAGGAGACTTCCGCAACAGCCGATGGTTCACACGCGGGTGGACACTGCAAGAACTCCTGGCGCCACAGGAAGTTGTATTTTATTCTCTAGAGTGGGTTGAGCTCGGACGAAGAAATGAGCTTGCAGAGTTGCTTTCCGACATCACAGGCATTGAGACGCGTTTCCTGCTTGGGGAAGACTTATCGGTAGCTAGTGCTGCGAAAAAGATGTCGTGGGCAGCCCATCGAAGTACGTCCCGTACGGAAGATGTCGCCTACTGCCTCATGGGACTATTTGACGTGAACATGCCTTTGCTGTACGGTGAAGGCAAGAAAGCTTTTATCAGACTGCAAGAGGAGATCGCGAGAGTAACAGGCGACCATTCGGTCTTTGCGTGGGGTAGACCCTTCCGATTGACGCAATTTCTCAATCAAGAGCCAAGCCAGACAGGACTATACAACAAGACGACCACGGAAGAAGACTTACTCTCTGAAGATGAACCAATGCTCGGCCTGTTTGCAGAGAGTCCCCGCGCATTCGACAACAGCTCAAGGATCAAGCGACTTCCCGGCTTCCAAGGTATAGGAGTTCCTCCCACGTTCTTCGGTACAGGCGTCCGCATTGGACTCCCAATAGTGTCCGAATATCTAACAGATCTTCACGACATCCGCTTCCCGTGGCTCAAGGAAGCATCCATTGCCCTTCTCGGATGCCGGATAGAGCGCGAGCATCAAAGCCTCCTTGGACTACTCCTCCAGCCCTGGGGGAAAAGGTTCTTCGGTCGATCTCGCAACCTGATCCTGATCAATACCTATCCCAACATCATTAGCCCAGAGGACCCCTACATGGAGAGATTTTTGCAAACGGTGGTCATCAAAGCTCCAAAACCCATTACCGATGCATTGAGTGTTTTATTCCTACAAATTAGACTTTCGTCAGAAGAGCAGTTCCCTAAACTGAAAGGCTCGGTTCGTGGTTCTAGTGCCGCGAAGTGGGATAATGCCGACCACGTTATGAAGTTTGACTATCGTGATCCTTTCACGCTGTCACTAGACTTTCGGACGGAGCAAGAGACGGCGGTTCTGGTGGTGAAGAAGGCTCTTTCGCATGATTTGGTGCGGGAGCTCGCGGGTGTTCCGGGATTCACTGAATCTACCGTCTATAAGGAGCTGTGTGAGGATGAGAGCTCGCGGGGGTTCTTGATCTTTCAGCAGAAGGCGGATGGCGTTGACAGTATAACTCCGTCAGATGTTTTGAGAGAGTTGGACAGCTCTTCGAAGAAGTTGTGCCCAGTATCTGAAGCAGAGGATAATCCTCACTTTCCAAATGTTCAATGGGTGAGGTGGAAAGAGAACAGGGCAGTAGAGTTTACCACTGCGAGTGGGATTTTTGATATGCAGTGGACGCATCACCATAACATGGCAGAGTGGAGGGACGAGCGATATACCATATTGTCTTTGAGTCTTTCTTATCGTAAGCTGTAAGATACTGGCTTTGGCAGTGTAAAAATATGCAGGATTATGAATACCAGCGTAGATGATTCATGACCCTATGCTTCCCTGCGGGACATTTTAGACGCCATAACCACATAGTCTAAAAGTTCTAGACTCTGACTCAACTCTTGATCATTTCCGTGATCGTCCGAAATTTCTATTCTTGTTCTGATTAACCCCAGACCATCAGTGGATGTGCAACGAAAACAGCCTCCCGCCACACCAATGCAAGCGCGCCCACATGCTGGACCACAGTGGGCTGCGCTATTCCATATCTCGACTGCCGACACGCTAGAGCGCAACGGCGAGGCAAGCGGCCAAGAAATATATTTTCCGATTTGACGATGAATTAATTACTAATAGTCCTTATCGCGGCTATAGCATATGGTCAGGTAGCTGAGTTGACAGACGCCTGGAGAGAATCGTTTTTTCGTTACCAACAACACGAAACATCTCACCAGTTCATAATGGCCTCCGGATCAATTGCACCTCATACGGTGCCCAAGGTAAGTGAAATAAACAAGACAAACCCAGGACATTGCTAAACACTCTCAGCTCAATGACCCTTCTCTGTTTAAACAAGACGTAGTCTACATCAACGGCCAATGGCAGCCCGCCAAATCCGGCTCTACATTCAAAGTCCACGGTACACCACCTTCATCTCATCTCATGAAACAACAACTAATAAACCAGATCCCTCAACTGGCAAACTCATTGGAACAGCTCCAGAGTGCTCAGATGAAGACACCAATGCCGCCATCCTCGCCGCCTCTGAAGCTTTCACAACCTTTCGCAAGAAAACAGGCCGAGAACGGGCCAAGCTTCTGCGTCGGTGGTATGATCTCATGATTGAGAATGCGGCTGATATTGCTACCCTCATTACGTGGGAGAACGGAAAGCCTTTGGCAGATGCAAAGGGTGAAGCTGCATATGCTGCGAGCTTCCTGGAGTGGTTTAGCGAAGAGGCTCCTAGGGCGTATGGAGATACGATTCCCGCCACTGTTGCAGGCAATCGAGTGACTACCGTCAAGGAACCTGTTGGAGTTTGTGGCCTGATTACACCGTAAGTAATACTCAAGTGAACTTTAGTTATGGCAGTGACTGACTCCCTTAGATGGAACTTCCCAGCTGCAATGATTACGCGCAAAATCGGCCCAGCTCTCGCAGCAGGATGCACAGTAGTCTGCAAAGCACCCGGTGAAACCCCCTTCACTGCTCTCGCTCTCGCAGAGCTGGCACATCGCGCGGGTATTCCCAAGGGTGTTGTCAATATTCTCACAGCCTTAGACAATACTGTCCAAATTGGAGAGCTTCTCACCACGTCACCCAAGGTGAAGAAAGTCTCATTCACGGGCTCAACCAACGTTGGCAAGATCCTCATGAAGCAGTCCTCATCCACTCTCAAGAAACTCTCCATGGAGCTTGGTGGGAACGCGCCCTTCATTGTGTTTGACGATGCAGATATCGATGCAGCCATTGCTGGCGCTCTTGTGTCCAAGTTCCGCTCTTCAGGCCAGACCTGCGTGTGCGCCAACCGCATCTACGTCCACGAAGCCATCTACGAAGAATTCACCACCAAGCTCGTCGAAAAGGTCAATGCCTTCAAAGTCGGTCACGGTTTCTCTGAGAGCGTCACCCACGGCCCTCTTATCCACGGACGCTCCGTCGCAAAGGTGGAAGCTCATGTTAAAGACGCCGTCAGCAAAGGTGCCGTCCTCCTCACGGGTGGTGAGAGGATTCCAGAATTGGGAGAAAACTTCTACAAGCCTACTGTGCTTCGCAACATGACATCTGACATGGCCATTGCCTCCGAAGAGACATTTGGCCCCGTGGCTGGCCTATTCTCGTTCAAGTCCGAGGCAGAAGTAGTGGAACTTGCTAATGCGAGCGATGTCGGTCTCGCTGCATACCTCTACTCCAAGGATCTGAAAAGAGTATATAGAGTAGCTGAGACATTGGAAGTAGGCATGTTGGGCATCAACACAGGGTTAATATCGGATGTTGCATCACCCTTTGGTGGTGTCAAGGAGAGCGGCTTTGGTAGAGAAGGCTCCATGTACGGCATGGGCGAGTATCAGACGATTAAGATGATGACGTTTGGTGGGATGGGCGACCGATTGCAAGGATAGACTATAGAATGCCATAGAACGAAAAGTCCAGCCCATTAGAGACAGGTAAAACTCAGCATCAGCGTGATCACATTGTTTGGAGTCTGGAAGAATCGGCAAACAACAGACCTGGAAAATACAGTGGACCGCAAAAGGCGCGGGACCCGAGCTGAAGCTACTGGACGCCCCCCTGGAGCAGAATCGGCGGGCAGCGCTGCAAGGGGGGACGAAAGACCGCTGGAACCCACCGACGCCCACTAACATGCGCTAAGGATGCGCTAACATCCACTGATGGATGTGTGGAGAGCTTCGTGTAGCGTCACCGAGGACCAAACTTTTGCCTTACCCCCCGTACGACCTACTCATGCAACGGCGACAGTGTGACTGGAAAAAAATAAAATCAAAATGTACATGTCATTTAACGACACTAAAGAAACTATATAAGTGACACACCCGGGTTATTTGCCCCTCATTCATCCCCAGATCAACCAGAGTGAAGCCATCATACACTTACTTGTAAAACTCACTTACACGCAACCATGGGCTCTACCGGCGCTTTCTTCACTGACGAGCCTGCTCAACCCTCCGTCAAGACATCCTTCCCTGGTCCTCAGACCAACAAGGCTCGAACGGATCTTGAGCAAGTATGGGACGCTCGCAGCGTTAACCTCATTGCCGACTATACCAAGAGCAAGGGCAACTACATCGTCGACGTCGACGGCAACACCCTCCTCGATGTGTAAGCTCTCCGATCCTCTTATTCTCTTATACTGTTTCCTCTACACGGTTACTAACAAGCCCAGATATGCTCAAATTGCCTCCATCCCCGTTGGCTACAACAACCCCACGCTCGCCAAAGCCGCTACCTCCCCCCAGATGATCAACGCCCTCATCAACCGTCCTGCCACGGGCAACTTCCCTTCCAACGACTGGGCCGACATTCTCCGCACCGGCATCCTCAAAGTTGCCCCCAAGGGCCTCAACAACGTCTACACAGCCCTCGCCGGCTCTGACGCCAACGAGCTCGCCTTCAAGGCTGCGTTCATGTACCGTCGCCAGCAGGAGCGCGGCGGCAACGACGTCGACTTCACCCAGGAGGAACTCACCTCCGTCATGAACAACCAAGCCCCCGGCACTTCCCAGCTCTCCATCCTGTCGTTCAAATCTGCCTTCCACGGCCGTCTCTTCGGCTCTCTGTCCACCACGCGCTCGAAGCCCATTCATAAACTTGACGTGCCTGCCTTCGACTGGCCTCAAGCGACTTTCCCCCAGCTCAAATACCCGCTCGATCAACACGAGGCCGAGAACGCCGCCGCTGAGCAAGCTTCCCTCGATGAGGTCGAGAAGCTCATCCAGACGTGGCATCTCCCTCCTTGCGCTGTGATTGTCGAGCCCATCCAGAGCGAGGGCGGTGATAACCACGCCTCTCCCCAATTCTTCCAGAAGCTACGCGCCCTGACTCGCAAGTACAACGTCCTCCTCATCGCCGATGAAGTACAGACTGGTATTGGCGCCACGGGCAAATTCTGGGCCCACGAGCACTGGAACCTCCAGGATCCTCCTGACATGGTGACGTTCTCCAAGAAGGCCCAGACGGCGGGCTACTACTATGCCTCTGAGGCGCTGCGACCGAACAAGGCTTACCGACAGTTTAACACGTGGCTTGGTGACCCTGCGCGCTGCTTGGTCTTCCGTGCTGTCATTGAGGAGATTGAGAGACTGGATCTTGTGGACCACACTGCTCGCGTGGGTGATTACTTGTATGGCAAGATTGAGGCACTGTCCAAGAAGTATCCTGAGCACTTTGGCAACTTGCGAGGCAAGGGATGCGGAACATTCATTGCCTTTGATAGCCCCAAGCGGGATGCGTTCTTGGCCAAGGCTAAGACGGTTGGAATTAATATTGGTGGAAGCGGTGCGAACAGTGTTAGATTACGGCCCATGTTGACGCTGCAGGAGCATCATTGCGATATTCTGATTGATGCGCTGGAGAAGATTGTCAAGGATCTCTAAAAGTTTATAATGAAGAATTCTCTTGCTATTTTCGCTCATTTCAATTATCATGCCCATTGTCATGAAGTTTGCATTGCCACTCCTGGACTGTGAATCCAACAGCAAACGTTGTCACCCGATCTCGGAATGACGTACAAGCCTCTCAGACCCTGGAAGTCGCATTTCGCTACGGCACCTTGCCGACACAACGACAACTAGCGTGGCGGCACGCCCAATGCAGTCTAGTTTGATGGGCCATCGACCTGCCAGGGTTGCTTGGACCAGATGCGATGGGTCTGTTGAAAGTTTTAGCGCGGCGGCTCGACAAATGCAGTATAGTGGCTTCAGCCAAGAAACTCCACCGAAAGGTTCGAGATGCTGGACGATGGAGATGGCACGAAGATTATTAGGAGGGCAATTTCACTAGGGCCTTTGATGGATGGTGTCAAGAATTGGGATAGGCAAGGGGAATGGATATGGTAATGTGTCAAGAAGTTGTATTGAGGGCTTGGCTATTCTATTCTAACTGTTGCGCTTCGGGCTTGAGGCGGGACTGTACGGGATTCAAGCCAGCGACTTGTTCGTTGGTGAGACCCTCAATCTCGATGTAGGGACCCGCGTAGTTCTTGCGTCCGTCGACGATCCATGTTCCACCGGCGATGAGGAGCATTACCCCAAAGGCGACGATGCAGTAGTTCATGTTGGTGGAGTCGACGGGACGTGCGGGCGGAAATACGAAGAGGACGGTTGTGAGTATGGACCAGAGGATGCCAACCTGAATTTTTGTTAGTCGGAACGTTCGGGATGAGTCCCAAGACAAACACTTACAATGTTGAGGATCCAGCCAAAGGGTTCGGGGATCTTGAAGGCTCTGTTACTGGGCAAGGCGCGTCTTCCCCGTAGAACGTTGATGGCCGGTGGGATGGCATACGTGACACCCAACGCCACGACGGAAGCTGCAGTAATAGCGTTGAAGCTGCTGCTTGATCCGAGCAGGATGAGCCCAAACACCACAACCCACGCCGCAGTCCACAGAAGAGCATTCAGCGGGACTTCCAGCGTGGGATGCACCTGAGCAAAGAACTGGCTGAATGGCATGCCGCGGTCTCTGGCAAAGGCGTAGCTCATGCGAGCACTCGTGCAGATGAGACTGACAGTCGTAAACATCATGCAGAGCAGAGGGAACATGAGGAGACAGACGCTGCCGGTGCGGCTCTTGGTTGCGCCCATGAAGATTTCGAGTAGAGGGCCGTATGGGGCATTGATGACGGCGTTGACGTCGTCGAGGACAAAAAGGAGACAGGAGAGGAAGATGAAGCCGGTGGCCATGCCGATGGCGATGCAGTAGATCATGATTCTGGGGCCTTTGATGTGTGGCTCTGGGATTTCTTCAATCATGTGAACCGTTGCGTCGAACCCTGCGTTACATTGTTAGTAATTATACTCTGTCAAAAAAAAAAACAATTTTCTTTGGTACCTACCAGTCAATGCAAAGGCGCCTTGAAGTAGACCCAGCATCCACGCAAGACCATCCGGCCATTGGACTTGGTTCTCAAACCCTCCATACACAAACGAAGCAGGCTGATAGTCGGGAGCTGCACAAGCAAGAACAACGACAGAAATGACAATCAAGCCCGTAACAGACCAAATCAACGCAGCCTTGGTGATGTGTGGCAGGATCCTCGTCAGATACACATTGAGCAACAACCCCATGAGCGTGATGGCGATATACATGAGGAACTGCACCCAGGACGGCGCTTCCCACTCCGGCTTCATGAGCTTGACAATGTTCAGAATGTACGTGCTGCCCAACAGTCCACCGGTAGCACTCAACGCAACCCACCCCGAAACATTGATCCAACCCGTCACGTAGCTGACACCACGGCTCCATCGCTTCGGACACACAATCGCGGCCCAGTGATACTGTCCACCAGCCGTGGGATACGCAGACAAGAACTCGGCCAACGAAGCAGCCAGGCACAAGTTGCACACTCCCGCAACCAACAGGCCCCAAATCACAGCGGTAGGGCCGCCGGAGGGCAAGGCAACATTGAGAGAAGCCGACAGGGCCGTCCAGGTATTCAAGATGGCAAAGGCCAATCCCAGCATGGACATGGTGGAAAAGTTTCTCTTGAGCTCTTGGGCGTGGCCCATCCGCTCGAGAGTTGCTGCATCGCCGGCGTAGTATTCTGGATTCCGTTTTCTGGCGTCCATCTTTTGTGAATGTGAATGAAAAGAGAGAAGAAGGAAAGAGTTCAATGAAGAGAGAGAACGAAAATCTGGGGGAGAGCAGAGTATGGGGGAAAAAACTAGCTTTGTTCAAAGCAACGCCCTGGCCCATGGGGCCCCGGGTAGAAGGATTGAAGGAAGAGTCATTACACTGATTGGGGTAAGGTGCATTACTCGCTCAGGACCGTCAGGGTTAAGTTACTTGGCGGCGCTAGGCTCTTCTGCCGAAGCCACTGATGATGGTGTTCTCCACTGAGAGAAAGGTGGATCGGCGACGAGATGAATAGCTGAGGGCTGTGTTGCTATCTCCACTGGGGTTGCGTTGTCGCAAGGAGATATCCGGGGTATTATCGTTGCACTGGGAAGGGGTAGATAGGCGTAACTAGAGATATGGTTGCAGGGTGTGGGATTGGACGCAGTGCTGGGGTTCTAGAAGAGTGGTCGTTCACGACGAAGGGTGTTGGAGATGAGAGGGAGCGGCAACGAGAGTGAGAAAATATGAATTTGTATCGAAGCATTGGAGCAGGTAGTATTGAAACAATTCTCATTGAAAATGATTTAAAAAAAAAAAAAAGGAACTCCTTATGAAAGCGACAGCATGTTTGATCTGGGTGACATGCAAGGTAGCTTCCTCGCTCTTCGCCTCACAGCAACCAAGCAATTCAGACTGCATGTATACCAGCGCAATTTAAACCCTTGAACCGATTTCATCGACTTCCAAAATTTCCATTATATTCCAACACTTAAACCAAATTGAAACTCCAGCTGCAATTCCCCTTTTCCATGTCCGTTTGAAAGCGTTGCTGCTCAGGTGTGCCTTCCTACCCGGCAGGCCACGACCAATTCAGTGAGGCGATGAGTCTCGCGATGTCGGCACATCTTGGCTCTTTTTTTTAATATTCAAGAAACTTCAAACTCGAAGGTTGAAATTGAAATTGAAATCTGACAAATTCCGCATTCTTGTCCATGTCAACCCGCTCGCCTCCCATTCACTGCTCAAGTTTGCAGCCCCATTAACATTACCCTAGTCCGGGCAAGTTCGAGCTCGCTGGCGAACGGTTGATCAATTGCAGCACGATAAGTGTTTTTCAAAGACGCGTGCTCCATACTCAACGAAACCAAAAGCGAGTTGATCATCTGGACATCAGCCTTGACAAGCTCTGCGGCCGGATGCGCATATATCTGATCAAACCTGTCTTGGGTGAAGACCTCTCTGAACGATTGCGCAGATCCCGCGTAGTGCATCATTGACGCGACCGTCTTTCTAAACAAGTTGCTAAGCATCATTACGTTGTCTACGCAACTGATAATAATGTTGGCGGTATGAGCGTTTCTTGGTCGATGCATAGTATGGTGCATCACTACTTCGCTCTCTCGCATTCGTCTTCTGATGGTAAAGGTCCTCGCTCTTGCGACTCTCAGTTTTGCTCGTTTCTTTTCTAGCTGCCCAAGAACAGCTTTGACGTATTTTGGGTTTATTGGAAGACGGCTGTTGGCTTTTGCGTCTTGATCACCCTGGTGCTCTGTTGCGTTTTGGGTCGGCGGAGCTTCGATGACAGAAACGGAGACAGGCCTGGAGGTAGTTTCATCCTTTGCATCCATTTTGCTTGAGAAAAGGTAGATTTGATGGGTATATTAGCGAAATTGGGATATTTGGCTACGGGCTCATCGGGGGTCAGTCTCGAACAGTGGTCAAGAGGTCTTGAACCGGCACGACTAGCCTCGGAAGCTTTAAAGAACTTACTCATACAGCCAATAGAAATGATGAAGAGAATGCTTCTGGGTGAACTTTTCTTGTTAGAGAACCGCTGTGAAGTAATATTGCCCGAGATGCCTTGCTTGATGCTACGTCCAATACAACAGGCAAGATCGCGGTCCTTGAACTAGCTATGAATACCAGGACGTGCAATCCCTACACAGGAAAGAAAAAACTCTAGACAAATTGTAGGTAGAATAAATAGGTGTAAAGGGAAGAAAACGAAGGCGTGTTTGCCATCTCAGCATGAAATCACTTTGTTGATGATTGAGTAAACATATGACACCAGCCACATTGTGAGCCAGTTGGCGACAACTGGCAGACAGTCAGAGCTGTGCAAGAATTAATACAGACTTGGCTTTGCAGAGGCGCAGCTCGTCAATATTTCACAGAATATTCGTTTTGTTTGGGTAATTTTTTGGAAAAAAAAAAAAGGAAGAGGAAAAGTGAATGTAAAGATTTCTGTTTGGTTACTCTGCTGATCGAACTGCTCATCGTTGGCCTGGCTTCGCTCATAGGCTACAGGCGTACAGTGGGTTGCAGCGTCTGTTTACAGGGGTCCGCCACTACTCGCAGTGCTGACGCCCCCCTCAATTTTCTCACTACCGCTAAATACAGCGCTGTCCCCGTGTCCCTAGAACCACAACCACAGTCCCTCCGCAGCCAATTCACCACTCGCCATCAACCATACAACGCCATATCCCAGCAAGATCTATAATGGCACGAAGTTGGGCACGTAAAATATTTTCAAAATTCAAATATTCCAAAAATCAGACAGAAAAGCTCAGCCGCCTTCCCATTTTAGAACGACAAACCATTGCGTCTCAAAGACAGTTCACCCTCACCCCGTCTTCGTCGAGCGCAAATTTGGCCGATTCACCCGCCACTATAAACAGCCCTTTCTTTCGTCTGCCTCATGAGATACAGCTTCAAATACTCAATGCTGCGTTTGGAGACCGCATAATTCATCTAGAAGTGTTTGAAGATGAGGCTCACCGTCTTGTTGGATACGTCTGTCCTCGCTCTGACACGAGCCGTCACCCCCGATTCGCAGAGGACATCATCGAGGACAAGTGCTTCTGGAACAGACGAAAGGACACCAACTCATACAGCCCAGAGAAGGACCCCAGAAATGCCGTCGTCGGTGTCCTGGGATGGCTCATGTCATGTAAGATGGCGTAAGTTGAAACAGCTAAGCTCATCCGGCCAGGTTCATGGTGAAATTAACTCTGGTATTAGATATGCTATCGGAATTGACGTGCTTTACACCTCGAATACTTTCTGTTTAGAAGGTCGAGATATGATTCTACATTTCAATAACTGCATTCTGCCGCAGCGATCCAGTTCCATGACCAAAGTCGAAATGGTTTGGAAACTGTCGGGGCTCATCACAGACGACAATGGCCTGCTGGATCTCAAGGCACACTTGGAAATACCTCCCCAGATGTTTCCCAATGTCCAAGACCTGTACATTTCTTTCAACTGCTCAGTCTTTCAGCCCATCGACGGTGATGAACTCACGCTGGACACGGCCCCTCTGATTGAGGAACAGTTCCTCTCGCACATCGATGGAATGGTGCGCGACCTTCCATCTACTGTCAAGGAAGTCAATGTCGCCATACCGTCAAATCTGTCTGCTGTAATGACGGGAACCGCGAACAAAGCTGGTGGCACTATTGACCAAAGCCTGCCACAGGATGGGATTCGAGTGTGGAGGCCATTGCCTCCGGCTCAGTGGAATAAGGGAACATCGGCGCCCGGATACTGGCTTCATACATCTGGATATCAGTATCCATTTATAAGCAAATGTCAGTTTCCCTTAATGTAATATTCGTGTCCTAATCAAAATTACACAAAATGAAAATGATAATTTATGATTGACTTGGTCGTATCAAATCACACATTCTAATTCTCTATATGCAAATATCACTTGTAGCAGACTATGAAGAGGTCTTTTCTGGCGTGGTCGATGCCGAGTCTCCAACAGCCACGCAGACATATGTGTCCTGTTTCAACTGACAATCGCCGTTGTTATTCAAGGCAGGATTCCAAGTGATCAGCTGCTTCAAGTTTATGCCATTCGCACTGCTTATCGACTGACAAGTGTCACCATCAGATACCAGCCAGTACTGGCTGCAGTTTGCCACTGTGCCGGATTGAGTTGGCAGTGAAGTCGGCTCGGTCGTAGTTCCAGCAGGGCTCGATCTCGTTGTAGGAGTTCCCGCGACGCCAACGCAATAGTACACGCCATCCTAAAGAGCAGAAGACAGCCTAGTTAGCAAAACGCGCCTCAAAAATAAAATAAAATAAAATAAAAATAAAATAAAAAAAATCACGTCAATCTAACGCAGCTACTCACCTCAATCTCGGAACAGTCAGAGAGAACTGAAGGATTCCATTTTGTGAAATCAGACTTGGAGAAAGTGCCAAACATTTGCACAATCACGTCACAGGTATCATCGTCTGAGGTCTGGTACCACGACTTGCAGTCAGAAGGTGCACCACTCTCAGCCGGCTTGCCTGGCTTGGTTGTCGTTGGTGGCTGGGGCATGTCGCCGGACTTGAAGTCGGCAACGCAGTACCAGTAGCCGCTCCAGAGACCCTGGCAGTCTCCCTTGAGAGCAGGGTTCCATTTCATGAAGAGATCCTTTGTGAGATATGGATACTGCTCTAGGGCGGTGTTGCAGTTGTCATTCTAAGCTGGCGTTAGCATTTATGAACTTCATTCACGGCAATGGCTACTTACAGCTGATGCTTGCCAGAAGGCTTGGCAGTCGCTTGGGACGCCAGTCTGCTGGGGAGAAGCAGTGAAGCTGGAATTGATGGTGGGCAACATGGTCGGTGTCCAAGCGGTGGGCGGAGGTACTGTCGCATTAGTAGCGCTGGTGTACCATTCAAAAGTCGAAGAAGACTGTGGCTGGATGCCAACGCAGACGAACCATCCATTGAAGAGACCTGAGCAGTCTTTTCCGACGAAAGGATTCCATTCGAAGCTAGGTTATCAGCACACGGTGTACTATTTCATAAAAACCAATGACGAGAACAGAACTTACAACTGCTGAAGTGTGACCTCTGCGCCGTACTCATTCACAATATTCTGGCACGTATCTCCTTGCGTCACATAGTGCCAATTATTGCAGTATGACGGCTGCCCCTGCTGCGTCTTCGTGGGCGGCCAAGCCGTCGGCTTCGTCGTCTGCGTAATATTCTGCGACGTGATGGGATTTCGTATCGAATATGGCGTTGACACTTCTGATGTTGTCTTCAACGACGTGGATGAAGTAGTCTTGGTAGGCTTGCTGGTCGTAGGCTCGCTCGTTGTAGGCTTCGCAGCACCAACTCCTACACAATATGCCTCGCCAACCCAAAAGTTCGTGGCACAGTCTTTCGACACAGCTGGATTCCACTTGAAGAACTGATCGGCCGTGATGCCAAACTTCTTCTCAACGCTCGGACAATCGTCGCCCTTCTTGATGGTATACCACGCATTACAATTCGAAGGACTGCCTGTCATGGTTGGCCCACCGGGAGTAGGGTCAGACTCGGCAACTCCCACGCAGTAGGATTCGCCAACCCAAAAGTTTGTCGTGCAGTCCTTGGATACGGCGGGGTTCCATTTGAAGAATTGGTCTGCTGTGATGCCGAATTTCTTTTCGACGCTGGGACAGTCGTCGCCCTTGACGATGGTGTACCACGCGTTGCAGTTTGAGGGCGAACCGGTCATAGTTGGGCCCGCGGGCGTGGTATCTTGGCTAACAACTGTTGACACAGTCGCCGCGAGGGCGATAATAGCGTGTTGCTTCATCATGGACGAGATGCAGCAATGTCACGCTGTGAATATGTTGGTGACGGCACGAAGCGACTGACGTGGTGTTGCCTCAAGACAGAAAACGAGATGATTTTCCCACGACTACACGACCCAATGACTTGACTCATGAAAGTTACGAAAATGACTCCCACCTACACAAGGCACATCAGAAACAGAACCATCAATCTGGCAATTCGCGCCGCTCGGAGGGCTCGGTGAGTCGGGCAACTTTTTCTTCACCGTAATCATCTTCAGGGGCTTGATTACTTTCATTTGCTTTCGGCCCTTTCAACAAATTTTCTTACCAGTCATTTGTATGCGATATTTTTGCAAATTCTGCATGTTCCCATTGTAAGTTCCATCGTGATATTGAAACAGGGCCTGACAGGGCGCGCGTTGGGCAAGCGAGGCTTCCGGAACATTGCACTAGCGCTTACACTGGAGAACAAGTACCGATACAAGTTCAGGTACCGCATCCACAGTATCCAACGTCGACCCGTTTTGATAGGGGACCCCCTGTAAAAAGAGATAGAAAGGAACGTAAGAGTTGCCTGTTTAGGCTGAGGAGGGAATTGTCGGGGAATAGTCGCTATTGGACTGGGAGTTGACAGCACCGAAGAAGTGGTCTGGTGGGATTTGGTTTACTTCTCTTGTTGTGCCTGTTGCCGTGGTCAATGTTGAATCACTTCGTTTGAGTGCATCGCAAAGTCGAGATGTATACCAATCTTGTCAATTCGGCCCTGCTGATGAGCGGCTTTGCTCTTCACAGCGTCAATGCTGGAAGCTGGGCATGGCAGCCCAAAGTCAACACTTCTTTCGCAAGCATCGAGAACACTGAACCACTCTCAGGCACTGTCAAAGGCATCAAGACAGAAACTGAATTGCATAGCCTGGACAAGCGTTACTCCTACACAGTCAACACCGACGCCAAACCATGGCCCGGTTGCACTATCCGCTACTGCTTCGCAGACGACGACACCGAGCAAGCCCTCTTCGACAACCTCAAAGACGCCATTGAGCGCTGGTACCGCTCCGGCCTCGACAAGAACTCCTTTAAATGGGAGAAAGTCAGCCGCGATGAATGCGCCCAAAAGCGCTCAACCCATCTCGTTATCAGCACCACCCAAGTCAAGTCTCACGATACTACTGTGGGTTTCGAGCCCGCTGGGCCAGGCTTTCCTGGTCCTTCAATGAACCTGTACGACGGCGATTTGAAAGCTCTCGATAAGGTGGCTAGTTTCTCCCACGAAGTTGGCCATGCTTGGGGTCTACGTCATGAACACCAGGTTCCGCAGTACTGGAAGACTGGCGAGGGCTTTGCGGACGCGGTGGGTGGTGCCTCTGCTGTTTTCGGCAATGGGAACTTCCACTGCGAGAACCTCGCAGACTATGAGGAGAAAACGGCTTTTGTGAGGGATACGATGGGTCAGCCCCCGAATATTGTGAAGCAACTCTGCACAAAGTATTCCATTGCCAGGCAGTACAAGTTCTCGGCGGTGAATTGGTTGCCTGATACTTCTGGAATCGTTGCGACAGATTCTGATCAGGGTGTCGACTGGGATTCCATTATGGTGAGTTGAAGAAGTTTTCGTGGAATGAGAATGAAACTAACGGAGTATTGCTAGCTGTACCCTGGATTTGTTGGCAGTGGCGATCCCAATGTGCAAATCCTGACCAAGCCAGATGGTTCCTCAATCACTCAGAACATCAACCCCAGTGAAAGAGATGTGCGAGGTCTGAACAAGTTTTGTGAGAATGCAGGACCCCCTCCGCCGCCATTGTTGGTGGCCAAGTCGAATCCGAAGAGAAGCAGATTCCGCGACTTGTTCAAGAAAGACAATGGGCCCAAGGGGGGTTGCTAGGGGCATTGTAAAACATAGACATAGGATTGAGGTTTTGGTACACTTATTTCAATAAATATTTATCCTTCATTTACGTTCAACCGGACCTTTTTAACGAGCCGCATTGTGTGTGCATATCTATGAGGACGTTTTTAAACAGGAAAAAGCGAGCTGAATGGCAGGTGCAAGTATGAAACAAACATCAATTAAGTATATGAATGAATAACTAATTTTTTCCATCCGTCGAATTGTTGTCGGGAATAAGCCCAAAGCAGACCAAGTTTGGACCAGCAGGATCCAGCACTAGAGGCTTAGGCTTGCCCAGGTTCGAAAACAACTCTTCAATGAGAGAGCCATCATCCAGATCTAGAGCCCAAGTCATCAAACTAGAAATAGTTAGCAACTCTGTATTTAATCTTGTACCAGTGCTAGAATGAACTCACCCTCCAATGCAGTGCTCGTTGGCCCATTTCTGCTTCATTCCCAGGGTCAACTTGTCGTCAAACGACACCCACTGGTCATTATCCCAAGTGACAATCTGCACCGCAGCCTCTTTGTCCAAGGTAATCTTGGCGCCGTCTTTGATCACTGCGTTAATCTCTCCAGCAGAAAGAATTCCAGATGTCTGGGTGCATTTGCCTTTCTTTCCGCCGGATGTGAATGGACATCCTGCGGCCATACAGTTGGGGTCTTTCATGGTGAAGCCTGAGAGAAGCAACAGTTAGCAATAAAGTCACGCGATCGAAAAATATGATGAACTTACTTCTTCCGTAGAAACCAAGGCCCATGTTCACACGCGCTGGGTTAATGTTGTTCCTCCAAAGTAGGTCCATCGCAAGGCCAATCTCAGTCAAATTCGTGTGGGCTTGGGCTTTCGGACCAAGTGAGGGGATGTTCCCGTCCCAAGTTCCATCTGCAAATTGTCGCTTTGATTAGCGATGATTTTGGAGTTTAGATGGTCAAGTTTCCACTTACGAATGTCATAGGTCATCACGTTGAACCAATCCACATGTGGTTCCAGGCCGACAATGTCAAAGTGCTGCATGTACCAGTATGAAGACGGCAACGTAAGAGAGGTTCCATATCGCTTGCCGCTTCCGTTGAGACGGGCTCTCATGTTCTGCATGAAGGTGACGAAGTTCTTCAAATCATCTGCACTACCTCCACGATCATCTGCCGCGGGATACTCCCAGTCTGCACGGAATTAGTAATGCTCTGAAATCCCCATGACATTCAGCAATAGATATAAACTTACCTATATCAACACCGTCAAAACCATAATTCTGCATGAACGTAATCAGGGCGTCGAAAAAGGTGTTCTGGGCTGCGGTCGATCTAGCCAGACGGGAAAATGTCTGCTGAGAAGGTCCAGGGTCGTTGAATGCCCATCCACCAATAGCAATCCAGACCTCAAGATTAGGATCTCTCTGCTTGAGGTTCGTGACATCCGCGTATAGCGCGCCTGTGGTGGAATCCATGGGCGCAATTCGGAAAGTGTTTGGGTCAATGAGGGCAAAGGCAAAGTTGATGTGCGTGTAGTAGCCCAGAGGAATCTCGGATGGCGACATAGCTAGAATATGTCAGTATATTTAATCATTTCATCTGTCAACTTCAACTGACTGTCGCATGCTCGTTCTGAATTCCATGCTTCGTAGTATCCAATCAATCTGTTGTTCGATGTACCCTGGCTCGACGAACACGAAGGAGCCGAAACTTTCTTGCCGCCGCAAAAGTCATCGGTAGTACCGCAGAATCCATATTCACTGCAGCAGACATTGAGAGGGCATTTGTCGGCCTTGGACCATTTCATGCCCCATCCTGGGTTGCAATTGCTCTTCTGGTCGCACGTAGAGGTGCAGTTCTCACCGCAGAACTTGGGGCCCAGGCCGCAAGCGCCATTGCCCGTGGCATCACTAAAGCACTGTATTAGTATGTTAAAAAGCAGTCATCCGTTTCAACAACTCACAGTGGACCGCAGCATCCTGACTTGCATGGCTTTGTCTTCGAGCAATGGTAATCTGGGTTATCATCTGCGGCTGCGAGTGCTGGACCCTGTGCCGCTCGAGCTTGAGAAGCGAAAGAAGAAGCTGTTGTAAAGTTTGTGATTTGTGTAAATACCAATACTGTCTGTAAAAGACGACACGAAAATCGGAGGGCCATCTTTACTGTCAAGCAGAGTCGCTGTACGTGACACTTCTAACTTGAAAAAAGTCTTGAGTTGTCTGCACAAACAGCACTTCCAAACCTTCAGTCAAGCAATGCGAAACACAGAAAACGTCCGACAGACATGTGCAACAATACACCGAATTTCCATCATCTGTCATTCATCCAATCTTCGCCCAACTCCAGGGTCGTCACCACAATCGAAATGAGACCCATGCAACTATGGAAAGTTCCATTTCTGACAGAGGTACCGGTACAAAGCCAGGCTTCCAGCCTCTCCGAATCAAGACCCTCTAAACGCGAGAGAAATAGGGCAAGCGGGCCGCTCGGCTACTTTTGATCGCATATTTTCCAGAATAGTAAATAAACACCCCGCTAATACCCCTGACAGGCGCATGCCGTTGAAGAGTCCGGCACTCAAATTCCGCAGCAGGCGGCCAATGATGCGTTAAATCGGGCTGAGCGAGAAATGCCAAGGAAACATTTTGATGAGAAGGGCTGACACGGTGGTTTGTTTCGTCGCCACATCTGGTCGGATGAGATGGAGCATCTCTCGGCGAATTTACTTTCGAGGCTGCCTGATGATAATTCTTCTAATGGAGCCGTTTGATATGACTGTGGATCGTCATTCGCTTTTTGCGGATTTATGCTCCATCTCGGAGGAAGGCGGTTGAGTTGTCCGACTTACACAGCTAGGATTGGAGCATGTAGGTGAAGGTGATTTTACAACTGCAGCAACAGATCTTGTCTTTGCATGATACGTTCAAGTCAAAGCCGTTGAAAATGCTGCGAATATCTTCACTTTACCTGTTGGTCGTTGCCAACTTGGCATGCGGCTATCGGACGGGTGATGTTGAGGTTGCCTCGAGTAAATCGAACCACACAAAATTAATTCCCAGCATCTTGACCTCAAGAGATGGTAAAGATCCTTCTGACTTCAGTTGGGTCAAGAGCTGGGCTGCGATTGGAGACAGCTACACTGCTGGTATTGGCTCAGGCAGGCAGCTTGGAGGCATCTTTCACAACCGCAATGACTGGTACTGTTCGCGCTACGATGAAGCATACCCAGTTGTGGTGAACAAAGCCTTTGGTAGTGCCGTTGAGAAATTCCAATTCGAAGCTTGCAGCGGCGACAGATCAGTTCAGATCTATGATCAAGTGCAGAAGATGGATGGCGATTTGGACCTGGTCATTATGACAGCCGGTGGTAACGATCTTTGCCTCGTAAGTTACAAAGTCGTCTCAACATTTCTAGAGACAAAAGCTAATCGGAGACATGAGCAGGCCTCAATGCTGAAAGCATGCATCTTCTTACCATTCCAAGGCGAGGACAAGTGTCAAGCTGTCATTGACCAAGCCAACAAAAACATCGACACTATTCTCAAGCCAAACATCCGCCAGATTCTAGCATCGCTCAACAAGAAGATGAACAAAAACAGTGTTGTGGTCTACAACGGCTACGCGCAATTCTTCAACACAGACAACGACGTTTGTACAAACGATGAGAATTGGACCTTGAAGTTCAAGTGGTTCGTCAAAGGTCTAAAGTTGACGATCGACCGCCGCAAGAAGTTCAATGACCTTGTCGTCGGTATCAACGGTGCCATCAAAGATGTAGTAGGAGATTTGTCCAAAAACGGCTCCCTGAACTACAAAATCGCCTTTGCTGATTGGGATCGCTGGCCAAGAGAGGGCGTCGAGGGTCAATTCTGTCATCCATCCTCTTCTGGTCGTTACCCTGATGACAAACAGCCTGATTTGCAGTTCTTCAAGGAGGATACCTACGTACAGCCAATCATCCACGACGAGCTGAAGAAGCGCACACTTCAAGCAAAGGAAGAAGCAGAGTTTCAGGCATGGTTGAGGGCAGCCAGTGAAGAGAATATTTACAATACCCTGCTCTTCAAGTCGGCGGACCCAAAGGCAGAAGTTCTGCACAAGCTGGATCGTCGCGCGCCCGCGCCGCCGAATTGCCCTGGGGATGGTAGTTTTGATCCAACCTTGGGTCTCGGCCTTCCTGACACCTTTGGCAAACTGTTCCACCCAAACGAACTTGGCCATGCTACCATCGCCTCATACGCACTTCAAACAGTCATGGATCTCCGTGCCGAGGTTCTTGGAGTTGATGCCCCAGCATGCACAAAGGTAGATACCTTCACTTGCTACCAAAAAGAAGGTCGCAAAGCATACGCCCATCCCGACCAACTCAACGAGAACTACAAAGACTTTTGCAAAAATGTCGATGTCCCCGAACATACCAAGGGTTGGGAGTACAAGAAGACATACTTCAAAGACACACCGGATGAGCAACAGTTCAAGATCTCGCTCGGCGATGCCATGGACTACAATGAGAAAGAATGTCTCGACAGCATGGATCGTATCATCAATGGTTGCGACGGCAACGATGACAAGAATCCCATGGATTGGAAGTTCGGTGGCCAGTGGAAGCGCGGCGAGTACACGTACGAAGTCGCGCCGCAGAGAGACCACCGTCCTTGGCCCGTCATTCAGAAGCCCGATGGCCACTGCAAGGGAACTTGGAAGGGGCTGCTCTCTAGCTATACTATCTACGGCGTGGGTTTCTCTGACTACGACTATGGGCAAAAGACTATCCTTCCTGCGATGAAGGGGTGTCTTGGACTGGGCATTACGGGCTGGAAGTTTAAGTATTATGATGAGCCCACAGATGATGGATGGGAGTGGAAGTTGACGTTCCATACACCTGTGTTTGTGAATGCCAGATGTTTCAAGAATAACAAAGTAGTCAAGTCGGCGGGAGGATGGACGAACGGGTGCGGCGGTAGTGATGCATAGCCTGATTAGCTTCTAAATTACATGCATTCAGTATTGCAAAGTAATCAATGCGCAGCTAGTAATAGTTTTGTTTGCTCAAGTCTCACTTCATTTAGTTGCAGAAGCTGAATATGCGAGAAAGTGAGGCGGAGCCTCGTTTCGGCGACATAACGCCTTGTCTAAACACGAACTAATATTGTTAGTTAAGCCACTGCATCTAACGGAGACCATTTAAAAGCCAATGTTCCGCAATATGAATTATCAGGCTGTCTCTTACGTCGTCCAAACCTACCAAGATGTCTCCCCCATTTTCGGGAGAAGTTGGCGATCGCCTCCTGCCGTCGCTCGTCGACTACATAGCAAGGACTGACCCCGAACGTGTCTTTTGCTCATTTGCCAAGACCACAGATCCAGCAGATGGCTTCCAAGATGTGACATACCGCGTGTTTGCGCGTGCAATTGATCGACTTGCTTGGTATCTCGAAGAGAAGCTGGGACGTGGAGAGGACTTCCCAACTCTGTTGTACATGGGACCACAGGACGTGATGTACGCAGTGGTCATTCTTGGCACTATCAAGGCTGGTTATAAGGCTCTGCTCAATGCGCCATTTGACTCTCTCGAAGCAAATATTTATTTGCTGGAACAAACGAACTGTCATACATTTCTGCCTCAAAAGACTTGGACTACCCCATGGTGAGGCGCATCTCCGAGAATCGACAAATGAGGGTCCTTGAGATCGAGTCTCTCCAATATTGGCTACGGGATGGTGATGTTCTACACTATCTATTCACCAAAACTTTTGAGGAAGCAAAGCAGGAACCGTTCGCGGTGATACACCGGATCAACAGGCATGCCCAAACCGGTTGTCACAACACATGCGACTTGGATATCAGGCGATATGATTTCAAACATGGTCAGCTCTGTACCAGTTGCGCATCAATATTTAGAGGAAAGAGAGCCTATATCTCCTTTCTGGCCTGCCATGCAGCCGGCATTAGTATAATGTTCGCGGCAGGAATATACGGAGACATCACAACCGCGATGGCGCCTTGGCCTGCCACGCCTGAGATCGTCAACTCTGTTATTCTCCATGGCAACATTCAAGCGGCTTATATAGTGCCAAGTCTATTGACTCGGATGTTCCAGTACCCAGAGTACGTCAAGAATCTGTTCACGCTCGAACATGTTATCTTTGCGGGCGGAACGATTCCCGAGTCGATTGGCGATCAGCTCAGCGCCATAACACACTTGTTCAATGGATTTGGCATGACTGAATCTGGAATTGTACCAACCAAGTGCTGTGGTGAGAAAGACTGGAAGTACCTACAACTCGCCGAAGAGCTAGGCTACGAATTTCGCCGTGCTTCTGACGATCTGTACGAACTCGTCATCGTTAAACACAAAGATCCAGACATGTGCAAATTTCAAGGCATATTTGGTACGTATCCGGATCTCGATGAGTACGAAACCCACGATATGTTCTCGAAACATCCCACTACGGTGGGCTACTGGATGTATCGCGGGAGGTCTGACGACATGATCGTGCTTAGCAATGGCCGCAATGTGAACCCATTTGACGTTGAGCGTACCATTGGTTCCCATACGAACGTGAATGGAATCCTTGTTGTTGGAATGGCTAGACCCCAACTCGCTCTCTTAGTTGAAGCAGATAAGCCGCCAGCTAGCCAAGAGGAAAAGGATAGCCTGGTTGCTGGGCTTTGGAGCACGGTTGAGGCGGCGAACCAACCGCTTCAGTCTTTTGCAAAGATTGATCGCGATATGATCATTTTCACTTCAGCTGAGAAGCTAATGTCGAGGGCTGGCAAGGGAACGGTCCGCCGCAAAATGACGGTGAAGCTGTATGAAGAGGAGCTGGATCGTCTTTATGAGGCAAAGGAGCATAAGGTGGCTAAGGATGGTGACATAGATGTCAACAGCACCTTAATTAGTCCGTGGGTTAAATAATCCGCAGCTCAGAGGGATATTTGTACAGAGAAGTTTCATTTCCCATGTATACTGTGCTTCTGCAGCCTTGTAAGCCGCCCAAGTGTTCGCACGAGCTGCCTACAGCAACAATTTCAGACAACACGCAGTGAATCTAGCCATTGTAATAATTGTGGAACACAAAGTGTCTCACTCCATACAAACGACATTTTATTGTGACTAAAAATCATTTAATTCATATTTTCTGTTTGTTGCAGCCGACCTAACATAGCTCCCACCAAATACCCCACGCACTAGCCCATCTCCCACAACCCCGCGTAATAAGCTCCAGCCCAGCTCCAGCTCCGACATCAACACCAACCACAACCAACCCAACCATGGCATCAGAAGACCCCTTCGACTCGGCACTGTACGTCCCCAATTCCCTTGACTTCTACTCCAACTAACCCCCCAGGGACCTCCTCCGCCGCCTCAACCCCAAACACACAGCCGACCACCTCAACGCCATCATCTCCCTCGCCCCCGACCTGACCGAAGACCTTCTCTCGTCCGTCGACCAGCCCCTGACCATCAAGCGCTGCAAGCAAACCGGCCGCGACTACCTGCTCTGCGACTACAACCGCGACGGCGACTCGTACCGCTCGCCATGGTCCAACCAGTTCGACCCGCCCCTAGATGAGGGGGGTGCGGGCGGCGTGGGCGCAGGCGGCAGCGAGGGAGCGGGAGAGGGTGCCATCCCTAGCGAGAGGGTGCGCAAGATGGAGATCAAGGCCAATGATGCGTTTGATATGTATCGCGAGCTGTATTATGAGGGGGGCGTGAGCAGTGTCTATTTCTGGAATTTGGACGATGGCTTTGCGGGGGTTGTTTTGTTGAAGAAGTGTAAGTTACCGACACCATACCTATCACACAGCATTACCTACGACACGACTCCCTCTACGACACTGCATCTACTCTACAGTCATCATTCACAGCACACCATTCACTACGTAACGCACACTGACACCCTCCCAGCCGCTCCCCCCGGCGGATCCTCCTCCGGCGTCTGGGACTCCATACACGTCTTCGAAGCCATCGAACGCGGCCGTACCACCCACTATAAGCTCACCTCAACCGTCATCCTCTCCCTCGCCACCGCCGGCGCCGCCCAAAACTCCTCCCTCGGCGACCTCGACCTCTCCGGCAACATGACCCGCCAAGTCGAGCAGGATCTCCCCGTCGACACCGACGACAGCCACATTGCCAATGTCGGCCGCCTCGTCGAGGACATGGAGCTCAAGATGCGCAACCTGCTCCAGGAAGTCTACTTTGGTAAAGCGCGGGATGTCGTGGGAGACCTACGCAGCGTCAACAGCTTGAGCGAGGGTGCTAAGGAGCGTGAGGCCCAGAGGGAGATTATTGGTAGCATGCGTAGATAAGAGGGACGCTAAAAAACTCTAGAGTGATATGTGGGTTTGGTCGCATAGAAAGCGTTATTAGCACAGCCTGAATACGGCATGAATGCAATGATATGATTTAACTTTGATATACTATGCCCCTCGTGATGTACTATGGCCCCCCGTAATATACATCTGCGATATGCTATAGCTCTGGTATGCCGGTGCAAACGACATCAATTGAAATTACATACTATCAAGCCATGGAACGGCATGTAGCATGCATCATCTATTCTGGGAGATTGCAATCAACACCGACAAATCTGTTTCCTACGGTACGGCTACCTGCGCTTCCCTTCATCAAACATGCACTGGAAAAGCGGCTGCCTATCCCGCGACAGTAGCCTGTATGACTGCATGCAATAGCCTTCCACTTCATGCAAGCCGCCGCGCCCTCAACGTTTCCAATTTCCCCTTCCATCAATCTACAAGCAATCCCCCTCTCCCAAAGCGTGAGCCATTCTCGTCATCCTGCACATGCGCCACACACTCACGCAGCACGAGGTAAATGAATAATGGTCATCAGCTATTGACTCGAGAAACTGCCTGCTTCGGCTTATTGACTTGAAATTGAGATGCGCAGCTCGGCTCTCTCCGGCTCCGACTACGGTCAATCTTGCAAGACAAGCACCTTCCAACATCGTGTCGGGTCGGTCGCATCCTTTACCCGGGTCCTGTTCATTGCGTGGCCAAGGCTTTTTTATATAGAAAATATTCCCTCATGCGGATGGTGCTGCGGCAGCCGGTTTGTCGGCCCGGACCAATTCGTCGGTTGCAGCATTGGGTGATCGACGTTGCAATTGCTTACCAACTTTATCCAGCCACAGAGGAAGGCGTCGCGACCAAATATTTTGGTCAATGCTTGGCTTCACGGTGCATCAACATCGGAACAGCCTGATTTGGGAGTCTTGTTCCGTGGGGGTTTGGCAAATGACTCGAAACCCTGGCCATCTTTGCATATCAGCCTGCATGTACGAACAACTTATTTGTGTTTGACTTTTATTCGGCACAGACAACTGTGCGCCGAGAAGATACTGCGGTTAGTGCTGGTAAGAGAAAAAAAAAACATGAATGAGGAGCAAGGACCACTAGATCTTGCAGCATGTCGCAGGATTAGAAAGGAAACACTCCCGGTATGGGTAAGCACGGCGTTGCAGCCGGCAGCTCTCCACGGACATGGCCGATTCTATCGATCGAACCCTTGGGAACCATTGCTCCGTTGTTTGGCAACAGTCAAAAGCTTAGGTTGTGACTAGTTTCCGTCTAGCGAGCGCCAATTGTCTATGCTTCAGCTGAAGTCATCTTTGTAAGCCACAAGTAACGTTAATATAATCAAGGACTGCCTCGGTGCGCGCAAACCACCCTGAGCGTGGTTGGGTCGGCGGCTTTGTTGATGAACAAATCGCTGTGTAACACAGAGACAGGCTTTCGCTAGCCGAACCGATGCGCTGTGAAAGCCTCTCTTCGGGATTGCAGAAGGTGTGAGGTGTGGCTGGATTTGGTTGCTTTTCATTTGTGGACTTTCCCTTGCCATGGCTCATCCATTTTGGGCCAGACAAAATGGTGGAATTGGTCCCATGCGCTGCCAATGCCTACCCATGCCAAGCACAGAGGGTTGCAACAATGGCCCATCTCGTCTGCTATTGTGTTCAGAAGCCACCCACGAACAGACGAAGCGCTTTGGCTTTGCGGGGCATTCCCTGTGAAAGTCACTGCTTGTTGTCCATCATCAATTTATCTGTGCTGGCTCAGAGACAAAAACAAATTGATTCCAACGCGGCAATTGGAGCGGTGAACCAAATGTGGCGAGTACCCCTTTTCTAGAATGTGAGAAAGAACCTTTGCCAGCACCATGTTCCATTCTTTACCCCCCCTCCAACCCCCACAAGAGACATGGCTGGCGGCTCAAGGATGACTTGTCGCAGCAACTAGACGGGTCTCTGCTGGAGATTGTGCAGGCATTCGGTGGGACGAGCTGCGAGCTTTTTTTGGTGTGTTGGCGACGCATCAGTCCCTGCTTGTGCCGCAGGAGCTGCGCAGCACAAGGAAGTCCGGCTGAACTTGGCTATTTCCCTGACGCAGGAACAGTTTCTTGTGCGATGCAAACCATGCATTTCCTTAGCCGACTGCTAGGGGTTAATCGGGCGTTACCAGTGGCGTATTATCCATACTAAGCGTTTGGTTGAGAAGTGATTTCCAACAAAACGGGCTCCACTGGTTTGCATACATGGAATGATTTGACAGCCATGATGGGCAGTGACTCTGGCAAGCCGTTGACGAGCCACCTTGTCCAATGGCTGTCACGCGCACTATAATCACAGCGACAACAACATCCGCAAGTTCCACGAAGTGGGAACGGTGGATGGGGTTCGCTCCGAGTAAAGTGGCCGGTGATGTGGGCAGGGTCTGCTTAGTGCCAGTACCAACTCTACTGTACATGTACGAGGCCACAACCGCTCGTCCGTGTGAAGGCAGCGGCCTGCTAGCGGTGATGAAACAGGTAGTTAGGGACCACGGGTCCGAACAACGGGCAATCTAAAGGAGGGCCGAGTGGAGTGCATTGTGATCGCAGGGGCCGTCTGCCATTGCTCTGGCTCGGAAGTGGAGGGCGAAGTTTACTTGTCCCGTCGAGGACTGGCCAATGTTCGAGGCCGAAAGGTGTGATACGCCACTCACAGTCATTGGCAGGATGAGCCGTTTGCATGCCACCATCACGGCTGTTTTTCGGGTGTTGTCGTCGATGAAGAATGAGTCGTTTGCATGACATGCATGGTCTCAGCTGTTCAGCAAGCCCAAGAGAAGGGTGCCAGGGTATTCCAATGCTGTCTCTCTGTGTTTGTTTAAACGTGCGTAAGTGTGTGCCAGCGTTGATCACGGTTGGCAGAGACATCTGGCTTTGCCAATTTACCCAGGCAAACGCTATCAAGGCCGCAGCAAACGCGACCTCATGCGGAGATTAGACTGCTGCACTAATTATTCCTGCTGCATGTTATCTTCAACAAAAAAAAAGAAGTTTGGCCACTGCTGGCTGTGGCGTCATTACGTACTATGCAACTCCCCTCATCTCCCCTCAATCAGCGCCAGCGCCATTACCAGCACCAGCACGCTGGGTCCCTTGGTCCCAGTCCCTGTGTCGTCGCTGCTGATTATTTGGCGAGCCGCCGCATGCTTCGCTCTCTCCATCCCACCCAACTGTGTCATTTTCCCTGACTAGGTGTCTCAGTGGATCTTCAAATTGAGGGACTTGCATGCGGCACGGTACGGTAGCATGGCGTAGCGTCGTGTTGGCTGTCCACCACTGACTTGGCTTCTTTCCATTGCGGCAATAATAAGGCCTGGGAGCCCCTCCACCCGCTCAGCCCTTTCCGTTCCCGAGCTTCTCTGCTGGGTCCCACGACTGGAATACATAATATTAGCAGCCCGTTGTGGTGTTTTCTGTCTGTTTGTCACCTTTGTTCGACTTTTTCGCTCTGTTTGTGATTGAGGGACTGCCGTCTTCTTCTGGCCTCTGTCCGCAACTGCAAACGCAACGTCTCACGACCCCTGCCCCTGGCACCTTCCCTTTCTGCACTGCTGCGGTGCTCCTGTCTCCCCCTCTGCCACTCGATCGCTCCTTCCCGCTGCACTTGCCCGTTGACGTCAGGCAGGCGCGAATCAACCCTGGTCTCGCTCCTTCCGAAGCAGGCCTCTCGCAGTTACCCCGCCAAGGAAACTGCACCTGCCTGTATTTGCTCCTGCGCCAGCACCTGCACCTGCACCTGCACCCGCACCATCTCTAACACACAAGCTTCGCTGCCCTGTCGTGCGCTGCACCGTACCTGCCGACCTTTTGTCCTTGTCTTTTTCCTAGGGCGTGCATTGGGCCAAACTTCACAACTCAAAGCTTCCACGCTACTGCACCCTGCTGCAACTCAAGTCCCGATTTTCTTCGCAGGTCATCCTGGAAGGTCTTGGCTCGTTTTTATTTTTCCCTGACGTCTCGGCTCCGTGTCGAGTTGCCCTTTCTTCGACTCTTACTGGCCAGTGGTTTGCTCTCATTTTCTTCTCTTGCATCAACAAACGTACGACTGCAGACCAGACCACTCGCTCACCCTGGAGATTGTCCGACTTCAGAGCCTCACAGTGCAAAAGCTCCCACCTCCTTTACCTGTTCCACCAGATTCAACCTCGCGCTCTAGAGCCTCGTAGCTCATCGACGTCATGGCCGCTGACAAGCCTTCCGTCTTGATCGTTGGTGGCATGGGCTACATTGGAAGATTCCTAGCCCTCCACATCCACAAGAATGACCTCGCCTCCGATGTGCGCCTGGTGGACAAGGTGTTACCACAGCTTGCATGGCTAGGCCCCGAGTTCGCGGAAGCTTGCTCTCAAGACAAGTTCATGCAGGCTGATGCAAGTAAACCCGGTATGTGGTCACCATATAGCTCCCATTAGCACCCGTCGCATTCCTTTGTACTAACCCACCTGCTTTTTTTAATGTAGATGCCCTAGCGAGAATATTTGACCGCGCAGATGGCAAGGAATGGGACTACGTCTTCAACTGCGGTGGTGAGACGCGATACTCACAGGAAGACGAAGTTTATAAGCTGCGATCATTAAATCTTTCCATCGAGTTGGGCAAAGAAGCTGCAAAGCGCAAAGTCAAGGTGTTTGTCGAGCTAAGCACCGGTATGGTGTACAAGTCGGACTCATCAGCGAGCAAAGAGGGAGACAAGCTCAAGCCATGGAGCAGAATTGCCGCTTTTAAGCTCCAGGCCGAGGAGGAGCTCGCCAAGATTGCTGGGTAAGTTTCTTGCATGTGTCGAGGTAACTCCTAGTGCGCTGGAAGCTGACATGATTCAACCAGACTAAACCTTGTTATTGTACGACTACCTCACGTGTACGGACCCTATGCCTCGCAGTGGGTAGCCACGGCACTGTGCATGGCACGAGTTTATCAGCATTTGAACGAGGAGATGAAGTGGCTGTGGACCAAGGAGCTTCGCACTAACACTGCGCATATCGATGACGTCTCGAGAGCTCTGTGGGATACTGCCGCCTGGTTCGACGCCGGCAAAGCCAAATGGAACGAATCCGACATGGGCAAGGTACCAACATTTAATGTCGTCGACAAGGGCGCTACGAATCAAGGCATGATGGCGGAAATCATTGGAGATATTTTCGGCATCCAGACTGGGTTCCAGGGCTCACTAATTAGCACTTTCGCCAAACTCAATCTCGACAGTGTTGTTGATGATGTGAACGATGAGGTCCTCGCTCCCTGGGCGGATCTTCTCAACGATGCAGGCATTACGCGACCGGGACCACTGACTCCTTTCATGGAGAAGGAGCTTCTCAAGGATACCGATCTGAGCATGGACGGAAGCAGGCTGGAAACGGTGGTTGGCTTCGCATACGAGAAGCCCAAGATCAACAAGGCACTGGTGCAAGAAGTCATTGAAAGCTACAAGAAGATGAACTGGTGGCCATGAAAGGGGTGCAACACTGTGCAAAAGTGCTTTTTCTATCCGTTTGGTGTCTGCCTGTTTCTTGGTTGTCCCTGGCCATTTTCTTTCTATATTCTTTTGTTTTCATTATTTTTGCCATGTTTGGAGCAACGCGATGTCATACAGGAAGCAAGCGAGTTGATACCTACCAAAGCCGGAGCCACGACGAATGGAGTTTTTATTCTTAATGACGGGTAATGATGGCGATTGAATGCAAAGTGCGCCTAGGCGTTTGAGCGCTAGCTGGAGGCAAGGGAGCTTAAACAGGACTGTATCATTAATGGCATGGTCATGGCTGATTGTGCTAGATTGTTTAGAGGCAATGTGACGAAAACTTTTTGTTTGATCAAATGGAACAGTGACGATCACAAGTGAAGTGGTGTGAGCGGTTGCCGAGGAATGACGAGCATATGATGGTGGGCTTGTGCTAGAGAGGTTAGAGAGGGCAGTGTTGGGAAGCGCCGTTTCAAGGATTGGGGGTGCATGTGTGTGCCTGTGCATGCATGTGTAATGGTTTGAAGATGGGATTAGCGGGATGGATTGCGGTGGCTTGCATTTATGTGTGGGAGCATGGATGATTTGTCGATGGTCTGGGCTGGGGAAGTAGTCAGTGATGATAGTAGGGGAAATAGTGACACAGACATGCACGATGCAGATTGATTGAGCGGGGGTATCAGTTATATGAGAGCAAGCATTGAATTAGGAGGGTAAAGGTGAGTTTTTAATTTGATAAGGGGGCATGTTATTATGTTTTGTTGTTGTCTGTTATAGTTCCTAGTGTACTCCGCAGATGGCACGGTGACATGTGTAGACGGGATGAAGGCGTCAGGTATGGGGTGTTGCCCCCCTGCATCATTTAGTGGCAGCCCTCTTTGCCGATAGAGTAGTTCATTATAGTATAGTCACAAGGGTTTATTTATGGATGATTGTGGCAGAAGGCAGGAGATGGTTTGCTGGAGCGGAGGCGGAGGCTGAGGCGGCGGAACAGACTGCCCGAAGGGGCGACGCCAATAATTTGTGGCAGAAGTTGTTTGGGGGAGGATTGGAGAATTGGAGGTCCGTTTGGCATGTGAAAGAAAAAGCAAGGGGGAGGAGGGATTGGGAGAAGGAATTAATATGGATATTCGGGGTATTTTTTTGCGTTGGTGAATTATGGGCACAAAGCCACTCCCGAGAGTCATGAGAAAAGGAAAGGAGGAAATGGAAGAAGTGAGGGGAGAGTGAGGTGTCGATTTCCCCGCATGTGGGGTGACCATTTTGTAGAGGTTTATTAGACCTTGTGCACTTGGATGTCATGATATCTCGCCCTTGTTTATTAGGGAGTAAAAAAAAAGGTAGATTCTGATCTTTAATGTGCTGATTATGGAATGTAACCTCCAAATTCAAGATAATAGTATCTGGCAAAGTATGTATGCCTTGGGCTGCCGATTGGAATGTCAAGTGCTGCACGATAGGATAAAGATCTGATCTCTTCTTGGGCAGCCTCCACCCTCTCAGAGTGGTAGCCATCGATGCCATCAAAACCGTCTGATCCACATCCTTTCTCTTTGAAAAAAACCGTGGGCCTAAATCCGTATTCCTTTGGTGGCACGGGGTATCCTGGTGGTACTGCTAGTAGTTGTGGTGGTAGTTCTAGGTCCCGCAACTTGAGCGAGTCCAAGACCAATCCCTCGAGGCGCGCTTCAGGGCTCAGGCAATAGTCCATAATAGGCTCCAACTTTCCATCGAACACTTTTATATGCTCCAGAAAGAGGTACTTGGTGGGTTTTGTCTTTAGAAAGTTGAGCAATGTGGCCTCACTGGTCGTGAAGCCTCTAAGCCTGCAAAAGCTCAGCTCGCTGGGTATAATGGTGTGAGTGAGGTATGCCATGATGGCGATCCCGATCCCGTCACGCTCCGGGTCAAGACTCGGTTTGCTTTGCACACGAATCCGTGCATATGTTATATCAAGATTCTCCAATGACGGGAAACAGCCCATCATTGCAAAGAAACCTGCCAAACCGTTCTCCGCCGCACCGTTATCCAATCTGAAATGAGACAGTTGGAGTGGGTTGCAAATACGAAGTGACAAAGACTTTGTGTTCTGAAAAACCATATTCTCAGCGACAGTCTGCCAAGCTGCGACTGAGATTGAATCGCACGGGAGACTGCATTCTTGCATGTCTTCGCTGTGAAAGCAGTTCAAGTCTTCCACTTGCAAGCGACTCCTTGACAGTGCCTGAAGCACCATATCTAGCGTCTCGCTGGCACAACGCATCATGCTGGGTTTATAAAGCAGACGGAGATCCATCAATGCTTTTTTTCGGTCATCTGAGGCGTAAGGTCTCGGGAAATATCTGCCTAGCCCATTGCTGATGTTTGCTGGGACAATCTTCCTCCCTAGTCCATCAACAAGTACAACTTTCAGGCTCAAGGAAGCCAAAGTACCACCGGAGGAAGCAGATGCAAGTTCATCGAAAACTCTCGCGAGAACATCAATTGTTTCTTGAAGGAAGGTTGTCACTCCGACAGGTTGACTGAGCCCCACGAGACAGAGGTCCAGCGTCTCCAGAGGGGGTAGGGTTCCTGCGATGGTGTTGCTGGCTAGACTTTCAAGAGCTTCGACTGTCATATACACCTCCTTGGCTACCAGGCCAGGTCGAAAAATACCGCCACTCGGTTCCTCGTAGGCAGAGGGACGAGGAGGCGGCGGCCACCTTGGTTGAGACATGATTGAACCTAGATGCTGGGCAGTTGCTCGCGGGGGGACGGCAATGGCCTCAGTTTTGGGCTGCCTGCGTTAGGCAACAAGCTAAGCCAAGCTACGCCTGCTCTGCCCTGTGGACAAGCGCAGAGCCTGATTTCGAATTACCAATCACATTTACATCGGATCAGCTACTTCATGTAAGAAGCTGCTATTGTAGACTAAAGAGAAGAGAAAATCACACGCGAAGCAGTGATCATAGCCCTACTCTGTACTTTGAACGACAATAGTAAAAGCAGGGGTCTGTGTCTTGGACTTAATTGTTGTTGCTTCAGGTTACAGTCTGTTGCTCATATGGCTAGTCAGTGGAGAGCATGGGGACGTTAAATTGGAGGCTCCTTGCCTGCTGTTCGTTGGGGCGGCTTAAGCGGTTCCAGAGTCTCGGGGTTCTATTCCAGAAAGGGTCGAGGGTTGAAGAAGCCTCGGGATCAGAAGGCTCGACATCGCCCGAAAAGTGCTCGAGCATGTACCTGTGCCAAAGCTGGACCAAAGTTTGGGGGGGGGATTTGGCTTTTTGGGGTACCAAGCCCGGGGCAAACTGGGGGCGAGCTGGGGGGCTGGGGGCGTTGTTTTAGCGCGAGACACTGAAAAGCAATGGCGCACTAAACTGGATCAACACCCAAAAAAGAGGCCCAAAAAGACACTTTCACAAGCTAAGTTGTGCCTGAAGTCTGCGGAGGAAACGGAGCAGGAGCTACGTAGTTAATTGGAGAGAGACTGACAAGGAGAGTAGTAGTGGGTGGGTTTATATACAGTCTCCACGATCCCATCTTACTCTGACTTGCTTTTTTCCTTTTCTTTCCAGTCATCTTAATTGCTGAACTTGAACTTTGACATCTCTACCCCTCCTACCCCTCATCCAACGTCAATATGGCCGCCCCCGCTGAGAAGACCACCAAGAACCTCTCCGGAAAATGGAACCTTGTACGTTGTCAATCGCGACGCAAATTCGAAAATAATGGCGAACTAATGCTAATCAATGCAGAACAAATCCATCTCCGGCAATGCAGACCCCGGCCTGGCCCTCCAAGGTATTGGCTACCTCACCCGCACTGGTATCTCCCTCGCCTCCATCGCCCTCGATATCAACCAGTATGAGGCACCTCCCAAGGAGGGAAACGACTCCACCGACACGTTCACTCACATCGACTTGGACCAGACGGCTGCTGGAGTCTCCACCACCCAGGAGAAGCGCTGCCTCGACAACACGTTCCGCGACCACGACGACAAGGTCTTTGGCGAGGTCAGAGGCCGCTCGCAGTGGGTTTCCGTCGAGGACATCGAGGATGAGTTCCTCAAGAACGGCTGGGACGTTGAAAGTGATTCCTCCAAGGAGTTGATTGAGTCGTACGTGGAGAGCCGCACGAGGGACTGGGTCGCCACACAGATCTGGGGCTTCCAGACTGTGGACGGAGAGAGACGCTACTGCAGAAACATTCTCATTCAGACCGTCAAAAGAAACGACAAGAATGAAATTGAGGAGTTTCTTCAGCGTCATGATTTCCGATTTGTTTATGATTACGAGGCTTAGAGAGCCAATGTATCATTCTATAGCTTCGGTTATTCAATAGTCTTCATACAAACTCTTACTCCAAACTATTACTACAGCGTTAAACATTACTGTGAAAAGAGCTGTCAAGATCGGTGTGTGTTGGGTATATATCTATTGCTTTTTATCTCTCATATGTTCAGTCCAGGTACATGTATCTATCCTCAAGCAGGTCTTCTTTCCACAAACTTCTCCAAGTCTTGTACCGTAGCAACACCAAGCACAAACCGTCTGTTCTCGTCCGTAACTACAGCGAATTCTGACGCCCATTCGCTGCCCTCTGGTTTTTGGACAGCCGCAGGGTCAGCCCCTCCGCGGAAGAAAATCTCTAGTTCTTCTAGCGGTGTCTCCATCGTGATGACTCTGTATCTGCGTCCTTTGCGCTGGAAGCGTGTCATAGCGGCCGACAGAGGGTCGTCGGGCTTCACTTTACCTGCATCGATCTGGGCTTGGAGGTGCGGGATCGCGATGTAGCCCAGTAAGGCGCGAGTGTCTGAATCGACCACGGTCAGGTGTGTGTAGTCGCGCTCGAAGGCGGAGAGGAGGGCGAAGGAGATGGTGTCGGAGGGGTTGACGGAGAGGGCAGTAGGAGGATCGAGATCTTCTACGGTGGCCTGTGTTACATTAAATTAGGATATGGACATTTCCAAAGTAGCTGTTGGAGCGACCTACCCCTCGGTACCTTGAGGACCACTTGGAGGTGACGAGTTTGCTTGCTGATTGGGTGGCCATGGCTGTGGGCTGTGCGGTTTTATTCAATCGGCAATGTATATAATGCAGCAGCGTCGTATGAGCGAACGCTGCAGTCGATTCAGGTCGGTATGGCGGGAGATGATGTTTGAAGATTCTTGCCCCTCCATCACGATATTTCGTTATTCGCTCTGGCTTGTGCCAAAGTGGGGCATCATCACTGTTCAGTTATACCATGCTGGACAGGCCAGACAGAGAGGCCAATAATTAAAGCAATTAGTGAATGAATATATTTTAATTTTAACTCTATTGTCCTTGAAAGTGTCTTTGTCCTATTTTATCAGGAAAATCCTTCACCCAGGCAGCGATGGCCACGGCACAAAAATGCCGACAACACCATACGTCACGCCTCTGAATGAGTAAGAAATTAGCCCAGATATGCTCGGAGCTATCTTACTTCCGACCAAGCAGCCTTGTTGGCATCGATCTACACCCATGCAATCCAACATATAGGACTCATTGACGGATTTATCGGCGAAAACTATCTATATAAGGCATCCTTCCCAATCTCAATCCTCCAATCATCTGTCAACCGCCAAACAATTACCAACGTCACTCATATCGACTGACATACGACCTCGGGCTTCAATTCAGGTTTACCTATACTCAGTCGCGCTCTATTTCAGTCTCTCAGCATGTCCACAATCCTCATTGTTGGTGCCTCCCGTGGTATCGGCCACGCAATGGCTGCTCGATTCGTTCTCAAAGAATGGAACGTCATCGGCACCGTCCGTGGCTCAGCACGCACTCAGCTACACGACTTGCAAGATGAACATCCTGGTCGTGTACAAATCAAGCAACTAGATATGAACGAACCATCTCAGATCGATCAACTCAAGACTGATCTGTCAAACACGCAACTGGACATACTCTTCGTCAACTCTGGCACAACAAATTCAAACCAAGAGGACGTCATCGGGACTGTCTCAACAGACGAGTTTGTCCGTGTCATGGTCACCAACGCATTGAGTCCCATGCGTGTTCTGGAGAAGTTGGAATCATTGGTTACACCCACTGGACTTCTAGGCATCATGTCCTCAGGGCAGGGTAGCATCACAAACAATGAGAGGGGTATGCGTGAAGTTTACCGGGGGAGCAAGGCGGCGCTGAACATGTACATGAAGAGCTTTGCGGTCAGGCAGGGACAGAAGCATCCTCAGAGATCATTGGTACTCACGGCGCCGGGGTGGATTAAGACAGATCTCGGCGGTGATGGCGCACCATTTACGTTGGATGATAATATCCCGCCTTTGGTTGATGTATTGCTCAAGAAGAGGGAGAGGCCAGGACTGGAGTATTTGGACTACAAGGGCGATACAGTACCGTGGTAGAGTGGACAATAACGGAAGATATTAAACAGATTATATATTCGTTTACAAAGCGGATGGTCAAGTCTATTTGTAAAATTGCGTTCTTTGATCTTAAATAAGATCATGTTCAAAAGATTCGTGAATTTAACTTCACAACTAGGTGTAAGGCCTATCAAAGCTATCTTTGTCATGTTTACTGTATCTTTCGTTTTTCTCATGATGGTCGATGAGCCCCAGGTAGCTAGCCTGGCGGTCACGGGTTACCTGCATGGTGATTATTTATCTCGCAGGGATTAGGAAGACGGTGCATAATGTGGCCTCATGGCCTCTTAACATCATCTACGCCATCATGGCAGTGAGTTCGTTGCAAATAGCATCTCCATTAATTGTCACTAACTGCTGAAAACCCAGGATATTGTCGGCACGGGAGCCTCTTTGCTAGCGCTGTTAGGAGCAGCAGCCAAGGCGATCCAACAAATCCGAGACGCCCGTAGCAGGGTCAAGGGTGGCCCTGACGCTCTTGATAAAACGCTGCATCAGCTCAATAACCTTGAATATTCCCTCAAATTAGTCTGTGAGGTAAAGGCACTGCAGACCGAATCAGTGCAACAGCAGGTGTTGTCCATATCCACCATAACAACCGAACTGAGGCTATTTCTTGAAGGCCTTGCACAAGAACAACAGAAAAAGCCACTCACACAGCTATTAAACGCCCTCAAGCTCGGAGATAAGGACGATAAGCGACTACAGGGAATATTGGAGCGATTGGATCGAGCTAGAGATGAATTGAGCCTCCGAATTTCCATTGCACAAGCCAGCCTGTCCGACGACCCCTGTCTGCAAGACTTGTATAGCACCGACCCCCGCGATGATAAAGCCCGCATCGAAGAGATGAAGGGTGGGCTGCTCTATGATTCTTATAAATGGGTACTCGATCATGATGACTTCAAGAGATGGCGAAGTAATGGAGTTCCGCTTCTTTGGATCAAGGCCGACCCAGGCAAAGGGAAGACAATGCTGCTCTGCGGCATCATCAACGAGATCATGCTTGAGTATGCTGCGAGAGATATTACAGTAGGCTTTTTCTTTTGCCAATCGACAGACTTGCGCCTTAACAGTGCCACAGCCGTCTTACGGGGACTCGCCTATTTGCTAGCTTCCCAGCAGCCTCTGCTTTTGAGGCATGTACGGGCGGAATATGAAGGCAAGGGCAAGCAGGTCTTCGAAGATAATAATGCTTGGATCGCACTATCTAAATCTTTCATGAATATGATAGACGATCCTAGTCTGAAGCGTGTCTGCCTGGTGGTCGACGCCCTAGACGAGTGTGATCAAGATCTTCGGAGGCTGCTGACATTCATACTGCAAACTGCGAAGCATCCAAAGATCAAATGGCTCGTGTCGAGCCGCAATGTTCTCGAAATTGAGAAGGTTTTAAAGGCCGACGATCTACAGTTACGAATATGTCTGGAAGTCGACAACAACATTGGCAGCGTTGTCCAAGCTGTGGGGTCGTACATCGAAAGCTGTCTTTCTACCTTGGAAAATATTATTGATGAACCCGAAATCTTGGAGCTTGTGCGAAAGAGAATGCTTGAAAAAGCAAATGGCACATTCCTTTGGGTGTCTCTTGTCGCGAAAGAACTCGGAGAGGCTCAGATCTGGGACGTTGAGCAGTTAATCGACGAGGTGCCGCCAGATCTGGAGCATTTGTACGGGCGAATGCTTCAGCAAATCGATCTACTTAAACTCAAGAATCCTCAGTACTGTCGCGCACTGTTATCTACGGTGCTGATGGCGAACCAGCCACTGAACCTTGAGGAAATCGGGTGTTTGGCAGGGCTCCCGCCAACTGTGTCCAGCAAGCCAAAAATTATCCACGATATCATCAAACTGTGTGGTTCTTTCCTCGTGGTAAAAGACGAGAGGGTGTTTATAGTTCATCAATCCGCAAAAGAATTCTTGCTGGGGAAAGTCTTCGGAACTTTTTTCCAAACCCAAGAGGCCCAAGTTCATCGACGTTTGTATTTTCATTCGCTAGAAACTCTTACAAACACGTTAGGGAGAGATATGTATTCGCTGAAACATCCAGCTTCCCAGGTACAGGATATGATGACTCCCAAAGTTTATCCTCTGCGCAAAGTTGAATACTCTGCAGTCAATTGGATCGTTCATTTACAAGCATTTTCCGAGTTGGCAGACGAAGAGCAAGAAGACTGTTTAGCGCTGAAGCGGTTTCTTAGCCATAAATTCTTGTATTGGCTTGAAGCACTGAGCCTCACAGGGCGGACTTCAGAGGCTATCCACTGCATGCAAAGACTCAATCACATGGTTCCGGTATGTCCTTCATGATGTTACCATGATGGAAGGAAAATAATACTCATACTTGCACAGGACGAAGATTCAGATCTGGGGAAACTTGTTTACGATCAACATCGATTCGTCCAACACTGGAAATCAGTGATCGAAGTCTTTCCACTGCAGTTGTATGCCTCAGCGCTCATATTTACTCCTGAAGAGAGCTTGACACGGCAGCTGTTTGCTCATGAGAGTCCACGCTGGGCTCCTATTGAGTTCAATGTGGAGGCGACCTGGAAGCCTCGAGTGCAGGTAATAGAACGTCCTGCCTATGTTGAGTGCCTTACATATTCTCCAGTGAGACAGTTACTTGCAGCAGGAACTGGCAAAACCATCGAGCTCTGGAACACGTCAAGCACGTGTATTCAGATTCTAGAGGGCCACGATGATGAGGTCTATTCGATCTCATTCTCACCCAGTGGCAGATGGCTCGTATCTGCTAGTAAAGATCGAGCTGTTAAAATCTGGGATGAGACTGGGAGTTGTTTACTGACGCTGGACGGACACTCCCATCATGTTGCGCCTGTAAAGTTCTCCTCAGATGACCAGTTTTGGGCGTCAGTGACTGAGGATTTCGATGTGCGAATCTGGTCCCAAGGTGGAAGATGCATTGAGACTCTATCGGGACACACATCATTGGTATTTTCGCTGGACTTTACTTCAGACAACAATATGGTAGCTTCCGCATCGCTAGACACAACACTACGGCTCTGGAACCGAAAACGTGGTGACTCGAAGATACTTGCCGGTCACCCTTACGGAGTAACCCAGGTTCATTTCTCGCCCAACGATCGGTATATTGTTTCAACGTACTTCGACGACTCAATAAGACTCTGGAATAAAGACGGCGAACATTTACAAACAATCGATGGCCAAATGACCCGTCTTCATTCCGTCATCTGGGTGCCCGACTCCGCACACTTTGTGTCCAGCTCTGCCGGTGAGATCAAAGTTTGGGATTTGAATGGAAAGTGTTTGAAAACGTTTAGCAATCCCAAAAGAAAATTCGAATCGCTTGCTTATCTTGACGATAGAAGGTTATTGGCCGTAGCGACGGGCGATAACGAAATCGACTACTGGGATCTGTCAAGCCAGGCTCACGAACATCTTTCTGCCATCCCCAGGAACATGATGTCGTTGATAGTGTCCCCAGATAGAGAACTGGTTGCTGCGAAATGTGTTGACACAACAAGCATTTTCAACGATCAACTAGCAATCTGGACGCGCAAGGGAGAACCGTTATTGACTATCCCGCACGAGTTCTTCTCCGACTCAATGCTCGTGTTTTCCCCAGATAGCCGTTTTCTTTTACTTGTACAAGCTCCACGTGGGTTTGTCAAAGTTTGGGACATTTCCAAACCGGTGCCTCAAACTCTCGAAACTTGCGCTTCTTGGATTGCGTTTTCGACTGATGGCAGAGTATTGACCAACACGTTTCAAGGACTAAGACTCTGGGATTATTCTGGAACATGTCTGGAAAAGATAACCCTTCAATTTGAGGATTACCAAAGGGCAGCATTTTCATCCGACGACCAGCTGATAGTCCTCGTGGGGAAAGGCGGGACAATTAACATTTTGAATCGGGACGGATCCTGTGTAAATAGCTTTGTCGGTCCTACCGAGTCCATCTCAGGCCTTGGTTTCTGCTTCAACGACCAGCGGCTAGCCTTTATCATCTCTTACCGAGAGCTCCAAATATGGGATACTGAGGGGAATTTCTTGCAGAGCATACCGGTTGTTTCTGGTCAGGCGCATATCAACATTGATGCTAGTGATTCTAGCGGCAGTGTGCTCCTCATGAACAGTGGCAAGCTAAGGATCGACGAGGACGAAGCAACTTGGCATGGATATGGAACAGGTGATAGAGGCAGGTGGATCACATATAATGGTGAGAATGTCCTTTATATACACAAAGACTACAGAGCTGTGTCCCCATATGTTACGGGAAAGCTCTTTGCGATGGGCACCACATCAGGCACACCAGCCATTATGACTTTCGCTGAGGAGCCTCCGATAGAGGCTTGGACGTGAATTGATCGGGGCCAATGAAGAGCGTGAAATGATAGTAGTACTATACGTGGTACACTCAAGGTTATTATGATAGACATGACTATTTTAATGTGAGCTGGATGTAAAACAGCTCCGACTGTCTTTCAATTGCTTGTTGATTAACCTCGACGCCAATCACGTCTTCCTTATTGCCGTTATTCTTTCTATCGCTTTGATTTACAATTATTGTTCAAATTAAAGACAGTTCTTCAAGAGATGTGATCAGGAAAACCCCTGCTGAATTCCATGTCGTCGCTACCGTGCAACCATCACGGCCCGCTCGATGTAAAGCTTCACTCGACCACAACGACCTACAACACCAACCAAAACCCTCCAAAACTCCAATCAACTTGTAACACCCTTTTTACACATCCCCAAACACACACAAAAATTCCCAGCCCAATCCCAAGACTCACTCGCCCTCTTCGCTGCCACCCCCCAGATCTGACACCGTGGTGATGTCACCAGGCTCGGCGCAACCCCTCCATCACAGCTCCTTAACTCCGGCCACTCCTGCCTTACAACCTGACCTGAATCCTGACTCCTAGCTCTCAATAATCTTGCTGCTTTTATGACTCCATCATATTAGAGGTGCTTATTTACCTCATCTGATGAATAAAATCGTGCGATATTTAACATCGACCACTTAGACCCTCACAAGTGACCTACATACCTGAACCTCGTCGCACGCGATCCATTGGACTTCACTCTGCGCAATTGACCATCGCGAGACCTTCGCAATGACTCGTCTCTACCCTTCGATGGATGCTCTCCAGAGCTCCATCTACTCCCCAATGACGTCCCCTACGCCTCGTCAAGCACGTCCAGACCTCATGGTCGCATACTCCGTCGTCGACGACGCAAAGAACAAGGCGCAGAAGCTCAGTGCCGAAGCATCCAAGGAGTTCGAAAAGGCTTCTTCCAAAGCGCAAGCCAAAGCTGGTACAATTGAACTCTACTCCGGCAAATACTACGCAGCATGTACCTTTGGCGGTCTACTCGCCTGTGTAAGTCACACCACGCCTCTCTCTCTACACCTGCATCAATCTCTACAATTTGTTTGATCGTACTAATGAAGTCAGGGCCTCACCCACACGGCCGTAACACCCCTCGACCTCGTCAAAACCCGCCGCCAAGTCGACTCCAAGCTCTACACCTCCAACTTCCAAGCCTGGGGCAAAATCTACCGCGGCGAAGGCCTCCGCGGCATCTTCACCGGCTGGTCGCCCACCTTATTCGGCTACTCCGCCCAAGGCGCCTTCAAATACGGCTGGTACGAATACTTCAAAAAGACCTACTCCGACATGGCCGGCCCGGACGCCGCAGCAAAGTACAAAACCGGTCTGTACCTCGCCGCGTCCGCCTCTGCCGAGTTCCTCGCCGACGTGGCCCTCTGTCCCTTTGAAGCAGTCAAGGTCCGCATGCAAGGCTCCATGCCCAACCCTTACAGGGGAACCTTTGACGGCATCAACTCCGTCACGGCCAAAGAAGGCTGGGCAGGGTTGTACAAGGGCCTGTATCCGCTTTGGGGACGCCAGATTCCCTACACTATGATGAAGTTTGCGTCGTTTGAGACGATTGTGGAGATGATTTACCATCGTATGCCGGGATCTAAGAACGACTACAGTAAGGCGGCGCAGACGGGTGTGTCGTTTACGGCCGGTTATTTGGCCGGTATCCTGTGTGCGATTGTGTCGCATCCCGCGGACGTCATGGTGAGTAAGTTGAATGCTAATAGGGAGCCCGGTGAGGCTTTTGGGAAGGCCATGGGTAGGATTTACAAGGATATTGGGTTTGCTGGGCTGTGGAATGGCTTGCCCGTCAGGATTGTCATGATTGGTACCTTGACTGGTTTGCAGTGGATGATCTACGTAAGTTGCTTTTATCGCTTGTGTGAGTGGGATGATGCTGACGGAAATAGGATTACTTCAAGATCTTTATGGGATTGCCTACCACTGGTGGCGGTCCTCCTGCTGCTGAGAAAAAATAGTTGTATCCGTGATTTATTACAGACCTTGTTGCTGATGTTGCTGAAACATACGTTTTCTGTGCGAAAAGTAAACCAGATTGAACACTCCTCCCTTCTGTGCATTTCTTTTTAGCTCTTTTCATTTGTTTATTTCAATACCTTTGTCTTTCATAACTGTATCAAGGATGAAAATATTATTTACAATTTGTTTTCGATGAAAGGAACGGCACTGTCGATTGCGTGATGACCCTAGGGTAGGCATCCAAACATACAACTACCACATCGCATTGCAGCCGTCACCCAACAACTCACATTATTCATGCTTCTACGACATTCTACAACTCGCAAGAATATCCGTCGGCATCAAAAAGTTTGGCCAGCTAAATATAAGAATCCTTCGAAACATCTGTTACGTGCCCAAACAATCTCTCGAGCTTCGTCATGGCGTCTTGGCGTCACCGTTGACTTGTGGGGTAAACCATCCGCTATTTCCGAAAGGGATGTGCAGCTGGAAATATTGGCCATTAGCGGTCTCCTGTTTATCGTACTTATTCCCTCACGCAGTGGTGGGAAGGCTGGCAACGGACCGATTCCGAAGAGGAGGTGTAGTGGCGCGAAAGCTCATAGGGATTGCCAAGGTTTGGTTGCAAAGAGCATTCCCACGGCTTTTGTCGTCCAAAGGCAATATCCATCGTAAAGAGCACACATTGCACTCATCCGCAACCCTTGTGCTTTCACGCACCAATCGCTGCAGCCCCAGTATAGGCGAACCAGATCCTGGTGGAAATTATTATTACCCACTTGAGCCAGCGGCTATATTGGCCCATGATGTATTGCTCGCAGCATGTTTGTAGGTGGCTGTGACGATCACAGGAGATCCGGTGTACCCTTAATACATGCTTGTCGGGGCAGGCTCGCTGGCGAAAAAAGGCCAGTTGACGTGCTCACACAACCATGTCCCGTCGCACAGGAGCAGCAGATCGCGATGTCGTCGTAAGCCTGTCAAATATTTGCTGTGATGTTCTTTTTTCGCCACTGAAGTGGACGCTTCAGAGCCTCTTCCCCAGGCGCTGCATTGATGGCGTCAGCCGATGCGACAGCTCTCTTTGAAGACGGCCCCGAGGAGCAGAATAGCGGGTGCCTGCTGTACATCCCGCTGGAAGCTGACGGGGTCTGGGTTGTTGCCAGCGGGTTGATGTTTGTGTGCTGAGCTAGTGGAATCCGCCCTCGTGTCAATGCACCAAAGAGAACTACGGGCCACCCACCAACACAGCGAGCGATGTCACCTAAAGCGCGGCAGCCCGATGCAAACGGCCCCCCTCAGGGCTACCACAGAGCCAAAAGCTGGGCAACAGAGGTCATAATTGACAATCGTTGCGGCCATTTGCAGCATCAGCCCACGAGCCAACCAGCCAATGATGGGATGTTTTCGCAGGTGATTGACAACACATGGTTACATTTGCTGCTGTCGGGATGCGGGCTAGCGGGCTAGGTGGAATACGCTGCGGACAGGCTGTGGACTTCGGTCATGAGCTGACCCCGATGGGAGGCTGCCTGTTGGGGAGCGATCCTGCTCGAGCTTGGCAGGGAGTATGGCTGATGACTGATGTATCTCGCTGTATTGCCTAGAAGCAGCATCCCTGCACATTGGTGGAAGCGATAACGCGGCAGCAGAGAGCAGAGACCTGAAAGGCACGGCACATTCACGCTCAGGTAGCAGTTTTGTAGTGAAGGATCGCTCGCATGGTGGCGTGGGATCTTTTGAAACGATGGTATTGATGCAAGACTATGTGGCAAGGGTGCACTGACGGGGAGTCGTGCATGGCACATGGATTAAATGTGAATCCGCAGAGTAATTTGATTGAAGCACCAAACAGTGAATAATATTAGAAACATTTGCGGAAGAGCAAACGCAGAAGCTGTCGATGTTGAAGGAGAGGAGGAGGAGGGGCAACAATGACGAGGACAGGAGCGGAAGGTGGGAGCAAGAGAGATCAGACGGAAAGAGCAACCGAGTGCTGCCTCACGGTGCAACAAAAGCCAAGGGACATGATTTGAACAATTGATCCGATTACATACTGTACTTGGCGTGCAAAGATAATTGAAATGTTAGTCAGGGAGAGCAACGCCTTTGTCGTGTATACATATGCACATGTGGCGAGACCGAGCTGCAGTGAAGGCTACGGGTGACCCAGCCGTGCCTATCTTGGCGGAGACAGGAACTGGCAGCGCCTGGGCTGATAATTAAATGATGGCTGTAGTAGGAAGGTGGCGTATGGCCGTGGGAATGATTGACGAGCCATGAATTATTTTCTAGAGTCTTCGCGTGATATGAATTGATTGCCCGTAAATGGATTGCCGTGGCTGTGGAATTTATAAGCTCGAATTGCCGGGCACTTTTCGTACTGATTATTAGCACTATTCGTACTGGAAGTCGGCTTAGCTCCAGGCGGCTGCTGCTGGGGAACTTTGGGGCGTGGCAGCCTACAGGTACAGCCTAGAACTCCGCCTTGTGTTGGTGCGGTACAGTCTTTCTTGTAAATTCGTCCGACGGAGAAGTGTAAAAATGGAGAGCTGTATTGCAAAGATGGCACAATCGAGACACTACACAATCTTTCTCTCACTTTTTCAGGAAGCAGTTGGCTTGCTACGTACTGGCTAGAAAGATAGCATCAGTGCTGTCTGTAGTGATCAGAGAGCCCCATCCATGTCCCCCAGTTACTGCATACAGGCACTGCAACTAGACTACTCTTCATCCTGTACTGTACCGCACTCCGTCCCGCCTACAGCTACAAGACAAAGGCCCAGGCCATAATCCGTCCACCTTCTCTAAGCCTAAACGGAACAAACAGCGAACGAAATGACCATGCTCAGAGGCGCTAAAACCAAACTGTCCGTCTCCACCTCCAAGCCAACGGCTGCATTGCAAGCTCCAGACTGGACAGACGAGGTCCTGTGGATGGAGCCGTGGGCTGGGGCCACGACCAGGGACCTTTTTTTTAGTGGCCTTTTTTAGTGGTCATCCATGTTGTGGCTCGCCTGAGGACGCACCCAACACAGCCCAATTACAGGCATTACAGGCCACTCTGCCACTGCGGTCTGCCTCTGGTTGTGCCTCTGGTTGTGCCTCTGGTTGGGGTAGCTGACCTCCCCGTACCCCTTCCCACTACCTACTCCCAGTGCCTCCCACTAACTAACCACTGACGACCCCCAATACTCCCATTTCCAATTCCCCTCCCACCACCACCACCACCACCACCACCGCCAAAACAGCCATCATCATCATACTCCTCCTGTTCCTCCCACGCTGTGGCTTCGCTTTCCACAGCCCACACCACCATCACCGCACACGCCCCCCAAACGAACGCCGCCCCCCCAGGTTTTTCGTCTTTTTCCTTCTGCCTCTAGTGTGGTGTGGCATGGCATGGCATGGCATGGGGATGCACCATCAGCCTGTCTCCATTGCCCACGCTCCAAGGTTCCATTCCCACACTTCCCCCCCATGCACCTCATCGTTTTCGCCGCCGCCCGTTCCTTTATTCAGGTCGCCCCGTCTTATTATCCTTGTTGGCAGCTCCCAGTCCTAGAGTTGGCCCTGGCACCTCTTCTTCTTCTTTTCTACTCGTCTTCCTTTTCGCTTCTGTCTCGTGTCTCTTGATCTGATCTTTACACGTTCAACTATCCCCCCGTCTCCCCCCTCTTCTCTCAACCTTATTCTACCACTCTCTCCCCTTGGCGTCGCAGATCCATTCTGCTAAATCCTGACTCGCTTATTAACTTCCCGCCGCTCCAAATTCAACCCCAAAAGACTACTTCATCGCTTCGCCATTAGACTTTTACGTTACTAAGCCCAGCCCTCTTGCCTGCCGTACTAGCACAATCAACTCCTCACTCCAAGCCACGAACCTCCGCCCTCCGCCTCTCGATTACTTGGCCACTCTGGCTAAAAAGCCCTCGCGCAAAACTCAATTCCGTTTACTTCCCACATTATTGTCTTGGCCGCAAAATAACCCAGAAAACAATACTGCTTCCCGCGACGAATTGACTGCGATAGTCGCTTGCATTCGGATGCTTCGCAGTGGCAAGTTATAGCGGACGCAGAAGTAGCGGGTTCAGAGCGGCCCTTGCTGCCAATCTTGCCGACCGCTGGCCTCGGTGCCAAAGCAGGAATTCCGCGCAGAGAGACAATTTGAGACACGGCGCTCTTGCGCACAATCAATCACGATGCCTAGTTTCCTCAACAAGATAAAGGGCAGCGGCTCTGTAAGTAACGGTGCTCGACCCCAGCTTCATGTCCACCTAAACCGTCGCTTGCCGCGCTTCTGAGCTTGCTACGCTCGCGACACCTTCGCAAGCTCTCGAGAGCCACGTTGCTAACCACTCAACACTCTGCAGGCCATTACGCCGTTGTCGCCCAAAGATGCTACTCCCAAAAAGAAAGATGAAGCGACGCCGGAAGTGACGCCGCTCGAGAAGATGCTGCAGAATGCCGGCCCATTACGAGAAGACGGTCGCGACCGATTTCTAGGCTTCGAAAACGTAAGTGCAACCTCAAATGCCGTCACGCAGGATTGACAACCTAAAGCTAACTTTCTGGTTTCCCAGTTTGGAAATACATGGTACTACAATGTCTTCACCGCAGAGTTTGTGTTCTCTACTGACCTCGTGCTAGCTACTGTAACTCGATCGTACAAGCCCTGTTCTACTCGGACCTATTCCGCGAAAATGTCATCAATTACCCTCCGCATTCACCGACCGACACACCGAACGGTACATACTCCAAGCCGAATATCACAATTCGACCGCCTGTGGTACCAACACCACCCACGCCACAACCGAAGCAGAAGCTGTCGACATCGCAAGTCTTGAAGCAGCGGCAAGCTATAAACTCTGGTCAACCGGTTCCCGGAGCGCAGCCTGTCAAACCCGAAGACAAGCCAGATACGCCCGAATACAAGAAGAAACAAGCCATGATCAAGGGTCCGATTTTGGAGCTCGCTCGCGAAAACCAGACCGCATATGGCATGAGCGAATGCACCTTTACCGGCCTCAAGGACATTTTTCTCGCAGTATTGGAGAGCAGCTCACGGACTGGCGTGCTGAGCCCACAGCGGTTCTTGGAAGTCTTCAAGCGAGACAATGAAATGTTCCAGAACTCCAATCATCAAGATGCGCACGAATTCTACGGCTTGGTGTTGAACGGCGTCGTAGCCAACGTGGAAGCAAACGCTCGCAGGCTACAGGAGCAGGCTATGACAAACGAAGCGAATGGCCTTTCTGAATCTGTAGAAACTGCTATGGGCGCTGGCATTGTGAACCACTCGGGCTACCAATCGCCAGGAACCGGATGGGTACATGATATTTTTGAGGGCCTGTTGACTTCAGAAGTGAAGTGCCTGACCTGCGAAAAGGCCTCACAGAAAGAGGAAGTCTTCTTGGATTTGTCCATTGAACTCCAGGAGCACACTTCTGTCACATCTTGTCTTCGCAAATTTTCTGCCGAGGAAATGATGTGTGAACAAAATAAGTTTCAGTGCGATAATTGTGGTGGCTTGCAAGAAGCCGAGCGACGCATGAAGGTGAAGCGTTTACCAAAAGTTTTGACCTTGCATCTCAAGCGATTTAAGTGGACGGAAGATTACAGTCGCTTGCAAAAGCTGTTCCACAGAGTCGTGTATCCCTATTATCTTCGCTTGTTCGACACTTCAGACGAGACAGAAGATCCTGATCGCCTGTACGAGCTCTACGCCGTCGTTGTCCATGTTGGAGGCAATGCCTACCACGGCCACTACGTGTCAATTATCAAGACCAAAGACTGGGGATGGATTTTGTTTGACGACGAAATGGTAGAACCCGTTGATAAACATTTTGTGCGCAATTTCTTTGGAGACAAGCCCGGTATGGCAACTGCCTACGTTCTGTTCTACCAAGAGACGACATTCGAGAAAATGCGAGCAGAGCAAGAAGCCGATGGCATGGAAGAGGTGCATCTGGCCAAGCAAGCCGCCAACATGGCCCAAGAGGGTGATTTCGACAAGACCGACAGTGCACCTTTGTCTCGACAGACATCACAACCAACACCGCCCACGCCCGTGACTGAGTCTTTGGCGAAGCTGGCGCACGCTCGCACTGCTCCCGACTTTAACCCAACGACACCACCTCCCGAGGCGCCAGCTGCTTCCTCGCCAGCGCCTCCCGTTCCTCCTGTTCCTGTAGCCGCTGCGACAGCCGCAGCCACTTCAGCGCCTTTGACACCAACAAAGACAAAGGATGACCTCAAGAGAGAGAAGAAGGAGCGTGAAGCAGCCGAGAAATCAAACAAGCAAAAGGAAAAGCTGGAAGAGAAGGAGAAGCAAAAGCGACTCGCCGAGGAAGAGAAGCGTCGCCGCGAAGCTCAAATCAGAGCAATTCAACAGCGCAGAGAAGAGCAAGAACAACTTGCCAAGGCACTGGATGAAAGCAGGAAGACGGCAGCTCAAGAGGGTTCAGAAGCTCACAAGACCGAGAGCCACCCCGGTGCGTTTGGGTTCTTGGACAGATCGAAGCGCGGCAGCAAGTCTGGAACGAGGAAGTTTGGATTCTTTGGCAAGGACAAGCAGAATGGCGACGAATCAACTGAGCCGTTGACGAATGGAGATGCACCGGAGAAGCAGGAGAAGAAGAGTCGCTTGAGCATGGGCCTGGGCAGGAAAAAGAGTAGCAATGTTTTGTCTTAGGGCGACAAGGTGAAATTCCGGGCGTATTGTGCTTTTTTTCAGGTGTTGATGGCGTGCGTAAGGACATGATACATTGCATGAGAAGCGACATGTTTTATGGTAGTGGTTTATTTATGTTTAATTAATGCCATGTTCTCCCTAAATCTTTACATAGTCATGATATGATGACCTTGTTACAATGAGATAAATTTGACTTTGATCATGCTTCAGTGTCTGTTGGTGTTGGTCTGATTGGCCCCAGCTCCAGTCGTGGTTTAGTGGAACCTCATCCCTGAACAACCTCACGTCACTTCACTTACTCACTGCCTTTCATCAACACCATCACTCACCACATACACTCTTTTACTCCTCCAAAATGTCACTCATCGGTACGCTCCTCACTCACCCTACTTCATCAACCATCTAACATAGTAGACCTCCTCCTCAACTCTCTCCTCTTCCTCATCCCCCTCCTCCACCTCCTCGCAGCACCCTACACCAAAGTCGAGGAATCCTTCAACCTCCAAGCCTCGCACGACATCCTCGTCTACGGCACCCCCATCGGCCACTCTGCCGGCCAACGGCTCGCCGCCAGCTATGACCACTTCGATTTCCCTGGTGCGGTGCCACGCACGTTTGTCGGCGCAGTGACGCTGTCTGGATTGGCGCAGCCCATTGTGGCTCTTGTTGGGTTTCAGCATGCGCAGTTCATCATCCGGGCTCTGTTGGGCCTGTTCAATGCTCTTGCACTTTTGATATTTCGTCGTTCGCTGGATGTTAGCTTCGGCAAAGTCACTGGACGGTGCTGGGTTGCCTTTATCACGAGCCAGTTCCATCTCATGTTCTATCTCACTCGTACTTTACCCAACATGTACTCTTTCGGTCTAAGTATGTCCACTCTCTCATTCCCAGAAACAATTCCATATACTTCCCACATACTTACTCATGCTAATACGACCAGCAACCCTCGCCGCCGCCTACCTCCTCCCCTCATCAGCCCAATCCCCCGCCCGCCAAAAACAAGCCATCCTCCTCCTCACCATCTCCGCCGCCGTCTTCCGCTCCGAAACAGCCATCCTCCTCGCCACAACTTTTCTTCATCTGCTCATCACCGGCCGCACCACTTTAACTCTCATCATCCGCGCGGGTATCGCCTGCGGTCTCACGGCCCTCACGCTCTCCGTGCCCGTCGACTCGTATTTCTGGCAACAGATCCCGCTGTGGCCCGAACTCACCGGCTTCTACTACAACGCTGTTCTCGGCTCGTCCTCCAACTGGGGCACCTCACCTTTCCACTACTACTTCACATCCGCGTTGCCGCGTCTGCTCCTCAACCCAGTCTGCATCCCACTCATTGCTTTCGCGCTCTTCCAGCCGGGTATCTCATCGCGGGCTCGCGATCTGGTCATTCCCAACCTCGCCTTTGTGGCAATCTACTCCCTCCAACCACACAAGGAAGCCCGTTTCATCTTCTACGTCATCCCGTCCCTCTCCGCCGCAGCTGCCCTGGGCGCCTCCTTCGTCGTGACCCGCCGATCAAAGTCGCCATTCTACGCCCTCGCCACATCAGGTCTCGTCCTTTCCGTCCTCGCCTCGTTCGCCATAAGTTGCGGCATGTTACTCCTCAGCTCGCTCAACTACCCCGGCGGCGATGCCCTTTCGCAGCTATACACGCTCACACGCGGCGTTACAGCCCCCAGCCAACGACTCGATGTCCACGCAGACGTCCTCACATGCATGACTGGCCTGACTCTCTTTGGACAGAACCCATCCGGTATCCCCTTGGCGTTTGGACAGCCCCCCACCGAAGTGTTGAAGAGCATCTCTACCCCCTGGCTCGTCTTTGACAAGACTGAAGACGACAAGGAACTCATCCGTCCCCATTTCTGGCAACAGTTTGACTATATCCTCGCAGAGGACCCGGCCAAGATCCAAGGTGGTCACTGGAAGACCATTGGTGTCGTGCACGGCTACGATGGGATTGAGATCCTCAAGCCGGGTGTAACACCACCAACACATAAACACAAATCTCTCGGTCGGGGAGCCATCATCCATCAAATCAGAGACACCGCTAGAAAATACACGCGAGGGTGGTGGGTTGGTCCACGAATGAGTCCTCGCATCCACATTATCAAGAAGATAGTCGACTACGAACCAAAAGACAAGACAATTTAATGCCATTACACCGCATCGTCAAGACCATATCAGGTCCGGAACAAAAGACCAAACAATTTAATCACAACACGCACACTACATTTGCACATCACACATCACACATCACGAACAAATCAAGTATCATGATGCCTGTCATAATATAGTATAATATACCCATCAAACAAAATACAGAACCAAATAAACATGTCCCAAACAACCTGTATAATATATACCATGTCTGTTTCAAACCGTGCCATTTTCTCTGATCTGTTCTCTTTTCCCAATCCCAGGACCCCTTCATGTAATTCCCTTAAAAGACATAAAACAGTCCCCTCGCTTCAAATAAGCCCAGCTCAAAAGAGTATACAGGGAGAATAACCAATCCTCCCAAAATTAAACGCAACCACTAACCCCATCCAATTCCAATTCCAATTCCAATTCCAATTCCAATTCCAATTCCAATTCCAATTCCAATTCCAATTCCAATTTCCAAAATGACACAAAACGCCCTCCAACATCGCATGCTCAAAAGCTTCAAATTCAAAAATAAAAGGGGAAGTAGGAGAAAAAAAAAGGACAACGCCTATGGTGCATCATCGTTGTCGAGCTCCTTGACTTCGCCACCATCCTTGGGCAGCTCACCATATAGTTTCTTGTACTGGTCAAGCTCCTCCTTTTGTTTGGCAAAATATTCAAAAACGAGCGCCATTGGTGCTCGCAACTCGTTGAGGGCTTGTAATGGTCCCCCATCGCCATAGACGAGATATCGCAACTTGAGGGTCGTCACGCAGGTCTCGATCCTGCTGACTTGATGCTCCATAAAGTTCACCAGGAACCTTTCCGTGACTTCGCCGCCGCGCGACTTCAAGCGCTCTAGGAGTTCCGTCTCTGGTGGCTGGAGGCCGGGGCCGCGGACTTCTTCGAGGGTGCTGCAGAGCATTTCGAGACGAAGACTGACACGCCAGAGCGCCCAGATGATTTCGGGATCGAAGGAGAGTTCGCCGCCGGGGACAATAGCCACGGGCTTGTCGCCCTCCTCGACACGGCGCTCGTGTTGCTGGTGGTGTTCGATACGGGTTGCCAGGGAGTGGGGGTACAGTGAGTAGACGACTTCGGGGTTTTCTAGTCCCTTGAAGTTCTTCTCGCCCATTTCCTTGACTTCAAATCCCTGGGATGTCAGGGATCGCAGGTCTTTGCGGATGTTCATGGCATATGATTCATCCTCAAACGCATCTTCGGAGCTGGCGGATCCATTCCTGTCGGTATCCTGATAGGTTTCCAAGCAGCGCTGGATTTCGGAAATAAAGTCTGAAGACACGGCAATTTGTCCACCGTCGGCTACGGCTGAGATTCGTGCCGCCTTGTTGACCATGGGACCAAAGTAGTCCATACGGCGAGTGACTGGATCAGTCTCGCTCACACAGTCGCCAAAGTGAATACCCATACGGACGGACAGACCTTTGAAGATCAGAGTGTTCTCTTTGTCGAAGACTGGCTGTCCTGACATTGAGCTCAGCACTTCTGATGGCCATGTGACTTCCAGAAGATTGTGCTGTACGGCAAAACACCACAGCAAAGCGGATGTAGCTGTGGGGAATGACACCATGAATGCATCGCCTTCAGTCTTGACCTCGTATCCACCAATTCGTCGCAGCTGTCGTCGCATCACCTCGTTGTGAAGCTTAATGGCTGATCGCATAGCACTGGGGTACATTTCCCACAGTGTTGTCGAGTTCTTGATATCGGTAAACACGATCGATACATTGCCAGTTGGCGCAGGAATTTCAGCTTCCAGTCGGTTGAGGGATGAGTCAAGCACATCTCCCTTGGCCTTGGGTCGTCGTCTGGTGGAAATCTGAGCTTCACCCGGGACTCCAGAAGGATATAGCGACATGCTGGTACCACGGTGCAGCTTCGAGCGTTCGACTCGGCGCTTGAGGTCAGACACGCTGATCATCATGACCATAATCTTTCCAGTCGAGCCATAAGCCATTGCTAAATCACGAAGCTTCTGTGCAGCTCGCATCAAATCTTGTCTCTCTGCCCTGGCAACATCTGTGATAAGACCAGGCGACAAGTATTCCCACAGCTCGCTGGTAGCTAGGAGAATGATGTCGTCTTGCTCGCGAATGGTCATCTGGCTGACATGCGGCGCAGCCTGTACGGCAGGCATGAGGTCGACGTAGCCAAACGCTCTTGACACCTCAAGCAAATCGTTGAGGCGGCCGTTTCGGGAGACCCATCCACCTGCATCACGAATTCGTCCACGCTCATTAGGCTCAGCAGGATCGTGCTTGTGAGTAAGCATTTCATGCTTTCCATCGGTTTGAATGACCATGCCTTGTACGTTACCGACGTTGGCCACATATAATTCAGTGCCTTGCAGGTAAGCAACAGTAGCAACACCACCCGAATTGAGATCCTCCCTGCTAAGGATGACGGGCTGAACAGAACCTCTGTGCGACTTTCTGGGACGCTCATCGGCATTTTGAACGGCAATCGAAACAAGGTCCTTGTTCAGTGAGAGGAATGCACGGCGTAGAGCATCGACAGGCGTCTCGTTTTGACGGGTCTTGAGTGCCTTCAGTTCCTGGGCGAAGATGTGTCCAAAGTTCTCATGGAGATATTTAGCAATCTTGGATCCTCCGCTCGACAAGGCCTGACCGTCAAATAATCCAAGGAGCATCTCGGTTTCAGACGAATTGAATCTGGGCACCACCAGATCCACAGTAGACAAATGCTCGTTCTTGCCGAGTGTATCTGCCATACCGTAGGGAAGGTGGCCGGCGAGAGATCCTGATGTTCGTACACGCTTGTCTTCGTTTTGATCAGGAATGCTTGGCTGCTGTGTGAGCGTGACGTCCATCAAACCCAGAACTCTGAGGTTAAGTAGACGGTTGAAGTCGGTGTACTCTTCTCGGTCCACAGCTCCGGGACCACTAGGACCATAGCTGGCTTGCTTGATTTCGAGACGCTTGTTGCCAGACAGGTTGAGGTATCGCAGATTAGGGTTAAGGTTCCAGTTCCAATCGTATGGGACGTTGGCAATGTTGTACTTCAAATAGTTGTTTCCGCAATCAAGCACTGCCAGCTTCTTGGCTCGGGAAATATCAGCAGGTAGGTTAGTAAACTTGTTGCCGTTAATGTAAAGAGTTTGGAGCAAGCTGTTCTCCTCCAAATCATCAGCGGGCAGAGTTGTAAGTCCGTCTCCAGAGAGGTACAGCTCCACAAGTTGTGGCCAGCTCTTGATGGATCTCTGAGGCATGTCGCCAATCTCGTCGTTGTATGAAAGATTGAGAACCCGAAGCTCTGAAAGCAGAACAAGCTGGTCAAAGACATCGTCGTCCAAGCGGTTATCTGCCAGGTACAAGTTCCTCAGCGAGCCGGTGAAGGTGCTGTTCAACCTGGATGAAACACCCGAGTCCTTTCTAACGGCTGCTGGTGCTGTTGTCGTGGTCGTAGTTGTTGTGTTATTGGATGTCGTACGAGAAACGACCGAGGTCTTACGCCCGCCTTTACCGTAAACTGACACCACAGAACTCTTTCGGTCGGCGCCTGGCTGTATGACTGGTGCAGGGCCGACACTGAGAAGAGTGCTGGAGGCTTGGCTAGGTCTTCGCTCTTCTGAAAGCTCCTCAACGCTGGGCGTCGACGACAACGTGGAGAGAGGGCCCATCTTGCCATTCTGAGAGGGTGGTGGTCCCGACGATGAATCATCTCCAGGCATCCTTGGGGGGCGTGATGCGGGCTTTGGGAACTGATCCAGAACATTAGAAGAAGCATTGAGCGTCTCCAAATTGCTAGCCCACCACAACTCCATAGGAAGCTTTGAGATGTTGTTTCCACGAACATCAAGGACTTTCAGTTCTGTCAAACAACCAATCTGAGGAGGTAGCTCGCCAACCGTATTGTTGGCAATACTGAAGTGTTCTAAACGGCTGAGAGCACCAAGTTGCTGCGGTAATGACACAAAGTAGTTTTTGTCCAGGATCAACTGCTCCAAATTCGTCATATTAGCGAACGCCGAATCGATGCTTGCCAGCTGCGCGCAGGACAAGTTCAGAATCTTGAGCGTAGGAACTGGCTCCACGATTTCAAACTTATTGAGAGGGTTCGAGTTGAGCTTGAGGAGACGCAGTTGTTCGAATTTACCGACAAACGATGAGATCTGGTTGTGCGCGGCGTTGAGAATACCAAGCTTGGGCAACTGTGAAATGATATCGATGTTGGTGATGTTGTTGTACTTGATATCCAATTCGCTTAGGTTGCTCAGCTCGGCAAATGTCTCTGGGATTCCACTACCAAGCCGGTTGTTCGTAATGAGCAGCCTTTCCAAGTGCTGGAGGTTAGATATCTCGGCAGGCAGCTTATCAATCGAATTAAAACTTAGATCCAGTTCAACAAGGCTGCGTAATTCGCAGAGAAACTCCGGGAATTCGTTCAAGAAGTTGGATGAGATGTTTAGGTTTCTCAACACTTGGTAGGCTCCGAAGTAAGAAGGAATATGTGTCAGTCGGTTGTTGGCCAGGTTCATTCTCAGCAAGCCAGTCAAGGTATCAAGCTCCGCATGCTCAAGTTGATCGACGCGGTTATTGGACACGTCGAGGTAGGTTAGCTTGGCAGCTCTGCTTAGACTTGCTGGCAGTTTGCGAGCCTCGTTATTTGTAAATTTGATATCACGCAATTGCTTGCAAGCTTGGATAAAGTCTCGTGGGACGTCGAGAGAAAGGTTTCGAGAGAGGTTGAGAGAAATGATATCGGTAGCGTTGAGATAAAGAGATATGGGAATGGTGATGAGGTTTCGACCGGTGAGATCCACGTAATTGAGTTTCGGAGCGTTGGAGAGGCCCAAGTCGGTCTTTTTGGCGTGTCCGTCGTTATCTCTGGCATTCAAGAACATGAATCGACACAGGTAGCCATTGTCCTCGCGCCCAAGGTCTTCGATTCTATCCTTGTCTTGATAACCAACTTGCTCGAGTAATCGTTTCTGTATCAACAGTGGTCGCTCTTGTGGACCAAGAACTCGAATCAAATCGTGCTTCTTCATGCTAATATGATAATGTTCCAAGCCGTCAGTGACATATGTCTTCTTGATGACTTGAGAAATAACGTCGGAAGCGGTCGAGTCGAGCGGCATTGAATGTGTCAAGAATGTACCATCGGAACGGAAGATTCGAATACAGTAAGGAGAAAGTTTCTCTTCCGGCCGCGGGGGTGCGCAATTGTCGTCCTCGTCCGGTGCTTCTTGCGTGTTGTCTTCGGTGTTGCGGCGCACCGCCCAGCTGTCGGGAGCATCCCACGCAAACTGTTGTTGTTGCTGCTGCTGGAGTTGCTGCTGGCTAGTCTTTGTAGAATCGGTTTGCTCGCTCTCGAAACTGGTAGAAACGAATGAAGAATCGAGCGGGGTAAGGGGCGGAGGTTTTGTGAGGATACCTTCCATGTCGTTGAGGTTTGTGTCGAGGTGGTAGACATGGCCGGTCGTTTTTCGGTCGGTCGGGCCAATCGCTTCTTCGGGATATTCTTGCTTTGGATATCCCTTCTTCTTGGAGAAAGGGAACTTGTTGTTGAAGGTAGTGCTGCGATGAGACGAGCCACCTCTTTCGCTTCTAGACTCCAACCCAGGGTCGCTCAGCTCTGGCGGCGGTGTCGACCAGTTGGCGGGAATGGCAGGCGGAGACATGTCATGTCGGCCAAACTCGGTCTTGGAGGGCTTTGAGTGCAGTGATTTCGTCGACTGCGGCAACTCCTTGAGCTTGGAGCCGCCATTGTGTTCGTCCTTGTCTTTGTGGTGTCGGCGCAGCCTGCCGAGGATGCCTCGCTTGTTATGGTGATTAGGAGACGCCTGCCCGTCTGTGAAGCCCATTCGCGAGCCCGGCGCCGGGACGCTGCTGGTGCTCGGGGTCGGGCTGTCGGATCTCGACTTTGTTCTGTACATGGCGGAGGCAGAGGGCTTGGTCCAGTCGCGAGTATTTTGCGCCTGCTGGAGGCTGAGGGTCGAGTCGTCGCGGCTGGCTGTTGGCCTCAGGGCGCGGGCATCATCGTTACTCTTGTTGTGTCGATGGCCAGGCAGATGAACGACAGAGTGTCCGGGGCGCGCGGATGCAGAGGATTTGGGAGGAATTGTTTGCGATGGAGTGTCGGAGATGTATCGTTCTCGATCGGGGCCGGTCATGGTCTCTCGAACTGGGGCTTCCCCATATCGCGCAATGTCCTATAGGCAGGAGAGAAGAAATATGGGTCAGCGTTCTTTGGCCGTAGACTGGGTTTGGCTGACAACGGAAGCTGAAAATTAACGGGCAGCGGGCGCTGTGGGCAATTGAATTTGCAAGGCTGCTGATTTTCGCTTCCTTCTTGTTTTTGCTTGTATCAAAAAATATTCAAGAGGAGAACAAAATCAACAAGCTCGTCAAAGTTGTTGTGCAAACCAATGCCTGGAAAGGAGGTTCCGTCCAGCTTGGCACGGCGCAGTCAAATCAAACTCATGGAAATTGGGGTGACGAATGAGGGGGGCCAACAATACCACCCCAGCGCGAATCACCACCACCGCTAAGACCACAGAGCGGCAGCTGACTTGGGGAGCTAGGCTAGGGGTGATCACAGAGTCCACTTGGACGGCCCGGCAAATAAATAAAATGAGAACAACCATAAAATTGGGAGTAACCCAAGACAAGGCTCAAACGTGAAAGAAACAAACGAGACGAGACATGCCCATATAACGACGCGAGAGAAAACAACAAAATGGGTCAAGGCAAGGGTAAGGGTGCAAGAGACAAGAGAAAACACCACAAAAATGAGCTTTGCACTTACCGTATTATCCTGATACAAAAACGGTACCACATCGGCTGAGGGCACAGGCGTCCTAGGTCGAGAAGATGCTGGCGAAGCTTCGCGATCTGTCGCATTCGAGTAGTTTCGGTCTCGTTGTGGCGGCCTGGTATGGCTATATGACCTCGATCTCTGATCCTTTCCGCCGATTGAACCTGCTCCAGCGTTCGCGCCAGGCAGGGAGGCTGGCGTACTACCATCTGAGCTGTCTCTACCAGGAAACTCCTCTCCGAAGAATCCCTGGAGCTTACGAAATCCGCCCCGCGGTATGCTAGCTTTTGAGCCCTGGCTGCTGGCCGTTGTGTTGACACTAGCGGCGGATGGTCTTCTACCGCTGTCGCCATAATAGATGCCATCAGGAGAGTCGAAGCTTGCGCCTAGCTGACTCATGCCTGACCGTGATCCTGACGGCGCCAGGCCTTGTGAAGTTGGCAAGCTGTCGCTAGAGCCATTGTAGAAGTTCAAGGGCAGCGAGTGTGACGGCGCAGAGGAGCTAGGGGCCATCCATGGCGCAACTTGGCTAGATAGCTGATGGCGATACTGCGGTTGCGGTTGGTGTTGTGATGGTTGCTGTACGGGCATCGCTCGTGATGGTTCGAGAACGGCCAGGTCGCGACGATAGTTGCCGATGTCGCTTAATCGCCGTTCATGGGACGACAGATCCGACATGGTCGAAGTCGGTGATAGGCCACCTCGAGTAGCGTGCGTCGAGGCAGTTGGCGAAGGCTGCAAATCATCCCTAGATAAGCTATTGGTAGCAAGAAAAAAAAAAGCAGTCAGCGTACATGTGCATTAAAGTTGGGCGCTACGCATGGGAAGAAGCTTAGCACAAGCTCGATAGCTGCCAGAATTAAGCTTTGTAAAGTACATATACATATGACAAAAGCTTCAACATCATGGCAGCTTCTCAAGACGGGGCTTTATTTCAGGCCAAGATGTTAATTTTCGTACCTGTGCCGGCGGTGGTTGCTGTCGATGCTCAGACGCGAAGGAATACTGCTGTGTCGCGGGGCTGACGCCGTCGGGGTGGGAGTCAGCGTGCCCAGAGGAGTAGAAGGTTGCGCGGTGCTAGACGACTGCGAGCTTGCAGTATGAGTATAGTTATTATTGCGATTGCCCGCGATTGAGCCAATATAGGGAGCTGCCTGATTCTCCGTCATCGTATGACGAGGGCATGATCCTAGGTGGGTTTGGCAGCGTCGATATCCCTAGGCCATGGGGTAGTGTTGCACCGAGCAGCAAGCGACTTTGTAGCGGGCAGGGGCTAGATAGAGTAGCGTCGCGGTGAAGAACGTTGTCGTTGTGGGCGGGCGGTTGTAGAAAGGCTGGAAAGGTTTTGGAGGGAATTAAAAAACACAACGTGGGGGATGGAGATGCTCCCTTGAGAGGTTTGATAAAGAGGAACCAGTAGTTTGGGTTTTTGGAAACAAGGCAAGTTTTGCTTTTTTGGAAACGAAACGGGGCCTAGACGCTGGCAGACTCAGACGCAGCGCAGACAGGGCGGGAGGGAGAATGGAGAAGAGAGAAACAAGCGGCGGCATGCAAGATGAAGAGGAGGAGGTCCTGGCGGGTTGGCGGCAAGAATGTGGGCGTGTGGACATTTGACAGAGCATGGGCATGGATGGGATGGCGGGATGGCATGGGGATGGCGTTGGGGATGGGGATGGGGATGCATCAGAGCAGAGCACAGGTCAGGACACATCAAAGACACATCCAAGACATGTCAGAGTGACTTTGGAGGCACAAAAGGCTGCCGGCTTGCATTTTGCATTGCGCTTTTGACCAGCCACATTGTTTTTTTCTCTCTTCTATTTCAAGCCTTGGAGCGAAGCCCTCTCGACACAAGTAAGACAAGTTCATGCGACGCAGGCCAGCGGCAATATTGACTTCTATTATTATCGTGTTTTATCTCACCAATACGACACCGAGCTGTGTTGTGTTGTCTTGCGTCTTGTCGCTCGGCAAATGGTACACTGGCCTGACTGCCCTGTAAAAGCGCCTGTAAGAAACCCAATAAATCGCGATTGTCCTTTGTGGCGGCTTACTATGGCACCATGTCGTGCTCATCGCACATCCCCATCCTCGCCAATGCTCGTTCATTCTTATTTTTTTTGTTTTGTCCATTGCTTGTGGTGATTTTACTTCTGCCGGTCTTGTTTATTGCCGCACTTTTCACACCCATTCGCCTGACCTATGGCGTTTCAACAAAGCCTCCTTTTTCCTTTGGGCCTGCAAATGAGGTCTGGGCCGTATCCTTGCACAGCCAGCCTGATTGGATCTGCCGTGCATTCATCACTTTCTTTATCCTAAATTTTGTGTTCATGCCGGTCATTATATGGAAACAGAATCATACATTTATCCATTGTCAGCGCTGACCTTTTTTTTTTCTTTGGTGTCTGCTAGTTTTCAAAAGCCAGTCAGGGCGCACAGCCAATATTGCAGCGCATCTTCAGGCAACCAAGGCCCCTGTAGGGGATCTATTGGCCGCCCGGTGTCTCACCTGGATGATGAAACACTTGACGCTTTGAAGTTGGGCTTTTACCGCACATACACCATTTCATTCAACCCAGCACACCGTGCCCTCAATCTAAATGGATCGACGTCTATAATGGTCAATGTAACTTAGCTACCAATCTGACATTCTTCGTCTATTTATCTGATTTTTTTTTTTTGGTTCCACTTCACATCTGCCTCTTCTCTGTCTCAATTCATTCTGTCGTCCCCCTCTTGGACTTCCCTTTTTTGGCCACCCGTGCCAGTGCCCCGCTGCGGTTAACTGTCAGAAACTCCAGCGCTACGCTACCTAACCACTAGGTGCGCTACCACTACGCTACCACTCCGCTACACTCCGCTTCCCTGCCCGAGCTCCCAGCTCCCACGCCAATGAGCTCCTCGTGCTAAGGCGCGTCCCCGCACACTCCCGCTGTTGGCCGCCGTTTATTGTGGACTGCCCGCCCTGTGATCAATGCACTGCGACCACTGAAAATCCAATAAACCCCCCCAAAGCCCCCCCAAGCGTCCCCTCTCTAGGCGCCAAGCTCCAGGTGACCCCGCTTATCTCATCTTTGCTAGGGAAGCACAGCCTGTAGCTCTCTGACCGCACCGCCCAAGCAGAGTTGAGCCAGCGCATTTTAGGTCACCACTGCGACTCTGCTGCTGACACACTTTACGCATGGTACGGTACATGCAGTAACTGCACTGCTTGCACTGAGGATGTCGCCCTGTCTTGCCTTCAATCCAATTGTAGTCTATTGGTATCTTAATGTCTATATTGTACGCACATGAAGGAAAGTAAAAGCAAAAATATGAAACTGCACTCCGTAGCTGCGTAAACCCACAGCTCAGTCTAAATAACTCGGTCCGTTCGTCAGGACCTCCATCTCCTCCAGCTCCTCAACCCATTCCTTCGGACAAAGAAACTTGTGCTTAATCTCAAACGGCGGCTCCCACTCCGTAACTTCCTCTCTAGTATGCGCATTCATCATGCATGAAGTGACTGGCAGCGGACAAATCGGGCGCGCTCCAGGCTGATTCAGCAAATGCGCCAACAGATGCATCCAAGTGTTAACAGAATGTTCCGAATCCATCTCGTAATTGGCACCCGTGTCGGCAACATTCATGTGCCATAGCCAGGCCTTGAAGATGACGGGGTAATATTTCAACTTGTGTGCCTCCGATTCGAAGAACCCGGGGTGTTGAAGACGAAGAACGTTGAAAAAGGGATGGTCATCAACGACTGATTTGTCCAGATCGGACAGCTCGCAGTCCACGCATTGTATGTCGACACCCGGCATTTGCTGGTAAGGGAACTTGTACTTGTAGCTCTTCATGAGTTCCGCCCTCCTCCACGCATCGCCTTGTGGCTCCTCGGTCTCGTATACGCGTGTATCAGGTCCAAGGGAGACAATTGTCATGCTTTCTAGTTTTGGCAGTCGATTGATGTCGATGGCAAGAACCATCAAATGTTCCTGAAGCGGCTGTTCGAATATGCCAATGTGCTTGATCTTGGCCCGATCCAAACTTGGGAATGAATCCGAGTAAGAGTGGCCTTGGCTGTAGTTGCGAAGCGGACCCAAGTCGCCCTGTAGGCTGAAATACAAATATGGAATCCAAACGTCCACCGCCGTGAATATGTCGGTTTCATAGTCAATGAAGGGTACATCGAATCTGACAATGCCTTGGCGGTCACCGTATACCGCCTCAGCCTCGCGATTCTCAATGCGAGTAAAGCAAGGCGCCCAGACTTTGCGAGCTTCCCGGTTGACATGCAATGGGGCGAATATCGTCGCCTCACGGGGCTGAACAACATATCGCAGTGCCCATTCGGGTTTCGTCTTGCCATCCCATTTCCCAAGGAGCTGTTCGCAGTTGTTACGGCCCAGATTGTTGATGTACCAGGTGCGTCTGGGGGGAACCGCAGCAACAATTCTCTGTGGTCTGGGCACAGCCTCCCATATCATGTAGCGGATCTCCTTGGGCAGTTTCGGAAAGAGATGAAATTCTTTGAGGTCTGCCATGTCGGCCGAGGAAAAAAGAAAGGAGATAAATGTGTAGACAATTCTAGTTTATTTATTGATGAAGGTCGTAGTATCGAAGCTTGCACTCTTGGTTGTAAGGACACACGCAGATACATATATAGATAATTTGGTCGTTACGGCATACGAAGCACCTCGCATTCGCAGAACGCTATCCGGGAGAGAAAACAAGCCAAAACAGACAAGAAAAGAAGCAAAAGGGAGAGAAGCAGTCTATGCCGGTGAGAAAAGAGAAAACATTCTCTCCGGAAAGGTGGCAGGGCTGGCATGCAGACGAAGCCCTCGCCCCCTTCCGGCCGCTTCTGATTGGATGCACTTTATGCAGTGTGACAGTGTAGCAAACAGTAAGTCGTCACATTTTCCCACTGTGCAGTCTGAGTCTGACACATGGCCGAAGCGCAGTGATGCTGCAAATTAATCACAAAAAGCGAGAAAGTAGACGATGGGATAAAACACGAAGCCAAGAAAAAGAGCCCATCGCTAAATTACTGGTGTTTTATTTTCTAATCTTCTCCATCGGGCCCGAATCCACTTCCCACGTCGTCGCCATGTCGGTCCGGCAGCGCCAGTGCCTGAACCTGAACAACCAACTAAACTAAACTGGAGCAGCTAACCTGCCAATCCGACCAATCTCACAGGATCTACACCAACTCTTACTGGACCCTGGGCCGCATTTATGACGGCACCGCATCCACCGGCCCTCTGTACTACTACTAGATGCACTGGTTAGTTCTCTTTGCTGTTCTGCTTTCCCCACGACGGACTCCCCGCTGCTGCTGCTGCTGCTGCTGCTGCCCCTCGTTGCGGATGGTGGGGGAACTGGTCAGACCAATCTCTTTCATTCTGGTCCGACAGATAGGACACTAGGCTCATCCACGTTGCAATGTCGTAGCCGTAGTCGCTCTCGTTTGTTGTATTTAAATCCGCCTCTCCTCCCTCTTCCTCCAATGCCAACTTAAACCCGTGCAACTTCTTCTCTGTTCAAACATACGCGAGACCACCATCACTCACAATGCCTGGCGGAAAAGATCAACCCCGAACCTGGTGGAAGGAGAGCTCCGTCTACCAAGTCTACCCTGCTTCGTTCCAAGACTCGACTGGCTCTGGCACAGGCGACTTGAAGGGCATTATTTCCAGAGTTGACTACCTCCACAAGCTTGGAGTCGACATCGTATGGCTGTCTCCCATCTTCAAGAGTCCCCAGATTGACATGGTATGCTTTTCCACCAATCGAGTCGAGTCCACTTATGTGCACACATCCATTGACAACTGCAGGGTTACGATGTCAGCGACTACAAAGTCATTGATCCTCCCTACGGTGACATCTCTGACGTCGACGTCCTCCGTGACGAGCTCAACAAGCGCGGCATGAAGCTCGTCCTCGATCTCGTCATGAACCACACCTCCGACCAGCACGAATGGTTCCAAGAATCCAGAAAGTCCAAGGACAACCCGTTCCGCGACTGGTACATCTGGCGTCCTCCTCGCTACGATGCTCAGGGTAACCGTCAACCCCCCAACAACTGGGAGAGCCACTTCCAAGGCAGCGCATGGGAGTACGACGAGACCACAGACGAGTACTACCTTCGCTTGTTTGCCAAGGAGCAGCCCGATCTCAACTGGGAGAACCCCAAGGTCCGACAGACTGTCCATGAAACGATGCGATTCTGGCTCGACCGCGGCGCATCCGGTTTCCGCATGGATGTCATCAACTTTATTAGCAAGGACCAGAACTTCCCTGACTCAGACGCTGCTGTTCTCAAGGGACACGAATACTACGCCTGTGGCCCCCGCTGTCACGAGTACTTGAAGGAGATCGGAAAGATCCTAAAGGAATACGACGCCTTCAGCGTTGGCGAGATGCCATGCGTTGAAGATGAAAAAGAACTCATCAAGGCTGTTGGCGCTGATGAGGGAGAGCTCAGCATGATTTTCCACTTTGAGCAGTAAGTTTTCGTTCATTCTCATTCCCATTGCTTTAACAGCACTAACGATTGCCAGCGTCAACGTCGACCACGGTCCCGAGGGCAAGTTCTCTTCCAAAACATGGAAGCTCTCGGTACTCAAAGAGATCACCAACCGCTGGGAACGCTTCATGTACGACAACAACGGCTGGAACTCCCTCTACCTCGAGAACCACGACCAACCCCGCAGCATCAGCCGCTTCACCGACGACTCACCCGAGCACCGCGTCAACAGCGCCAAGCTCCTCGCCCAATTCCTCGGCTTCCAAGCCGGTACACCCTTCGTCTACCAGGGCCAAGAAATCGGTATGGTCAATGTTCCCAAAGACTGGCCCCTTGAGGAGTACAAGGACATTGATTGTGTCAACCACTGGAAGTAAGTCATATTTCATTTTCCTTTACTCTCAACAACCACTAACACAACCCAGTCTCCACAAGGATACAGCCTCTGAAGCCGTCAAGAACAGCTTCAAGGTCGAATATCAACAAAAGTCCCGCGACAACGCCCGCACTCCCATGCAATGGGATGACTCTCCCAACGCGGGCTTCACCACCGGTACAACACCCTGGATGCGCGTCCATGACAACTACAAGCAAGTCAACGCCGCCTCTCAGATCAACGACCCTACCTCCATTTACCACACGTACCGCCAGGTCCTCAAGGACCGCAAGAAGTACAAGGACATCTTTGTCTACGGCGACTTTGGACTCATCGACGAAGCCAACGACAAAATCTTTGCCTTTGAGCGCACAGCTTCCAACGGCGACAAGGCTCTGGTAGTGTGCAACTTTTCAGCAGACACCATCTCATGGCCATGGGACGGCAAGGCCAAGGAAGTTCTAGTCTCCTCCGCCAACAAGAAAGTCGACGACGTCAATAGCGGAAACATCCAACTGGGCCCTTACGAGAGTCTCACCCTCTTGCTTTAAAGTACATAATAATAAAATGGTGCTGGTTTAGACACGACTTAGATAAAATATACATACAATTGCTTTGTATACAACTCCCAATCTCATCCATCCTCGTGCAATATTATACCAATCTCCTTGGTCTTTTCCATCAACTCCCTCGCCCCATCCTCATCCAAACCCATATCGTCCATAATCAACCTCGTCCCTAACTCCGCCACCAAAACAAACTGAATAAACGCCGCAGAGCCCCTCCCGGAGATGACTCTATCATCCACCGCCCTATCTTTAAGGTCGTCCCGAAACTCCCCCACCAAGTAATCACTCATGATATTAAACCCCCTGGGACCGTAATAGCCCGGATTCAAGTCGTCTTCTTGTTTCAGTACTCGTGATTTTCCAGACCTGACCAACCCAGCCATTATTGAGCGATAATGTGATGCTTCCCCATTGATGACTCCCAGCAAAAAGTCTCTATGTTTGTCAAACTGTTGGTCCAAATTATCCCAATCGATTTCTGGGTAGCCCTTTTCTTTCCATTCTTCTTTCGCGCTGCGTGTTTTATGTTTCTTGCAGAATTTCGTCTGTAGTTGGACGGTCAAGCGAGGTTTTCCTTTTGAGAACGACTCGAGTAGCGTGCGATCTACTTCTATACCACACCAGGGACATGTTGCGGGTTTGATTACTTCTGATTCTGCTTCAGGTTCAGCTGTTGGTTGCTCCTCTTCCGAGCTGATGTAGTCGTCTTCTCCACCGGCGTTGGTGTCGTGGAAGGTGGGCAGTTTGAAGACAGCACGTGGCGGTGAGGGTGACTTGAGAGCGTCCCGTCTTGCTTTGGCTTTTGCCTTTTTGGACCGTAGTTCCTTTGGTTTGGTTTTGGACTTGGTCTTGAGCAGTGCTTGCACTTCTGGGGAGATGTCGTTTTCAGGATCACTGTCAAGGATGTCGTCTAGATTGGTGAGTTTGAGGGAGGGCTTTTCTTCGGGAGATGAGAGGATGTCTTTGCTTGGTGCGCGGAATTGCCGTTTGGGCCTTTCTGGGCTGCGGAGGGGACTGGGTATGCGCCGCAGCCTCGGCTTTTCAGGTTGAGAGGATACTGTAGGATGTCAGTAGAAGATTCGTAAATGCTGAAAACGATGATACCAACCTGGATCTGATGAGTCTGCTTTTCGCTTGCCATATGTTGACTTTGCAGACTTGGTCGTAATAAAACCATGTTCATCTTTAAGGTGCTTGGCTGAGCTGGAGGTTGCAGAGCGTTTTGAACTGCTGCCCTTTGACGTGCTCTTGCTGCTGATTGGCTCATCATCCGACAACTTGCTTCTCTTGGATTTCTTCCTCGTGCCGTAAGATGGTGCATCTGGCGATGGCCGCTTGGACGCAAACTTGGTGGGAGCAATGTTGGCCTTTCGGTGCCGCTCATCGCCTTCAATGTCCGAGCTGCTACCGGGGACCATGTCCGTAAGCCAGCTGCCCTTCTTGGGACTTGATCGATGAGTAAGGCTTATGCCAACATCTTCATCTTCGCTCTCATCGGTGGATAGAGGTGGTGCGTCCACTTCTGGCTCTGGTCGTTTGATGCCATGTTTCAACAGAGGTTGGACTTTGGCATTATAGCTCAGGCCTGTTCTCCTCATTTTGATGATTGATTGGGATGGAATAATTACATGGAGAGGCTCAAACAGTCCAAGTTCTCAAATGATACTGGCAAGTCGACGGCATGCCGACAGTGAATCACTGAGAGGGCTTGTCTTGCCACCTAAGATTCAGCATTTGTTAGCAGATGAAGATACACAGTAGACTCTTAGTGGGATACTCAACACACTAGAACAAAGGAGTGTTAATTTCGAAATGTTTTTGGCAATCAAACAAAGGCGAGTTTGCCGTGCCGTAATTAACGTTGGCGAGCGCGTGAAAGGGACGCGTTGGAGACGAGATAGCGCAGGTTCAGTGTCTTGGTGGGTCAATGCTGTGGGAGGTGCCTGGACGCTGGGCACTGGGACAAAGACACCGCAATTTATGACACAGATTACAAGAGAATGAGACGGAGAAAAATCAGAAGAAATAATTCAATGCTTTACAAAGAGGTGATACGCTTTGAGGGCACTTGCTGGGTCAATCCTCCGTCACAACATTGCCTGCGCTGCAAGCTCGTGGTATCATGCTATCGTGTAAGTAAGACTTATTCAGCATAAGGTACAGCCGAACAAATCTATTTAGAGAAAGAAATTTGAAGAATCATCTGTCGTTGCCCGATAACAATGGCTGCAGTTGAGTACTTCCTTTCAGTACTTTCATGTCCTTGCTTCTTATCACTGTCTGGAACTGAACGGACTCAGAATCTATTAGCAACATAAGCCCTACGTCTTATACCAAGCATATAGAATAATTTTTTTTTTGAGGGGAGGGAAAACATATAATTAGATATTAATTTTAGGAATAAACAAAAGATGAACTCGTTTTGTCCCTCCGCTAGGAAGCCATCTCAGACGGTGATGTCGCCGCCCGGGGCGCGACCGCTGCCCCTTGATTGGTGCTGCGCGTAAACGCCCCGCAGACCGCCTGGAGCTCCAACACTCAAGCTCTCCAGTAGGACCTCAAGTCTGCCATTTACATTGCACCAACCATACGAAGCCGGATTGCTTTAGAGGCTAGACCTTTGCAGAGCTGTTAGCCATGGCACTCAGCAGGAAATACGCAAACCTGCCAGACCTGGTAAGCAGCACCATTCCACGTTCAAATGACCACGACAGGAGCTAATCATGGCATTTAGGACTCTGCGCCAGACATTTACGAGACGCCAGAATTGACAGACGACGCTTCCACAGTCCCAGTACGTGGTCCAACATCCGATTATCATACCGTACCGTACAGTACTAATACGCCCTCAGACCACAGCAGCACGCACACAATCAGACGACGAATTCTACGATGTCGAGGACGACACAGAAGGCATATCCCGCTCGCGCCTCCGCATCAACGAAGCTCGCTCTCGCTTTCAACCTTCGAATGTAGACTCAACAGGCGTCGATTTCTCAGACAGGGTCGACGGAAAGCGCAAATCATACAAGGCCTCTAGTCGCCGCCACCGCATCCTCGAAGACGGAACGCAAGAACTAGGCGACTTGTCGGACGACGATGACGAAGAGAGCCTCGAGAGACGAATTGCAAGGCTACGACGCGAAGTACAAGAAGCAAAGGAAGAACAAGCCAGGATACAGGCGGAATCCAAGTCCAACGATGGCACACAAAACGATACAAGGCTCGAATCGCTGAGCCAGGTCTTGGACGAGATCTCCAAGCCCGCAGGCGTAACGCACACCCAACGCAGAGTCGTCACAGAAGTCCCTGCAGAGCCCGAAGATTCAGAGACAGCAACCACTTCCAACGGAGCAACATATACCGTAACATATGCACCAGCATACGAGCAGACACACGCCCTCGCGAAAGCAGCCGATTTCGACCGCAGACTGCTCGCCCTCGAGCGAGGATTGGGAATCAGCACGTCATCAGCACCAGAGACAGGTCACGACGGACTCCCGCGAGCTATCCTACCTACACTAGACGCCATGGAGAAGCAAATCTCATCTTTGGCGCAAGCTTCCACGCCAAACCTCGACGCCATCGCCCGCCGCGTTCGCACCCTCGCCCAAGAGCAAGACAAGCTCAACGACGCCAGCGAAAAGGCCAAAACCCTCAGAGAAGAGCTCGGCAAGAACGCTCCCTCGTCTGCCGGAGACGACTCTGACCAAGAGACCAAGATCAACGCCCTCTACGGAGTCCTCCCCACCATTGAGAACCTCACACCCATGCTGCCACCTCTACTGGACCGCCTCCGCTCCCTCAGAGACATTCACGCCAATGCCGCCACTGCAAGCCAAACCCTCGATCAAATTGAGCAACGACAGGCCGAAATGTCAGCAGAATTGAAGCAGTGGAACGAAGGTCTAAGCAAGCTCGAGACATCCATCAAGGACAGCGAGAGCACCATGAAGAACAACACTACAGTAATGGAGGGATGGGTCAAGGAGCTGGAAAGCAAAATGGCAAAACTGACATGATGTGCCATTTCTACGTAAAACCTGATACCCCCCAATTCCTAAATAAGTAGTCCAATTGTACATTACATTACATTTCGTCCGAGTTGATAGTAATCGGAGTCCGGCGCGTCACGTGTGGGGAACTCATATAAATCCGGTGAAGCTCTCCACCAAGTTTCGAATTTTCCGTCCTTCACAGTTCACGCAGTGGCACAAATTGCTAAAAAGAAGCTGCAACAGTGACTCAATTGGTAAGTTTTTTTTACGTTATTCCTTCACTCGCCCTGGTTTGAATGATGCTCAAATAGCATGTATTACCTGAAACATACATTGATGTACCTTTTATCACCAAGATCTCTGACACCAAACCATTTCACACTCTTTCTCTTTTTTATTTCTGACTCTCTTCGTGGCAAATCGCTAACGTACAAAAAGTTCTCAGTCAGAATGTCCACCTTTACAGTCCTCTTCTTCGCAAGCGCCTCCTCCTTCACCGCCAAAGAAAGCGATTCCTTCCCCGCGCCCCTCCCGCTCTCCAAGCTCTTTGACACCCTGGAGGCCCGGTATCCCGGCATATCGGCGAAAATCCTAGACTCGTGCCTCGTGACGGTCAATCTTGACTATGTAGACATGCCGCCGACAGAGGAGAGGATTCTCCAAGCCTCTGATGAAGTCGCCATAATCCCCCCCGTCAGCTCCGGTTGAAAGCCTGTACAAATGCGTCTCTTGAATCTGAACTTGTGTGCCGGCGGTCACGTATCCGGCTGCGCAAGTAGTAAAGGCTCCCTCTCTCGATTCTTCACCACCGTACGCTTCCTCGCCCTAATCCGCCTCCGGGAGAACTTACACAGCGCCACCAACAGCGCAGTGAGCAATCCCACGAGAATGGTGGCGAGGACCGCAATGGCGATGCTCACGGCCGTAAATGACGACACGCGACATCCAAACGGCGTGGTGCGCAGCTCCCATTGCTCGTCGGGGGATGGACACATCTGTTCCTGGTAGGCGGGTGCTAGGAGCGGAATGTCCTGCTTGTTGGGTACGCATGCCCAGGACTTTTGTAGTAGTTAGTCGTGAGAACTGAATCATCATGTCCCAAGACAAATAGAAAGGCAAAAAAATTTGTCGGTGTACAGAGTTGAGGTATCGTAGTCACTTACGTATGGACACCATGAGCATTGCTTTGCATTGAGGCATGTTCCACAAGATTGCTTCGAGAAGCATCGCCACCAGTGCTCCCAGTCTTCTTTGCTGTCAGCCTTGCTGAATTCGTCTCGAAGCTGCTGCCGCTCCTCGCTCGTCAACTGCTGCCTCTTCATTTTTTTGAGGGATGAATCAATTATCATTCATCAATCATCATGATATGTTGGGGAATGTAGAGTCTTGAAACCAATCAGATCTGACGCGCACGCTTCAGGAACAGTGGGTGCGGGGAAAACTACTCAGCCGCGCCACCAACGGCGGCATCTAGCACGCACGTTATGCAGGCGTCAGTCGCTACAATGTCATGCTGATCGAGTGTGTATTAAATACTTACATTGACGCCTATCTATAATGCCATTATCCTCTATTGTACAGCCGTTCGATGTCTCGTGTCGTTCATGCTACTGTACAGTCTATTGTTATACAAAATCAACTCCATCTTGAACTCCAGCAATCCACCACTCTTATTTATATAATACCAGCTGCGTTGATCTCGCGAGAGCGACGCAGTTGTTGCTTCAGCTTCCTCATCTCAGCTCTTCTTCTCCGTGCCCATTGATCCATATCCTCGTCTTCAAGTCTTTCTCCAAGGGTCTCCAGCGCCATCAGATCTGCCAGGAATCGTCTAATGCGAAGTCCGGTTTTGTTACGAACAAATGCGTCGACTTCTTCATCGCAAGCTGCAGACGCTGCAATGTGCAGACCCCTTAGCACATCTCTATCTGTAATCTCTCTGTCGTCAAAATCGAGCCTTCCAGACTTCATTAGCCGCTGCATAGATGATGTGCGCCTGGGTATGTTGGGGCGGGCATTCGCTCTAGACGGAATTCTTCTATTGCTGCGACAACAGATGCCAACATGATCGGGGTCAAAAGCTAGAGAATACCGGTGTTCTCGTCGACGAGGCCTTGTCGATCTCCGTCTACTTTTCAGGGATTGTCTGCTTCTGTTCTGAGGAGCGCTCCGAAGCGTGCGTTTATACTGCTGTGATACAATTGGGTCTGGGATATTTGCAGGAAATCCGGCGGTATGGGCTCTTGATTTTACCTCTTCTCGCGGTTTACCTAGAGTATCCTGACGCAGTTCTGGAACTGGGTGGCTTTTGTTAGCCCTTGATCGTTGGTGCTTACTCGCCTTGCGCGGTGGAAGCATTCGAGGGCTGATTGCATAACTGGGCTGCGGGAAGTCGCCGCGAGCATCTGGCATTCCGTGATCTGCTGTGGCCGGAGGCTCAGGATCAAACAGACCAACAGCCGGTCTGGGTGGGCGAGGCGGCGCCTTCGGTGGTGGTACTGCAGGTGGTGGGCCAATACCGTTCCGCAAAGCAGGCACTTTAGAAGTTCGCGGTCGAAAATGTGCCCAATCGGGATCTGGTGTCAGGGAGGGACTGGCGCGGAAGCAGTCAAAACATCTTCGTCTAGGCTTCTTGCCACCATCTGCCACCTGCTTGTTCTTCTTGTTCCTTTTCTTGGCAACAGGATCTTCATCTACGAGAGCAAAACGCCATTCATCCATGTCCTTGGGGTGCGTGAAAGATATCTCAGTGTTGGGACTCGAAGACTCCAAGTCATCCAAGCCATCAAACCTGGACACTTGGGCGTTTTGGTTTCCTTTGTGAACGGAAGTCTTCTTTGGCCGAGCGGCAACTGCTTTGGTAATATAACTGGGGATACGTTTGGCTTGGTCTTTAGACGTTACTGCCAAGCCAGCTACCTCGAACTCTGATCGGAAGGGAACTAATGCAGACACGGTATTAAGAGTTCCTCCAGATTTTGACGTTCCCGGAGTTGGAGTTGGGGGCTTTTGTCTGCCCTTGGCCTTCTCAGCATGCTTGGATAAATCTTTGGTGAAACGCTCAAGGGCATCCTTCTGGCTCGCTGTTCTTGATTGGTTCTGGTGATTTTCAGGTGCTACTGCAGAACGATCGGTGTCATGTTTGGTAGGATTTCCCATGGAAAGAAGCTGAAATTGTTGCAGTACGTTTCGCGACACCGCATCGACAAGGGCAGAGTCTATGGACGAATGGTGGGAGCTGCTGTAGGAGTCGTGCGCACCATCCACAAACTGACCCATGCGAGATGCTGGATGGGCGGTCTTAGGTGGACTATTTCCTTTATGAATATGTGTGGCTGCACAAACTTGGGCGAGCTTTCGGATACTGGCAGATTGTATGTCATCTAAGTGTTTGGGGATGATCTTGTTTCGTTCTAATTGATTGCCACCTTTCGGCCCGCCGTCGATTGATGGTGGGATTGGAAAAGAGTCTAAGTCCAGAGGTTCGTCGGACCCTGCGAACTTTTGACTGTAAGGGTCGATGCCGTCATGATATTTATCTTTGGCATAAGGTTTTTCGTAAATATTGCCTGAGTCTTTAGACGACGATACCGGAGCTGGACCAGAGGTAAGGTCACCCGTCGCAGAAGTATCATTCCAAAGATCTGAAGAATCTCTCTGGTTATGTGGCCAGCTTGTTCGATGGCTCGCGGGCCGGTTGGAGTAACGAACCCTACTGTGCCGTTTTGTTGCCAAGAAGGGCCTTGATTTCGACTTGTTTTGCTCCGGTGATGTGTTCGGGTCGTGATTCAATCTCCTGAACCTAGAGTTATAAAATGACGTGCCGCCCTCGGGGATTGAGGCCAGAGCGGCCATACTCGGGCAAGCAGTAAAGAGTCGGCAGTATTGATGGACGAGGGAGTATCCAAGAAATCAAAATTTAGTGGTTGTCAATGTCGTAGAGTAATGGCGATATGTGGATAGCAGTCGGTCTGGAACTGAGCGAGATCTAGCTCATGATGATGCTGCGGCGCGACGCGAGGGCGATGAGCAAGGCCACGACGAGGCATAGACAGATGCTTTGGCGAGTAAAGCAAATAGAATCTCGTTCGAGGTTTGGCTGGACATCCCTTCTGGGGTCTCGAATGGAAGGCATGGACGGCCGGTTCTACCTGACATCTTTGATGCCTGGTGACGAGTATAAATCAAGTTGGCGCCGGCCTTTACGGAGCAGGAATTCGATGGTCGCAAAGTCTCGCTTCTCGATGTTCAGATTCTTGTGGAACTCGTTTCTGGCAAACTGCTCGAAATGCGGTCTCGTGTTCTGCGAAGAAACAGGTTAGCAACGGGTTGGAGGGAGCGCTGCGCATGTGAGGCTCAAGAAGCTCTTCTTACTGCTGGTTTTTGACGACTCTCGCGAAGGCAGGACCTGTACAAGGCCAAGACCTCTTTTTGTAAGCCTGAGAGACGCATATTTGTAGCAATTGACTGTGCTGTGCAGCTTGCCGGAGACTCGGAAGTTGTTGAACGGGCGCAAATAAATTCAAAGGGTGGCGGATGGACGATGTCACAAGTAGTGGCAGTCGTAAATGAAAATTACAGCGATGTGATAGGCGCATTCGGCCGAGGCTACGCTGGTGTCCGAGCTGTGGTGGGTCACTTGTAGTGGCTGCAGCGAAAGCCACAGCGCTGTCATCCACTGTAAACCAAGTCACAGTCCACAGGACAGTTCGAAGGCGCAAACAGAATGAGGCTCTGCCTGAGACGCGGAGTGAGCATCATCAATCCTAGCACGATTTGTTTTCATGGTTAAACTTGGACAAACAGTTATGAAAACTCTATCGAGGTGGTCTCATCGCTCAGCGACATCATAAAACGCAATACCCAATTCCGGCACCACCATTCGAATGTGCACACTGTAACATCTACACCCAGTCTCTTGTCAGCAATTCAATCTCTTTTTGATGCGTCGACATTTTCGTTGCTTGGTGATATGACGCGAAGCTCATCTTCACAGAAAGTCGAGGCTGCTGTGAAGCGGCGGAGAGGAGGAACACGTCGCAGGACAGGTATTATGACCAAGTTCATCACATCGGTTCACAGTAACAGCTAACACATTGCCATCCAGGATGGTGAGACTTCAACCCCCAATCTCTGTAAGCAGTCACCTCGGGTTTCTGATATTGGTATTCGTGCTACAGTTCTACTTGCAAGGCTCGTCACACCCGCTGCGATGAGAAGAAGCCGCGTTGTGGCAACTGCGAAAGACTGGACCTCGAATGTCTGGCAGGTCAATTCATCTCGCAGTCCTCTTGGAGTTCAAGTGAATTCCAGAGCTCTACATCTGCAAATTCACAAATCCTCTCCACACCCGGTTCAGCTACCAGAAGTAAACACCTTGTCGAGTCTGCGGGTTCGGAACTACTGACCCCAAGGGAGACAAGTCCATGTTTAAACTCCAGGGCATCGCCCAGACTTTCAACCGAACCCCAGACATTTCCCACCTCAACATGGGAAATTTTTCAACATGGAACTTATGGACTCGCAACTCCCAATTTAGTGGACACAACGCTAGAGATTGCGCCGCGGATCGCCTCTCCTGTCCCCTTCAAGACGTCGCAACCAGCATTGCCTCTATCACCACAGGTTGTTCATCTTTTCCAAGTGTTTCGTGAACAGATCTCAACTTGGATGGACATATTTGATCATGGATGCTCCTATCAAAGAGAAATTACCCGCCGCGCCATGTTCTCCGAGCTGCTGCAGAAATGCGTCTGCGCTTTCACAGCCAAACACCTCTCAATGCTAGCATCGGGCGGCCTCTGGGCCCCAATCGCAACTGATTACTACACGCAAGCTCTATCCCTTCTTATAGAAGAACTGAAAAATCCGAAGCCGCCAGGCTGTGCTCTCAGCGCTGTCATGATGCTCAGCAGCTATGAGGTATTGTCTGCTCAAGGTCAAGAGCATCAACGGCATTATGAGGGCGCGTTGATGCTTATCCGATTACTTGAAGTCAATGCACAATCACTTGGCTTACACGGCGCGAACTTCTGGATCTGGGTGCGCCACGATTTGATTGTCGCCATAGCTCATCAGACACCGCTAAAGATGCCGTCGAAAAATTGGAACGTTGTCTGGGCCGAGGAAGAAAACCGAGAGGATATCTTGGGTCAGCAGATTTTATGGCTCGTTGGCCGGGCTGTCGACTGGATCTACGGCAAAGGCTCCAGAACCGAGTACCATGTCATCATCAAAGATGTTGAGAAGTGGTATAGCGGCCTGGATGAAGCCTTTCGGGGACTCAAATATGGTCCATGCCTGGAGGATGGTCTCTCGAATACACATTTTGCTGTTCCTGCAGCTGGTATGTTTGACACTTTTATTACCTTAGAGAAAAGGTCTACTAACTCGGAGGTGCAACTTTAGCTGCCGCCATGATCTGGTACCACACGTTCCATCTTCTCATGTACGGCGAGTCAGAACCACAAGATGCGACTCATCAACCAAGCGTGAGTACATTGACGTGGCTAAATAGATGCATGTCGGTCAAGCGCTAACAAGACGTGAAGATCGAAGAACACGCTAAAGAAATTATCAGCATCTCTCTCAGTAATTTGACTATGGCAGCTCGATGCTTTTCAGTTATTCCACTGTATTTAGGTAACGTCTTCCAAGCAACTTTTGAGTTGGCAGCTTTTTAATAATCTTTAGCTGGGAGATACGTCCCTGGCATAGCCAAAAAGCTGAAAGCCATTGAGCTTCTGGGCAACATACAAACCGACCTGGGTTACTCTACCTTCAACCAAAGGCAAGCACTGCAGAAGCTTCTCAAGAGCTGATGAAGGGCCTTGTTTGCGGTCGTTACATTAATTGAAGACTAGAAGTCGCTTCTATTTTCTGCGACTAGTCATGGGCTGCAGATCTTAAAGTCGCCAATGTCGCCTTTGCTCCAGGGTGATGGGATGTTGAACCTCAGCTGCAAGTCAGGCATGACGACTTTTTGCGAGGTGCCAGTGGCACACTTCTTTTTAAAGATCAATTTCACAGTCACGTATAATCCTGCGATCGATCGAAGTACTGTAAATCTACGCTTCCGGGAAAATCTGACTGAGGGGCATGTCGTTTCGCGTCAAAAACTCGCCGTATAGAACGCTGTAATTCAAAGTATCGGCTTAGTTTCTTAAGCGAAACATGAGAATTAACAGTGTGGTATCAAGATCTTTTGCAGCAAGCTCGTCTATTGTGAGGCTTCCAGGATCGTTCAGAATCCGTTGTTTTGGTGTGCATGTCTGGCTACCCTGAAGGCATGGACAGCGTTTGATTCGCACAGAATACTCGCGGCACAGCACCTGTTGTGGTCATATAGCCACAATCAAATATGTCCGATTAATTATCTATCATTTTATGTTGATTTGAATGACAAACAAGGTTTAAATTAATTACATTATTGCTCCAGGCCCCTCCGCCATTTTCATTTGCGCAATGAAACAAAGAATGCCTTAGCTAACCAACAAGAATTCGATTATCTTCAAAAATGTTCAGTCAATTATGTGAGAACGCATTGAACTTGAACCGTATCGATTCTTCGTGTTGAAAAGAATGCATTGCGAATCTGCGAAGACGATCGCGAGCCTCACTCGAGAGGCACGACTCGGATACAATACTTCTGCACTAGTATCAGGCACTCAATGTCATCAATGAAGGGGATCTTCAGCTTTTGCAGAAAATTTATCAAGAAATCTACAAGATATACGACAGAGCAAAACACCTTGCAACTAGTCCACCAACCAAACTCCCATCATGACATCGAACACCCGCACCCGCACATGAAGGCTTCCGTCCCGGAAATTTAAGAGTAAAAGTGGTGGCAGACAGCAATACAAGCAAGACTTCAAACCGTTAGTACATAAACTCTTCGCGATTGATCAGAAAACACTTACTTGGCACCAGCAAAGCCAACAGTGATGCTGCTAATAGGGCAAAGGCGACCACCATTCTCCAAGATGACCTTGCATCCCTTCAGGCAAGAAGAGAGATCACGAGCCTCAATGGCGCGCTTCTCTTCATCGGGGTGGCTCTCCGTATCATGCCACAGAGCATCATCATAGAAAGACTGCGCAGTCTGCTCAATGACAGCCCACTCCTCGGGGGAGAAGTCGTTGGCGGGGATCTCGTCACGGCGGTGGGGGATCTTGCAGCCGTGGGACTTCATGTAGTCGGCGCACTGGTTCTTGCAGTAGAACTGCTTGGGGACCTCGGTGAAGTGGTTGTCACAGACGGACTTGCACTTGTTGAGGGCGGCACCGGCGTGGACAGAGATTTTAGTTATTAAATAGTTAATCAATTAAGGAAATTTGCTAGACTGCGCCGCCGCCGTACATACATCTGATACATCATGTTCGTCCAATTTCGTGAATCTGACTCGACTCGCCCTCCAACTCCAGAGGTTCATGCGCTGTGTACGCCGGAGCCGGAAAACTGCCTGTGCCGGTTGACCCTGGAGTAGCCGTGGCTCCTGTTCCCAGCGCCGGGCTTGTAGTTTGTGAATATGCCTTCTCGTTGGTGCTTACCGGAAGCTGGTGAATCTGTGGCTGATTCGGTTGGTTGTGTTGGTGTTGATGTCGAAGAATTGCCCATAATCCACCGGCTATCAGAGCAATGCCGGCCACTGCACCAATTGCGATGCCTCCGATAGCTCCCTTTGATAGTGGCGCCGAGTCTTTGGCATTGGCATCAGCGGTTGAAGTTGAGGTTTCTATTGCCAAAAAACAAAAAAAAAAGTTAAAATATGAGGATTACTCTTTGTTAGATACTCGCGCGAAGTAATTCGAGATATTGAAGTTGTTGAAGTACGAGAGACACTTGTGCTAGAGGTTACGTCGCCGGTGCAAGATGAAGTAGGATTCGTTGCCCTTGTCGCAGAATGCAGTATATATCCCAAAGAAGTTGTAGTAGGTAGTGATTGTCCCACGGGAGAGCAGCCAACTGCAGCGAAGCCGTTTTCGTTGAATCCAGCGACACCATAAAAGGTGTCGTCGCAGCACCAGGCGTCCTTGATGCCGTAATTACCAAATTCCCACAGTTTGTATCCGGGAAGCGGGCACTAGGGTCATACTGAGCGAACTCCGTTTTGCTTACTAAAATTATCACTCTGTAGAGTGTAGTTAGTACTTCTTTTTGCTTAAACTAGAGCTATTTTTTATACTATAGATGTTATACAAAATCAATCAATCAATCAGTTAATCAAGTTCCTAGATATTATATCACGGTCTCTTTATATGGTATAGATAGAGAGCTAGATATATATCGGCTTGTCTATTCTAACAGAGTACTAATTACTCAAAATCTCTTAAAAACCTCCAGTAAGTCTGCGCTTTCCAGCCCTTCTCTTTCCAATTATTTGCGCTCTCAGGAAAAAAGGCCAGAGTATCCTTGAGCCAATAGTCGTGTGCCAGTAACACAAAAATGTTTATGCTTGCATCAAATTTGTGAATGGAGCGTAAAGTCGCTGCCATTTCACAAGCGTCCATATTGAATCCTCCACAAGCGGGCGCATAAAAGGGTCTCGCTATGACACCATCTTGCTCCATTATCTTGCTGACATACGTGATGCGCCCGAGGTCGCTTTCTACCTCGTCGAGTTTGTCCATGTAGAGTGGATTCAGTGCTGAAGGGCGCAAAGCACCAGCGTGGTGGCACACATCACCCGCTAGGAGCAAAAAAGTGCTTTCGCCAGAAGGCGACAATGACGTGGTTGTTCTAGCCAGCGCGCTAATGTGTCCAACAGCGTGGCCAGGTGTATTAAGCAGATAAAAGCTGCCATCCAGAAACAAGTCAATGGCTTTAAGGCTTTCAATCTCGGTGTCTTGCTTCAGGAAGTCCAACTCCTGAATGTCTCGAGTATCAAGCTCATGTTGATTTATCGCAGACTCCGGGTTAATTGGATAACCTGGAAGGAACTGTTGCGTAAACCCTGGGCCAACAATCAGCTTTGTACTAGGCGGGAATTCGCCCAGATCTCCAACGTGATCAAAATGCCCGTGCGACAAAATAACGGCATTGATATCCGATGGCACTAAGTCTCGTTCTGCGAGTAACTCCGCAATTGTTTTCGGCGTTTCAACAGTGATACCCATTTCGCGAATGGCCTTCGTAACTGGGCGATAGTCAGCACGGAAAAGCACAGGAGGAAACCCAAGCATACTTATTGGTGGTGCCTTGTCCAGGTTTCTCGGTATTCCAAGGTCGAACAACAGACGCGAGGTTTCCTGGCCGTCATCATGCTCAATCAGGAAACAGAGGCATGGGGTGTCGTTGTAAGTTGTGCCAGGTATTGTCGGTGTAAGAAACGCATCGGCCGGCACGCCCAAGACACGGTTGGGACTTATGATGCTAACTCTCACAATAGACTGTGATTCAGGAATAAACATGGTTGCACAGTCTTTCAGACGTCCAGACTATTTGTGAAAGCTCACGAAGAGATCTGCGATGCGTTTTATGCCTCAACCTCAGAACCTCCAACAATATTTGGATTTATAATGAAGGCATGAACATCATGAGTGGGCAGTGATTACACGTACATTACCCATTTTGGTAAGTATCTCCTACGTAACCTGGCCGACCACACAACGTCAAATTTGTAAGCCCTCTGGCATAATAATCCGGTCTGGAGGGCGTTGCAGGCGGGGAAAAAGCGTTGAATTAGCGATCGTTGTCGAGCACCATATAGTTGGACATCATAACGCGGCAGCTCATTCTGCACGCAACGGCACCAGTTTCAGCTGTCAGATGCCAGCGAACCAGCTCGCTCAAATCGACCGCTTCGGCCACACAGTTATCACACCACACAAACAGTAGTGAACGTCTACCACGGTATCGCCTCACCCTAAGCATGCTCTGAGCCAACAGCTAGCGCACCGAGGTGTTATCGTAAGCGTCCTGAGCCCTCCCCTTGTCGCTGCCTTCTCGTTTAGGATCCATACAGCACGAACGACATTCAGTGGGCCTAGGAAATGCCCACAGTGTTAGCCTATCACCCTGGGCTGTGACCGCACTGCCAGTACGACCAATTTGTGTGCCACGTGATGTTGCATCACCTGCTGTGAACGCACTAAAGTTGGGCAGAGCGGAATATTGTTCGTCGAACGCCTCGTTATCAAGCTTTAGCATGTGATAGCGTCGAAGACCGAGGCAAGAGTAGCCGTAATTTACGAGTAGCTATGGCGTGCAATAGCCAAGTTGCTTTGTCGGATGGAGAAGCTACAGCGGATTGCTGCGAATTTACGGGCGTTGTCTAAAGTTTCGCGATTGTTACTTTAAATGCCTAAGATTTGCTCGTGTAAAGGCATCACTCCGCAACCAACTTCTTAATTCCATGCCTGCAAATGAAGCTTTATTGTTGGAGATGCGGATGTGTAGTTTAAAGAGCTACGGGTCAAAGCAGCAGAGCCGTAGTCTTGTTGCCCGGCTTTGTGGGTGAATGCCTTCCGTAGACACAGGAAGCGCCGCTGCTCTGCTTTAGTAACCAAGTACGTCGGCACCACGCAACGCACACTATTGTCAGCATAGCATTAATAATGCTCCTGCAAGGCTTTGCTGTGGGACCACAAGGGTCACCACTCAGCTTTTGCTCGCAAAGAAGGCTAACCTACGACGCTCAACTCATCCCTTGCAGCTACTCTACAATCCGCATTTAAACAGTTTGTTTTATTTGTAAAACTAATGTCTATGACGAAAAAGGACCGCAGCCATGAACGATCCATCTGCAGACGCAGTTGCTCGACGCAGAGAGCAGGTTCGACTGAATGTTGCTAAGCTACGACTTCGCAGGCGTTCACGACAAAGAGGGCTAGACACTTGCAAATGGCGCCATACAGTACCACAAGACTATTACCACGCCTCCCGCAACCACATCACCTTACAGCAGCCACAATGCGAGTCTACTGAGCCAAACCCCCCTGAAGGGCAGTCACTGCTCAGTCCGAAACATTATCATGTTAACTCTTTTGCCAAGCCTGTTGAGCTTGTTTACACACACAAGGGTCAAGGCTCTGATGGCCTTGTTGAAAGCAGCCCCCCCATCCAAGGGGTGAAGTTGAATCGCTCAGGCACTGCTCCCAATTACCAGGCTGTAGTGGGCCAAAATGCAGCGCCCAACGCGCCTTGGCAGACGCTTACCATACATTCTCTACACAAAGTTGCGATTAAACAGCACGTGGATTCCTGCTTACTCAATAGTATTACCGAATACAGCTCTGCATTGAAAATATTAGAGTCGGGCACTGATGCACAAGCCATCTGGATGCGGGAATTACCACGGTAAGTGACCAAACGCTTTGCAGAGCCATCAACTAATTCCTCGTAAGGATGACGTACCGCCATGAAGTAGTAAAGGATTGCATGTTGGGCTTGGCCGCTGCTCGCTTTGCACTCGTCAAGGCGTTCCCTAGTGCAGAAAGGCTCACACTTTACTACCGCTGCAACGCGTTAAGTAGACTACAACGCGGCCTCGATTGCTTGTCAGCATCAAATGCAGATGCTCTGCTGGCATCTACCATCTTGCTGAGCTGGTTTCAATGCGACTGGTATGTTTCCCACAATCATAACATTTGAAAACTGTATAGAAGCTAGAATTGCAATACTTCCTATAGGAGTCAGTGGTCATTGCTGATGAAGGGATTGAATACTATGCTATCCTCAATGGCATGTTTCAAGGAGCAGTCATGCTTCTTTCCCTTTATCGAAGAAGAGACGGCCCTTCCAGATATGCTCAAGCCATCTTTTTCCAGTGCACCATCTGCTATGTTGCAAATAGAAGATTTGGAAGCCATGGAGAGTCTTCAAACCAGACTTTGTACCATCGCCGAGTATTTCTCTGGGAGTCAAAGCGAACAACGGCTTATTTGTCAGCTAATAAGCTTTCTGACGAGGCTACAGATGAAGGTGCCAATATCCTGCCCAGCACAACAATATAACGATTCGCAATTCCTGCGTAGTGCGATCCCCTCGGCGTCTCCCAGCTTTCTGCGAAAGACTCGCGAAGAGCCTAGAGCTGTGGCTGCCGCACTTTATTTTTATTCCGCAGTGCTAATAACATATCCTGCATTTTCCGCGATGGGCATAATGGTTGGGTTCATCGGCCTGTCTGCATATTGCCGTGTGGCTGACTAGTTCTGCAGTTCTTTGCTCGATTGGCGTTACCGGCGATCGTTGACATCTCCAACGCCGTTTTAGAACGACCATGTGGCTTTGCTCCGAGATGTTATGCCTGGGAGATGGCACATGAATCTATCGATTACGCCATGGCGGTGGTTAGACGTTTTCGAACCAGATGGGGGCTAGCTAAGACGCTACTGTAGTCGGTTATGCAGCCTGTCCAATTTTGGTGCGCTTCTTTGCTACACTGCCAAGCATTGTTTTCTGTACTAACTTTCAGAAGAAAGGAACTAGCTACGCGTCTGTAAATTAGCATCATAGAAATATAGCAGCTCAAAAGCACAAATAATGGGAACGACGCGGCTTTGATAATATAGGTACATAAAATGCGGAGCTTGACACGATATAACCGTCCTATACTTTTGCCATGTTCCTGCGCAGGCTATTGCTTTGCTCCCATTTGCGTCGTAGATGGTTTGCAGCTTCAGCTTTTTTGGCGAAGCCGTCGTACAACCTAAGCCAACCTTCGCCAGCAGTTCTAATGTCTATTGGCCGACCAGACTTTGCATCAACAAAAGTTGCTGTGGCAGTCGCTTGAGCCACAATTGCTTGTTGTCGCAAAGACAACACGACCGTGGTGGCATTACTGCGAGTTGGTTCAATACTATCCTGGCGGTGTGCAATAATGAGCTGCGAGACCGGTAACGAGTCATTAGCATGGTTCTTGTCAAGGAATACAACCCAAGTGTCGGCTCGAAGTCATGAGAAAATGTGGGCACAATGTCTGCTTACCGTGTCAGGATACTTGACTTGTCGCTTTATAGATAGCTCATATTTGCTAGCGAGCGGCATGATGCCCTTCGCTTGTATCAAGGCCTGGTAGTCGTCCTCACTAAGAAATTCGGCATAGTCCTCCATAGCACGATGCCAACATAGGCTGAGGTACTGCGGGTATTTCGACTGCATAACATGGCCAAAAGGGTCTTGATCATCAGCCCACGTTACGCCTCTCTCGACCATGGTCTGTGGCTCGAACCCCATAGCCTCAAGCATGGCGAGCCCCTTTGCGCGGAGAGGAGCATATGCATCGTTAATCCCAGGCGGCAAGGTGACCCCAGGCGCGCCGGAACGAAGATAAGGGGAGAAGTACTGAGACGCCTTCAAGCGCTCTGTTGCAGGAAGTGAATCAGGCATGCCGGCTTTACAATGTATAAGTAATGATGTGAAGTCGATAAACTCCAGGCGTAGTGGTGTCAAGTGCGATGCCCTGTGGGTTTATATGCCATTTGCCTGCAACTGTAATCTCACACTGGGCCTCTGAAGATGATGTTCGTCCGAGGTTTCCAAGCACGCATGTGCTGGCAAGTATGAGCCCTAACATGCATCCAGGAGCTTAGACCTGCATTAAAAGTGGAAGACTTGCGTCAAACTGCTTTGTAGCAAGCCATACTAAACGCGTGTGAAATCTAAATTGGTCACTTTCTTACGCCCTACATTCTCCACTGTGTAGGCCATGCTATGGGTACCTTACAGGCTAGGGCTGAAGCTTGTGCTACGCCCAGTTAGTGGGCCGTGGCAAATCAGCATTAACCAAAAGGAGTAATCCACTGTAATCAAGAAAGTGTTGGGCGTGTCCCATCAATCTACCATTATGCTGATCGACGTGGATATCGGATATAACTGTTGAGGTTGGACCGACCTTGTCAAACAGTGAAAGGCGTACGGACGTCGGTGCAACAATTAAGAAGCTTGCGCCTTTAGCTCGTACCGTATCTATAGTTGTTCCATCTAGCTCTAGTCCAGTTTGATTACAAGCACTCCCACCCTTCACATAACCGTGTTCTCCAGTATTATAACACACAATAGGCAACATACTAGACCCGCCAATTGGTATCGCCCGTTTTCACATTCTATTATTGACATAATGCCTAATTTACGCCCTATTGTCTTCATGATGTACCCCAAAGCAGTAGACCCTTCGGCAATGCGCCTTATATTGATTTATCACTATGGCGACTGGCACTCTACCACTAGGCGTATTGGGCCAAGATCATAGCGAGTATTACTGATACCAACATTATTATGCGCCTTAGTAATGAGTTGTCCGCAAATGAGCAGTACCAACAGAACTAGAAAGCCACTGATAATCAAAGCTAACGTGCCTATGTCCTCACTGCGGCCCAACTTTCTGGCTTCACGTTGGCGTTGATGAAGGATGAATACGAATTTCGGTGCGGGAGGCATTTTGTAGCCTTGGACAGACGCCAACAGATTGGTTAACCCTAAAAGTAATCATACGTAATATTGATGCCTCTCAGTAGCACGTAAATATGCCAATAGCTGAATTAATATCTTGAATGACGTGGGACCTACTGCCAAAAATGACCAGAACGGCCTTCACGTCGCACGATGTGTAGCGTTCTCTCTCGCTGATATATTGATTTTGTCAGACCCGACATACCTAATACGCTAAAATTGCGATGCAAAAGATGCAGCATATACGTCCATGCCTGCGACGAACCCACCAACCCTCGTAGGCACCCAGCCTAACAACTGTTTCGCCCGCGCTGACGATGTACTTATGGTAGTGCTCATGGCCTTGGCGAACACATCATCTCCCGGGCCAACGAGCTGTACTTTGACACTCCAAAGCCTAGAAAGGGCGTTAAATATCTCTTCCATAGACTCCTGGCTCGTGACGAGGTTGAAGACAGGATGCACCGACGTCCCACACAGCAGGGGCAGCTTATCAATAGCTGCGGCAAAGCCAGTAACGACGTCATCAACATGGATTAGCCCTGGCCTAGAATCACCGTCGAGAGGCACATCCACCACCGCCCCCCCCTCCCCCCCAGCTTGGAGCAGCGGCTGGAAGAACGGTGTCCAGATAGTACACTCGCCGCCGTAAATTAGCGCTGGTCGAATTATTGCCACATCAAGAACATCGGAGGCCGCTAAGACAGTGGCTTCCACTGTTACACGCCAGGATACCAATTCAGCCGGCGGCGTGGGTGCATTTTGGCCCACACAGTCAAGATCGGTCACATGCTCAATGCTCGAACCGTGAACCCAAATACCAGAACAGTAGATGAAACCCAGTTTCGGACCGGAGACGCGCTGCTTTCCTATAGCTCTGATGTCGTCAACCACCTTGGCGGAGCCGACATTAGCACTCGACACATCCACGACGATATCAATGCGCAGGGACTCAATGGCGGCAAGGTAAGTCGGCTCGTTGATAGGGTCTGCGCACACAATAGGCGTAACCTCACGCAGTGCCAAGGCTTTAGCCTTCGTTTCGTCGCGAGCGATGCCGAAAACTTTGTGTTCGCCACTGCGGACGAGGCTATAGCCAAGCCGACTACCGATGTAGCCGGTGGCGCCTAAGAGCAGGATCCGTGGCATGTTGAAGGCAAAAAAGCTAGTCGTCTTTGCGTTGTCAATGGAAATTGGGTCTTCTTGAAAGAGGCTGCAATTGCGGTAGATTGTATTGGTTGCATTAGCTCGGGGGTGCTGAGGCTCAATAGTGCTGTGACGACCTATTTATATGCTAATGTGCAAAGCCGTGCACAGATACAATAAGTATTAAAAGTGGTTGGTGCATTTATTTGGATATCCACGTCGATCTTTAGACTCGCGAGGGTTCAATTACCCATGTCCATTATCCGATGCGTCTCACCCAGCTACATCTACTGCGCCCTGAGCTGTTCACCCCAGAGCTACATGTTTGTAGGTTCTCGCTAGCAGTGGCCAAAGCGTTTGCTGTTGCTGCTACCAGTACTACAAGCTCATATAGTAGAACTCAAGGATAAGTTTAGTACTGCATCCCGAAATGCCTCGTCAAGATTCCGGCGATCCGCTGTTTCAAATCCTATGTACGGTCTGACGGATAGATGGACATAGTCCATCAGCCGCATTATCTTCAAGGGCGTTATGCTCTAGCATATAACTAGAGCATATTTTATAAGCTAGTCATAGTTTAATTCGCCCCCCAATGAGGAATTTTACTAGTAATCAGGGCGGGGCGTGAGTTAGCTCAACTTTCGGTGAATTTATCTCTGAGCTTAGGACTATTCGTCGGCGTACGGTATTAGCCATTCATTTATTAGCCACGTAATCTTCCGGCTAACAATATTCCAGAAGGTCTCGGAAGAGTACACTATAGATAGTATGCCAGACTCCAGAATATAATTTGAGCACATTTAGCTGAACTTCCTAAAAGGGAATCATTCTGTAATCAGGGTGGATCTAAGCTCACAATTGTGGGTGGACTCATCGGTTACGAGAATTTCATGGCTATGCTGATCTCCATGGATCCAGCTTATCCTAGCCAAGGAGATTCCGGAAGTCCTTGGAACAGCATGCTATGGGCAGCATACTAGGCTGTAGGATATTATCTGCATGTATTTGTTATATTACTCTTGCAATGTAAGCTAGTACTTCTTGACTGCTATATATAATAGCCTTTGTGTCCTTGGGTGAGAGGTCAAAGTATCAGTGTTACATCGCCAACTCCATAACCCCCGTGTTATTCATTTCAAGAGAGCACACATTTGCAGGAGCTCGGTTTTGTATGCCAAATATTATCTCATTTACTATGTCGGTAGCACAAGACATTTCAGAAGCACCTCCCTTACAAAGCGACCCAGAGGCTCAAGAATTTGCGTTTCCAGGTGCTCGAGAGCAGTCTGCTAAACAACAATTGACAAACCATGCTGAATATCAGCCACTGAACAGCATCCCGATGGTTGTAACGACGGCAGAGAGTACTGAGAGTCGCCACGGTACAAAGACCAAGCCATTATGGGAAGAAGACCCAAGAAACGCACGCAACTTTTCGAAAAGTGATAAAGTGCTCATAATGGCCATGGCCTCGATGACGTCGTTTGTGACGTGGGTATACATCTGTCCCCTCAAAAACGTAGTGCTGACTCTCGTACAGGACTATATGCTCGTCCGTCATAAGCCCAGCAGCTCCCTTCATCGCTAAAGTCTTCAATGTCTCCGAGGTAGAGTCCTACTTGCCCTTGTCACTCTATGTCTTTGCCCTAGCATTTGGTCCGGTCGTGGGCGGGCCACTCTCGGAGACAGTTGGCCGCATGCCTGTCTATTATGTACTATTTCCTGCTGGCACCATCTTTACGTTAGGCGCAGGCTTTGTCGGTAGCTTTAGAGGCCTGTGCATCCTGCGCTTCCTAGCCGGGTTCTGCTGGGCACCTACATTGGCTGTTGCTGTCGGTTTGATTTCTGATACTTTTGCCCCTAAAAGTAGGGGTCCCATGCTGGCTATTTTCATTCTCATGCCCTTTTTCGGTCCTGGCCTGGGGTATGTGTTTGAGTCTGGTGGCTGATCAGACGTTTATACTTTCTACTATGCTTTTACCAACAGTTTACTAATATCCCTTTGTCAACACCAGTCCAGTACTTGGCGCGTACGCCACAACTCGCCACGGGTGGCGCTGGACCCAGTGGGTTATTGAATTTTTCTCCATTCCTTGCTTGGTCTTGATTGCTTTTACTAAAGAGACATTTCCGGCTACAATTAAGCGCCGCATCGCAAAGGAATGCGGCGAGCACATTCCGCCAACACCGGCGCTTACATCGACAATCAAAACATTCGCACGCATTAGCCTAATTCGACCGGTACATATGCTACTGACAGAACCTATAGTCACTTTTGTTTGCCTCTATGTCGCCGTCAATTTTGGTATCTTGTTTAGCCTTTATGCTGCTATTCCATATGCGATGGAGCTTATCTATGGCTTTAATACGGAGCAAGCTAATCTGGTATTCTTTTCAGTGGTTATTGGTAGTCTCCTCGGCTTCATTACAGTTTTCATCTGCGATGCCAAGTTCTATCAGCCGCAGCTAAGATATAATTGTCTAAACAAGGCACTACCAGAGTATCGATTGCCTGCTGCTATGATCGGCTCTTTCGGCCTGCCCTTAGGCCTGTTTTGGTATGCCTGGACAGCAAAACCTGATATTTCTTTTGCAAGTCCTGTACTAGCCATCTTACCTTTCTCTTGGGGTAACCTTTGCGTGTTTGTCTCAACAGGGCAGTATATGACTGATATATATGCTGGTTCGGTGGTGGCGAGTGCAACCAGTGCTAATACACTGGCGAGGTATGCATTTGGTGGTGCATTTCCTTTGTTTATTGTGCAAAGTATGTCTTTCACGATCTACGGTTATGTTGCAAACTTGCTGACAGTACCGCTAGTGTTCAGGCAAATGGGCATCGACTGGGCTGTCAGTCTATTTGGATTCGTTTCACTTGTCTTACTGCCTATCCCTTGGGTCCTTTTCAAGTATGGAGAGCGTATTCGTGCTAGGAGCAAGTACGACACGGTCTGAAGAGCTCGGTGAATCGGATAGCAGAGGGCTTTACATAACAATACTACTTGAGATACCGTCGAGCTGGCTTTGTCAACTGATACAACGTTAGTCAATTTGATATTCAGTTAGGCAAGCAACCATTAAATTAATACTGCCAACTCTGGTGCTACTAGCTACATTTAGCCAACTTTTATTCCATTCATCTTGACATAAGTCCTATATAACAAGTTGTGATGAAAGTCTTCACAATTTGGCTAGATAACTAGAAGTGTTATGAAGTTAGGAGGGAAAAGAAGAAAGTGGTTAAAAGAGAATAAAAAAAGAATAACAGAGATAACTTAGGAGTGCATTCAACACACAGCATCTGTTATGCGCGTCGCCTATGCGAACGGCATGTCCCTTGGCATTGAGGCCAAATCACATGGCGCAAACCTCCACCAATTCTTATTCGAGCTCAGATACATCCAGCGCAAGAACTGCTGGAACAACCACGAGACTGGTGGGAAGTCGCTCCGTATGCCACCATCAAATGTTTTATCATGGAGACAGAACATAAGAGGGAACACTTCAATCTAATACCAAAGTTGCTGTTAGCTATATTTGTACGTGGCAATCATTACAGTGAGACATTTGCCAGCATACTCGGTAGGTCTGCGACTCCATCCCTTTAGCCACAATTTCTTGTACTGTCTCGCGGAAGAAGATGCCCCAGTCTTGCTTATCTGCGTATTCTTCCAATTGCACTAATGTTGAAATTTCATTTTCCAGGTGCGCATGAAGGGCAGGCATAAAGTTGTCTATGATCTCGCGCAGTCTGTAGCCGTCCAGTTTAACGAATTTCGCTCGAACTTGATCAATGTATCCTTGAAAGTCTGCCAAGCCATCATGAAACTTGCTGTGCTCTATGACATTGGCGTCCATCAATCCTGGCACGCCAGCCAGCCTATTGATGTCAGGGAATATCTTGCTCTCCTCACTTTCATGATGCTCCTGTATCATCTTAGCCCAGCAAGACGCAAACCCGGCAAAGTCAAGGTTGTCCTGGACAGACCCCTTTTGAGACACATTGACGCTTTGAACATAGATGGCGTTGATGCCGCGGATAAGGAGGTTATGGACTAAAGTCATTTCGCTGGCCATAATCCTCGCCCCAGAGGCATTTTTTGCTGTCTGCCACGATTTGTGAGGAAATGTGATTCAATGTATCTGAAGATGTGACTAAGACGTACTACATCGCCAGCTTTGGAGAAGGAGATAAGCGGGAACGGTGCGTCGCCGCGTGAATTTGCCACTGTATCTGGGTTAAACGGCATGATAAATTGAAGCAATAAGTTGTAGCTGTCTGTGAGGTGGTTAGAGAAAGTAATACAACATAGCGCTTGAATTCCGAGGAATGCATACGGGGCGCAGAATTAAGAGAGTATATACTCAAGCGGTATGGTGCCACTCCCGATTCGAAGAGGGCCGATTCATCAGTTGCCGCAGTGACACTAACTTGGAATAGTTCTCGGTGACCTGAGGCTCTAGCGTTTATCGCAATACGAAATGCAGTGTGGATCCGAGCAGCAACTAGTCTCCTGTGAGACAATTTCGTCGATCAGGGTTTCGTTTGTAATGGCACTCTCCATTCGTTCCAGCGCCACTTGACGCACAGCTACGCCGTGTGGTAAGCCACCAATCCGCGAGAGTACTTCCAAAACGAGCAAGTATGGTGTAATCACCGCATGCGGGTTGTTGGTCGCGTGTTAACTTGAGAGCCGGCTTGGAGCTTTGAGGACCATGCTTATTCCGAGGTCTGGGTCAAGTGCCAATAGCTCCACAAGGCCAGTGGTTAGCATAAACGTTTCCCAAAGCCCTTGTCCGGCCAACTTTAACGACCGGGAGGAATAGCGTAAGTATCTCAAAGGACGCCTCGTCCCTTTATTTGAATATTTGCCAAGTTTGGATCGATAAGAGCGTTACAGGCCACATTACTTTCCGGCATGGTACTGGAGTAAATCAAGAACGTCTACCTAACCTTATTGACGGCTGTATTAGAATTCTATCAAATCAAATATACTCTAGGTCAATTGGTTGGTTGTTTTTTTAATCTTAATTAAAAGATTAAACTTAAGATTAATCAACTATAAAGAAAACGCTATACTATGAAAGAAAGAGTGTATTAGTTCGTTACATATATAATTATTATAATATAGTTTATATCTAGCACTAGCCTATTAAGTAATTATAATAACTACTGCTAACATAACTACTAGTAAATATCCTAGTCCAAACTTAACTTTATTCCCGTTACTATGCTTAATACTGCTAAGCTTAATGCCTGATAACCCTCCATTAATACCAATGCACTGTAACATTGCCAACGCCACTGTGTTGTTGTCGCCGCCTGTGTCTATCATTGTACGATTTGGAATCTCGCACCATGGATAGCAAGAAGCAGCCAGTGATACCAACTCATCCTGACAGCATCGTTTCCAAGCCAAGGGATTGTAGGTGCCATTTTCAAGAACTGTGCCGTAAAAGATATTTTGGTTTGGAGGTAAAAGTGTGTATAATATAGAGGAAATTTCATTGGGGATACAACCTCCACCCTTGCCATCGTTGCCCGGTGCGAGTATCAGGTTGGCTGAATTCATAATCTCTTTTTCTATAATGAAGTAGAAATATTGCATGGATTGGAGGTTGAGATTTAAGGCAAAAAGGATATGAGGCACACCGGGGAAGATGAGGTTTAAGAAGAGCACATTATGCTGCCAGCGCACTATGAGTTCGGGCCAATGACGTTATGTGTGGGCGAAACCAAGTATCATCACCCTGTTAATAGAAGTGGAGAAGCTATATAGCAATAACCGCTTTCGCAAACTGCTCAATAAGGAATATATATGCGAGATTTCCCTTATTATATGGATTTAGCATTGAAGGAACAAACTCCCCAGACCTAGCGGGTACCAGTCTCTTGCCGTATTGTATACTGACGATTTCGCTAACAGTAGAGCAAACTTTTACTCTTATTTAAAGTCAAACCGGCTATCACTAGTCAACAAATTGCTTATTGTATCCTTCTTAAACAGCCGCGGTCATCTGATCAACTGCAAAAATACCATCACTAGTAAGGCAGGGGGTGTATTTGTCAGACATATGCAAGCCTGGTCCTTTACCCATAAATATCCTATTCATACGCTAATGGATGTTGTGCATAGCAGGCTCACACTATATTTCTTTCCAAGCTCCTAAGTGCCTTCAACAAACCTGTATTTTTAGGTTGAAAGCCGTAATTGGCTACGATTGGTGCATGGTGGCTTACTAGGGTGCTTACTTATAGTTAACTAAAAGCAGTAATCGCTTGTAATCACAGCGCCGCTTACCAGGAAGCACGCTATTGGATACCATTAGATACGAGGTAAATTGGAGAAGTAATCACAAAACCACTAGACCCAAAGTATTGGTTCATCATAACGCCGCTTTTGCGGAGATGCTTGGAAACTGCACAGTCTCATTGCTTGTTGTCCAGAAATGGCCGCGGACCGATGCAGAGCTCGCTCTACTTTCACAGTTCAAATTTGGTGGTATTCGATAGCAGGGCGGTATCGTGAGCGGGATCGCCATAATGCGCGATTACTCGAACACGAGCTGGGGTTCGGGCATAGTTTCCAGGAGTGTCGCCGCGCCCTGCTGGATATGGTATATATAGAGGTGGAAGACCAGGAAAGACAGAAAAGCTAAAAGCTGGCCCTTCAGCTTCAGTCTTAAAGTTCCGTCAGCATCTGACTTTTCAAAATTTACCAAAAGGGCAATCTTATGCACAACAAGATAGTGGACAGCTATGGCTATGTCAAAATTGGTGTCCATACCAACGCTGCTAGTGTCTCTGTCTGTAGCTTACGTCCTAGTGCGCCTTATCGACTATGTCCGGTTCAAACGCAAGGCTGCAATGCTCGGCTGCAAGTCTGCTGTGGTGGCCTTTGGCAACGACGCGACTGGAATTCGAGTGCTCAAGTCGAGCCTTAAGGCGCTACGCGAAAAGCAGCTCCCATGCTGGATCATGAGAGAATTTGCGCGCATGTCGGCGCAAGAAGGCCGACAGGTCAATACTTTCACCATGACCACACCCCTGTTTCGCCAGATGTACTTTACGTGCGAGCCCAAGAACATCCAGACCGTTCTTGCGACAAACTTCAATGATTACGGCCTTGGACGCAACCGAATCGGCAACTTTAAGCCTCTTCTTGGTGATGGAATTGTATGTATGCTGCTGACTCTTGATTGCGTTTCTACTCTCTGCTTGGATACGTTTCCTGACTTCAAAGCGTATGACTGTACGTGTGAATAAGGGACGGAGGGCTAATGACAATAATAGTTTGCTTCTAACGGGAAGAAATGGGAACACTCGCGCGCCATGCTCCGCCCACAGTTTGTGCGAAGCCAAGTCAGCGATATCTCTCTGGAAGAGAGGCATATGCAGAGCCTTATGACCGTTCTGGATTCAAAGGTGGATAAGAGCAGCGGGTGGTCGAGTGTCGTAGATTTGCAGCCACTCTTCTTTCGTCTGACGCTCGACTCGGCAACCGAGTTCTTGTTTGGCCAGAGTGTCAACAGCCAAAGGCAACAGGACGGCGGCGCTACGGCATTTGCTACATCTTTTGACAGATCGCTGAGCCAGTTGGCCGTCGCAAGCCGCTACGGCAGCAATTACTGGATCGCTCACACGCGGGAATTTTACAACGACGTGCGCATCTGTCACGAGTTCATCGACCACTTCGTGCAAAAAGCCATCAGTGGCAATCACGACCTCAAGTATAACGATGAGAAAGAGGAGAAACGCTACATCTTCCTTGAGGCGATTGCAAAAGAGACATCCGACCCCATGGAGTTGCGCTCACAGCTCATCAACATCTTGCTGGCCGGACGTGACACGACAGCATCAACGCTTGGCTGGTTCTTTTTCACGATGGCGCAGCCAAAGAACATACAGTTCTACCGCCGGCTGCGCGAGGTAATTCTCGAAGCCTTTGGCACTTATAACAACCCCAAGCCAATTACCTTTGTGGGCCTGAAGGATTTGACATATCTACAGTGGTGCATCAATGAGACGCTCCGCTTGTACCCGATTGTGCCCATGAACACTCGCAGCGCCATTGTAGACACAATTCTCCCCGTTGGTGGCGGACCAGATGGCCAATCCCCCATTCTGATAAAGAAAGGAACAGAAATTGGATACTCGGTGAGTATGCCTTTGCCCCTTCCAAAAATCCCTCCGCGAACGACTTACTAACAAGCACACAAGGTACATGTCATGCACCATCGCACCGACCTATGGGGGCCTGACGCAGAGGAGTTCCGCCCGGAGCGATGGGAGAAGCGCCGTCCAGGCTGGGATTACTTACCATTCAACGGCGGCCCGCGAATCTGCATCGGCCAACAGTTCGCTCTGACGGAGATTGCATATGTTGTGGCTCGTATGGTGCAGCGCATTGATGATATAGATGCTTCATCGCTGCCACCCGAATCGCACGGCCTCACCTTGACAAACTGTCCTGGCAAAGGCGTCTTATTGAGATTGCATTTTGCAGAGTAAACCACGATTAGCAGGGCAAGGATTGGGTGGATTAAATATAAAGAGAAGAAAGGATAACATGGCCGGCCCTTGCTCAAATGGTTCAGGATAGCATTTGCATTGCACAACCCACATAAAGTCAATCACCCTTCTTTATATTAGATAGGAAGACATGGTGGATTCTTGATCAGATAGTTCCAGGTACAATAGACTTTAACTTTCTGCCGTAGCGATTGCCTCAATATCTTTAATTAACAACGATTACTAAATAAAATATTTTAAAATATTTTAAATACTTTTATCATTATGTAAATTTAAAAACAAATAATTGTTATCTTTTAATTTTTCGTAAAAATATAAAGTTATTATTTTATGAATTTGTAATTATACGATACCGCAGTTCACAGGTGAGTGCCGCATACGGGTGAACGCCGTAGTAATTATCCTATAGTTAAGAACCTACTTTTTCTTTTTTTAACTTCTTAAATAAAATAGATAATATTGTAAGTTAAATTTATTGAAACATTTAAGTCTATAGTACTATAGAAAAAATTATTAGTAGATGTCACGACACGAGTATACTCCCCTTAGTCTGGTACCTACGTGACCTTAGGATACTATAGGAACCCTACCAAACGCCAGGGCCTCGCTATAGTTTCGCCAGCCAAGCTATAAGAGCTTACTAGCTAGCCCCTTTTAGACTAAAGTAGTAAGCTACAGTCTCTATACCAGATAGACCATATAGTAATATATTTTCTCTTCTTCTTATCTCTTATTCTTAACCTTAAACCTATTAGTTATTATAATAAAAATAAAGATTCTAAAAAGTTAGTAATAAAAACTTATTTTATAATACCTACTCCCTTTAAAGAAATATTTCTTTTACCCTTTACTATTATAGAATTCTAAAATAATAAAATAAAAGTTGTATTGTATTTATTTATAGAAAATATTAAAATCTAACTAATTATATAGTATTTATAAACTTTAACTAAGGTCTTCATATTTAAAATTATACTTTAGTTATTTAATATTTATAACTTTACTCCTAAGACATGGAAAAAGGGGCTAAACATAAAATAAGCTATAGTAGTAGTAGCGATGATTAGGAGGTGTTGATTTAAAGAGAACTATTTAATTAAATAGTCTATCTAAAAATTATTATATATAAATAACTATTATAGGAGAAAATAGTAATTTAAGCTATAGGTTTAGGTAGGAGCTAGAGGCTCGTGGCCCTGATAATATAACTACCTAAGTTACATAGTTACTAGGAAAATTAATAGAATTTTAATAAAAGAATAAAAAGGATTGATTGATTAAGGAGGGAACCCCTCCTATTCTAGCTAGTAGCCTTTTATTTAAAAGAAAAATCCCTGATAACTCTAGCCTCTTTTACCTAAGACTACCCTAGTTATTATACCCTCTAGTACCTACTTCCCTATCTAGCTTACCCCTCTTACTCCCTTCTTTATAAAATAATATATCTTATATCTACTAATCTTATTTATTAATTAAGTATAATAATATATAGTATTAATATATATAGTTAATTTTATATATAATTTTATTATTTATAATACTTTCTATATAGTAATTAAATCTAGTTTTAAAATACTTAGTAGAAGTCTTAATTAAGACTAGGGTAGGATATATTACTAGATAGTTTATTATTTATTTAATATAAAACTATTAAGAATCTTTTAATTTATAAAGATTAGAAAGTTTATATTCTTTAATAAGAGAAATTTAGCAATATTATTATAACCTAAGCTATAGCCTATACTAAAATATTATATTTCTAGACTAAACCTAGAAATACCTTAGTAGAGTTTAACTAGATCCTATAAAAGTCTAATTAATAAATATAATAATTAAGGATAAGGAGAATAGGAGAGCTTTTAGCTTCTTAGTTTAATTAATAACTTTATCTTACTCTCTAGCTTAATATATTAAGCCTAGATTATAATAAATATTCTTTCATAGTATTATTTTAACTAATTCTATTTTATTATTATTTATAAGATTAATAAGGAATATTATCTAGAATTAAAAGGATTTATATTATATAAATAATAAGAATATACTCTTATTATTTAAAAACTTTACTAAAATACTTATATTATCTAATTTTCTTATTATCTTCTACATATTTACTATTAATATAATTACTAACCTCTATATAAATAAGAATAATAATAGGATTAGCTTATCTATTAATTAAAAATAGTTTTTAAATAGTTATAATATTTGAGTATTAATATAATAAAAATTAAAGAATACTAGAAATAACTAGGATAGGGAATCTTACTATTTATTACCCTTCTATTTATCAAGTAGAATATTAATACTATCTTACCTTATTTATGATATTAATAGAATTCTGAAAGCTGATTTGTGAAAGTGAGGTTATAGAATGTAGCTTTGAGGTGGTCGTGATAGGTGGCGCGACTGTCTCTTAGGTACTTATGTAGAAGTCGCTTAGTATGGGCTACTCTGAGAGAGCTAAATCCGTAAATTTGTTATACCACTGGGGGTAAGCATTGTGGTGACTTTGGATTGTGATGCTGTGACAAATACATAATTGGCCGGAATCGGATCAAGAATGAGCCAGAGCGAATGATTTGACTGTTAGGTATTTTTGCAGTGTTGAGATGTCTGTGACTAGAGTCGGTAAGTGACTACCACTAGTGACTGGTTTGGTCGACGCAACTGCGAAGTGACTCATCTACAGCTTTACTAACATTCCCAGCTGGCTATTAATTCTAGACAAGTACTATTTTCCCAGTATAAATTGTCCAAGTTCAACAGCAATTTCTTCAAGTAAATATCGCAACAATAATATCCAAGTATAGACCCCACGGCAAAGTAGAGCCACAATGACAGCTTCTGAACCCAAAAAACCAGTCCTCGGGGACAACTACCCCAAACCCCCAGAACTCCTCCACGACGGCGAACTCAACCTCCGCCGTTGGAACATCGCCGACGCTCCTGCTCTCCACTCCGCAGCAGCGGCATCCCTCCCCGAGCTCAAGGTCTGGATGCCCTTCGCCAAGAATGGATATACCCTCGACGACGCCAAGGGCTTCCTCACCATGACCAGCCCCGAGTGGGACGACGGCAAGGCATACAACTATGCCGTCATCGTTGACCACAAAATCATTGGCTCGTTCGGTCTCATGGATCCCTTAGTTGGAAATGTAGGCATGGGTATCGGATATTGGCTGGCTACACCCGCGACGGGCAAGGGTCTAGCCACGAGGGCGGCTGGCTTGCTTACGAAGACTGCGTTTGATCTCGGTGCCGAGCTTGTGCAGATCTGGCATCATGTTGATAATGAGAGGAGTAAGGCTGTTCCGCGGAGGTTGGGGTATAGGTTTCTGGGGGAGCAGTTGTCTCCTAGGTTGAATGAGGAAGGGCTACATGGCGTGTGGCAGTTGGATAGAGATGCAGGGGAGAGGCGCCTGGATGCAGAAGAAGGCCGCTAGCCGCAGGGGAAAAGCGGCTAGTGTTGCATAAGCGAAGTAATATCCCGCGGATTATCGGTGGTTCGGTCAAGAGATTTGTTTCTTGTCCGGGTGGTGAAGGTGTGTAGGTGGGATGTGATGGGGCAGTGTTGAACAGCAACGCACCGTTAGACAGAGTCCCACGTCATTCAATTTCTGATTTATCATACACAAACCAAATCAATACTTCTGAGAATAAATGAACAAGGCAGAATTGTCCAGAAATATCAGGAAACAAGGTATAAATCATCCGCCACGTGACGCACCGGCGTAGTCAAGCATATTGAGAGCCAAAAGTAGCGCTTACATCGCCTCCCTGCAGCTCCAACGACAATACAAGCTACCACTTTCACTTTCACTCTACCCATTTTCGACTTATAATTATTGGCAGTCACCAAATACAGTAATTCTGCCTCGCATCAATCTTCACCGCAACAAATTTCCACAATGGCTGCTGAAAGCGAACCAGCCTTGGACATCTCCGAGTACCAAAACACATGGACAACCGTGCAAACCAGCCAAGGACAATCAACTCTGCTCCTACGCCAAATCAAGACTGGCAAACCTCTAAAATGCTCAGACTACATTGATCGTTCAATGCCACGTCCCGAGGAGGCGCCCCTGAGAAACTACTTTCACAGAATGGACCGGCTGGTGTGCTGGTATCTGTTTGAGAACTTCAAGTCGCCGCTGGTGCGGAGCGTGCTGCACTTTGTGTGTTTGCCTGTTATGCTTGTACGGGTTGGGGTTCATTATGTTAGGTTAGGTGGGAGACGTATCGAAGCTTGAGACATGGTCAGTAGGACAGGCAACTGTGTAATTGGAATAGTAGACACGCAACTCATACAATAATACAGAACATCAAACCATTACCTTCCTGTCCTTGACTCCTTTGATTGGCGTACAACAACGCAGCGAGGATGTGAGCTTGCCGACGCCCCCCTCAGCGTACCTCGCATCGGCTACCGTCAAACCCAGCACCCCGCCTTGGGACAAACAGCCGCAATTAGCGCTGAGTATGCAAATCTAAAATTATAATCCTGGTACTTTCCAAATATTGCATGTAAGCAGAAATAGCGTTCGGGAGCTCATCGAATCTGCAAGGGGGCCGGGGCTGGCGTCGGTCTGCAACGGCATCGGACTCCACACCAACTTTCGGTCCCGAGCACTTACACGGCCAACGACACCACGATGCTTCACCATGCACGATGCTTTCAAGGCGTAGGCAGGCACCTGGTATCAAGAGAATGCGAAATACGCAAGGATAAAGAAAAGGTGAAGTGAATTTTTGCCATGGCCATGTGTTTGCAGTCAGCAACTTCATCGCCAGCGTAGACGGCAAAAGTTATAAATACACATGTCTCTCCTGCTATCTTATACATCTGTTATCATCAACATCTTCACCTCTCAAATCAGTCTCAATCAAAAAACCTCAAAATGCAATTCACTGCTCTCGCTCTCCTCGGCATGGCCACCGCCGCCACCTGCACCGCCATCCCCGAGATCTTCGAGCGCAGCCCTCTCTGCGTCGTTGGTCCCAAGCACGCCGGTGATGAATGCCACCCTTCCAACTGGAACGCCAAGACCTGCGGACCCGGTAACGATGGAAACATTGTAAGTTGACTCTTTTTTTTTTTTCAGACAAGTGTATCATTGCTAATGAGTCGTAGCTCCTCTGCGTCAAGAACGAGAACAACGACAAGTACCACTGGGAGGTTGATGTTCACTGCAAGCCTTCCAAGTCTGGCTCCGGCGGTGGGTGCAAGAACTGCGCTTGCAGACTTGGACCTGCTTAGATTCAACGGGCGATACTTCCATGTTGGGTCTAAAATTGTAGATATTTCTGTTTCTGTAGTCTATGGAGAATTACGCTATATTGCCCTCTCACTTAACGTGAGACTCAGACAATTGTAACTGCAAAATTAAACAATCGATCAATTGGGGACTACGTAACTAACATGCCGTTGGCTCAAACTCTCATCTTATTGCTGTCTTACAAAAGTCCGTGGTGAAACCCCAAAACAGTGTTGTAAGTGAGCCAGCCATCCCAAGATAAAACCGTCGGTACTCTTCCCGCTGGGCGAGCGGAAGATCACCACATCTGTGGGGATATCCCCTTCTAGCGCGTCCCCAAAATGGTGTTTGCGGGGAATTTATTACTGCAACTACCGCTAGCATTACTCAATGCTCTCGGCTATATGTGTTTACCCGCTTGGCAGATTTGCACCATCGATATGAAATTGCCAAAATGTCTCTCAAGTCTCTCAAATCTCTCAATCTTTCTGTCTCTTGCATCTCCAAAAAGCCTCAATTGATCAATTGAGCAATTCCCCAATCCCTCTCCAACTCCTCGACCCAAGATGGCCATCACAGTACGTCGTCATCTCACTTACATCATCTCCCACCAACTAACATCACATTCACAGCACCTCGTCCGCTTCCTCGCCACAGACGGCCAAACCTACTACGGCCAAGCCATCCTCCCCTCTGGGACCACCGACCTCTCTCAAACCAAACAAGCCCGCATCATCACCGGCGACATCTTCGGCACGCACGTCATCACCGACCACATCGCCTCCGTCCGTTTACTCCTCGCTCCGCTCGCCCCGTCCGATGTAGGCACCGTCCGCTGCTTGGGACTCAACTACGCCGACCACGCCAAGGAGAGCGGCATGCCCGAGCCCAAATTCCCAGTCTTGTTCTACAAGCCCACTACATCTCTCGCCGGGCCATCGGACGCGATCCCTGTCCCCGCCATGGCGCAGGAAGGTTCTGGGCTGGACTACGAATGCGAACTCGTCATTGTGATTGGCAAGCGGTGCTCGGACGTCTCTGAAGAGGACGCACTCAACTATGTATTTGGGTATTCGGTGGGAGATGATGTTTCGCACCGGGAGTGGCAGATCAAGCTGGGTGGTGGGCAGTGGTCGCTCGGCAAGTCCTTTGATGGCTGGGCACCGTTTGGACCGGGTATTGTGTCGAGTGAAGTGATTAAAGACCCACAGAGCCTCAAGATTTGGACAAAGTTGAATGGCGAGACGGTGCAGGATGGCACGACGGCCGAGCAGATCTTTGGGGTGAAGAAGACGGTGGCGTTTTTGAGTCGTGGTGTCACGCTCATGCCGGGTGATTTGATCTTTACGGGAACGTGAGTATTCGCTTGCTGTGGTAAGATAAAGGAAAATGCTAAAAGTGTAGACCTGCTGGTGTTGGCGCGGGACGAAAGCCGCCTCTGTGGCTGAAGAATGGCGATGTGGTGGAGGTTGGACTGGAGGGAGTCGGGACATGGTGAGTTGGCAAATGAACTTTCTACTGCGTTTCATAACTAACAGGATCTAGCACGAACAAGGTTGATTTTACCCAGCCAAAGGCTAAGATTTAATCCGAGTTACTACTAGCAATCGGCTGTAACTAATGACGGTCCTGTTTTTATTGATCTGAGAATGGCTACGCATGGGTGCAGTGCCTTTTCATAATCTGAATGTTGAATTTCGATGTTACACGCACGAGAATGGTGAAATTGCTAATTAACTTACACATGCCATTGTTGCAGCCTGATCTCCGAACAAGCCTCCCCTGTCAGCAGCCTCGCCAAAGCAACAGGCGTCTCTAACGTCAACGGTGCCATTTACTCCCCTACAGCCCCGGCTTTGGATACTCGGTACACTCCTGGCTGCATGCTGGATTACAAATGTAGCTTTTGCTGGTCAAAACAACGCAGAACTCTTGACCTCAAATGAGAAAACCAGCGACACATTTCAGCCTAGATTCGCGCGACCAATGCTCCCATACGTTTACCACTCTACTACGAAAGACATGTCTCTTCCTGTTCCACTTTGCCGTTGTTTATTCTTCAGCTACTACAAGGGTACTGGGCATCTGTAACACTGTTGAGGGTGACCAGCAAGCTTCTGCAGGCTTGGCCAGACTATGCAAGTAGAGGACTCCCAGCCACGGGTGTGTCCTTTTACTCGCTGGGGGTTAATGGGAGTGATGTTTTTGTGATTCATTATGCTTGTGGTACGATGGTTACATTTCAGCTTGTTTATATGAGTAAAGTGTCGCTGATGACTCCAAGCCTAGACAGCAGCAATGCAACCCTGCAAAATAATATAAATAATATCCATTTATTTCCGCCAAGCGATCGCCTCACTTGACAACCTTCCGGATCGATTTGCACGCATGTGGAATGCCGCAGGACTATATACTTCGGATGATGGCGATGCTGTCATGGGAACGATTTAGCTGTGAGGCGAAGCACGCCAAAGACCACTTTTCCACTCTGACGCCCAGTGGAAGGCTCAATGGAAGCCTTCAGTGGAGCCGCTACAGGGCCGCTAAGCCTGTCCGAACCACCAACCGTCTCACGTCTCACAGCGTGTTTCTACAGGCTTTTCACGAGTCTTACAGGGGGGACCTACAGTGAGCCACAGCGAGCTGTTGCGGCGAATCGCCTGTGCCCTTCACTGCACGCGCCAAACTGCAGCGCTACAAATACGCCCCAGTGGGGATTGTCTGGCTGCGCCCACGCTTTAACCTTTCAGCCGCTCGTCACATTGCTTTGCTGGAAAATGAGGCTTGCTGCACCAAAAAGTGACAGGCCAAATGTGCAAGGGCGCCCTTGGTCGATCTTATTAGTGTCCTAGGCACACCTGCTGCCTGCATGTGTGGTGACACCTAGATTTGGAAGTATGCCTCGCGGGTACAGCCGTTGAGTACGGCGAGTTATACGCTCATCATTAAAGCTGTAGCGTCCTACATATCAACTTGGCATGCTAAAACCATCAACAAATAAACCACATTCGTTATACTTGTAAGAGCAGGTTGTCGACAAAGACAATTTTCGTCCAAATGGCTGCTGCTGTCGCTTCACCTACATCGTCAACGGCATCAGTCGCCATCGACACCCCGGCATCCGCTGACTCCGCGCCAGCACCTATGTCTATCCCGAAGCTCGTTGTCATCACAGCCCCATCGAATAATGGCATGTCGGCCACTTTCATGCCAGAAGAATTAGTCGACTTTTATGATGACCCCAATCAAGCTACACTTTCGCCTGCCGAGTGGAGGGAGCCAGAGCCCGATACATCAAAAGATGTCTTGTCAAGAGTCGAGCTACAAGATGTTGACTGGCGTCAGTACGAACCACCCGCATTAATGAACAAGGTTGCCAATGTCACGTCCGAGATATTACTGGAAATTGTCAATTCGTCTGTCGAAAACATCAAGTCGAGAAATGAAGAGGCTCGACAGGCTGAGGCAGACCAGCAAGCCCAAGCACAAACGGCAAACGAGGAGACAAGGAAGAGCATGGAGAATGAGGAGCCTTATCTGCCCATCATAATCGAACAGGACACACCCAAAATGAATCAAGATGTGAAAGGAAAAGGAAAGGCTGTCGAACCCGACGACCTGTTTGTTGTCCCGGATCCCACAATGGTCGACCCCAGTAAGATTGCCTCCAAGAAGAAGTTCGCCCTTCGGAGGCTCTTCCAAAGAAGTGAGGCCAATCACGAAACCAGAGTCGAAAGCAGTTCAGCCGGGGCTCGCCGCGAAGCTATGCGTGAGTACTTCGAACACCGGCTGAGCAAAGTAAACCAAGATTCTTCCCATGAAGGAGCACAGGCGACTCTCGCAATTCTGCGTCGCAACAAGTCTGTTAAAGTCCCAGAGGCACAACAGCTGGTGTAAGTAAAAAGTCCTACCTTTTGAATATGTAAACACTGACTAGAATAGTGAATGCGTTTCGTGTCTTGACGACATACCCATCAAAGACACCGTCAAAGTGCCATGCCATAGTTACTGCAAAGACTGCTTCTCGCGTCTCATCACCGCCGCATGTCAGAATGAACAGCAGTGGCCACCCAAATGCTGTTTGAACGAAATTCCTTTCCGAGTCATCACCAAGAACATCTCCGACGACCTAAAGCCCATTTTTCAAGAACGGCAATCTGAATGGACTATTCCCATTAGCGAGCGTGTTTACTGTCATCAACCCGATTGCGCACAATGGATCCAACCCAAAAAGATTGACCTCAGTCGTCGCGTGGGTCGCTGCGACCAGAAGCATTCTACTTGTACCATATGCCGAGGACCGGCTCATAGCTCGTCTGACTGCCCCCAAGATCCGGACTTAAACATGACCAACCAACTCGCAGAAGATGAGGGATGGAAGAGATGTGGTAGATGCCAAGCGTTGGTAGAACACAGAGAAGCTTGTCAGCACATGACATGTAGGTGCGGTCATGAGTTTTGTTATGTCTGCAATCGAAGATGGCGTACGTGTTCCTGTACAATGCAGCAGCTTGATGCGTTGAAGCGGGATGTGGCCACGAGACGAAACCAGCGACTGCAGCGCGAACAAAGCGAAGCAGAAGAGCTCCAGCAAATTCTCTCTCAAATCCAAGAATTCGAGAGACGGGAAGAGGAACGCGCCGAGGAAGAGCGACAAGAGCAGCTGCGCCTTCAAGAAATCAGATGGCAGCAGATTGTTAAAAAGCGAATTCGACTGGAGACCCTGCGAAGAGAGCTTATTCAGCAAAAGTTTCAAGAACTGCGACAGCAACTTGAAGGCCTCCACGCCATACAGCAAGTGCTTGTTGACAATGAGCAAGAAAAGGAAATCAAGGTCAAAGTAGCCGAAAACAAGGAACGGACTGCCAAGCTCGAGGAGGAACACACTGCAACTCGTGGAGCAATTAAAGCCAAGATCGAAAAGCGAATTACCGACAAGGAATCCAGCCTACAGAAAGACTATGCACTGCGCGTAGGCAAGGAGCATACGATAGAGGAAGCCTACGAGCAGCAACTCATCGAATACTGGGCGGACGACCCCAACGCAGAGGAGGAAGTGCGCAAGGGCATGTTACCGCTTCGACAGCGCATGGACGAAGGATATAAGCAGTGGCAAGAATGGAAGGAGCAGGAGCTGCAGACATATAGAACTATGCTCGAAGACGAGAGTGCCGTGCGAGAAGAGCTCATGTACAGCGCCAAACACAGACTGCGAGCGCAATGCGACAACGCCGAGGTTGAGCTGGCCAAGAGACTCGTAGCTGAACGAAAATGGGTTCAGGAGATTCTCGTGGAGCGAGAGCGTCTGCTAGAAGAAGCCGAGACAAATGAGATTGAAGGCGATGCCGACAGTCTCTTTAACCCCGACAATGAGGAGTTGATTGCTGATGCACTGGCGACGGGCGACGATAGCAGCGACGAGGGCGAAGAAACGCAGTCTGTAACGAAAGTGGCGCTGAGGGGCGCCTTGTGACTATATGTAATTTATATAGCATTTTTCTTTAAATAATCAAGACACAATTTTTGTCAAATTGTTGATTCGGACAGGTGTGAATGCAGGATAGGAAGCTATAGAAAAAAAAAACGTAACACAGCTGTCGACTCCCGTAGTAGAGTGGTTTTGCCCGACGACGGCTGTTGAATTTCCGTAGTATAGTGGCTTTGCTCCACTTTTCTTTGGGTTCTTGCCATGAGTAAAATCTTCAAACCAGCAACTACGACCGGCGACTCATTCAACCTCGCTCTTGCCGTTTCTAAAATAATTAAATTATTTTTATTGCAGTGTTTAATCGAAATGGGATCGCTGCCCGACGACCTGCACCCAAAGCAGGTGCAGTAAGTGACCTACGGATCAGTGAATATCTCATACTAACAAGACAGTCCATTGACAATATTCGATGCCGCGAGGAAGCAAGACAAGTTTGTCTATGCATGTGCTCCCATGGTTCGATACAGCAAAGTAAGATATTCCTGAAATATACCATCTCGAACAAATCTAACCAGTCAGCTCGCTTTTCGTCAAACGGTACATGAATACGGCACAGATCTCTGCTGGACACCCATGATCCTCGCCAAAGAATTCAACCGAAATTCATTTGCCCGAGATACAGGTATTTTGTCTCCCTTTCAATCCAAGATCTCCTCATACTAACACTTCAGACCTCACCGTAAACAACAAAGACGTTCAAGTTCCTACTATCCTCCAATTTGGCGCCAACGTCCCCCAAGAGCTCGCCCGCGCCTCTTCTCTAGCAGCACCCTACGTCTCTGGCGTAGACCTCAACTGTGGCTGCCCCCAATCATGGGCATGCGCTGAAACACTTGGTGCGGCACTGATGAACCGCCGCGAGCTCGTTCGTGACATGGTCGTTGAGACCAGAGCTCGTCTCGCCAGTGAAGGCTGGGCAGTCAACAAAGGCGAAGACATGTGGAATCCTCGCGGTCGCAGCGTCAGCGTCAAAATTCGCGTGCACGACGACTTGCGCAAGACGATGGATTATTTAGACACTGTAATAGGAGATCCAAATAACAGGCAGGTGGATTGGGTAACGATTCATCCGCGCACGCGATACATGGCGTCGACTATCCCGATTCGCAACGAGGCGCTGGAGATTCTGACGGAGAAGTATTCCCATATCTTGCCAATTATGTTGTCCGGCGATGTGTTTGACATCAACGCATTGCCGATTCGACCAACGCGCACGCCGACTATTACGACAAAAGAAACTCAGGCACAAGATGATACGACACCCAGACCAAGCAACACCCATCTCTCGGGCTTCATGTCTGCTCGTGGTCTGCTCTCAAATCCAGCTCTGTATGCAGGATATAAAGCATGCCCATGGGAAGCCGTGGAAACGTTCATGTGCAAAGTCGCAAAGGCGCCACTACCACTCAAACTTGCCGTTCATCATATTCAGGATATGGTCTCACCAGGCATGGGCAACGATAAGTCGGCGCTACTGTCAAAGAAAGAGCGCGCATACTTGGTCGAAATCACAGACATGACGCAATTAATCGACTTCCTCGACGAGAAAATTGCAGAACACAAAGGACAAGCGGATGGTCTACGACGAGACTTGTAAAAAGACAAAAGTGCATTGCTATTCTTTCATGAAACCAGCCATATTCATAAACGTACAGATACATCCCCCAACTACAGACTCGCCAATACACTCTGGATACCAACTGTGCCAGCGTCATCTCTCCGCTGCACAAACGCTTTGAAGTCGATCTTGGACAGCTTACCACGACCGCCATGTCCGGGCGCAAGCTGTCTCGACTTTTCGCGCAACGCTTCGGAGCCTACGATGAATAAGGATCCGATTTCCGTAAGGAGCTCAACGGCATGGGCAATGTCCTTTGCCAGCGGCCATTCACGGATAATCGACACATATTTGGCAATGTCTTGCGTGACCATGAGTCCACCAGTAGCATTGACCTGGAACTTCTTGAAGTGGTCAAAGAACTGTTGATGCAGTGTCTGTGCAAGTTCGCTGAAGAACTTCTCGGCGTTCTGCCCATCGATAGCCGCTGACGCGTGCTTACCGGCGCGGCCGAGGAAAGTACAGATAGCCAGACAGGTTGGTGTTTGCAGAGACTCTAACTCAACGTCCTTGGGGCGGAAGTCTTGCTTCTTCTGTCCGCCGAGAGATTTTGCGACAAAGTTAGTGATGACATCGATTGAGACCTTCAGCACTGCGTTGGTCTTTTTCTCAATCGCGTCCATGGCCATCTTCTTTTGGCCCTCCATGCTCTTTCGCACCGTCGTGTTGGACTCGGCGAGGCGAATGAGTACTGTAGAGATGAAGCGATCCATGATGGCGGAGATTGTGACGGCAGGTCGGATAGCAGGGAGGTAGGACATATCGGGCTCAGTCTTGGAATTTTCAAGGATAGTGGCCTGGACATGCGCTGCGTCAAGAGCTGTCTCAACGTACACTCTACCCATGTTTGCTAGCAACAGGTGCAGCAGCGTATTCATATCCTTGGCCGTTTCAGCTGGTGATCCCAACTCCAGAGTGCGCTGCACACTTTCTGCCAACCACTTCATCATGCGCTTGGCGTTGGCTACGCTCAACGTGCCGTCGTCCTCGGTGATTTCGATTTCGTTCTGGTTATCCCTTTCGTGAAGACCAGCGACTCGCATCATAGTCGCCTTTTGCGTAGGCGTCAAGTCTGCAGATTCTAGTCTTTCGAGGTATGCGTCCTTGGCAGATGCCATGAGTTGAGATCCCTGTTGAGCCAACGATGCCATAAAACCTTGGGGTGCCTTCTTCTTGCGCGAGTGGTACATAGTAAACTTGAAGAGCAGTGAGCTGTACATTTCCTCCAGGCTCTTCTTTTCGCGATCAATATACAGATTGCCCACCAAATAGGGCACAAACAACTCGTCCATTTGCTGATCCAGTGTTTGTGATATTTGCGCTGAGCAGGGTTCGGGGTGCTCTGTCAAACCGTGTGTCTTGAGGTCTTCAATCAGCGCGCTAATGTAGCTTCGAGATGAATGAAGAAGGCGGAGGAACGCAAGCGTGGATACTGTGTCGGCCCTCTCTAGGACCTTTTCCAGTCGTTGTTGAATAGATTGTTGGAAGACTCGCTGAATAAATTTGCTGAGTACCACTTCGTAATAAGGGAATGCGCGCTTGATGATGAAGGACTCTTCCTGCATGACCAGTCGTACTTCGTCAATCAATGACTGCAAGCTTGGTTCAACGCCGGGAGGGTTCGAGTCGGGGTCCGCCAGAGGCTCCCACATTTCCATTTCCTTGTCTGCTGTCCCCGTTTCGTCATTCATGAGCTGGTCACGATCGATGAAGAACTGATGCTGGTTGACAAAGATGGCAATGACGCTCGCTCCGCCATTGAAGTCATGCAAGACCTTTGCGCACTCCATCATGTCTTCAAAGTTCTGTCGTCGGTAGCTGTTGTTGAACTGTTGCAGCAAGTCCTGCTCCAGAGACTCGCAGAACTTCTCCAGCAACTCCCTGGTGTTATGCGATTTCCCATTTCCGTTTGCATTTCCATTCCCATTGGCACCGCTCGCACGATGCCCATTCGCCTGACCCCACGACAACGGATCCAACTGCTGGCTAATCCGCATCAACTGGCGCGCAATCACCGCACAGCGCACCTTATTCTCTGGGCCGCCCTGCCTCCTAATATCCTCCAGCGAAGACAACAGCCCCGTCTCGCTAACCTCCGTCCAACACTGGATCAAAAACTGCGCATCCTGCGCCCTTCGTCGTTTTCTGTCTAGCTCTTCCAGCTTCTCACCAATCTGCACGGCCAAGTTTCCTCCACCGTCTGACCGCACGTTCGTTTGCTCCGGATTCACGCCGCCCGGGTCCAGCGCCTCAAACGAGTTCATGGATTGGTCGAGCTTGCGCCCCAATGTATCCAGGGTCTGGTCATGCTGGATCTCAGCCCGTCGAACTTGGGACAGTAGCTCTGATTCCTTTTCTTGGAGCTCTTCGCCGAGAATCGCAAGCTGCGATAGGGCGTTTTCGAATGTGCGGATTAAGGGCTTTGGGTCGAAGGCTGGCTGGGCCGGGCCGGAGCGGCGGTTGGCGGGCACGGCGCTGTCTGCAAGGCTTTCGACGAAGTCGCGGACGATGAAGTCCTTGTTGGAGAAGTTCTCGAGTGTGAAGCTCGGCCCCTTGGGGAAGAGGCTCTTGGGCCCCGTGCTGGACCTGTCCATGGCGGTTGGCCGGCTCACGACATGGGCGGTTCGCAGTTGGTGTGTCGCGATGAATTGGTAGTGCAGTTAAAGGATCGTCTCGCGTTTGTCGTCAAAAATATCGTTTGGGAGAGGTCGTGGTGGATGGAGATGCGGTATGCGACGTGTCGGATGGTCGTCTCAGACTGGGAGCTCCTGGTGTTGTGGCTCACGTCAAGCCCCGCCAACGTGGCGCCAACTTCTGCGCCACACAGAATCTGGTGCATGCAGGCAGCGAAATATATACCGCCAAACTTGCTGATACATAGTATTATAATTGTTTAATAATATGTATCAAATTCTACGATTATATGAATATATATAATGGATCTTATTCACTTATATACAGCGGAGTATACTGTGTCACAGTAGTACGCCGATTGCGTTTGAAGGCGCGGATGTGAAATATGTCAGGTAATGTGTTGCAAGTTAAAAACATCAAAATGAAATCTATATCTATATCTAACAGGTCTAAATTGTATAAATTGACAAAGAAAATATATGCAATAACTCATTATATGCGGCCGCTCAGACCACAGATTCACGCAGAAGGATTCTCAGTCATCTCCTTCGCAACATGCTCCAGCTCGTAGGCAAAGCGCTGTACGAATTTACCAAAGCCCGCCGTATTGTCTCCAAACAAGAGCTCATCTCCGCTAATAGAGACAGAAATGCCCTGTTCCTCATCCACAACAACGTTGAAGAACAATCGATGTGGACAGAGATGAGATGTATCGATGCCTTCGATCGTCGACATGGTACCTTGCGACGGCTCAGACTTTGTGAAGTAATCTGAGGCCAGCGGCTCTCCTAATCTTTGTCGTGTTAAAGCTCTTGCCGGATTGATCTGCTCTGTTTCTCCCCGAGCAATTGCTTGTCGGAAGATGACGTTGAGATATGAGTTGTACATGGCCGGGCAGACTTTATCGAGATCATCTGCTTGTGAATACTTGTTCAACTGAGCAAGGTGATCCTTCACAGCATTTAGCGAAAGGTTGCCAGTGCGCTTGAGGTCTACGGTAAGAGGAGTCGCTGTCAATGTTGGTATGCTCGCATCCATGAGGTCGACATCGCCAGCTCCATTTGCAGCAGAAAGTGATCTCGAAGCATGGTTGAAGCCGAAGACTGGTCGTGAGCAATTTCCAAAAACGCCTAATGTTTTCGCGTATGCAACGATAATTGCTGAAGAAAGGCCAGTGTTGCTCAGAGAACACAACACTGCGACGGTGCCAGAATTGACGATGGAAGAATGCTTTTCTTTGAAGTGCGCTCCGAAAGCTGATTTCTCTCTCGATGTGGTCTTTTCGGTGTCAACAGGGAGGATTCCAATAACAGTATTCTGAGAGCCCGACAAAAAGTTCTTCCAATACAGTGTCTCATCCCCGTGCTCCCTTGAGCTTTGAATCTTTTGAACCACAGTGTTCAGCGACTGGCGAGACTGAACATCACTTTTGGATAGCAGGTTCATCAGGTCGCCTTCAATCATTTTGATGCTCCATCCGTCATACAAGGCATGATGGATACGGAGCACCACGGCATTTCCATCCCGAGCTTCGAGGTACGTCAAAGAAGACGGCGGCTTCGTCAAGTTTGATGGCCGAGCATTTGACTCAGCGACGTATCGCTCAACAAGACTTTGAATAGTTGACGAGGAGTCTTGTATGACAACAAAACGCTCTCCAACTGAAAACGGGCTGCTAAAGGTAACCTGAACAAGCTTCTGCGTTGCATTCGCCCATACGAATGTGGTGCGAAGAACATCATGGATGCGGCACAGCTCAAACCAAGCTGATTTCAAAGAAGCTAGATTAACGGATGCATCGATTTGGTACACCCAAGGAGCTTCGAAGAAGCGTTTGCCATTACGTAGCCACTGCTCTAAGGTTGATCGCTGGCCAGCCAAAACGGGAACAACAAACTCAATATGTGTCTCGGGCACATGAAGCCTCCTGGCTACCTCTTGCACCAGACCCGGCTGTTCCAGAGCACTATTTGTAACTGGCTCTATGGGGGGCTGCATTATGACAGGCTTTGAGTTTGTCTTGGCGCTTCGCAAGATCTCAGTGATGCTAGAGCCCTTGATGATTTCAAAGACACTGACGTTTACTCCCAAACGCTTGCGAAGAGCTTTAGACAGTCGAATTGCGGAAATTGAGTCCAATCCGATATTGACTAGCTTGGTATCATGCGTAATAAGCTTGCCCTGGCAGCGTTTGCCAAGAACAGACTTGATTTCTTCAAGAATAGCATCAGCCAACGACGCTTCAACGACACCGCCGGAGACACTGTCAGCGCTGGGCGACTGCTCATTGGCGCCAATGGAAACTTTGTTGTGGGTCATCTCCATGAGATCTTTGTCGATGATCGGCTTGTCCAGATCAGTCATGATAATAGCTTTCACCGAAGACTCTAACTGAGTACCCAACTGTTTGACGACTGGTGCATCGGCTTTGGCTCTAAGTTTGCCATACAGAACGTTGTCTCTGACGTAGAAGCTTACAATGATAGGATAGTCATCATAAGCTGGCGCATCAGCCTTTCTGTCAGAATTAACAGCATCTTGCACAGGCATCAGCAAAGCTTCGCCCAATCCATTCTCTTGTTCAGCTCCAATAATGCCATCAAAGACAAACAGACTTTCGAAAAGGCTTGCTGCTTGTCTCTGAGAAGATCTCCACAGTGTTTGAACCTTTCTCAGGGACGCCATTGAAGTTTCACCCCGTATCTCGTCGTTCAAGTTTTGAACTCTGGCAAGTGCTTCGGAGATGCTGAAAATCGATCCATTTTCTCCCATCTTGGTACGCATCGGCAATGTGTTGATGGACGGTCCAACCATGGTTTCATTCCCATCAATATCGAATCCTCCACCAGTGGACACAACTTCACCGTATACAACATCATTCTGCCCATAAATAGACTCGCAGAGTACTCTCGACCATGCCAGTTGAAGTGAGGCTTTAAGAGAGACATCTTGGGTCTTGCACCTCTCCTGTAGCTGAGACAAGCCATCTTCTCCTATTTGGAATTTGAAGGCTGCAGATGCCTGTAAGTGATTATCGACAAAGTGAGCGGGCTGATAGTCGTAGCTGTATAGCAATTGAGACCAGAAGGGAATGGCGACCTTTTGAGCCAGGGCAACAGCTTTAGCAAAAGGCCTGAAGAGATATACTGCCGTTTCATGGTCACCATTCTGACCTTGGAGTCTTGCTTGGTATCTTTCTTGCAGAATTTTCCAAACCAACTTGATGGAACTGGCGTCATAAAGCGCATGGTGAATCTTCAGCCGCACAACCTCACCGCGGACGTCGAAACTGACGCGATCGCTTTGCTCTGTCTCAGACACAAGTCCCAACCAGGGCTTCTCGTCATCTTGGGTAAAAATAAACCTTGTCCTCAAAATCTCACATTTTCGTACTGTATCCTGAAAAGCGGCGTGGAGATGCTCAAAGGAAGCTGTGTCTGCTTCAATGGCGCGCGCTGACAATTGCATGCTGTGGACATACATGTAAGCTTGTTCTGATACAGCAAGAGACGCACTTAGCATGCTCTCTTGTAGAGGCGTTGCAAGAAATATGAACTCTTGGGCAAGATTTCCGAGCGATTCACCGTATGTGGGTTCATTAATGGCGCCGTTCGTTGTTGAAGCATTGCTGACAGACTGCTTGTGGGCAGAAATTCCAACCTGAGCTTTGGCGGCTCTCACAAGATCCGCGACTCCCTGTATGGTTCGGGATTTGATGACCGCATCGGCGTTGAGGTTGATGGCTTCCGACTTGTTGACCAACTTGAGGAACGGCAGGATAGTGATCGAGTCTAATCCAAGTTGGTACAAAGAGGTCGTTTTTGGCATTTTCGAAACCTCAGTCTGACTTAGACGCAGAAGACGGCAAATGTGATTTTCTACAATAGCCAGGGCTCTTTGGTAGTTGTCGCCTTCGGCTTCTTCGGCGACCGTAGGATTTCTCTCAATGGTTGACTGAACTGGAGCAACAGAAGTTTCGGTGTAATGTAATCGCACAAAGTCTTCCAATCGAGCGTTTGGTTCAGCAGCGCTCCAGACGACTTTTTGAAACAGTTGTCCAACTTCTGCAAGTTGAGTTTCTTTGAGAGCTCCAGAGGAAGAAAGTGTGAGATTAATGCTGTCATCACTGTGAATATCGACATCAATGGCCAAGGCCACGTCGCTTTTGCTTTCATGAGCGGCTGCTTCAAGCCTTCCGGGGTAAGCTTCTGAATCGTCCGACTTTTCCGACAGAACATTGATACTGAGGAGAGCATTGAATAACCTATCTTCAGATGTCGTCCATCGCTGCACCTTCTCCGAGCTGATTAGAGGCATGAAACCACTTGAAACAGCGGTGTGAGACTCTTTAACCCTTTGAGCCAGATTTGAAAGGCTTTCTGTTCCGTTTCGGAGCCTGATACTTTCCACGAGGGTGTTGAGGCAAGGTCCAACAAAGTTGTCTGCGCCATTAACAACACTGCCGAGGAGAGTTCGGAGTGAGAAGACAAATCCATACGCAATGGAGGTCTGCTTGGTGAGCTTCGCCAAGCACACAGTCATCGCCAATTGCGCAGCAGATGACAGCGACGTTGTCCTCCCAGACTGTTCCCTCAACCTGTCTTTCAGCTGAGACGCGGTGTATTGTAGGCTCAGGCTTGAGCGAGCCATTGAATCGTTTGTACTGCCATTAACAGGTGAATTAATGAGGCATGGCTGTATGTTGCGTAGTCTATCTTGCCACGCCAGCTTCGTAGACTGCATCTCCTTATCTGAAAGGCAACAGTGGGTGGACAGAGCTCTGAGAAGATTGAAAGAGCCTTCAGCTGAAGCTTCGGTTGGTAGTTGGCCATTGTACGCTTTCTCCAACTTTCCGCGGAGAACGTCCATGGCAGCCCCATCAAACAGCGCATGGTGCACGCGCAGTGTAATAAGAGTCTCTCCAGAGCTGTTCGTCTCTCCTATGATAACACGAATCGGAGACCTGGTATTCATTTGAGAGATTATTTGGGTAGAGTCAATGGAGTCCTCGAAGGGAGAAATTTCCATAGACTCCAAGACAACTTGGAATATTTCGCCATCGTCCTCTCGCTGAACGAAGCAGGTCTTAAACATGGCTTCAGAGGCGACTACACTTTCCGCCGCTTGCTTCCATCGAGTCATATCCGTTCCAGCCGCCAAATTGTAGCGAAATTGAGTAACGTAAGGAATGTTGCCGCTCTCCTCTGCATTACTGTTGTCGTTGTAATTGCTGAGCCATACTAGCGAACGAGCTACAAGTGCAGCTTGCAAAGGTAGGCAAGGAAGCACTGCTGCAACTTTGTAGTCTTTGAATGCAGTCGAAACAGGCCCAAGATCTGATACGCTCAGTTTGGCAGTTCTCATTGAGATTATGTCTGCTTCGACGTGTGGCTCACCAGTGACACCGTTTGTTAAGGGGACGTCAGCCAAGGCTGCAATTGTCGCTACTGTTGCTGTCGGCGACATGATGCCAGCCAAGTTGATTGTAGTGAGTCCTTTCGCCCGTAAAAGCGATAGAAGATTGATAGCTGACAGACTGTCGACACCAAGGCTTTGCAGACTGCTCTGACGAGATGCGTTTACCTTTGCGCCGGTAGCTTCTTCAACGGCTGCAACAACAGCTAGCTCCTTGTCATTCAAAGCTGCCTCAACGATGGTATTGGAAGCGCCTAGTCCGGACGGGTCAAATTCCAGGTACTCCTTGGCCAACTGGCCAAGAATCTTGGTATCTACCTTACCAGACGCCACAAGATGTGGAATCCTCGAAGCCCAGATCAGTGTAGGAACCATGAAAGCTGGAAGTCCTTTTTGGCACTCCTGCTCAAGTCTTTCAAGCAGTACTTTAATTGCATACCCTGGATTCCGAATCAACTCCACTTCACTGTTGCGCTCTGTGGCGAGGAGGGCGGCTGATTTACGAGCCACAAAACCGACCAGTTGTTGTTGACTAAGATGGCCGCTTCCATTGGAGACAACAGTAGCAGCAAAATCCAATTGCCCCTCCTTGGTCGAAGCTTGTTTCAAGAAAGACACAACCTCGTCAAGCTCCAATCTTTGACCTCGAATCTTTGCTTGCTGATCAGCACGGCCGAGGAACTCAAGCGTGCCATCATGCATCATTCGCATCATGTCTCCCGTCTTATAAATTCTCTTCTCTTTACCAGAAATGCGCATGTTTACGAAACTCTTGGCATTTTCAACCGGTCTCTCAAAGTACCCAATGGCAACCTGTGGCCCAGCGATACAGAGCTCACCCGGCTGTCCTCTTCTTGTAATGATATGCTCTCCGTCTCTACCAGGGCACACCAAAATTGCTTCCAGTCCGTCAAGAGGCTTGCCAAGGTTGCGAGAGTTGGAATTGTTGTTGACAGGGTGTCCGAGACAGCCAATGGTTACTTCGGTTGGTCCGTAGAAGTTGAATAGCACTGCCTGACTCATCTTTTGATCGTCTTCTTCTGATGAGCTTGACCACATGTCCAATAACTCATTGGATGCCTTCTCTCCACCCGTCGTGACCACCTTGACTGAAGGCACATCTTCGGGGCGCAATCCCATTTGACTCAATACTGAGGGTACTGAGCCAAAGTGGGAAATACCCAAGCAATTGATGATGTGTTGAAGGTTTCCAATCATGGCTGAGCGGTCTTTGCCAATTACCACACGATGGCCCATATACCAGGGTACGAACATCTGAGTGATATGAGGATCAAAGGCTCTTGAAGTGAGATTGAGGTACTTCCCCCCGTCTCCCAGATGGGCAGATGCTGGGCAGGCCTCTGTCAAACGAGCACTGAAAGCAGCAACAAAATGGCAGAGGTTGCTGTTAGAAACACGCACACCCTTAGGGCGGCCTGTAGAACCTGACGTGTAAAGCAGATAGCCTCCTTGGCCAACCCCGTGTTCAATTGGCGCCGTTGGCCATCTCAACATCTTTTCGATGTCATCGTTATCGTCAGGAAGCAGCAAACTTGGTGCATCGCTCTCAAGATTTAGTTCCAACTCTGCTAACAAGTCATCTGTTGTGATTATGAGCTTGGCATTTGAATCACGAATGATGAGTTGCTTTCGGGCCAAAGGAAGATCCTCATCAATGGGGAGATAGATAAAGCCAGATCTGAAGATGGCCAGTGTAGTAGCCAGAGACTTGATGTCTCTTGCGAGATACATGGCAACGACATCGTCGGGCTTGAGATGCGAATCGCACAGAGCTAATTTGGCCGCAATTTTGTCGGCAAGATTGTCGAGCTGCGCATAGGTGATGGTTCTGCTAATGATGTCATCTTCATCGTCCTCCGAATTCTGAAACGCTATCTCTTCCACTGCTATGCGATCAGGGGTCATTTTGGCGTGTTTGGAGAGCTTGTCAGTTGGGTTGGCTGATGTGGTGGCAATAGTCTCTGTGCCGCTGATTGAAACCATGTCGCGTCGCATATTGTTTGTTAAGGTATCAAGACCAGTATCCGGACCTTCCAACATCACTCTTGCTTGCTCTAGAATCTGCTCTAACATAAGATCCAATTGGTCTTGTGAGACGAATCGCGCATCACCAGTCAGCTCTATGGTACTGTCATCCTCGAAGACGTTCAGCGCTAGCGGATGTTCGACGTTGAGAGAAAGTGCTTGTCCAGTTTCCCGAAATATATTTGCGAAGCTTGACTCGTTTGCATCCACGGGGTCTTCAGGTGCCGGATGATAAACGAAAAGAGCAGGGAAAGAAGCTTGGCTGTTTTCTGTGCCATAGTTGAGCAGTTTTTTAATGTCCACCGGATGCAGGTTGTGAGCTGCTCGAGTGAGGCGTGAAGACTCCTCAGTCATATCTTTCCAAAGATCTCGGGCTGAGAACATTGCTGTGTTCACAACAACGGGCAAGGTAGCGATTGCAGGCCCAACCACCTTGGCTAGATCTTGATGTAAAATTCGCTGAGACACAGTCTGGCCGAACATGACAGCTTTCAATTCCAGGTAAGAGGCGAGAACGCATCCAAATGCAGACTTGAGCAACGTTGGCTGGCTTGGGTACTGAGTTCCAGAGCTGTGAATGACAGACGGCATTTGTTTTCTTGAGAGAATAATTTTCTGCCGTTGTTTCTGTCGAGACTGCGTCAAGTCTGGAAATGGGGCATTGAGTGAGCCAGCTGCCTCCCGAACCACACTTAATCGACTTTCCCATACGGACAGGGCTTCTATCCTATCATCGTGAGTTGGTAGCAGCCCAGGCTCCAGCCCGTGCGCGAACTGGTCGACATTTGCGCTCTCAATCGCGTCTTGGCCCTGATACAATCGAGAGACTGTGTCCAGCAGTATTTGAGATGACACACCGTCGTAGAGGGCGTGGTGCATACTGAGCATCAAGCTTCTATCTGCTTCACAGAAGGTGACAGCCCATGGTGGTACCTCTCCGTTTGAAGGTGTGAGGTTCAATTGAAGCTTCTCTGCATAGGTTGTAAATGCTGTAGCATCGTTGGAAGCTATCATGTTCCAATTTGGAGATAAATCGCTTCGAATCAACTGCATTATGGTAGATTGCACGCCTTGTTCTCGCGCCCAGGTCACACTGTTGCCGGTTTGTTCACCACCTTTCAAGGAAAGTTTTGCTAATGGCACAAACACGGTACGCAGGATGTCAAACCTCGCCATGGCTTCATTCCATGCTTTCTTTAAGCGCTCAATATCAACTTCTCCCAGATGACTCAAGTCGAAAATGCGATGCGCCCAGTACGCTCGAGGTTCGCGCATTGTTTCGACAAGTAGTGATTCTTGCAGTGGCGTGGCCGGAAGAATGTGCTCAATATATACTGAGGGCACTTCACTTTGCAGATTCTCCGTGAGTGTTCTTTTGAGGGCAGCTACCCATGAAGTTTCTCCTTGCGCGCTGACTTCTGCATTGCCATTGAGCTCCGGGTCACTTTTGTCGTTGTTGGGCATCTTACAGACCACAGCGTCGACTAGTTCGCCCAGGGTTTGGCAGCGCATAAGATCAATAACACCAACTGAGCATTGCAATTCCTTCCTCAGCGTCCATGTCATTTTTGTAATCTGAAGAGAACTGAGACCCAGACCTGCCAGGCTGTCTTCAGAAGACAACTTGTTGGTTGGCTCACTGAAATTGTGTACAATCGCTTTCAAAACCGACAATTGGATTTCGGTCCATTTGGTTCCCGGCGCAGTATTTTCTTCATCGCCAGATTTCGAACTGTCTTTGCCTGCCAAGATACTCAAATCTGAACCTTGATAGATAGCTTGAAGAGCTTTACGGTCAACTTTGTTGGAAGCCGTGCGCGGCATTGACGTATCCAACACCACAATGTGCCCTGGCACCATGTACGCAGGTAGCATATCTTTGGCTCTTTGGAAGATCTTCGATCGTATTGAATTCAGGTCTGCGTTGCTTGACTTCACAGACACAAAAGTAACGACCACCTTATTGTTCTTGTCTGTTTCGGAGCCAGGACGTGGTAAGTGGAAGGTTTCAATATGCTCAACAATCGGCTCCTGATCTTTGATGGTCGCACAAGCAGCACTGATCTCGCTGAGCTCGATCCTGATACCTGTGATCTTCACCAGATCGTCGTTTCTCCCAAGGAACTCGAACCCATGGTCGTTGAGGCGGACCATATCTCCAGTTAAGTAGATACGCTCATCAATCCCAGGACCGCCTTGGATGAAGGCTTTGGTTGTTTTCACTTCGTTGTTGAGGTAGCCCTTGCCGACTTGATTGCCTCCCAAGGCCAACTCGCCGACACCATACCGGGGTACTAATTCCCAGCTTTTACCAGCGCCTCCTGGCAGCTCAACCTCACGCACCACATATGCCGTGCATGGGTTCAACGGAAAGCCAACATTGGCAGCCTTGGCAAGGTCTCTACTCTTGCCGTAGAATCTTCTCATGGTTGACACGACCGCATTTTCAGCTGGACCGTATGTGTTGTACGCACGAGTGGTGATTTCGGGTGACGCCCATGATTCGGCTACATCCTCTGTCAACTTTTCGCCAATGAAGGTCACATATTGAAGAGTTGAGCCCTTGATCTCATCAACTGCGATACTGGCGCCAAATGATGGAGTGAGATGCGCATGTGTCGGTCGAGACTTCCAGATGAAGTCGACAAACGTGCCAAGCACAAGCTCTCTCGTTCCGCTGATGACACTTCCAGCCAGACCCCACGTATAGAACAAATCTTGGACGAAAACATCAAAACTGTATGATGAGAGTTGCAAGGTTCGAACTTGCTCTACCGTCTCGTCATGCTCTACTTGGACTTGCAAATCTCGCATTGCCTGTGACGCAGCGAAGTGCTGGATCATCACACCTTTCGGCTCTCCTGTTGTTCCAGAAGTCCACAATAGATATGCCAAGTCTCTCCCGCAAAGAGTATCACTCGTAACAGTTCCTTCACGAGGGTCAGGCGACTCATCCAGCTTAAGCTCAGCGTAGTCGTCAATAAGCAGCACTCTGACGCCACTGAGCATCGCTTGCTCGAGACATGGTTTGACCAACGACAAGGAATCTCTGCTCGTCAACAGAATCTTGCTCTGTGTTCTTGCTATGAGAGACGTTCGTCTCTGTACAGGTGAGGTCTCATCGATTGGGCACCAAGCAGAACCTGCTTTCAGAATTGCCAAAATTGCAACGTATAGCTCAACGCTTCTGTGCATGCAGATGGGGATAATATCCACATTCTCTTCCCTTAATATCGTTGCCAATCCATTGGCTCTGGAATTCAGCTCTTGATAGGTCATCTCGGTAGGAGGCACATCTAGTGAGTTGTAGAAAGCTAGTGCCAAACGGTCAGGTGTTGAGAGCGCTTGCTTCTCAAATTGGTGGTGAAGCAAATCAGTTCTAGTATCCACAGGCTGGGGGCTTTGAGGAATAGTTTTTCCCTCCGCGGACAGCAGATGCTTGGGAAGTCTGGAGGGCAGCGCTTGTACCAGGTCGTCGGGCTTGGACTTCAGGATCAGCTCTGTCAAGCTTGCTAATTGTCTGACAATGCATGCAGCCGACCTTTTCGATAGAGCATCTGCTCTGTAGGTGAGCTTGTAAGCCACATTTCTCATGGTAGAGGTGCTAGCGAGTTGATCAAGGCCTTGAGGCAGTACTTCTGCGAACATCGCGAAGTCGTACTTCACAGCAGGTGTCTCAACTTCATCCCATGGTAAACTTTGCGCGGCAGTCTCTGTGTCCAGATCTTTCCAGTCATATGCTTGCAATGCAAGTGCGGTATTGTATGGTAAAGTCTCAAAGATTCCGAAAGATGTATGTCGACAGCCCTGGGCAAATTTTGAATGCTCTGCGAGACAGTTCAAGAGCTGACCGACACTTTGTTGCGGGGGCAGAGGGACGCGACAAGGCACAACTGAGAATGTTGGAGCATGACATGATACCTGGCTTCCAGAAGTGACATTTCCGAAGGTTATGTCTCCTGTGTCGGCTTCGGAGAATATGTTGAGCAGCAAAGACCAAGCAGCTTGGAGCACTGACAGCGGGGAGCCACCAAGAGCTCTGCTTCTGGTCTCTAACTCCTGCCAACTGAGATTGCTTTTATATTCGGTCTTCCCGTGATCCAGTTTAATACTCTCGCTGTCTTCGATCCGATGAGGATTGTTACCACTCAGGGCCCCAAAGCTTTCAGTCTCCCAACCCTTCATGGATTCCTGCCACATCTTATCTGTCTCTGGGTTTACATTCGTCACCCATTCTAAAACGGCCTCATAAATTCCATCTCGCTGAATTGACTCAACACCTGCGTAGCGTCTGCTGATATCTTCTTTGAGTGCCTCAATCGAAGCACCATCGCAGATACAGTGAGCCATGCTGATGATCAAAAGGTCATTGCTCCCTTTGGCTGCATCCCCAGTGTTGTTCTGTGACTCGACAATTTGTATGTTATAAAGTTGGGAGTCGAGACTCATGGTCTTCTCAGCTGATAGCGTCCAAGCTTGCGCGTTCGTGGTGTCGCCCGTCTTTAACGATACTCTTGGTGCATCTACATTCAGTTTGCTCCATGTACTCGGTGTGAATACTACTTGAGCGAATGGTGACGTAGCGTCATCGCAGGTAAACACGGCAGTGCGGAAAATCGCCTGCTCGGCAATAACGGATTCAACAGCGAGCTTCAAATCATCGAGGGATGTTCCATACTTCAACTTGAGCACAGAGTGGCTGATGTAACTGCGGGGGTCCATTGCAAAACTCATCGCCAGTTGGCTTTGTGTTGTGGTGGTAGGCAAGACCAATTCAATTTCCGTTGGACCAGCCAAGCCGAACTTTGAAGTTGCTTCAGGAATGTGTCTTTCTGAGAATTCAGCAAGCTTTTTCTTTGCTGCGCGCCTCTTTACATCTTCGTCAGAATTGCTAGCAAAGAAAACAGATCTGATGCTAGCTTCTGGTTGTAAAAGCTGTGCCAGAGACGGCTGTAATGTAACGGACAGTCCGTTCTCAGAGGGAGATGCGTATTCTGGCCACTTCTGTCGTATGTCATGTAAGAGCCTCATGGCGAAGAGGCTATCCATTCCCACATCTGCAAGTAGTGTTGCTGCTGAACAATCGACCCCAAGGATGCGGGATACGATTGTGGCAATTTGTTCCTCAATTTTCGCATCCCCAGGATTTGACAGCGTTGCAACATTCTCATTCGATCCGTTGGTCTCTGTTATTGACTTCTGTGTTTCAGAAAGTCGTTCCAAAGTTTTCTTAACGTATAGTGTTGCTGCTTTGCGATCTGTCTTACCAGATGCCGATTTCGGTAGAGCAGCAATCTCCAAGATTTTGAACGGTCTCATGTAATCTGGCAAATGTTGCTGGGCAACTTCCACACACTGTGCATTAAGAGTCTCAAACCCGTACCTCAAAGTTGAATCAGGCACCACGAGACTGACGATCTTTTCGGATCCGGCCGTGGAGTTGTTTGGTTTCCAAACAACTGACAGTATGTCTTGTATTCCCTTGACTTTGCTTGCCAATAAACTGTCAATCTCGCCAAGTTCCACACGCCTTCCACTCAGCTTGACTTGGTCGTCGGACATTCTTCCAAGGAATTCAACAACGGGCTGCTGTTGTTCGTCCCAGACAATCCTCGCCCTGTCGCCAGTTCTATATACCCGTCCATAGCGAGCATCGTCCACGAAAGCAGCAGCGGTTTCTTTTGGTCTGTTGAGATAGCCGTATTGACTCACTTGCGGTCCGCTGATTACCAGCTCTCCGACTGCTCCCATGGGTACCGGCTTCAGGTGGCGCTTCTGGCCTTCAACGATCAGAGCACCACAGGTAGCTAGAGGAGTTCCAATGATTGAGCCGCGCTGTCCTTCTGGCACATGGGCTTGTGCGATGCAGTAAATTGCCGTTTCAGTTGGACCATAGCCATTATATATACCTTTCGGCTTGGCTTCTTCAGTCTCGTCGTTGCGTGGATTGTAGTGCGCGAAGTCTTTCAACAGTCGTGCGTTGAGCATCTCACCACCCAGCATAACTCCTTGGATGGAAGATGGGTCTAGGACGCTAGCAAAACTAGGTGTGATATTGGTAATATCTGCTTCCAGAGTCTTCACGACCTGGCTGATATTTTGTAGAGTGAGATCTCTTGGGGCACAGCAAAGCGTTGAGCCTGTGCTCAAGGTCCAGAAAATCTCGAAAATGGAGATATCGAAGGTCGGTGCGGCACCCTGAAACCAACAGACAGGTCGATTCGATGTGTTTGGTTTTCCAGAGAGAAAGTTGTAGTGAGAACTTAGGGCCGATATTGTGCATGATGCTGAGAGGTGGCTGACAGCTACACCTTTTGGCTTGCCAGTAGTTCCAGAGGTGTAAAGGATATATGCTATGTCAGACTCCGACAAGTGCGACGAAGAGACTACTTTGTCGTGCTGGACATCACATCTCTCCCGGTGTGGCGCCACATTGATGGTTTGGCAAACTGGCTTGGATGATGGCAATGGTTCTGTTGGCTGGTCCACAAGAATTGCGCATGGTTGGAGATCTTCTATCAGCGCATCTTTTCTCTCCTGAGGCGCGTCGACTGGGATGGGGCAAAAAGACATTCCCGCTTTCAGAATAGCTAGATAGCTGATGTAAAGCTCAGGACAAGGACCCATGAGCACGGCGACTGTCTTGGGCGTGGAAGATTGTGCCTCGCTAACTTGCGATGAAGTGATCTTCATCAGTTCAGCTGCCAATGAGTTGGCCGCATTTTCGACTTGCGCGTATGTGTACTTGAGTCTTATTCCAGTTTCAATGTCCTTCAAGAAGTCTAATGCAGTTCCACTTGCATTTTCAATTACGCGCTGCTCAAACCACTGATGAAGCAACGCAGGCTGGTCTTCAGCATCATTGCTGGTCTGAGGGTCCCCTGCTGTCGCTGAAGCCAGACGCGGAGGTCTAGTCTCTGGTGGAAAGTTAATAATGGAAAGATTTGACCATTCTTTAACTGCGTCGGCTTGGCTTTTCTGCACGTTGCGAACGATGCTATCCAGCATTTGCCCAATTGCGTCGAGAGCTACAGCAGGCACCGTGTTGGCACACGCCACCAATTCGACGGTTCTAGACGTCTCATCAAAGTGAAGTTGTAAGGTCTTTTTATTCATTAGCGATTGTTTTATTACTCTATGTTGCGTTTGGACAGCGCTCACCTTTCCAGCACCAATTGAGAAATCTGTCGGTACATTGCCGTCAGCGGCCCGTTCCAGGACTTCAAAGTCCCCTCCGTTTATGTTTTGTGTATCTTCGAGCCTTTTCCGGCATACAAGTACTCTGTCTCGCACGGAGTCTTGAATGCAATAGGCTTCTCCAGCGTCGAGGACGACAATGAGAGATACCAGCTCCATGAAAGCCACAACCGCCGTGTCTTTGTCTGGCCGTGGCTCATGCGAGCTTTTCCACTTCAAAGTTTCTTCATCATTGAATCCGTTGTTCTTTGCCGATACGTCCACTGATTTGTCCAGGTATTGGCGTGTATGAAAAGGCCGCAGCTGGGTGGCAGGCAAGCTATCCTTGAATGCGTCCATCACCATGATTACTGTAGGTGCTTCTTTGCTTTTTTTATTCGAATTGCAATATTCTGTGACTTCACTCGTCACGTAGCCGTTTCTTGTTGTGTCATATGTATGTATGATGAGAGGCTTTCACGATGTTGATTATCAGTGAGATTGCCAAGCCTCAACTACCGTTTTGCTTCGGGGACCATCTAAGGCTTTCCAATCGAGTGAACAGTCTCATCCGAACCTCCGAGTGAAGTAGAGCACTGATGGTGGGTAGATTGACAGGGGCAGAATTAAGTTTAATTTTTCCATCTGGATACATCTTCACCCACATACAAGAAACGGTCATATTGCCAAGGCAGTCGCTCCCTCTCTAGGCCCTACAATTAACCGTCGCTCTCTCTGAATTATGACGCGCTTATTCCGGTAAACCCTCTCTGCCCACCTTATTTGGAAACAAATCCGCAATCCAGTGCTGACTCGCAGCAAGAGTGTTGCACCCCAATCCACTGAAGGATGGGTCGCGCGGCGTTACACTGCGTCCTGCAGATGATCTGATTAGATTATCAGATGTAGCGATTCACACTGTGCTCACTGTGCCCTAATTGCCCTGGGTCTAGGCAGTGGGAACTGCGGGCATGATGTAAACTGGCTGTGGAGTCGAGCTGGAAACTAAAATGCCTCTCAATCAAGGATATTGCGTCTCCGAGCGTGAGCTGGCTTGCATGATATGGTCACATTTTCCCGTGTCTGGATGTGAGTTTTGCGTCATTTGGAACGAAATCTGGCTGAAGTTTTCAACAGGATTGGTTGCGATCATTATGGTCTGCTTATGTATGTAGCTTCTACACAAAGTGTGCCTCTTGGAAGAACCGCTCCCGCTGGAGCGCAAATAACATAGCCGTCTTATGGGGCAAATGGAACCGCTTCTTTTTCTCCTGCGGGAGGTATTTGTCCTGGATCTGGACATGGGCAAGGTCATACCGAGGCTCGGCGACGACCTGCTTGGTGCGCGGATCCCGCAAAAAGCAGCAATGTTTGATCGACGTCGCCACGGCCTGGTACCTCTTGCCTCCACGGAATCGCTCCTCGCCCTGGATAATGTGTGAGTTCTGGTCGTGCTCGCCCACCACAATGTTGCAATTCGACGAAATGAAACACGCCGCGTTGTCCTCCTTGACGTAGCCCAGCTCTGTGTATCCGGACAGCTCGCCGTCCCATTCGAATACGCAGGACATGGTGTGCGGATCTGCCAATTGCCCTGCGAGGTAGGCTCTGTGGTGTTCGTCTGGCCCGCGTTCTTGCCATGAGGCGTTGACACGGTCGGAATTCTGCCAGCGCGCGTAAGCTTCGAAGTGCACTGGGTTTTCGGCGTCAATGTGTAAGATCCGTAGTTGCTGTCCCAATTCGACAATAAATCGAGAGTAAATAACCGTGCCTGGCTTTGGTTTTGGGGGTCGAACTGGGTGTACCGTGCAGACATTTCCTTTGCGCGTGAAGCTCATCTGGTTGGCAAACACACCTAAAGTGCCGTTGAAGCCGGGGAAGCTTGTCACTTCAGGTCGAGCCTGGAGCCAATGTTGGGAGTTGGGAGCACCCGCGCCTTGCCAGAATGCCTCGCATTGAAGCCAGTAAATAATTTTGCTTGGCTCTTGGGTCTCAGCAGGTGAGAAAGGCGAAACAATTCCCAACCCAGTGCAGTGCAAATATTCTCCAATGCGCGCATTGTCCACCGACACTGCAACCAAATCTTCGTTTCTATAGTCATCGTGCAACCATAGTGCATACACCGATGCCCATGCCAATGTTAATTCGGAATCCTTCTCCTTTGCACCGAACGGAGACTGGGGATCTGCCACATCTGCCAATAATTGCAGTCTCAGCACTCTTTCGACTTGTGCCCTGTCCTCGTTCACCATTGACGGCGAAACTCTGGTTTGAGTCTCATCCTTCAACCAGCAGGCTAAAGAGGTGTCGTGGGATCCAATGGCATACTTGTCTTCTCCAACCTTGTCAATCCATACTTCTGTCTCAGCGTCTGGTAGCTTGAAGACGACTCTGCTTGAGGTCTTTGGTGTCACACCATTCGAAGAATGGCCGTTGGTGGTTATGCTTCCCATGATGATTGTTCGAGTTCGATTACAGTGTAACTTGTGGAATGGATGGTTCGTCCAACGTTTCCAAGCTGCGGAAATCGTGCAGTAGTAATACTCTCGACGCAGATCGGCTTCGGTCTCTACACAGCCTGACTGACCTGCATATTCTCAAAGATGACCTCACATGGCTACAGACGGCGCATCCAATGCCCGTCGGGGACTGTCCTTTCGAGACAGAACCGATGCGCGTAGTAATTGCATATGGTTACGCAGTGATTGGGTGCCAAGGAGAGCCACACCCCCTTATTGAAGTGGAATAGCCCACAGTAATATCAAGACGACAATTTTAAGCTTTTCCTTTAGCATGAAGTGCCGAGTCCTCATGTCCATCACCGGATCCCACTCCGTATCCGCTGCTGCTTACATTGAGTCAGGGTGGTCAGCACCGTCAGTTATCAGATCCTACTGATTGATATGATGCCCTTATCAATCAGATAATTAATTGAGTGCGTATTCAAGCAATTCAGCAAAATGCCCAGTTTAATTTAACACATAGCCTCATTAGGTCATGCAGCCTACTCAATCCAACCAGCCAAGAGGCGTATACGATGCACCGGGGTCTCCATCTCAACAATATAGAAACAATCGACTCACACCACTGCAAGCGTCACATGCAGGATGCAAGTTTTTTCAGTGTTCTAGTGCAGGTGTCATTGCGGGATATTCTGGAGGGTCCCAGCTGCAAAAGCAACCACATTTCTCAACATGGTAATGAGCAGCGTATTCCCGGTCGCCCATGTGGATAAATATGATTAATGCCAAGCTCCCCGCCCGAGAGAAATCTACATCAGATAACTTTTCTCGTACTGTGCAGATGTATAATACGTATGGATAGCGACCTGAAATGTCTCCATAGCGGCTGTAGCGGTCTTTGTCCGAAATGGCTTTCAGCGGCATATTATCTGCAGCTAAACCGCTATCGGAGATGATGCAGTCCTTTGGGCCCCTGCCTTCTTCCTTCGATGTGGTTCTCCCTCGTTGTCTGAAGCTAGTGGCTTGCGCTCCCGACTTTCTGCCCCCAATTCCAGTCATCCAGTGGTGGGAAGCGGTTTGTGAGACATCCTGAGCTCATAGATTTACGGCGACGTGACGACTTCTTGCGGGTTGCATTTTTTCCGTGCATATTGAAGCTCGGCTACGAAATGCCTCCAAACGATGGAAAGTCGTTTCCGCCCCGGAAATGGTACAGACGAGTTCCGTTCATTTCTACCAAGCCGATTGAGAGACGTTTGACGGCACCAAAGTCGCATTCGGGCGATACGCCAAGTGCAATTGAAGATGGCACCGCAGCAGAAGAGAAAATTCAATTGCCTGAATCAAAGGCTAATTGGCTGTCAATTTTGACATTCAATTGGCTAAGAACCCTTCTCAGTACTGGCTACACTAGGCCACTTCAGGCGGACGACCTGTATGACATGCCCAGTAACAGACTGGTGAAGGATCATGCGGAGAGATTGGAAAAGAGCTGGGCTGCGAGGCTGGGGAGCAATAGTACACAAGCTCTCTCTTCATGGAAACCGTTCTGGGCACGCCGCACCACCAACACAACTGTTCTCGCATTGGCTCTCAACGATGTATGCTTTCAATGGTTCTGGCTGGGTGGTCTATTCAAATTATGCGGAGACTTATCTCAGATGCTCTCGCCATTGATAATTCGATTTCTCATCCAAACTCTCTCCGATCCCTCCTCACAGGCCATGCGAGCTGGGTTTGGCTACGCCGTTGGACTTTTTCTCCTTCTCGTCTTTTCTGTTACATCCAACGTTCACGGCTTCTATCGTTCTTACAGTACTGGTATCCTGCTTCGCGGAGCTCTTATGCACTGCATCTACCGGAGAGCGACCACACAGCTTACAGAGAAAGCTAAACTGAAGCATGGGCTCGGCACAGGCAAGCTTGTAAGCTTGATGAGTGCGGATGTAACTCGAATAGATTTCTGCTGTGGGTTCTTCCACTCTGCATGGACAAGCATCTTGCAGATGCTGCTTTGTTTTGGTTTGACTGTCTGGTCCATTGGCTACAGCGCGCTGCCTGGGTTCGGATTGCTCGTGCTTTTATATCCCCTGCAAACATACATGGTGCGCCAGCTGCTGAAGCTGCGTCGCGGGAGTATGCCATTTACCGATGCTCGTGTCAAGACCGTCGTTGAGGCAGTATCTACCATCCGCCTTGTCAAGACCAATGCCTACGAAGAGAGCTTGCTCCAGAAGATTGGAAAGCAAAGGTCAGATGAAGTCGTTTATATCAGAAAGAGAATGCTTCTTCGAGCATTGAATACAGCAGTGTCCTACACGGCTCCAACATTGGCGGCAGTTGTCAGTATTGTCTGCTACGGAGCCACCAGCAAGAATGGCATGGAGGCAAAGATTGTCTTCTCTGCGCTCGCATTTTTCCTGCTTCTGCGAACACCTCTACAGGCTTTGCCTGTGGCTCTCTCTGCTATTGCTGATGCACGTGCAGCGCTTGAGCGTTTGTCTGCGTTTATAATGTCGACGGATATCAAGGCCTCCGACGAGCAGTCAGCGACAGTGCAGCCTACGGACTCTTCAGCTGACACCATGATTCAAGTGGAGGGAGCTGTGTTTGCGTATCACGATGATGAAGAAATTTTGGCGTTGGACTCCAATGTCGAGACGACGGAAAAGATCACAAGCCAGAGTCAACGGTTAAACATTTCATCACTCATCATCAAAAAGAATCAGTTGGTGTGCATTGTCGGTCCAGTTGCAGCTGGAAAGTCGTCCATCTTCCGCGCACTCATGGGAGAAATGCACCGCCTCCAAGCCACCTCGTGCTGGCTAAATATTGAGAGCTCGCTCTCATCGTCTCAGTTAGCCTTTGCACCTCAAACGGCATGGCTCCTCTCCGAGACTGTTCGGGAAAATGTTACCTTCGGAAGACCGTACAATGCGACATGGTACAATGAAGTACTCACACGATGCTGTCTACACGAAGACCTTGAGCGACTGCCTGACGGCGACATGACTGTGGTTGGGGAGATGGGCGTGTCATTGTCTGGCGGTCAAAAGCAGCGCATCAGTATTGCTCGAGCACTCTACGGCAAGAGCGAACTCCTTTTCTTGGATGATTGCTTCTCTGCTCTGGATGCTCATGTGGGCGCTAAAGTTTTCGACATGGTTGTGAACCGAGCTCGGAGCGAGGGAACCACAATCGTGCTGGTGACGCATTCCATGGTGTTTGCACGACAGGCTGATCATGTTGTCTACATGGACAAGGGTTCCATTGTGGAGCAGGGCTCCTACGATAGCTTAGTTGCCAATGCTGGGTCTTTCTCTCGTTTCGTTGGCTCATCGTTGGCGCATGCCTCTGATTTTGAGCACGCCTCCACGGAAACTCTCAGCTCTGATGGAACCGACAAGGAAACTGATACTTCTTCCAAGACGAAAGGAGACAAAGCAGAACCAGCAAAGACACAAGGCCGTGGTAAAGAAATCATGCAAAAGGAAGAGAGAGTTGTCGGGTCGGTCAGCGGCAAGACGTACCTACGCTACGTGCTCATGGGCAGAGCCTGGCTGACGGTACCGTTGTTCGTTACATCCATCATCATATATCAAGGAACCAGCATTGTATCTCCACTGTGGTTGAGCTGGTGGCAAGACACCAAGTACAAATCCCTTTCTCAGAGCGCCTACATGGGCGGCTACGCAGCATTCGGTATCGGACAATCGCTGGGACTGTTCTGTATGAGTGCAGCCTTTGCCGTGTTTTGCTTCTTCTGCTCAAACAGGCTTCATCACGCAGCAATTGCCAAGGTTCTATACGCACCTATTGCCTTCTTCGATACTACTCCTCAAGGTCGAATTACCCATCGTTTCAGTAAAGACATCGACGCTGTGGATAACGTCGTGGGCGAGACTCTGCGACTATTCATCTCGACCGCTTCACAAGCAATTGGCACAATTATTGTGGTAACCATTGTCCTTCCGCCATTTATTGCAATCGCTGTCGTTCTTTTGCTTGCCTACACTTGGACTGGCATGTACTACCGACCTTCGGCACGAGAACTCCGTCGATTGAATAACCTACTACGAAGCAAAATCTACGAACATTTTGGCGAATCTCTGTCCGGTTTACCAACTTTGAAGGCTTACGGGGCTGTGTCTCGCTTCCTTGAAGACAATGCCCAGAAGATCGATACTGAGAACACAGCGTACTGGCTTTCTATCGCTTGTCAGCGCTGGCTCAATTTGCGACTTGATCTCTGTGGTGCCACGTTGGTCTTGACTGCAGCGTTGCTGGTAGTGGGCCTTCGAAAGACAATCGATCCGTCATCAGGTGGTGTTGTATTGTCGTATGTCGTTACTGCTCAAGCTGTGTTTGGTAACATGATTCGCCAGAGCGCGGAAATTGAGAACAACATGAACTCTGTCGAACGAATGCTGCACTACGCGTTTAACATTGAACAAGAGCCTCCACATGAAGTTAGCAAGGTGGACAAAGACTTGAAGGCGCGTGCCTGGCCACAGGCTGGCCGGGTGGAAATACAGTCGGTGACTCTCAGTCATCGTGCTGGCCTGGCGCCATCTCTGAGAGATGTGACGCTGGACATTAAGCCTGGAGAGAAGATTGGTGTTGTCGGCCGAACGGGTGCAGGAAAGTCAACTCGTGAGTATTAAGTTTCCAAAAAGTCTCTCCGGCATACTAACATATACAGTAATTGCTGCGTTGTTACGAGTAACAGAACCAACTAGCGGCAGAATCTGTATCGACGGCGTCGACATTCACACGATTGGTCTTCATTTGCTCCGATCAAGTCTGTCGGTCATCAGCCAAGACGCTGTCCTCCTCGCCGGAACGGTTCGATACAATCTAGACCCTTTCCAACAGTACGAAGACTCATGGCTGAACGAATGCCTCAAAAGAGTCGGGTTGGCTCGCAGCCAAGAAATCACGGAAAAGACCGACCTCAATGACGAAACCAACGAAGTATCGAGCGACTCGAGCGATGACAAGAAGGATTCTCTTCAAGGACCTGGTTTAAATCTAGATTCTGATGTGAAGGAGAATGGCTCCAACATTTCACAGGGACAGCGTGCGTTGATTTCTATTGCGCGTGCGTTGGTGAGACGATCAAGAATTGTCATTTTGGACGAGGCTACGGCGTCTATTGATGGCAAAGCAGACTCGGAGCTGCAGGCTATGTTTACGGAGATGCTTGGAGATGCTACGGTGATTACTGTGGCTCATAGACTTGATACGATTGTGTCCAGTTGTGACAGGGTGGTTGTGATGGATGGAGGTGCTGTGGCGGAGTTCGATACCATTCCGGCGTTGTTTGGCAAGAAAGATGGGCTGTTTAGAGCGCTGTGTGATGCGGCTAAAATCACAATTACTTAGACGGAAACCCCTACCAGCTAGAGAGCTTCCTCACAATAATACCCTGAAATTTCCAAACAGGCTGTGTTGCCAGTGTGACGGATATCTCCTTGGCATGCGAGTAGCAACCACCAACTCAGTGGGTACAAGTGAGGCTCTGCTCAAACATTCAGCTTCGCATTCAATCCTAGAACAGATCTGCACAGTGCTATGCAAGGAAAGGGGGCTACACCTTGTGACACGGGTAATCTTCAACGTCTGAGGGTCCGTCGTCCCTCGTGGACTGATTATCTCGGGCGCTCGGCAAGCAACGGTAGCATGACACGGACGAAGCAACATCTTGGCGCGCCCGCAGGAATTGATTTTGTCAGGCTGCCAGGGTAATCACAAATAAATTAAATTATAAGTCCCTGAAATCAGTAGGGAGACAGCCTCGGCTGGAAGGATCCGGCGTTACGCACACGACCGACAACCCAATGCAGAGATTTTCGGGTGGGATGCTTCCCAAGAATTAATATCAAAAGGCAGCCAAGGCCAAGCCAATACAGATTGCTATCACAAACGACTGAAATGATTGATTAAGCGAAAGCCGCGTTAGCCCCTTCGAGTCAGGTCGCAATATGCTTGATGGGATGCTTGTTTATGGAGTGGAAACGGTACCAGCTACCCAATTGAGCAGGGGATGCGGAGTTGAGCTCGTTACAGTAATGAGGTAGACAGGGAATAATAGACAAAAATTGATTTTTCGGATCATCCGCTCAGTGGCTACATTCGGCGAGACGCGGGAGGGAATTGGGCCCAGTGGTGTGATGGGTGTGATGGTTGTGCTGGGGAGAGAATCTGATAAGCCAGTTGCTGGGTTCGCGTGACCGCTGGAAGGTGGGCTGCAGGGGGCTGCTAGTGGGCTGTAGTGGGCTGGGGCAAGCCACTGAAGCCACCGAAGCCACTAAAACCACTAAATTCTAGCGCTGGCCAAGGGACTGCCCAGTGCAGGTTTTTTTATCAGATCCTGGTCCAAACGCCGCATTTTGCTGGTTGGCAAAGTTATTTCCCAAGCCCTTGAATGCGCATAGCGCGGTCCACCCGTCTGCATTTTCTTCTGTGTCTCTTTTCATTTCCAATTTACCCTTTTGGCCCCGGAAGTTCCCCCCCTCCACCCAAAAAAAAAGAGACTTGAGGCCTGCACTGTGTGGATAATGTAGCTTTTCCGGGCCCTGCCACGCCAAGCAGAACCAGGTAGCATGGTGTGTGTCCAGCTTGTCGCTTGCAGATTCAAGGTGCATTTATCTCGTCCATTGTCTCGTTCGATATTTTTTCGGTTCTCCTTTCGGGGAGCGATCTGCACCATGTGTCTTAATAGGCCGTCAATCTGCGCAACCTAGACAAAAAGACGTACCCTCCATCGCTCCATTCACACACATCCTTCCCCAACCAACCAACCCATTAAACGGATCTCACTGTGCAAAAGTGTCAGTGTTAATCAATCATGGCTACTCCTGCTGGTGCCTCTGCTGCGGGCCGTCACGATGAAGAAAACACCGTCGGCGTCAATCCTCCCGGTTCGTCGTCGTCTTCGTCGCCCGTCGCCCGCGAGGGAAGCGACCACGACTACTACGGCGCCGATGGCAAAGACCAAACTACCACACAGGTCAATGCTGAAGCCAACGGTGAGGGTTCGGCCGCTGCTGTCCCCGAAACGTCCATCGGTGTGAGCAGAGTCGAGGCCTTCAACAAGGTCCTTTACGAGTCTGGCCAGACGGGCAAGATCTTGCTCTGGCTGCTCGCCATCTCTATCGGGTTGACCATGTTTGCGTATGCGCTTGACCAAGGCCTCACCACGACCGTCTTTGGTGTCATGGCTTCGTCGACGTTTGGCAAGCACAGCGAGCTCGGTGCCGTTGCGACAGCCAGTCAGATTATTCGCGCTATCAGCAAGCCCTTTATCGGAAAGATGGCCGATATCACCTCCCGTCCAACCACCTATGTCATTATCCTCTTCTTCTACGCCGTCGGATTCATCGTCGCTGCTACATCGAGCACTTTCGCAGCCTACACGGTCGGCATGTGCTTTACTTCGGTCGGAAAGTCGGGTCTCGATCTCCTCAGCGATATCATTGTGGGTGATTTGACTCCCCTGCAATGGCGTGGTTTCTTTGGCGCTGTCCTCTCCATCCCCTTCGTCATCACAGTGCCCATCAATGGATTCATCGGTGATGCCTTTGTCGACAACTGGCGCTGGGGTCTGGGCATGTTCGCCATCATTGTGCCCGTCTTGCTCATTCCTGCTATCTTCACCCTGTACGCCATGCAGCGCCGTGGTGAGAAGCTTGGAATGGTCACCATGGCTGGTTCCAAGCGCGAGCGAACCGGTGCTGCCACCGGACCCGAGGTTAGCGGTGGTCGTTTCGCCAACTGGGTCCATCTTCTGCGCGGTGGCCTGATTGATATCGACATCATCGGCCTCATCATCCTCGGCGTTGCCTTCTCTCTGATCCTCTTGCCCTTCTCCATCGCCAAGAGCAAGGCCGGCGGCTGGGACAACCCCCACATCATCGCCATGCTTGTCGTCGGATTTGTCTTGTTGGCTGGTTTCGTCCTGTACGAGAAATACCTGTCTCCCAAGCCCGTCATGTCCAAGCGCATCATGAACAACCGCACCTTTTTGGCCGCCGTCGTCATCTTCACCTTCAACCAGATGGCCTCCTCGGTCCGCAACACCTACTTCTCCTCCTACATCTGGATCATCAAGGAGTGGTCCAACTACGAATGGATCATCTTCCTGGGCATCACAACCATGGGACTGAGTCTTCTCGGCCCCATCGTCGGTCTCATCCAGCGCAAGACCCATCGCTACAAGACCATGATGGTATTTGGTGCCGTCGCCAGAATCATCGGCTACGCACTGCTCGTCGACCCCAACGGCACCATGACCCAGGGAACTGGTCGCCTAGTCGCCGGTCAGCTCATCTACTGCCTGGGCTCCTTCAACGTCGTCGGCGTCCGTGTCGGCAGTCAAGCCTCCGTACCGCACGAGGACATGGCTTCCCTGATTTCGCTGCTGACGCTGTGGTCTACTCTTGGCTCTTCCATCGGCAGTGCCATTTCCTCGGCCATCTGGACCAACGAGATGCTCGAGCGCATGCGCAGGGAGCTCCCTGGTGTCAGTGAAAAGAAGCTCAACAAGCTGTTTGAGAAGATTAGCAAGCTCCACAGCTATGACTTTAATGATCCCATCAGACAGGGTTCCATCCGCGCGTACTCGTACGTCAATGGCCACATTGCCATTACTGCGTTGATTCTTGCTGCGATTCCCTTGTTTGCTTCCTTCTTCATGCCTGACTTTTACTTGGGCGAGCAGCAGAACGCTGTTACCAACACTGGTTTGGATGGTGAGGCTGTTGATGTGCCTGAGAGACAGAATGAGGCCGCTACTGCTACCGGCAAGGATGGTGCGCAGAAGTCGCTGTTTAAGCGATGGGTGGCTGCGTACCGCAAGTAGATGGTGTTTCGTTTATAGCAAACTTTGCATAGTAAAGTGTTTATTTGATATTTGATACATGTGTTTAATATATGCGATATTTATTTATTTTTACAGACAAAATATTCCTGCAAGTGTGATGGTTCAGTACCCTCATCATTGTAACGCTTAGTTTACAAGCATGTCCGCGGCATGAGAGCCCCAAGACATATGTAATGTTCTTTCATTGTAGATTTTCAATATATCTCTATTACTTTGGCATCACAAGAGCTTTGGATTTAGTTTTGCCAATTTGTTTCACTAATATATTTGTATTTTCCCAATCTTGCACTTGATACCGGGTAGCAGCCGTCACATCCCAGCAGACGATAACGCAACAGCAGAGATATTCAGTGCATAATTTCAAGAAATAAAGCTACCCAAAATTGATCACAAAATAATTTGTGTTTTATTATAAGTATTAAAATATAAATATAGGTATAGATGCGTGTCCCTGATCAATTGTTGTCGCCTGTCGGTTTACATAATCCTGGTGGCTCAGTGTGGCTGAGCTCTGCGCCCCAATTTGCATGTGCTCGAATCGACGTAAGTGGCCAGAGCAATTGGCCAGCAAAAAAGGCTGCCAAGCGTATTGAAGCATCAGCTGTCATTTTCGTTTTCCATTTTCCATTTCTGCTCCTTGCTCTGCCCAACTAGCAGCGACTGTGCTCGAGGCCACATCATTGTCGATTCCTTTCTTTCTTTGTCTGTGTCAACTGTCAACATAATTTCCTAATCATCGTCCACCTCTGCCACTCATTCCGCCCATCTCCCGGGAAAGCCAGCAACACCCCTCCAAACACCATGGTTTCCGCTCGCGATCGCGACGCCTATCGCGCCGATGAAAAGAGCAATCACAAGCTCCTTTCTCAACAGGAGCGCGCTCGCCTAATCAAGGTATTTCAATAAGATCTGTTGTATATGCGTCCAAATCGCTAACCTCGCCTAGAAAGCCCTCCCTCCCGTCAACGAGCCCTCCGTCAAGCGAACCAAGCAGCGCCAATCCCGACTCGGCGTGCGCCGCTTCATCAAGACCCAGATCCATGTGCTCGTCTTTGCCATCATGACGGGCTTCTTCTCCCTGTACATTAGGATCCGACAGGCGTGGAATGCCGTGCGATACCAAATATCTTCCATCTTGTATTACCACCACGGCACGCCCGAGTATATTCGACGAGATGTTATGGGCCTGCCGCGGAAGCCGAATCACCTGAGTGCGATCCTGAGAGCCGAGTTGGATAAGCGACCCAAGGCGGATCTGGATCGCCTCATTGACGAGACGGCTGAATTAGCTACTTGGACTGCCTGCGCTGAGATCCCCATGCTCTCCGTCTACGACAAGGCTGGTAAGTTGCCATCACAAATTGTGATGTCCGTTGCTGTTGCTAACACCGTGTAGGAGTTCTCAAGAAGAACATGCCCCGCGTATACGAAGCCGTGCTAGAGAAATTCGCCTTCTACTTTGGAACCCAACACCCTTCCCTCTCCGTCACATCTCCCGACAAAGATGCCTTCGCTTCTCCCGTCATCAACGCCCCCGGCGTAGGCCACCTCGAGCTCCGCCTCATTTCTTCCCAGGACGGCCGCGAATCCATTGTCGATCTCACACGCACCCTCGCCGACATGTCCCAGAAGGGCAAGCTCTCGCCCAGCGACATCTCCCAGGAACTCATCGACACGGAGCTCTCCAAGGGCATTATGCCCGAACCCGACCTGTTGATCCTCTTCAGCCCCTACGTCGAGCTCGCGGGCTATCCTCCTTGGCAGATCCGCCTGACCGAAATCTTTTGCTTGCGGGACAACGAATCTTTCGGTTACCAGGTATTTGTCAAGGCGTTGCGCAACTTTTCCAAGGCGCAGTTCCGTCGTGGTAAATAATTGCTCGACTCATTGGCTGTTGCATAGTTACACCATCATTCTTTAAAATTAATTCCATGGCGTTTTATTTCTTCATAACCTTCATCTCTCGACTTGTCGCATCCCATTTATATACTGGTCCCGTGCCCACGTTGTAATTGTAGTAATTCTCCGTTCCGCCTTTTACCATTGCCCTCCGAAACGTGATGTTAATCCTCCCTCCATCATTCTCATTCTTTCCGCTTCGCTTCGGTATCGAATGTAGCCAATTCCCCTGCGTCTTCCCCCTCATGAGAATCATATCACCGCTCGCTAGCGGGAACTTCATCGGCTTGTCTGGCGCAGCCTCACCCTTGACCGGTTTATGCTTGAGTAGGAAATCACGCTGCGCGCCTAGTGAGAATGAAGCGATGGCTGGATTTGCGCCGAGAAAACGCTCGTCGTCGCTGTGGTAGGAGATGCTGTCCGCTCCGGAGGCGTAGTAGTTCACGAGGCAAAAGTTGAACTTGCAATCCGTGGCTGCTTCGGTGCTGCGGCGGAGGATGTCCAGACATTCTGGGATGGGACGCGGATGGTATTTATCGTACTTTGAGTCAGAGACTATGCTGTTGTCCGTAGCGTCTATGGGGATCCCGTCGGAGTTGAAGCGTGATGTTTCGTCTAGGCCGAAGACGGTCGTCCACCTGATGGGTTAGTTGTGACTAGATGAGAGGATTGGTTGACATACCGCGGTGTTTTGATGTGTGTAAGTTTACCGTAGCGGTTGATGTCGTATTCGACTCTGTAGAAGGGGAGTTCGGCACGTAGGAACTCAAACATTTGCTTGGCGGAGGGCTTGGGGAAGTAGGGCTCAAAGTACATGAGGTCCAGGTCGGGCTTGTCGTTGATTTCTTTGCCGGGGCGACATGGTAGGGAGCTTATCTCTTTGGCTAGCGATTCTGGGAGTTCTGGGATGGGGAATGGGTAGTGTTTGTGGGTGGATGTGTTGGTCTGGCGGTGTTAGTGTTGGTTGTGAGGCCTGGAGTGGGACGTACGCTTGGTGTGAGTTTGAGTTGGCTGCTTTGGGAGTCTGGTTTAGTTTTCTTGGGCGGCGGTGCAAAGAAGCTGTCTAGTGTGCGTTTTTGTGACATTTCGCAATATTTGTGAGGCTGTGACGCTGATTGTGGTGAGTTGAAGTTGAGATGGTGACGCGATCTGGACGCGATGGAGTGGGCGAGGTCGTGACGTCAACTGAGTGTCGCCGACAAGGTCCAACTCAACCACAACTGGCGGGTTTGCTGATTAGTGAATCAATGAATTGCCAAATGAAATATTTCAAATATATGGGAATACTTGGCCATTGGATATAAGACGCGTGACAGATGGCAATGTGCTTCACGAACACGGCTTGGCTGCCCCAGGGCGCACAATGGCTAAATTGAAGTTATTCGGACTGTTTACATGCTGAAGAAATGTTTGATCATTATTCACAGTTGATTCATCAGCATCACTTTCAAAAACTATATAATGAGCTCACTTCCACTTCCAGTTGTCCCATCTCCAAGTAGCAAATTTCACCACCAAGCAATACCGAACCTCAAACAGCAACCCCAGCACTTAAGGTCAATTAACAATGGCAGTAGCTTCAGCAGTCAGCATAAATATCCAGCCCTTTGGTGGCGCTTCTCCGTCAAAGTCTGCACGATCACCTTCAAAGCGCAAGTCTTCAAAGGGAAAGTCCCCGTCAAAGAGTAGGTCTTCAAAGAAAAAGTCTAGGGGCACTCAAACCGATCCCATTATGGAGTCCGAGGGCACACAGACTGAGCCCTGGGGCCTGGAATCTACGGGTACGCAGATCGGGTCTTCGAAGGGCAAGTCCAAGGCTGCTAGACGTGCTCCAATCGGCACTTATGGATATTGAGGTGAAACGGACTAACCTCATATTAACACATTAGGGTAAATGATACAGAGACTTGATAAGAATAGGTTGAATGATAAAAGAACTTAATTGCTTCATGGCGGTCTGTGACACCTGTGTTGGCGAGATTTGAAGGCTGAATGCAGTGAGCATTGGTATGTGCCTTTTCTCTTGTAACGACAAAGAAGGTTCTTTCAACCATGTACTTGGAATGATGCTCAAAGACGACGATAAAATCATAAAAGCAGGCCTTTTCGTCTCGTTTTTCGCAATTCAGCAAGTTCGAGTCCAAAGCGTCGGCCTTGAGAGTCGAAGCTAACACCACGATGCCGCGCCCTGATGCCAAGATAACCTGTGTCCAGACAGGACGGACATGGAAGATCCATCGAAACGTAACAACACCCTGGTCCTTCCGTCTGCTAGTTGAGTTGGAGAAGTCCAAAGAAACACCCGTAAGTACTGCATCTCAACTCTTGAAATCCTTCCAGAACCGCAGATATTAACTTCATCCAGCCCGAGTGCAAAATCGATGGCTTCGGCGAACACGAGATCGACACCATGGTCGAGTTCATGTACCGAGGCGGCACAGGCTACGAGTCACTAGAATACCGTATGGATCAGGGTGAGTTAACCAGACAACGACAAAACCCAATGCGTCCCTCTCTGACTTGTATACAGATCTCGAAGTGGCCACCCAGCTGAGCGACCACCAAATCTACACGCTTGAACTATGGTTCCACCACCTCAAAGTCGCCAGGCTTGCATCTCTCTTTGAAATACGAGACCTCGAAAAATGTTGTGTGGCAAAATTCAGATACCAGACCGCGGAAATGTGGGATTCACGAGTCTTCTTCGAGTTGGTTTCCCAGTGCTCCAAAGACGAGTATCCCTTGAGCGTCAAGAGAGGCATGCTCCAAGTTGTTCGCCTGCACGCAGCCGCTATCCAGAAAATGTCCGGGTTTGCGTCTGATGAGTTCAAAACTCTCATGGGTGGTAAAATTTACAAAGCAGTTGTTGATGCGGTGGAAGCTGATGCTCGGGGAAGCTCTGCGGGTAGCTTTCGGGTTCAGCGTAGACCGGAGCCTGAACCACGATTTACGTCTACCTTGCCAACACGAACCAGAGATGGTGCGCATACCTCACAGATTCCGCCTGCTAGAGCGTCTTCCCAGCGCACTGCTACCTCGGCCACACCGCCGCATCACTCGCGCAGACCATCTGTGTCCAACGCTGGTGGTGGCTCATCTGCTTTGCCTGGTAGGTTCAGGGACTTGGATGATCGCATTGTGAGTAGGGACGGCAATATTATTATCAGGCCCCTCGAGAGTCAGGGCAAAAGTAAGAAGAAATGGTTTTAGAATAGGTTGAATTGATAAAGTGAGTTTGCGTTGACTTGATTCGTGATTGGTGACATGCGACGGGGTGCCTGCGATATGTACAGCATACTTTTGAGCACTCATAGCAGTGATTGTGAGTAAATTCTTTAAGTATGGCCTACTGGCTTTTTCATTCAAAGTTTTGATGCTTGAATGAAGAATCACAGACTATACCTACGTTGATGAGATGTCAACTTTTGATGTCGAGTGGGCGTGAGAGTCTAGTTGGATTCGCGATGTTGCAATGAACATCCATTAGATGCCAAAAGATGAACGCCTATCCAAAAGTCCTTGAATATACCACGAACTTGCCAAGATATAAAGGGTACGTCTATCCCATCAGATGGAGACTACACGCACTCCATCACAAGTCGCGACTCCCGTAGCCAGCATGACCTCTCAAAATCCAGAGCAACCGAGACAAACACGAGGTTCCAGCGGTATCCCTAGACCGCTTGAAGGCGATAGACACGATTGCGAATTACTTTGTGTCAAAACAAACAGGACATGGAAAGTTCATCGATCGGTTCTTGGCCAGCAGTCGACAGTTCTAGCAGAGGCTCTCTCCACAACAAGTGCCTCCAAGGTAAGAATGCACTGCTCACTCTGTCAAAGGTTCCTTTTAACAAGAATTTATAGCCTGTGCACAAGATCAACGGCTTCGATGAGCATGAGATAGACAGTATGGTCAAGTTTCTTTACAATGCGACGTACGAGACCTCCGACAAGTTCGTGGATCAAAGTAAGTGTACTCAAACACAAAGGTAACTGGCTACTAACTTTCTTTTTGAATTTAAAATGGTCCAGGAATTAGACGCCGCCCAAACTTCTGCTGCTCGAGTGTGGCTACATCATCTCAAAGTCGCCAAAATAGCCGGCACATATGACATCAACAGCCTTGAAAGAGTAGCCATCGCCAGCTTTCATAAGCTTGCCAGACCGCGCTGGAATGATGATGTTTACGTCGAAGTAGCACTTCAATGCTCCAAAAGTCGTTTTCCTCGCAGCGTTGAAAAGGCCATGGCAAGACAGGCTTGTCAGCATATGGCGACCCTCAAAGACAACGAGGCCTTCACTTCATGCATGTTTCTGAAGCACATGGGTGATTTTCTTTTTATTTCTTGCGCCGAAGCCTTTCAAAAAGAACATGACTTGTCAGAAAAGCTGTTCAAAGACATGAAGAATGTCTTGGCACCTGGGCGATGTATTAAGGCCTCTTGTAGGGCGTCGTTTCCGCAGGACTTAAAGGTCAACAGAGGCCCCGGTGCTGGTCGCCAGAACTACAAGTTTCAGTGCAGAGCTTGCAACACTCTTAATCCACTTCCCGAACTAGAAGCTGAACCAGAGTCGGAACCAGTGCCGGAACAAGAGCCAGTGCCAGAGCCAGTGCCAGCGCCAGTGCCAGCGCCAGCGCTGGTGTCAGTGCCAGAACCTGAGAATGTTTTGCAACATGAACGAGGGGTGGCCGGCGACTGTAACGGCAACGGCACTAGGGCTGGCGATGTGCAGGACACGCCTGAGATCCAAGGGGAAGCATTGGAAAGGCCCCAGCAGGAACAAGAAATAAGACAAGAAATTAGACAAGATGATGCCTCTACACCTGAGGCTAATCATTTCACTGACAATTCTTCCAGGAGCAGAGGTTTAGCTACTGGCAGTTCCGAAGGCGACACTGATCGGAGAGCTCCGGTCGAGGAGAGAAGTGGCAGTCAGACCGAAAGACGAGACAGAGGAGATGACTCAAGGAGTCGCAGTCAACATTATAGGTCAAGACACACGACAAGAATTACTCACAGGATCACAACACCACGTACACCAAGTACACGAAGAAGCACACCAAGACCTAGTACACCAAGGCCAAATCCACCCAGAAGTATACTCAGAAGTACCCCTAGAAGTGAACCCAGAAGTGAACCCAGAACTACACCCATGACTACACCCATGACTACACCCATGACTACACCCATGACTACACCCATGACTACACCCATGACTACACCTACAAGTGCAGCGCCAAATGTTGGAAGACATCGGCGGGTGGCCAGTAAAATGTATGAAAGCAGGGGAAGAGATGGAACCAAAAAGATTGTCGTCGGACTCAAACGTAAGGATCTAGATAGGTCTGAGACTAATGGAAGACCTGGGGGAAGCGGAAGTCGTGAGAGTAGCGAAATACAAGAAGACATCGGAGACAACGAATTGCCAGTCGGACCTCTGGATCTAGGTACGGACGAAAGCAGAGGCAGAAGCAATAGACAGACAAAAGGAGTTCGTTTCGCTGACGAACTAGAACAGTTGATGAACTCAGACGACAGGCATCGGAGGCGGGAGAAGCGGGAGGAGACGGCGAGGCGTAATGACAGGAAGGCTCGCAGGAGGAAGAGCAGGAAGAGCAGCTTCATGCAGAGATTTTTTGCCGGTATTGGAAAATGAATTGTATGATAGTTCAGCTCCAAATAACAGTATCATCAAATGAATTGACGACAAGTTTTGAAATCCTGGCAATCAAACTTGGTTTTGATGAGTTGCAGATGCAACGTGACGGGTGGTAAATACCGTGAATGGTGTGCGGGCGCCAACGGCTGCGGGCGGCTGTTGGCCAATGAACAACCACGCGACTCACGCGTGTTCAAACATTGAATTGAATACGTGAATTCTTAAACTAAATTTAATCTTGACATCACCAAGGCCGCTTGTTCTCCGGTAGCTTTCACGATGGGCGGCACCAAGAAGAAAACTTCTGGGCTGAATGCACGACCGGCGACTCCATTCACAAGCATCGCGCCGGACCTGCTCAAGGGCGGAAAATACAGTGATCTAATCATCGCCTGCGAAAACCGGAAATTTGCAGTCCACAAGAATGTCGTGTGCCCTCAGTCTCCGGTCATCGCTGCGCCATTTGACAGTGTTGGGGAGTTCAAGGTAGCAACACGTCTACTCGGCTCGGGGTACAACTGGATAACGGTGCCCTCTAGGAGACCATTGAAAACACGTTTGTCATCCACGATTTCGATCCGAAAACTGTCTGGAGGATGCTGGAGTACATGTACTATGGCTCCTATTGCGTCGAAGAGGAGAAAGATGCCGCCGCAGCGTCGACGTCAGCTGTGGTCCTGGCTACGACCGCAGGGGATGAAAGTACGTTATGACTCGTCACGAACAAGACAAAGGAAAAATACTAAGCAAAAATTTTATCAGAAGACGACACCATAGTTGACTCATCGCAGCCGCTTGAAAGCGCAATGTGTCATCTACAAGTCTGGAGAATCGCCCTCTTCTACCTTGTCGAAGGCTTGGCCAAGGTGGCTAGGCTCAAAGTCCGAGAATTGCTGGACTCCGACATTTCTAATGAAACATTCTTCGCGATCATGAATCAATCAGTACCGGAAGCTGTCAAGTCGGATTTCGAACGCGTACTGGCAGAAGCATGCGTGCCGAGACTTGAATGGCTACTGAAGAACCATGGCCACGACATTCCAAGCCTGAGTCACTTTTCTTATCAGCTCTTAAGAGCAACAAAAGAGAAGAACGCTCTTAATCAAGCTGAAGTTGAGAAAAAGCTCGAGCGTAGTGAAAAGGACTTTCAACGTCGACGGGTAACGACGGAATGCCAAGAGTGCAAGGCCATGTTCAAATTTCCGCCACTATCTGGATTGACATTTTCAAAATCAAGGCCATACGAATGCTCTATGACTATACCATGCGATGCTTGTGAATTCCCACAATATTTCATGGTTAAGATTACTAGCAAGTAATCTCAAGTTCAGAGTGCACGAGCATACTGGAATTCAAGCTGTTTTATCTACTCTTTACCGTGCGGTAGAATTAAGTCGATAGGCTGGGAAAATTCGACATTTATCGCTAGCATGCAGTCTCTGAGTATATTACAATCATCGTGAATTTAATGAATTGAAGCTGTGCGCTATTGCGTGTTGTTGCCGCTACAGAGCTGAGTCAAGCTTTGTATGGGCTTCCCAGAAGCCACTGTGCAAACGAGGTAAAGTCTCTGCCACATATACTTCGAAACAAGCTCGGAAAAGTAGCTGCATGCGACAAGTACTTTCCATCGGCAAAACCTTCGAATAGAAGCTGGACTGATTTCATGTAGTCCACATAGCCTTGCTCGCCTCCAGGGCTAGCATTGCTGCTGAGTGCCAAGTTTGCAAAGTCGTCGCTGGTTAGGCAGCGCGCTCTGATGTTGAAATTGCAAACTCCAGAAGCAATTACTGCCATGTCGGACAAACTCAAGCTCTCAACCGCGAGAGAGTAAGCTTGCTTTCTATGCTCATACGGGTTGAGGAGCACTTCTGCCGCAACAGCGGCGATGTCCTCTCGTGCGATCCAGCCAAATCGTTCTTCTGTTGTCAGGAAGTACGAAACCTCTCCAGGCTTGAATATCCTTTTGTGTCCGATGAAACTGACTCGAAGATATGTCCAAGACGAGAAGACATGCGTAATAGCCTCCGCTTACGCATGCAAGTCTCTTGGTGACAAGATAGGAGGAAATAATCATGCTACGCGTCAACGCCAGGCAACAGCTTTTCTCTCGTACTCTTTACAATTAATATAAAGCTTTCCAAGTACCCGTGCAAAATCGCTTGTGATATAATTCAAATTGCCAAATTCTCATAGATAATTTACAACAACCAGCCATCATGAGCCAAGTAGTTGAAGCTCTGCAGACTTCCTTTAGATCGCAGAGGCTATTTTACCGGCCGGTCGAGAACAACGAAGTCGACAGGGAGTTTTTCTTTCAGCACATTCTTACAGACCCCGTCACAACTGGCCTCAGCTCAGACGATATCTTGAAGCTTCCGAACAAAGCAAAAAGCGACAGTTATGTCGAAGCCTTGACGAAGTCAACAATTCTCGCCGTAGTCATAATGGGCCCCAGGCACATTGGTGACGACAGTGTTCGAATTGGTGTCGACAAACAGGATAACAGCGATACGCCCATTCCTATTGGCTGTTTGCACTTGAGCGACGCGCGACCAGGTATTCGCTGTGCGTCAGTCGCCATCACCGTGGTCCCAGGTTTTCGGAATAAGGGAGTGGGACGTGAAGCCCTCAATTGGGCTCTGCATTGGGCGTTTTCATACGGCGACATACACCGTGTTAACATTTGGAGCATTGAATTCAATACTGGAGCGTTATCGCTCTATAGAAGTCTAGGATTTGTTGAGGAAGGACGGAAAAGAAAGTGCTGCTTTTACAACTCTGAATGGCATGACATAGTGGAAATGGGTATGCTGGAAGAGGAGTACAGGAAGCTGCGAAAGGATACTCACGTACAGCTAGTATCATAGACTACTAGACAATCAAACTTTTTCCTTGATCTTACTTTATCTCGCTTGGAGAAACGAGGGTCTCCATGTAAAATATCACCATGCAACGCTTCCTTTGCTCTATCTGCCCGTGCCGTGATCTGCGTCGCTGGACAAGACGTGTAAAGACGGTCGACTATCCGCCGCAGATCAGAAACTGCGCTTTTCCAGGAAGTCTGACTGCAAGACTAGGGTTCCTGAATATGCGGAATCCTAGGACCTTACACCCTGTGCATCGACAACTGCTTTGCGACGGTGCATTGCTCTGTTTGGCAGCCTGCCAGCACGCACCCTGAGAGGCGCGGACACACGATAACTGACGAGATTATTGACAGCAATTCCAGATTTTCTATTACCAAGAGCATTTGCATTTGTAGTCACTGTCATGAGCCCCAGTTTCCTGAACGTTATGAGGCGGCGCGCCACATTCTGTTCAGGCTTGCAATCGCTCGTTTGTCCATTGACATAGCTGCGATGCGGAACAGCGGTAGGGCAACGAGAGAAGTTTGTGACTGCTTCACTCACTGGTTTGAAGTTGAAGGATGATTTTCTATTCTCAAAATCACACTGGCGATACGTGGGATGAGCCGCTACTGCCCCAGCAGTCCGTCGTTCTTCAATTGAGGCGTTCTGAGCCACGCAACGGAATTGGTCGTGTTGTAGCGCAGACCGGGTGGTTTCCGGTATTCTTTTCCTCTCCAGTTTTCTTTTTAAAACTTGGGCGGCGACGCCGTGAAGCTTGATATCGTCTTGGCCGTAGGGCTGGGCGGTGTTGGTGTAATTTGGAGCTGCAAGTGAGCGACACGCCACGCCCACGCAGACGAGGCAAAGACAAACGGAATCACGAGTGTGAATTCCTCAAAATTACTTTCAAAACAGAAACCTGAACTTGGACTCAGTTCAAATCCATGAATCGAACTACAGGAACAAAAAATGCGAAGTTAATGGAACTTTCAAAGAGTTTCACCAGCCGTTTGCATCGACGTCAATTTCAGCAACAGCACATCTCATTGCATTCACTCACAAGCCGCTACAGAACGTTTTAAAGGACATTCATGTTCGGTTTGATTCAATTTCTGTCCGGGCAAAACCTGAGAAAAATCCCACCAAGTCAGTTTCGACCAAGTGAATTGCATGTGAGCGACATCTGGCCCCAGAGTTCAGCTGGAACATGAGCGAGATGCCGACTTTTCCTGTGAACTGGTAGTGATTTACAAAACCGGACCTGTGAGTGATGAAAAGTCTCTTCTCGCTCATATGGAGACGCGAGTTTCTTGTTCAAATGCTGCCAGCAGCGCCGCTCGCGCGAGGAGCACGCTCACCTCGTGCTCACGCACGTATGCTCCTCTGTTCGATCTTCTTTGTATAAAGTTCACCAACTCGCTCCTTTTCTTCTTCTACATCACCACCACGGTCTTCTTTGTTTCGCTAATCCTACTTGCTTGTTTTAGGAGCCTCTCGCTTTATTAGCTCCTCTGCTACCACGTTGGGATCACATTAACCTGTGTCCTTATTTCTCTTTACTTCCCTCGAACTATCGCATACTCTATTCGTCCTTTATTATCCTCTCAGCATTCGAAACGCACTCTTCATTAGCATTTGGGAAGTTCCTCTCTTCACCGCCATCTACCAAATTTTCGAATCGCCATGGCTCCGAACGGGATTCACGTCTCAGTCTCAGCTCCCGCCCGGGGATCAAAAACGCCGAAACCTGCAGAATCTTCTGCCAGGTAATGGCTTTCGACGTTTCAAAAGAGCTACTTTGCTCTCATTCGCTTGTTGTTGCAGAGATGCTGAACAACGCATCTTCTTGCCAGGTACTGTGCTGCCTTTTTTCTAGTTGTTTTCAATCTCTGTTCTTTGGACTGTTCTTGCGGCCCGGTGCGATTCGCACCGTATTCGTTCTGTCTGTTATCCGTTTTGTTTCTGTTCTCTCTTTTCTCTGTAGTGTTCTTCTCCTTGAGATCCTTATTGCAATTTATCCTGTTCTCTCTGGCCCTGCTGCGTTTTCTCTATTTAGACTCTGTTCCGCTCTTCCCTCTGTTTATATGTATTCAGGCACTGACTTCTCTCAAATAGACCGATAACGACGGCGTTCCGATTGTCGATCTCTCCAACTTTAGTATCAACACCGTGAAGTTGATGCTGGATTTCCTACATGACGGAATCTACCCTACAAACTTTCAACAGCTAGTCATAGGATCCAGCACAATTGCAGCAGAGGTTGAGGCAGAAGCACACCAGCACAGACATCTCTTTCTCATTGGCCACTTCCTCAGCATTGAGCATCTCCACGTGCGAGCCAATGAAGAGCTTCGAGGCCTTCTCAAGGATCACTGGAACACAGAGGCATTCTTCACACTCGCCACCACCACCTTTGAGCCAGCATTTCACGCAGCCGCTCAAGATGCCCTGGTCAATGCAGCACTGTCGCACATGCACAAAGTAGCTCAGCATGAGCAGTTCCGAACACTCCTCGCCACGCCGATTGGACTGGATTTGATTCAGAGACACCTGGAGCAAGATCGCCTTGAGCAGATTAAGAATCTGCACGAAGCAGGGGACACCTGCCCGAAGTGTGGAAATATCTTCCACTTCGAGCTTGTTGTCCCCACGACAGTCGGAGTACTCGGGCCAGCCCAAGCTCGCCCATGCCCTCGATGCAGACGGCTGCTCGAGTACTCTGCTGTCGTTACAAGGCTTTGATTTCTGGAACCAGGTCGTTTCGATGGAGAGGAGGTGCGGAGGTCTTTTTTGTTTTGTCTCACAATCGTGATTACAGGTTGGCGGATAGGATATTGAGTTTTTTTGTTTGTTGCCTAGGATTGTCATGGCCTTAGCTTGTGTCTACGACTTACAGATACGTCCTTGCAAGAAACACACCGAAAGGATGCCCTACAAGATAACGATGTTGCCCACTCCAAATTGTTGTTCCTGCAACCGTGTGACAGCAGAGGCTAGCCCAAGCCTAACAAGGTCTCCGATGCGGAAGGCTCCTTGAATACAGGGCGATTCCGATTGGAATTATCAAACGACGAACCTTCTCATCAGGCCGGGAGAGTAGGCGCTATCGTCTCAACGAACATCTTAATCTCGTCTCCAAGAGACCGCATCTCTGCAACGAAACCTTTCTAAGAAGCATGGGCATGACTTTCTCCACGTTTCTTTCTGTTCGTTGGAGGCTCTGGAGAATGAACCCCCGAATTGACCATTGTCCGATTTCTTACATCTCAGTTTCGAAATTGCTAGGTTCATAATAGAAGTTTTGGTCAACCGAGAATATCCTGTACTGCATGTGCCTCGCCGCTCGTCCACCTGCTAGGCTCGGAAGCCATGAGCTCCGAATTCCAAGATGCGATCATTGGCGGACAGATGACTTGATTCTCGCTCCTACTAAGATTGACAAATTTTCTATTGACGGGGTATCTTAACTGATTGATGCAGTGTTTCTTTTGGAATCCCAACAGGGTAGTATTCTGTTTGCAGTGTTTACTCGCACGAACCCGGAGCAGAGTGCTAGTTTTAGGTGAAGCATGACGCTCGAGATTCCGTCGACAGACAAACGCAGGCATTTAGAAGACTTAGTTAAAAATATCTATATCTCTACATCTCAAAATATTGAAACTTAAAAAAAAAAGGATGACCAAGCGCATGCTGTTTGTTTGTTAGCCACGGGTACCGAATATGGCCGTGGAACTAACCGCAAAGCCTCGCCAAACTCTCCTTACATGAATGGCAAACCATTGCAACTCGTCAATTTCATGCAGACATGGCAACCAACCCCGCGTTTTCGGCATTGATGCCGAATCTTCTTGAGTCAGGCAAGTACAGCGACTTCACAATCGTACGCGGGAGCGAAAGGTACGCCGTGCACAAGAGCATCGTGTGCGTCCTGTCGTCTGTCGTTGCAGCGCCTTTCGAGGAGCACGCAGCATTCAAGGTACGAAGCAATCACTGCCCATTTCTTACTAATACTGGTAGCAGGAGTCGCAAGACAACACATATGTCATTCAAGACTTTGAGCCTGCGACGGTATGGCGCTGCTGCCGAGAGGCACATGGCATCCGCCTCTCGGTGGTGTAGCATATTTAGGAGAGATGTAGCTTTTCAGCAAATTAGCCATATTTGACTTATTCCAAGTTCAATTCCATCACATTAATTTCACGTTTTCAGAAAATTATTTGCAACGGAAAACGGTCAGCAAAGTCAAGTCTGGTGCTTAGTCAATGTTGGTCCAAAGTTTGGTGAGGCTCCATCCACAACCTGCCGCGACTCATACAAAAATTCTTGCACCTCACAATTGAGGCCGCAACAAAAGATTAATTATCACCACCAACTTCAGCCAACCGGCTCAAAATGGACGTGCGTACATTCTCATCTCATTCTTTTACTCATATTGTATCAAAATAGCGACCACTAACCCCCCCGTCTAGAAATCTGCATCCTTGGAAATGAATCTATTTCGAGCCCCTGCTGCCGCAAGGGCCATCAAGACCCTCGACAGGGCTCTGTTTGCCAGGACATTGCCGGCTGCAGCTGCGTCTATCAAGGAAAACAAGACCATTTCCAACATCAGGAAGCAGCTGGAGAAGACGAATGAGTTGCTGTCGCTGGAGCGGTTTGATTCCATCGTGTCGGATCCTGATGCGGCGCTGGCTGCTCAGGGGAAGAAGTGCTTGATTCTGAAGCCTACCATTAAAGCTGAGGGTAAGAAATGCAATGTCTCTGTTTTTCAGATTAATACTAACAGAATCGTAGATCCCACGACGTGGAGTCAGCCCCTCCGAGATGCCAGCCAAAGTGGTCATCTCAAAGTCATCCCATATGAGATTGCTGTTGGTTACGAGCTCTGGAGCTATCGTAAGCCTCACCCACCTCTCACTATTTTTTTTTGTCTCAGCTAACACATCCCAGTCGATGTGATGAAGAGCATCTTACCTGAAGACCTTCACGGCGAAATCCCCGTCGGCTTCAACACAGCCGGCCACGTCGGTACGTCCCCTTCCTGTCACTTTTATCAAGTTTGGTCACAACTAACAGCCCAGCTCACCTCAACCTCCGCGGGCAATACCTCCCCTACAAAACCATCATCGCCCAAGTCATCATCGACAAGAACCCCAACATCCGCACCGTCATCAACAAAACAGACAATGTCGGCACGGAGAGCGAATTCCGCACCTTCTCGTATGAAGTGCTAGCCGGCCCTGATGACATGTTGGTCGAAGTCAGCGAAGCAGGCTGCAGCTTCAAGTTTGACTACTCCAAGGTCTACTGGAACACGAAACTCGGCACGGAACACCAGCGTATTACTGCCCTGTTTAAGCCCGGCGAAGTCGTGGCGGACGTCATGGCGGGCATTGGCCCGTTTGCTGTGCCTGCGGGCAAGAAGGGTGTGTTTGTGTGGGCGAATGACAAGAACCCAGAGAGTTTCAAGTATCTCAGCGAAATCATCAAGCGAAACAAGGTACGTTCACACTCTACACACTGCACACACTGCACACTCTACGCACTCTACACGCTTCAGTCTATCACTGTACCCTTTACACACCTAACTTTCCACACGTGGGCACTCATTCATGGTACTTACAACATCAGGTCTCCGAATTCGTCAAACCCTTCAACGAAGACGGCCACTCCTTCATCCTCCAAGCCGCCGACTCCGTCCTCGCCGCCTCCCTCCGCGGCGACCACGCCCTCATCAAACCCGCCAAAGTCTCGCGCTCATCACCCAACCCACGCCCCGAGCCAACCCGCCTCCCCATCCCCCCAATCATCTCCCACTTCGTCATGAACCTCCCCGCCTCCGCACTCGAGTTCCTCCACAACTTCCGCGGCCTCTACCACGGCCAAGAACACCTCTTTGCGCCCCATACGCCCTCTAAACTGCCCATCATCCACGCTCACTGCTTCGCCGCAAAGGCCGACGATGCCACCACGCCCCTACAGGACATTTGTGAGCGCATCTACAACGAGATTGGCGTCAAGTTGGTCCCCGGCGAGATTGACGCTGGCCAAGTCAGTATTCATGAAGTGAGGGATGTGGCTCCTGCGAAGAGGATGTTTTGCGCTAGTTTTCGCCTCCCCGCCGAAGTGGCATTCGCTTCACGGACGTAATACATGTTGCCTTTTCCCGCGACACTTTCATATGAAAATGGCCAAGCTCCGACGGTTTTGATTGGCTTGGAAAATACAAAATGCCAATCCCTGGCTGCATGAGAGGTCTCCGTACCCAAACCGCTGCAAAGAGTACCTATACGAAGTTCCATTCATTCCAAGTAATCAGCCCCTGCCAGCATCCAGACTTCCTGCCAAGCCCCTGCATGCCGATAGGAGAAAGAACAATAACAACACCAGCAGCAGCAGAAGAGCGCCGGAAAAAACGGTTGCATGCAACGTCGATTGAGCCCTGTTTAAAATTGGACGTCAATCCCCGCCCGTCAAAAGCCACTCTATTGGCGTCCTGCTTGCCACGGGCAAACTGGGGCCTATCTCGGCCAATAATCGTCGATCAGGGTATATACATAGTAACAAAGCGGTAGCTTATCGTGTTGTAATGGAAGAGTCATGGCAGTCAAAGCAAATGAAGCAGTCACTGTTACAAGTGCAAAGTACCCCCCCTCCGAGAAGCGAATTGGAAGCCATGGCTTGCAGTGGAAGGCGCTGACGGGATATATTAAACATGGCTTGCATGAAAAGTGAGGTCCTTGGTTGTGATTGCATGCATTGCAATATCTGCCTTCGCGAGGGGATTACGCCAGCCCACACCCTTGATGCAGCCAGCCATGGCCGTTTGGATTAACTGGCTGTAATATAGTCCCTGGAGTAATAGTCCGTACTCTGCAGGTATTTAATTATAGACACGTATTTACTGTATATTCAGTGAATTTGAAAACTCTGCGGCATCTTGGATATGCCGGACCGACGAAAAGCTTCGTCGCCAGCGCGTGTCTAAGCACGGTATGCATGATAATAATCAACAAGGTTCTTGTCCTAAGTGGAGTTTATCAATTCGCATGTCCAGTCTCTCAATTCATTGTGTAGAATGTGAATGGGTGAAAACAGCGATAAGGATGGACCCCTTGAAAAATTGGACTTGGTCAAAAACACCTTTCCCATCGATGCACACGCCACTTTTCAACTGTCGCCTTGTGTGCCGTTCGTCGTACACCCTCTCGTTCGAAATGCCGTTGGACTTTTCTCGCTTGTGGCTGGCGTGCTTGCGTGCGGGGGAGGCAGCTGTGTTCACAATGTCGCACGAAGATGCTTGTTCGTTTGGCACACCATCATGGCGTTTTCTGTTGCAATGGATACAACGGATATATACGCGCATACAATTTTGGTGCAAGTCGTTACGTAGCTCACTGGTGTGCTGGTCCAAGGTAGGGTGGATGTAGATGTACATGTACGGACACAGCCAATGCAGGTAGGCCATTCACCCCTCTTTATCTCGCCATCGGGCGCCATCGCTGTATGCGATTGGTCGATAGGTAAACCGGCGCGAAACGTGTACAGTCGCTTTGGATGGAGCTCCGATGCAGTGCTGAGTGCATGCTGCAAAGTGCTGCAAAGAAAACCAGGTGCCATAATATGGGACAAGGTGCTCCGTTATCGTAATCTGCGATGGCTCAATCGCCATCGTGTCAGACAAGGTTCACCTCTCTGAGACATGCCGGAAAGGCCAAACGAGAGACAGGCATACGCCATGCTCCACGACGCATGCTGCAAGGCAGGGTCAGGGCTTGGATGAGGTGAGCAAGTCACTGTACATCTCTGACAGGCCTTTGCCCGGCTGCAATGGCATCGCTATAATCATGCATCTTTCTTTCCCCTCAAATGGTCGAGACAGGCCGTAGAACCTCGCATTGGCAGAGAAAACAATGGCCACTCTTTTGCGACGTGGCGCGGTCAAGGCCTCCGCTGTCGGCCAGCCATCTCTGCACCCAAAACGGTTTCAAATATTAATATTATAATCAGGGCAGGGTTGTGCTACCTAATAGCTTGTCGCATTTCCACACCTCCATCTTCTTATGTGCGCGCCATCTTGGCTGGCGACCGGTAAGAGGTGTTGTATGCCCATCCGATGGCTACCTTGTTGATCGCTGCATGTGGCTGCATGGTACCCTGCACCCATGCATGCAGAACAGGCAGCATGTTGCATGGCTGTGGCTCCCTGCGCAGCCTGCTTCTGCACAGCTTTCCACCTTGAATGGTATGCCGTCGACCAAGCTGTTCGGCTTCTCCTCTTTGAGCCAGAGCTGTGTATCGTGTTGCATTTAATACTAATTACTCTACAGCAGCAACTGCCATTTAGTTATCATCTCGTGAGATCTGCAACTTACCCCGCGCTCGGGTCGTAGCATGCATGCCCAAGCTTGCATTGATAACATTGTTGATACTCCGTCGACTATCATTGGTTCTTCAAACCCTTACTCATGACTCCTTGCCCATCTCAATTTGAGATCATCAACGGCTGAAGTGAATTGAATAGTGGCTTATACGGACAGCCAAGCTTTTTACACTGTCGGCACGCTAGCGCTGAATAGAGCGGGTAGTCCAGTGGACAAAGCATGCTGCCACTTGCCGCTGATCAAACGTGCGCATTTGATTGGGCAAAACTAATGGCAACCAGCAACGTTCACACATCCTCAGGGACGAGTAAAAGTCTGCGACTGCGACGCTGTGCTGATGACATGGCGTTGCGGTGATTCATGGTCACTGTGCTGGAGCTATGCTTCAAGGAACCATGGCCACAATTGTTCCTCAATAAACACCCATGCATAACTAGCGACATGCAGGTCTTATTGGTCAGCCATCAAAAAGTAATTGCTATTGCAAGGGTCAAGCTCGATGACTGAAACGAAGCGAGACGCAGCCGCAAAATTGATCCACGTTACGCAATGTAACCGTTGTGAGCTGATCGGTCCGGATCTGTGCTTGAGCTGTCAGAGGGATCGTGGGACTTGCTCTGTCGGCAACAATCGGGTCAGTCCCCCATTCATACCATATCATGAACTCATCCAGTTGGACTAAGAGAACAGGCTCTACCGCGTATCATTTGCCAGCACACCAATGGCTACAGTGATACGCTCGATAATCCTCTGATAGACCAACGGGAAATGTCGGGGTGCCCAACGGATGGTGGAGGGTGAGCCAGCTCCACAGGCCTCGGCGCAGTGTGTGTAGGCTCGCATCACGCCGAGGACATGTGGAGCGATCTTATGAACTTACAACGCTCAAAGCCTACAGTAATGGATACACCGCCGAGCGAGCAAGGGTTTTCCTGGATGGCAATTCGATATTGACAGTAGGCTTGATGCGGAGACCCCGGTGTGTAAGCCTTGTTTGCATCAGACGGATGCAAAGGCCCCTGTGTAAGTGACCGGCACAAACTGCTTGTATGAGCAACGACTCGGCACAAAGCAACGGTCAAGTCAAAGCCATCAAGACAGCTGATTGCCAGCCAAATGTGACTCAAGGACCCTTGGCACGAATTCATTCGGGGTCTTTAGACTCCAATTGGGGGGATCCGGTGGCCCCAAAAGTTTATGTGAAAATCATCTGGAGTACTGATCAGTGGAGAGTGGCTCCGGTTGACCTATGAGGTGAACGAGCGACAGTGATAGCATCGGAAAGTGGTCCTGTCAGGGGACGGGACGAAGAAGGCCTCAAAGCTTATAGAGTCGCATACAGTGGTGTAGCTTGTGTAGCGCAAAGTATAAGGGCCCTGAGGGCCATTGCGTGACAGTCACCCAGGTGCGCGCATCAGTGGTACGAGGGAACACGTTGGGACGAGCGGATGTACGGTTGGAAGCCGTTGTTAACATCCGTTATCTACTCAAATGACAGGTTCTTTCATGACAAAGGGTTCGGCGCCGTTGTTGTTGATTGGCTTTTCAGCCGTAAGATCCGTCCGGAATATCGCCAGATTGTGTCAGGCCCCGTGAAACGAAAATAAATTAATTAAACGAGTCTTGACAGACCTTCCTTCATCCCGTGTACACATGGAAGTACTCTACCTGAGGAGAATGATTACTGGAGATGGCGTGCGGCAAGCCTCCACTTACCGCGATACACCACTCGCAGAGTTCTCTAGCGCGCCACTTATCCTGGAGATGGAGCATTGAGCAAAGGGTTTATCTCCTCAGCTGCGATATGATGGCGGGTCATGAGTGGTTTGAATTGAGGGAATGATCCATAATCCGACCGAAGACAGATACGGACGCTGAAGATTGAGCGCGGAGATGTCGAGATCGCAAAGAGCCATCTCCAGCGCCTCACTGATGGGAAGATGGAAAATTTTCCTTTGTTTTTGTTTGGCTGCGAGCAAGTGTGGCTCTGGTGCCATGCATGCATGCATACATTCCGGAGGAGTTCGTCATTGCGGATCGTAGTGGCAAGTTTCTTCTGCACGGCGAACAGGCCCAGTCACCACCAGCCCAGCGGCGGGCTGGTGCCAGGAGCAGAACGAGAAAATTTGTGCCTGGTCATGCTGGGCTCAAAGGTCAACAGTGCTGGATCGTCTGAATTAGAACAGGCTGGTCTGTGCCAGCCAGGCCCCTGCTAACGTTTCTTTTGCATACAGTAACACCCTTGCTAGCGACAACCACCACTCCACACTTGAATGGCGGGTCGGTCCAGAACATGGCTTAAGAGTGAGGGAGGAGATTGAAGAATTGCTAGGTGATATTTATTCTCCGCACGGATTGAATGGTGGATGATGAAGAGTTGGCGAGACGGAAACACAGCGTTGGATGCTCTCGCTGGTGAAGATGATGGCCTAAGGAGACAATGATGACTGCTAGCGGTGAAGAGCAGACTATGATGCACGAGATGCCAAGCTGTCGTCTCTCTGTGTAATGGGCGTGTCACTGTGCTGCGTGGTATGCAAGCCCTTCCGCAGGGTTATACGGGTAATGCTGCGGTGGTCTGTTGTCTGCATTGATTAAGAAAACAAGCCAAGGATCAGCTCTGCTGCAATAGTTTGGTAAACAGCATGTAAACGGTTGCATTGGCCATGACAGGAGCATTTAGCCCCTGCCATTGATGGAGCAAGCAAGCCAGCAAGCCAGCCTTTGCCGGCCGCTGCATGTACGCTGCGGACGCCATAAAACTTGGTAATTAATGGTTGGCTGGCGGTTGAGTCGTGCTAGGCGTGCAGTGCGTGCGGTGGTACAGTAGCGTAGAGGCACAAGAGGCAGTCCATCTTTCCCTGATCTGCAACAAGGGACGGCCAACGTTAGCCATCAAACATCTATCCCAGTTTTTCTGTGGTTTCATTGCATCATCCATCTTGGAGCAGCATCATGGCATCAGATGCACGTTAATTCTTCTGGGATTTTCATCGCACGACAACTCACCTGTACTTTTGCCAGTAATATTCGTCGTGGTTTTAAGGCCGGGATATTCATTTCTCGGGCGATGGCCCAGGTTGATGTCTCGAGTCAAACTCCCATGCAAGAGGTTGAATTTTTTTCAAGGCTTGACCCACTGCAGGCTCTTGGGCCGCAGGTGGGCGGTTGGAGAGGAAAGGGGTGGTGCAACACCGGAGCAAAGCTGGCGCGAGCGCTGCACTGAACTAATACCAGGGAGCCAATAATGATTATTTATTTACGTTTGGTGGTAACGGTTTTTAATGTTTTGATTATTATTATTATTATATTTTTCATTGGCAGCAGACCGGCAGGGAACAGAATTGCCAGAGCCCACAAAGTATCGGTACCCGGCCAAAGAGGTGCGCCAGAGACGGTTGGCAGCTTGGGGATCCCCTGTGCTGCAGTTAGGTTCCCAGCAGCTGCGCGCACTTGCAACCACTTGCCGGGGTGCAGGTGCATGCTTCCGGGCTCCCATAGCAAGGCAAGGCAGGGCTCCACTTTTGTGCCCCTCTCCATTCGCTGGCGCAATTGCCTGGTGCTGGTCTGCTCTGGCCCTGCAGCGGCCTGCACTGGCGCAACAGAAAGTACCACGACTTTGCCAGGTATCGGTACCTCTGCATCGCTCTCCACACGCCCTAGACCGGTTGCACGACGCCCCAAAACCCAAACTCTGGGCAGAGTTGCGGCGCCGTCCAGCGCTCTATCGCTGTCCACCCTCCGCCCTATAAGTACACTACAAGAATCCCTTCAAGACTGGTCTAGTCCTGGCGCCTCTCCACTGTAAAATCCCAAACTAGCCCTTCCGAGTTGCCCAGAGGCCTGTTCCCTGTTCCCCCAGAAGCCCAAGCCTCCCCCCCAAGCCCAGCCCCAGAAGGTCCAGAAGTCCAGTGGAGGGGGCAAAACACTGCTACAAAACCACTTTTCTCTGGCGCTGGCACTTGACCGGCTTCAGCAATCTGCCTGCGTCTGCATTCGCCTTTTTGCTTGTCTCTTGTGCCACACTCCTCCACCCCCCCGTTAAGATCCTGCTCCTCCCACCACACCACCAAGTCCACGGAAAAGCCTTTCTTGTCTCTCTTCCTGTTTTTCCCATTTCTTCATCTTCGCCTTCTATCTCCTCGACGTTAATTTTCTTTTCCTCCCTTCAATTCTCTCGTCCCTTTCGACAAACGCAGATTCTTTCGTTTTCCTGCCTCTCGTTTTCCCTCCTTCGCCTGCTGCGCTCAATCTCCACATCCACCACCACTATAAACACACACGCCGCAGGCGGTACATACTTTGAGCCTCAACCAGACCGGCAGTTCGAGCGTCGAATAACAATCCCCCGACGGCCACCACGTTTTCTTTTGCGATACCCTAATCTACTGTTCAAATCGCGTTCCCCTCGAGTTGTCGCAACACAAACTCAATTCGACAGCCGTTTCCCTACAAACTGCTCAGTCTCTGATTCCGTCCTTCTTACACGCTATTGAGTCACCTCTCGCTCAGATCAGAATCAGTCGGCACTCCAACCTCCGTTTTCGATTTGGTTCGCGTTGTTGGACCTCGAAATCGATGATTTTATAATCCCAACGCCCTACATACCTGTGCTCGACGTAATCGTACGTCTGCGAGCAACCCTTTTTTCACAACATGGCCGTAGTCCTATCTTCGGAGGACAGTAGTCATTTCTCGCCCGGCCTGCGAAGGTCACAATCTCAAAGTAGATTTATCAACACTGCTTCCGATTACTCAACAACCTCGAAGCTATCTGATTCCTATGACCCTTCTTCCAAATCTTCGTCAGACTCCGATCCCTCATCAGCTCCCTCTTCCCCACGAACAAGCCATGCCGAATCCACAGATGTTTCGTATTCTTCTACACCCGCCAGCAACCTGTCAATAGCCTCCGACTTTGATGAAGCACTTCCTCTGGATGAAGCTCCGGAAGATCACTTTGGTCTGCCCCCCTACACTGATACAAAGCTGTTCCAAGCTGGTTTCCAAGATAGCGATGGACTAGAGACCAGGCCTGTCTCTACTGTTAAGACCAATATTTCACCTGCTGAGCACGACAGCTCCGAAGACACTTCAAGACCTAATACACCTAATACACCTGACCCAACGGAGCATGCAGAATATGATACTTCAAGACCAGATACACCTGACCCAACGGAGCATGCAGAAGATGACACAGCCGTCTCAAATAAGCCTTCTAGACAAGTTGACTACCTCTCTCACGATTGGACTGAGGAGGATATCTGGACGTCCTGGAGGTACATTGTGTCAAAGAGAGGCGAATACTCAAATAGCGCAAGACTCGAAAACGCTTCTTGGAGAACCTGGATGAAGGCCAAGAACAATCTAAAGACGATATCTCCCGAGTCACTCAACTGGTAAGTCGTTGCTACGTGGACATCACGCCACTTCATTTGCTAACACGATGGCTTAGGCTCAAGGACTGTGACGTGACTTGGTTATACGGCCCACTGCAGCCCAAGCAGAACAGCGGGCTATATGGCACTGGAACCGATCCCTCCAGCTCAGTCCTCTCCAAAAGCGAATCGCTTGTCAACCTCACGAAGAAGCCGATCCTCAAGAAACGCACCATGTCCGAGCTCATGTTGCAGCACTCCCTTTCATCATCCTCCCTGCTGAAGACAGCCACTGCTGTTGTTCAGGCCCAAGAAAGTCGTCGCCCCAAACAGCGTCCTCAAGATGACTACATTGCCATGCCATTCTCTTCAAGGCACATGAGTGTTGCCAGTAGCAGCACCATGGAGTCTACTGACTCATCTGCACTTGCTTCGCCTTGCACAGAACGCAAGCACATTCACTTCAATGAGCAAGTAGAGCAATGCATAGCCATTGAAGCAAAGGGCGATGATGAAGATGATATGGAGGCAAGCAGATATGACGACGAGAGCGATGACAGCGATGGCGTCATGATGAAACGCGTCAAGTCGAAGAAGCGAGCACCCAAGCGCAAGTCTCTCAAGAAGACATCCACTGCCGAGGGCAAAATCATTGCCAAACTGCCGTCGACGAAACTCAAATACCGCGAGGATACGCCAGAGCCCGATTCTGCCATGAGACATAGCCGCAGCCCACTTTTGTCGCCATCTTCTTCCCAGGAGACTCTTCGCCCCACGAGACAAGCTAATCGCTTTTACTTTGATGAGGAAGACGATGGTGCCGACGATTTAGTCATTGGCGCAAGGTCAGGCTGGCGTTCACCCCCGGGCAGTGGAAGCCTGCGTAACTCGCCATCCACTGGCAGCTTGGACGAAAGCGGTGGCCTTCGACGAACGTCATCGGGTATGCTGATGCCTTCAGAAGATGGCGACCCAGCCACCGGCGACGGACTGATTGGCCGAGTGATTGATACCGTCAATACTGCCAGAGACATTGCTCATGTCATTTGGAACGTCGGATGGCGCAAATAGCAACTAAAGGCACCATAGCTGAAGCGATTTATCTTTCTGATATGGGAGCCATAGGCACATATACGCCCTGATCATGGTCTCTTTGGACTCTGGTCGTTTTACCAGCCCTTTCCCAGCGGGGCTCTCTGCTTTGGCAGACGTTTATACTCTTGTTGGCCACCTTTGGCTTTGATTTATTTTTGTTTTGCATTTTGGATACGGACGGCTACTAAAAGGGAATGGAAACAGTACGCAGCAAGCAACGGCCTCACTTGTTATTTTGTCTTTTTTTTTCTTTCTGTTTCTTGCTTTTAATGCTCTTGTTGAAGCGATTCTGGAACACCTCGTTTATTATTATTACTTATTATTCTTGTGTCTTATTTTTCTGTACTGGCGTTTGAAGTGGTATCAAGTCACTTTTTTGTTACTATTTTGCATTTCTCCATGATGAGAAGAGGTCAGGTCAAAAAAAAAATGACAGGGGACAGAGACAAGGACAAGGATGATGGAATCAGGGGATTGATGATTTGTGCACATTTGTACACTTTCAGGGAAAGGGAGTTTAGGGCCTAGCCAAAAATGAAAGGAGATGGCTTTGATTGGCCATGATTATTTTGATTTACTTGGATGAGTGTATTGCATTGCCATGCTCGCGTGACTGACGAAGCTGTGTGACGGATTCTAGGCATCAGGCCTGGCACTTTGGATACCAGCAGTGATGATTGGCCGCAGCACGGATAGACGCAGATGACTTGATTTGGTTCGATTGCTCACGATATTCAGTTCTACGTCTGGTGTGGCGTCATCGAACTGGCAGTAGAAGAAATGCAGTGGTTCCAGGGGGGGGGGGGGGGGGCTTAGGCTTAGGGGTGGCACGGGGGGGTGACGACTCTCTTTGTTCCCCCGCAATTAAAAGCGTTGGGGAAAATCCGGGGTACAGGCTGGGCGGTGTGAACAGTGCCACGAAACCAATAAACAAGTAAAACAGACTCCATTTAGGCGCTTGGTTCAGGCGGCATGAAATTTAGTAGAGTAAAAGATGATTGGCTGGTCTGTGCTGGCGCGTATGTAATAACAATGATAATAATAACGAAATAAAAAATAGTAAAAGCTTGGGGCAGCCCGTGCAGTTACATTATGACATTACAGTGTCTCTCCAGTGTGCCTTCCTGTTGTCCGGGCCAGTCTAATTAACTGGCGTAGATCGATCTGAAATGACGACAGTATTTTGTGTCACACTGCAGTCGGTAAAAAGTAAAATGGGGGGGTTATTGTTACACAGATAATTTACATTATAGTACACGGTTACGGATACGGATACATGGTCGTACAAGCGTTGACCGACTCGGCCTCGGCTTCAGGGTCTAGTCTAGGGTCTAGGGTCCCACCCCTCCCCCTGTGGGAATGAGGTCATGGGGTCCCCCTGGGGGAAAGGGTTTCCTTTTGTTGGGAGATCGTCGCCTCATAGCCGATATGACCATGTTTTTCCAAGAGCGAGGAAAAATGGAGATTTGGGCTTTTTTTTTTTTTTTTTCAAATCGTCAAGCATGTATTAGTTCTGAGCATTAACAGTGTCCGCTGTAACTCTCTTTAAAAAAAAAAATAGGCTTGGCGCTAAAGAGCCAAAAATGGGTGTCTAAAGTGGGCGATTTTTTAGGTGCCTTAAAGGGCTGTACAGTGCGGTCATTCTGTGAGTACCTGCCATTTTTGGCCAGAGTACTTATCTTAGCTATGTGAAGATGCTTGCCGATTACTTATAAGCTAGAAAGCCTCTTGATAGGTACGATGATGTCCCGGAAGCTATCTGGAGACTAGTCTGCGATGACAAGTGTAACTGTTAATCTTAAGTGTAAAAAAGCCGAGGTGTGTGTAAGCGACGTCGCCGAGGCTCTGATGACCTGATACTTGTTCCTTCCTGACTCCTGTGTTCTCGTAATAATCTTCCTAATAACACCGCTTATGGACTTGACCCAGTCCAGGGAGGAAATTATCAGGAAGTACACTATATAGAAAAAGCATGGCGAATCTGATGAAGCAAAGGGGCACTATAAGCTGATGCAAAACATAGCCTTGAAAGAAGGCTTTGATTTTAATTATATAAGTAGTAATCAGTATCGGATGTGCAATATGTTTATGGACAAGGGGGTGCAAAAGATGCATCATCGCGAGGCTATAATTCAGCAAGCATCTAAAATCTTGAGTTAACAATGGCATCTTGTGAAGTAGCGCCTACTACGACGACCAAAGCTTCGAAATCCGGCATCGTTAACGTGTTATTGCAGAACCGGAAGCCGTCCGAAACCTACAGGGAAGTCTACTGCTGACATCCGTCCCCCCCGATCGAGCTGGACATCAGATGAATATCGAACGAAAACACGATCGTACGTAAAAGGTTAGCCTGTCGCCCGTTTCTTTTTTTTTTCGACGGCGGATAGTGCCATTAGATACCGCTGAGATATATCAAAGACAATTAGGGGCCCATGTTGCGGGTTGTTTCAATCCGGCAGTTACGTGATTGGTGTGTATGATGATTGTCTTATTTCTTCCACGCACAGACAACGGCCGTACTGCTGATCATTGATGCTACAACGAAGCCCTCAATATCGAGGCAAACTTACAACTATTACTGAACATAGTGTGTTCTGATCTCTCTAGTCGTGTGTACCTTAACAGCGCCCAAGTGTAGCTGTGTCCCCACGCAGCACAGCAACGCACGGCTCGGTATTCAAAAAGAGAGAAAAGGAATACCAAACTGCTATGTCTCGGCTCTGCAACTGCAGCCGAGCCCAGCTTCAATGATATATCCTAACAATACATAGAGCAGAAAGAGATGTCAAGACATACACAGCATTATCCTCTGGCTACGTGCGATCAGCAAGCCCACTTGCATACAATATCGTATCTTAGCCCCTCGTATATGTTAGACGCCTTAAATAATACTGAGACTTGTCTTGAAAATTCCACCATAGCCCTTACTGTTTACTCTCCCTAGGTAATTAGGGCCAGTGATGCTGGATTAAATATACGGAATATATTATATTTTATCCCTCAGCTATAAAGGACGTTGTTATTCCGGTTTATCAAATAGTCTGTTTACCTCTGCATCCCACTTTCATTACACAGAGCCACTCTCTCAACTCTTCAAAACTGAGCCCTCATCATGAAGCTCTGCATTGCCATTACCACCCTCTTCGCTACCGCCATGGCTGCCCCTGCTATTGAGGCCCGTGCTTCTGTCTGCCCCCCGGGCCTAAGCGGCAACCCTCAATGTTGCGGTGTTAGTGTCCTCGGCGTGGCTGACCTAGACTGCGACGTCCGTAAGTGCAAGCATTGAATTAACAACAGTTTTCAAAGAAAATTTGCTTCGGAAGGCCTCTAAACTGACAATATATACGTTAGCGGTTAAAACACCCCGTAACCTTGCCGACTTCGCCAACATCTGCGCTGCCGACGGTGGTAGGGCGGCCATGTGCTGCACTGTCCCTGTCGCTGGCGCGTCTCTTGTTTGTAATGCAGCTATCGGTGCTTAGGTTTCCTTGCTAAGAGGGAGCTGCTGTTCAAAAATTCAGGGTCAATTATGTAACGGGCTACGCCAAACGGGACAACGCGATACATTGTTCCCAGGGAGGTTGGAGCGCTCTTGGTTGACATTGAGTTTGAATGGTAGTGATACCCTGTCTTTATCGCCTCCTCTTCTTTTCTTTTCTTTAGCTTACATGGAAAACGACATAGTAGCAATCTAAACTACTAGACGATATGTAGAAAAAGAAACCAGAAAATTCTAAAATGCACCAAAGTAAACTGATATCAAAAATGAAATATAGCCGAGTACTGTAATTCACATGATAGCAGCTCGTTCAGGCGCAGTTTCGATAACGCTAATTAAGCTCGAGACAAATACCTATACTTTGTGCTTTTTTGGGAAGCCCAGGTGGCGGCTATGCTTTTGCAGCCTCTGCGTCTGCATTGCTCATATGACGCAACGCCTTGACGAGAATCTGGCCAGAATGAACATTCACATCCGCAAGCTCCACCTCGAATCGATCGTTGATTTGCACGTTCCCAATCACGGCGATCCCATGTAGACCCTGCGTGTCGAGAGCGGCATTCAGCCCAAACAGGTCCAGTCTGCCCAGGAGGCCGCCGCGCCAGCGTGAGTCGACGGTGAAGATGAATTTGGTGGGTGCGGATTTCTCGAACTGCCAGGCGCGCACCAGCGCGATGAGGATCCAGTCTTGGATGCCGCGGGCGATGGTGCGGCCCATTTTCTCTCGCATTTGGAGGAGAGGCAGGATTTGATTCATGTCGGCTGCGCTGAAGGGGAGGATGGCGTCGAGATCAGCTGGGAGATTGCTGTTGGTGGTGGTGTTGGTGGTGGTGGCTCGTTGGTGAGCGAGCGCGGCGTGGATCTGCCAGTGGACGAGAAGATCGGAGAAGCGACGCAGCGGCGAGGTGGCTTTGGCGTACATGTCCAGACCCAAAAGGAAGTAAGGACCTGGGGAAGGTGAGATTTCGATCCCACCCGTGATGCGCGATAGTTCCTGTCGGTGACTGGGACTGGGTTCAATGCCCTGTGCAATGAGAGGGTAGATTTGGGACGTGGCGTAGCTGAAGGCCTCGGGATAGCTGGTGGAAGTCTTGACGTCGCGGCGGTAGGGGATGGGGATGTTGCGCGACGAGCACCACCGGGCGGCGATTTCACCCGCGAGGACCATGGTGGTGGACACGATGGCGCTGCCGCTGGAGTTGGAGGTGCCGACGGAGATGTAGGGGTCTGCTGGGATGGTGAGGTTGTCCGGTGTGCTGTCGGCTGAAGAGTTGTCAAAGGCGACGGAGACGGAAGGGCGGGGGAAGAAGTATGGCCATGCGCCCTTGTCGAGGCGCTTTTGCTTGATGGCGGTGGATAGGGAGAAGAGGGTGAGTAGGTCGTCTTTGCTCTCTTGGGGAAGCGATTCTGGAGTGACCATGTCGCGCGTGGGTTGGAATGGCATCTTGTCGGGACGAGTTCCAACTGTGAGGTGTGTGCTTTGTGTTGATGGGACTGTAGGCTCGTTGCAGAACTCAGATACCAAGTCTGGGTCGATGTAGACGACTTCTCCAAGTGTTGTAGGCTCAATCTTGGTATCCAGGACTTCGCCAGAGGTGTTGACTCTAGCGCTGAATGTCAATGCTGGACTGCCACTGCGTAACGAGTATTGCTTAATCAGGCTCTCTACTTTGAAATCCTTATCGTCTTCTCCCATGTCAGAAGGCAACATGGCTTGGAAGTGGCCAGGGAGATAAATCGTCTCCGGGATGAGTTCCATGAACTTGCCAAGTTCTGAGTTGGGCTTGATGCCAGATGCGGGATCAGCAGCATGGACATGAATCCAGAACTCGTCTGGCTTGTCGGTGCGTTCGAGAGAAATTCCATCGTCAATGACGGATGTAGAAGGTGCATCGATACAGAAGATTGTAGACGTGTTGTGTTCTGTTCTTGCGCCAGCAGCAATATCTGGTCGCTTTGAATCCTCAATCTGCTGCGGTACGTCGCGCTCCAAGCCTCCGCCGCGTGTGATGCTCGTCGAAGGCAGCCGCACTCTATATCTCGAGGGAATCTCCCATGGGTTGATTATTCCGACTTCCTGAAGGAACGTCCACGCAGTTCGTTGATCCAAGAGTGCGTCGGGGTATGAATCGAGAGAGCGCAGAATCAGAGCGCCGTACGCGTGAAATCTCGATGTTGCTGAAAATAGGCCATAACTTGCCCAGTGCTCCAGGAACGCAAGAATCTCTTTACTCGCTGGAGACCACGCAGCCTTCTCCAGAGTGACACCATCAGATGGCTTCAGAATGCCAAATGGTGTCGGCTCTCTCTGTGCTCGACTGATTTTCAAAGCCTTCTTGGCTTCAGTAACGAATCTCCCCATGGCCGTCCTCTCCATTTCTTCTCTGAAAGCCCTGTTTGGCAGCTTCATGTTTCCGCCAGTGTACTCACGCACCATGAGCGCCACCTTTTCGAGAGCTGTAATCTGCGATTGTGACAAAATCTCATACAAATGATTACTCTTGTGGATGGCACTTGAGGGACTCAATGCCGTGAATCCAACCTCACTCCTCTGAATCGCCGTGTATACAGCGTACAGAGCTGGCGCAGGAAACAATTCATTGTCCTGCTTGGCAGATTCCGGGAGTAACACACCAGCCATCTCCTCAAGGCTGAAGTAGCGCACATTCGCAGAGTTTGCCAAAATCGAACGGGCAGCATCAAGCTTGTTCAGGTTGACCTGGTACATCCTCTCGGCCTGTACACGGAACTCAGTCATCTTCTCAATGAGTTTCGCACCGTCGGCACGAGAAGGACCCAGTTCCTGATCGCGCCAATTGTCGAATTGATCCGGCGTGGCATTCATCGGAATCTTACCCAACACTTTGGTCAAGTCCGCAATGTCGACAAAGTTTGCGACTGAGAAGTGCGGCGAGAATGCCATGGCGGTAATCCATCGTCCATTTTCAGCGTAAAAGTGGTTGCGCTCGCCGAAGTGACCAAGATAAATCGCCAGCATGGACACGCGCGAGCCACTCTGTTGCAGTTCTACCAAATCACCGGGACTTCTAGCATCGACACCAACAACATTCAAGGAACTGGATGCCGGATCTGCATCTGGGCTGCTGCCTTGTATGTCGGCTTCCTCGGTGCTCCGTAGGTTATTCAAAGCCGCTGAACCGCTCGACTGCGTGCGTGCCAGATCGTTCGAGATACCGCCGTATATAGAGATGTCTGGCGGGAAAGACTTGGCAATCCTGCCACGATTCTCTTCCACCCATCGTGCTAGTTGCTGTCGAATCGGCTCGGTCTTGGTAGTTTCTGTGTCCGGTTTGGTCACATCTTTGGGAATGTTGGCAGCTCCGATTGCATCCTTATGCGCTGTTGTTTGGGCGTTTGTGGTATTCCATTTCTATTGTAAAATACATGGGTTAGATCATGTTGAAACTTTTTTTGGAGGTCGACGGCACTAACTCTGCTGGAAGCTTGCCATTGCGGTTGGGACACTAATGGTTTCTTCACGCATCGTAGGAGACCCCCATTGGGCCTTGTTTGACATATGCACCGCCAGCACACATATGGGCGACTGGACGATGGTAGCATCGTCTACTAATTACAGCGTTTGGATGGGATGTCGTCGAACCCACATCATGCACAGCTAGCTACGGTTTGCGACCAGCGGCGAGCTTCAAAATTTCGCGCCAAACCAGAACTGAATAGCTATCACGTGACATTTACAGATGCCCAAGAAGCAACTTCAACGAGATGCTTAACATTCATCAAATTGAGGTTGAATGCTTTGAATAAATTGCTACAATATTTACAGCTTGATTGAAATGATAAAGAAGGTGTAGAGAATCTGCACAGCGATGCAAAAAATCGCCCCGAGCGTCGGTTCGAAGGCAATCACCTAGTAAGTTGACATCAAGCGATGGTCGCGTCTGCCAAGCAATGTCAAATAGGCAATTAGCTCTTAATGTCACAACAATCTGCAATTCAATTTGCAGTAAAATGTCAATTCATTTTGGAAGAATTGCTCCTCTCATAATCACAATTCAACGGTGAGGCTGCGTGGCGTCCAAAGACAAACTCCAATCTAAAACCTCCTCTCCAATGACTACCAGCTCAGCCCGCTAAAAAAGAAGTTGTGTTTCAGGAGACAATGCCTGATTTAATGACTCCGTAATAAAGACAAGGCCAGCAAGTGAAATCATGTCTAATTTGCAAGCCGGGAATGGGTGGCGATGTAACCGATCGGACAATAAATCCAGAAAGCTCTGGCCAACCGTCTGGTTCTCGACCGTGATGGACACGCTTCGCCAAGAATACAAGTCGTCAGGATCAGTTTACATGTCGGCAGGGTTGTTCAGTTAGAGCTACGCAAAAAGGAGGGTCAAGTACCAAGAGACCCTGGTTCCGAAGGCGAACAAGAAAATCCTTGAATTCCATGGTTCTGGTGTACGGGCTGACAGGGGGAGCGAGAATAGGGGCCAGAAGATCGGAAAGCAGACAAAACAGCCGCCGGGGACAGGGGTCTCTAGGAGCTGACGAACAAAAAAACTTGAATCGGTCAGAGACATGTTCATTCAAGATCAAGGCATAGAATGGCAAACGTGGCGGGTTGTGGATTTTGGGCAATCAATTCAAATGAGTTGGACATGGGGGCTTAGATCTGGATTGGAGGTTGTGTTTGGTTCTCTCCACATATGAACCGGGGAGGACTACGGTGATGATGGATGAGAGGGTGATGGACGAGATTGATCAAATTTCCATGAATGCAATCCAAGGTGAGGGTGAAGATGGAGATTGCGGAAGGCGCGGAGAGCGGCGGAGGATACGGGGTGGACAGGGACTAGCGGCATGGTGGCGAGATGCTGTGTTTCTGACACGCACAATACAGCAATGTGTTCAGTACAGTCGTAGTTCATCAACAGAAACCTGGATGGCCCGGACCTCGATTGTCTAGACCAGGGGCGCAGCGGCGTCGTGTCTTGCCTGTCGTTGATAACAAGGACGGGGAAGATGAAAGGAGATGGGCAGATGGAGACCCGGAATTCAGGCACAATCTCGTTAACTACTGTTCCACTAGAGGAAATGCAGCGGAGACAAAGAAACGACAAAGGTCTCCTGTTCAAATCAAAGCGGCAGCGATTGAAGAGAAAGAGAGAGCGAGACAGTGGAAGCAGGGGTGATGAATGTGGAAATGGATCTCCGGATATTATTGGCGGCTCACCTTTAAAATGTGCTCGTAATGGTAATTTCCTGACCGGGGTAAAAGGAGGCTGCCTGCCATTTCTTCGTGTTGATTTACCAATTTGGTTCGGAACCGCGCATCTGAAAGAGTTTAGTGCCAACGCTGCCTTTGATCGACCTAGTTCTCCGTAATATTTGGCCATCGCTATTTTAATTCAAGCACGTATCCCTCTTGATAGCAATAGCTCCAGATCGAAATGGACTCCACTACTCCAGATTTTGGTGATTTACCTGCTTCAATGCTGGATACGAGACGCGTTGCCTCGTGTAAGTGTAATTGAGCGTGGGAAATTTACATGTACTGTATACGAGCGGGAATATTTACAATGTCTTGCAATTAACCATGCCTCTGGCCTACATGTGAAGCGGCCTTGCTGTAACTTGAGACAGTCCAAGGCCCAAGGCGATTCGTGGAAATGGCACGGTAGCGTGTCGCATGATGGGTGAGGTCTTGCCATCACGCGAGCTCAATACAACAAAGGCACGTGGACAGGATTGGTGGGAAAGAGAAGGATTTTGTGACGGCGACAGACCAGACTATTTTGAAGGTGAGGTTCATTGCGAAGTTTACTCAATACGCTGTTGATAGTGACGACTACGGATGATGTGACGATGGTGATCAGACAGGCCGACGATCACTGTTTGACTATGACAGTAAGCGACACGTGGATCAGAGCGAGAGTTTCGCAGATCCAATCATCAGCAGCAGAGCGAGGGAGACGATTGGGGTCAAGGACAAGTCAAGGATAAAGTCTGTGTGCAAGATGGGTGAAGCGGCTAATGACCATGGCGTGTGAAAGTTTGGTGAGCAATCAATGTGAGTTGAGATCAAGAGTCCAATGTTAAAATCGTCCGATTCAAGTGATTGGCAGAAATTGGAGTGGCGCTAGATGAGGGATTGAAGACGAGGTTCATTGCCAAGTAATTAATTCTTCCGCCCAGTGACAGTCGTTGATAGTGACGGCAGTCAAAGAGAGAGAGAGAGAGAGAGAGAGAGAGAGAGCGCAAGGTACAGTAAAAGCAGCGAGTCACCACACCGTTTTGGGCTGCTGAGATTAAAATTGGATGCTCCACTCGCGAGGCCACTCTGTGCCTGACTTAACCCAAACGGGCAATCGAACAATGGAGCTCAGGGGGACGATCCTATATATTTAATTATTTATTATTATTATTATTTTTTACTGGCTTTATTTTTTTGGCAAATTAATTTCCTTCATCTCGTTGCTCACACGGACCAGCTTCGACAGGAAATGGCCCAGGTACCTGCAAGTATCTTTTTTGAGCTGCTCGCTGTAATCAACTTACTGTACTGCAGGATACAGAGCAGAGCACTATATTTTCGCTGTAACTTGGCAGGAAATGAGAGACTGGTACGATGCCCATTGAGTCATTGATTTGACAACACGACAGGTTGACAGCGACAACACCCTGAAATGGCAAGCTTCACCTAATACGCTGCTGTAAAAATGTACCTGCAATGTAGTGAGGACAGCGCAGAATAGAGAAATTTTTTCAACAAGAATTTCTCATCCCTCGGCTTAGACCTAGTTGCTTGGCGCCACGCAAGCAACGCTGGGCATCACTTTAACTGTCAACACAGATCCGGTGAAATGAAATAATCACCAGCATTGCCCGACGCAAATAGGAGAGATGAAAAAAACGGTGGCGATGAAAAAGCCTAAATTTTGGTTTGGTCACCGGCAAGCTTACCGCCCGAGGAGATGAAGACTAATAATAACAAATAAGAATAACAAATGGACAGACCCCCTTTCGCGGTGCTGTGCTGTAGCTGTGCTGTGCCTCTTCATTCTGGAGGCCAATTGGATGCAAGGCTGGAAATTAATAGCCTGCGGTAGACTCCACCTGGTTCGCCCCCCTAATGGGCTGCCCCTAGTGAATGGCTCTCTGGTTGGCCATGGCCCAGCGGAACAATCTTACCAAGGCTTGGACAGGCTTGGACTGGCTTGGACTGGCTGGGACTTGCTTGGGCAGTGCAGTTGTTAAAAACAGCGACAGAAAATATAATCAAAAGGAGAAATTGGACACACTGTGATGTTGCTGGGAGCCCGGGAGTATAATGCGTCAGTAGACATTGTCAGTGTAAATACAAGTACCGAGTGGCGGTCGCGCACTTAGGCTGGGATACATGGTCACTAATGCAGTCAGTGCAGCTAGACGATGTTCTGGTTTTAGTGCTATTTTTTTTTTTTATGGTTGCAGCGGACAATAATAGGCGAGACAACGAGACAGAGACAAAGCAGCCAGCGAGAGACAAAAGATACAATGGCCTGCAGTGAAGTGAACTGAAAAAGCAGCGAGCGAACGAGCCAAACTGGGTCCCTTGAGAGCAGCAACCCACTAACCCACTCACACCCCGGCTCCTGCTCCTGGCGCTGTACCCCTAACCACATGTCCCTGTCCCACAGTCCACATCCGCTAACCAAAAGGCTTGGGCCCATCCATCATCTGTCGGTTTTTTAGGTAGTGGCTTTTTGCCTCGCTGCAAGGTACGACAGGGGACGACAGGCACTAACAAGGTACCCAAGGTACGCCAAGGTACCTTTTTTCAACTTGGACAGGGCCCTGGCTCACTTCCACTCCCCTCTCTCTCTCTCTCTTTTCCCCCCCAGCACCAATCCCAGCCCATCCGCACCTTGCTCTCGCTCTTCGTCCACGTCTCCTCCCCCCCCCCCCCCCCCTCAAGCAAAGATGAACCCACGGACCGACCTGGGCAACCATCCTCTCTTAATTACCCGTCCTCCCATTTCCCCCCCGGGCTGAAAGCCTCCTCTTCTTTTCCTTTTCCTCTTCTTCACGCACCCAATTCATGTCGAGGTCGTAAACCATCTAGAAAGTTATCGTCCAACTTTCGTCCTTTCGTTCGTCTCCTTCTTCCATCCACTTACCGCTTCACTCCTTTAGCGGGCATTCTTTTTTTGTGTTACAGTTTAAAAAACAACTTCGCTTCTTTCTTCCACCATGAAGGGAACTTTCGTTGCCGCTATGGCGGCTTTGGCTGGCGTCAGTGCTGGCCACAACCACCGTCAAGCTCACAACTTGTTCAAGAAGAACGCTCTTGTTACCGGTACTGGTGAGGTCTGCGTGCCCACCTGCACCACCATCTGGACGACCATCACTGGCGACATGACCCGTACGTATATATTTTCTACTTTTGCTTGGTTGGCTGATTGTTACCACGGCGCGAGAGAGACAAGTAAGAGAGACAACGGAATGGGAATCCCTCGAGAATACACGAAACGATGCGATGCGATACCAGAAAGAGATGCAGGGAAATCAATTGCAGTCATAAAAGCAATTCTGGGAATACGATCGATTGGTATATTGGCGTCATGGTATCAATGACACAACAACACGAATACGGACTGTCGGGGCAAGAGGCTCAACAACCAACGTCCACCAATCTCTTTACTTGCTCTCTCGCGGCATCGCAATCGCAACCAGACCTCAACACAATGACCAGCATCACCAGGCATACTAACATTTCTCCTCGCAGTCGTGCCTCCCACCACCACAGTCGAGCCAACCACCACTGTGACTGCTACCAGCACCAAGACCGAGACTCACACCGTCACTGCTACTCCCAGCACCTCCTCGGCCCCTCAGCCAACCTCCACCACCGAGGTCATCGTTGTTCCTACTCCTCACCCTCACACCTGCCCTACGCCCGGCACTTACACCATCCCTGCCACGACCATCACCGTCAGCCAGACCACCACCGTCTGCGCTGCCACCTCCACCCAGGTCCCTCCTGGCACCCACACCGTTGGTGGTGTCACCACTGTCGTCGAGACCTCCACCGTTGTGACCTGCCCTGTCGCTACCGTCAGCACCAGCGGCACCGTCACCCACAGCACCATCTTGATGACCACCTACGTCTGCCCCAGCGCTGGTACCTACACCATCAACCCTCACACCACCACGGTCACTGAGTCCACCATTGTCGTGTACCCCACCCCCACCAGCTACAACCCCGGCACTTACACTGCCCCCGAGAAGGTTGTCACCGTCACCGAGACCGGCTACGTTACCTACTGCCCTTTCACCAGCTCTGGCCTGCCTACTCCTACTCCTGAGCCCAAGCCTACCTCTGAGCCCAAGCCCAGCTCCAAGCCTCAGCCCAAGCCTTCTCAGTCTCCCAAGCCCAACCCTGGATCTGTTGGCGGCAGCGGTGATCACTACGGTGTCACCTACACCCCCTACACTTCCGACACGGGTGACTGCAAGTCTGCTGACGCCGTTGACAAGGACATCGCCCAGATCAAGCAGGCTGGTTTCCAGGTCGTCCGTGTCTACTCCACTGACTGCAACACCTTCGAGACTGTCATCCCTGCTTGCAAGAAGTACGGTCTCCAGGTGATCATTGGTGTCTTCGTCAAGGACACTTGCTCTTACGATGCCCCCGATGTCAAGGAGCAGGTTGACACCATCTCCAAGTGGGCTGACTGGGACATGGTCAAGCTGATCGTTGTCGGTAACGAGGCCATCATGCAGGGACACTGCTCTCCCAGTCAGCTCGTTGAGCTTATCGAGGTTGTCAAGTCCAAGTGCTCCGGCTACAAGGGTCCTTACACCATCTCTGAGACCCTCAACATCTGGCAGCGCAAGGACGTCTCCGGCGCCCTGTGCAAGCACATTGACATCACTGGTGCCAACATCCACGCCTTCTTCAACCCCAACACCAAGGCTCAAGATGCTGGTAAGTTCGTCAAGACTCAGATGGAGATCCTCAAGGGCATCTGCGGCCAGGCCGTGATCAACTTGGAGACTGGCTGGCCTTCCGAGGGTAATGCCAACGGCGCTGCCGTCCCCAGCCCCGAGAACCAGGTTGCTGCTCTCGACTCTATCCGCAAGGAGACTGGAAGCGATTCCATCTTCTTCTCCCTCCACAACGACTTGTGGAAGGCGGGTGGTGAGTTCAACTGCGAGAAGAGCTGGGGTATCTCCGCCGCTTTCGGTCTCAACTAAGCGGATTACCGATGACACGAGACGAGAGAGTTTGACAGGTTATCAGTAGCTGTACCGGAACTTGGTGCTACCGCTCAATCTGTCCCTTTTTATTTTTTTTCTTTCTCTTTCGTCTCTGGTATCGCCGTTTTCTGGATTTCCGTTGCAAGCGAAACAAAGCGTTTAACTAGCTAAAAAATGTATATGAGCAATTTACTGTACATTTTCTCCCGCCTTGCGTCTTGGATATTTTGGCCCGTTTCTTTACGACCCTTCGTCTCTTTTTTTCTTCTAATGGACTCTTTGTGTATACTCGCGACCTGTCTCTGATACTCTCTGGACATGTTGTTTTGACTGCCATTAGAAGGAAGGCGTATTTTCTATTTCGGATATAATTTGTATATATTTAATATATGGAGAGAGAGAAAGGGCTCACGTCAAAATATTGTTTTTGGTACATGAAATATAAATTTCCAAGACAATTTGCGGGAACGGATTGGCATGGTACATTTCTTTCTGGCGAACAAACGCAAAACAATTTTTTCTGGTCTCTGCTCGGTGGTGTTCTTTGTTCGTTTTGTATTCTTATATAACCTATGTGGTAACTTTTAGTGTGTGTAGTTAAATGATTGCTTACGTCGTCATGATTGAGTGTTTGGTGGTTGACTTTTGTCTAATAATTGTGTGTGTATCTCCATCTGTGTCCGTGGGTGTGTATATGCGTGTTCATTGTTCCGTATTGGTTAACTTGTCTTGTAATGTGTCTGTTCAAGTGTATGTGTTTCTATTCAAGTGTGTGTGTCTGTGTTTGATTGAGTGTCTGTGTGTCTGTGTTTGTTTAAGTGTATGAGTTTGTGTTGGTGTTGGTCTCCCTTGCGTCAGAGTCTAGACCAGTCCAGTCTTTCCCCTTGCGACATAAATAACTTTAACCTATTTTTTTTATCCCATCTCGTTTCCGCTCCGATGAAACGAGACATGGTTCGTTGGGATATCTATCCGATTTTGTCAAGGGAGGACCCCGTCAGTCATATCGGACCATTTCACTGTCTGACAGTGACTGTACTTGGTGCAACATCCTACAATGTCACATTTTACGCAGCCACCCGTGACAACTCAACAAGTCACAGTATCAGAGATATAGCAAAGGCCCTACAAGTCTTTACCTTTTTTTTTAATCACACAAATTCTGGCGGGGTATTCAAGAGTATCCAAGAGACTTAAAAAAAATAATTGACTAAAAAAAATAGGTAATAATCGCTCGCTCGTCAGGATAATAAATATTAGAGTACTTTCAGCACTCGCTGCTGAACAACAGCTCAGACAGCATGGTCGTCAGGGTGTCGTTAATGCTCATTGGCATGGCCTAAGTGTTTTTCGTTTTGTTTTAAAACAAAATAAAATAAGATAAACAAGAACAAGACGATTTTGGATATATTTTTTTTTTAAAATGGACATGGCATGTCATCGTCAGGCAGATTGTTCCACTTCTCCCATGGCTTATCTGGCACACACACACCGGCAGCGCCTCTCCCGCAGCGCTGGAGCTGGAGGAGTCCGCCACGACGGGGATCGGCACACAGAATGTTGAGATCGCGCCCTTCATCTGCAAAGTCGACGCCGGCAATCTCGGAGAACACATCGAGTTTCTGGCGGTAGCGCAACTTGCGTGTCTCGATAATGTTGATGTAGTCGGCTTCTTCGGCCGCCACGAGCACCGGAGTGCCGCCTCCGTTGGGTGAGAAGCGTAGTGTGCGAGCTCCGGCTAGCTCCGTCTTCATCATCGCCAGTGGCGTGCATCTGCCACTGCTGTCCGTAAAGCGACGTGCATCCCAAATCTGGATCGCCATGTCTTGGGATCCACTGGCGATGTGATATCCATTGTCAGACCAGTCGCAGGAGAAGATGTAATCTCGGTGGCCTGGTAATCGCTGAAGAACTCGGCCAGTCTCTTCTTCGGTGATGAGAAGTTGGAAATCGTCTCCAACAATCGCTCGCTGGCGCTTATCGGGAGACAGCGCGGTATTGTTGAGAGCAAATGGATAGTACGTCTCTCGTACCAAGGTGTGTGATGCGACATCATAGAGGCGCAAGGCATTGTCGTTGCTGGCAACGGCCGCCATGGGGCTAGAAGAGTGCCTTGATTGGTACAGCTTGACATGGTTCGTTATGCCATTTCTATCCGCCGATACGTGGCATCGCCTGGAGTCGCTGTTGGCTGTCGAGTCGAGGGGTTTGACGATGTAGTCGCCGTTAAATAGACCGCACATCAAAACTCCGTACCTGGCATCCAATGTAGAGACAAGGTCATCATTAGCGGCAATGTCTCGCAAGCTCAAAAAAGTGTCGATTTGTCGCGAGGCCGTGTTGAAATGGTACACGCCGGTAGGGCCAGGGAAGTACACGTGGGTTCGGGTAGGGCAAGCCAGCACATTTCGAAGTTGGAAGTGAGCCAGTCTCACATCTGGACGGACATGCATCCTCTTAAACTTGAAGAAGCTTTCCTTGTGCGACTGTCCCGCGTCACCACCAAGCGGCTATGGCTCCTGTTAGCACAGGCAACCTCTTTTGGGTACATGTCAGCACTAATTCGCAGCACTTACAGTCCACTGGTCAGAACCTAATCTATTAACGTAGTTTCGATACGTTTGCTGTCGTCTCATCCGTCCGGTAAATCGCGTTGACTTCATCTTCTTCCAGTTGATGCCCTGGAAATCGCAGTGGTCGGCTCTCAAGTCCTCATACTCAACGTCGAAAACACCCCGCCGCTCCTCTATCAAAAGATTTTCGATGTCTGGAGCTTGCCGGGGGATATCTTGATGACCATAGTAACCTCGTGCGGCCCAATCCCTCAAAACCTCAAACAACGCCAGGTTCTCGATTCCCAGCACTCCAGGGTTTGGATTGCTAGCTTGCACAGGGTCAACCTGCTCACCGTTGACAACCATCGGAGGTTGATCGGCATAATCAGCCGGTGGTTGTGGGAGCGGTGGCATATTCTCAAGTTGTGGTAGAGTATTTGATGGCGCCGGGGCCGGGACTGAGGCTGGGGTCGGAGTCGGGGCGCTGTATGGAACGACCTGCAAATAGGTGCTGCCTAGGGAAGACGACGAAGAGGCTGGAGAGAACACTGGTCGATTTTGTCGCGGTGGCGCGTTGCGACGAAAGTAGTGGCCTGTGTGGTAGGGATGTGAGTATTGACGATTGTTGAGGTTGTTCGGATACATCGTTTCCAACCGCGGGCGTCTTGGTTCTTCTTCGTCTCCTTCCATATCTTCGTCATCTTCTTCGGACATTTCGTCTTCAAAGGCAGAAGAGTCTGAAGATGATTCACTGCGCATGGATTGGCTTTCATTATCCGCCCAGGCATCCTGGTTGTCTGCATATGACTGCTCGGCGCACGAGACTCGGCCAGAATTGGATGACTGCTCGTCACTGCTATCGGCGACATTGTTGTGCGAGCTTGCTCCATTGCCGGTGGTACGCGATGGGCCGGCGGTGGTGTACTGTTGTCGGCGGTAATGCGGATTCAAGCGGCGCCGCCTCGGTGCCGGCCCTTCTCCTTCGCTGTCTGTGGATGAAGCAGTCATGGGCATGGCTGAAGCGGCAACAGCTTGGTATTGTCTCGAAGTGTCTGGTCGGCGATTGTTCTGGGAGTGAGATTGGGAGGGTCGATTATTCATTAGAGACGACCATGAAAGGGCATGGTCGACGCGCTGCGGTACGAAATCGAGATTGTTGGGCCGTGGCTGTCGAAAAGCGGCTGTCGTGATCGGAGCTGGCGAAGTTGCGGTCGAGGATGGTGAGGATGAGGAGAGCATGACAAGTAGCTCATAAAAAGAAGAAGAGGTAGAGGTAGAAGTAGGGGAGATGCAGGTAAGAGGGGGGGTTTCAAACAAGACAAATGCAAAATGGAACAAATGAATTAGCCGTTCAAGTCGCACAACAGACGCCACTTCTTCATCGACCACCAGGCTCCCAGAAGAGACGCAGGATTGAGGAGGAAGAGGGTGGTGGGACGACAGAGAAGGGGTCCGGAGAGGTGTGGGAGCAGACGTTTATCACCTGCTGGCACCCAGAATAGCGGGTGCGAGCACGATTGTAGATGAGAATTGACGTGTCGGATTGGCCGCCTCGACAGCAAACACGCATGTATGTGTAGCCGCGCACCGCAACGCAGGGCAGGGCAGAGCAGGACAGGGCTTGACGGGTGTCTTGGTAGTGAACGGTCGAGGGGAGCAGAGCAGAACAAAGCAGAAGAGAGCCCGGCGGTGTGGCAGCCGGGTGGGCAAGAATAGAGGCAAGTAATTAGAAAACTCTAGAAGTCGACGAGCAAGGATTGGTGCAGGTTTGTAAATGCGGCGGCAGCGGGAGATGGGCTGTCGACCACCAACGCAACGGCAGAAAAGTATAGCAAACAAGGCAGTTCCCGAAGAGGGGTGTGACGAGGCAGTGGGCAGACCGTTTATGGAACGGTTATAGGATGGGGATAGGTTTGAATGCTAGCAGAATTTGCTGTCGTTTTTTTTTTTTCCTTATTTCTTTTTTTTTTGGCCTTTTTTAATGCCGTTTTGTTATTCGCAGCAGACGGAGAGAAGGGGGGGATGGGGGGGGCGTGTTGGGTAACAGCGAGACAGGGAAGAAAAAGAAATCGGCCTCGGAAGCAGCGTGGTAATAAGTGAGACCGGCTTTCGAAAGAGGAAGAGGGACGCAGCGGGCGGGCAGCAGAAGAAAAGAAGAGGGTGGGAAGAAGGCGATGGATGTGTCGAAACGGCCGGGGTGGATGGTATGGCGGTTGTGGAAGTGGTGGTGGTTGTTCTGGTTGTAATGGTGCTTGCTGTAACTGGTGGTACTGTACTGTGCTGGTGGTGGTGTGAAGTTGAAGGTAGGAGTAATTAGTGGTGGTTGTAGCGGTCGATTAACCTTGGCGTTTGGGGCGGGCGATGGTGGAGAACAGAAGGGTGTGTGGGCGACGGATTTGATTGATTGATTGATTGATTGATTGATCAGTTGGTTTGTCAATTTAGCCCGCATTGCCTGTTTGCTAAATAGGTTACTTGGTGTCCGACGAGTACAAACAAAGAGACGGGGGGCGTGTGCGTTGTTTGTACGGGCATCTGATTGGTGTTGGGGTCTTTTTTGGGGGTTTGGCTTGGGTTGTTTTGCTGCAGGAGAGAGGGAGGAGGTGGTGGGTGTCTGGGCTTGGAGGACACAGCTGCAATGTGGTTGAATGTAATGTAAAGGTAATGCAATGCAATGCAATGCAATGTTGCCCAGAATCGTAATTCTTAGAGGCGTCCGTTGTGTGCGCGAGAGCAAGCCAGTGCCCAGTCGAGGATGCGATGTGATGTATCTTTTTTGTCTGTTTCTCTACCTGCTGGGGGGGTTGCAGAGAGGGAGGGAGTGGGGACGTGCTGAACGACAACCAGCAGTGGAGGATGAGGGGGGGCGTGCGCTGTAATGCTAGGTAGTGCTGGAGGGGCCGATGGGGGTAGAAATGTATGTGCAGCGTGTGATAGGGTACAGTACAGGGAAGCCAAGGTGGCAGCTCTTGGTGGACGACAGCCAGAGTTATAGTGGGTGCGTCAAGTATTTTCTCGGAGAGCGGTCCAGGTCCAGGACCAGGTGTGGGTGAGGGTGTGGGTGTGATCCGGAGGCGGCGCCGGGAATCTTGGTTGGTCCCTTCTTTCGGGGCCCATGTCTGGGGCCTCGAAGGGCCCTCTTTTGATTCGGTGGCTGATTCTGGGCTGAGGTATTGGGTGGGCTAATAAATGATGCTAAATGAAAAAAATGGAAAGCGACTTACTGGGCTCCGTATCGTTTGTTTGCTGTGCCTCGGTATTTTTTTGCAAGAGTGAAGAGCAGCAGACCAAGGGGCGGGAAAGGGAAGACAGGAGGGCGATTGGGGAATGTAAAAGAGTGGTAGCAAACAAGACGACTGTCCTGTTGTGCAACGATACAATTACAGTACAGTTGTACAGAGATGGGGGACTGGAACTGGGGGCTCCGTGAGTACTACTGTGTAGTACTGCACCCAGCAGGGTGTGCTTGTAAGTCTGCGGTGCTGGGCAAGTGCTGAAGCGAGCCAAATACGCTACGTCACTGTGTAAGTAATCGGGACAAAGCGCGCAAATGTTGTACATGTACCGTACCGTGCTGTGTGCTGTGCTGTAACCAGATGCTGGGAAGGGGATATGTAAGTGTGTATATATATACACGAATAAATAGAAACAAAGAAGAGAAGAGAGGAGAAAATGTTAATCTCTTGCTTTGCAATGTTGCCGAGTCGGAGCAATGGTCAATGACCTGTGCTAATGCCCTCTCTCTCTCTCTCTCTCTCTCTCCCTCTCTCTTTCTCTCGCTTGGTGCTTGCTGACGTTGCCAATCGTGTATCTGGCCCGCCCCCCGTCGAGAAAAACTATCTCGGCAGACTTGCAAGAGGCGCCGTGCAAAAGGCGAAACAGGACCGGGTCGGAACGCAGAACAAGTATCCGACCGGAGTTGCTTGATCCTTTGTCCAAGAGGGAGAATGCCCGAAGCGGCGCAAGCTTAGTGTGACCAGGGCCTTGTTCGGGTATTCGGTCAAGGATACATGCCTGAGTGTCGTAGTCGTGGTGTAACCCTCGCCAGGCCAGGGTTTGTGAAATGTGATATACCTCTATAAAGAGAATAAAAAATAAAAATAAAAAGATGACAATACACAGGTACGGGCAGGAACAGGATGGGCGGGACTGGGGCTGTTGGATGCAACGGTCACGACCATATGAATCAGTCAATATTGATCAATGCTGTAGACTCAGAGTCATGCAAATCAAATCAAGCCTTTGTACTCGCTCGTAGTGCTTGCTCTGCCTCTCCGTTGGGCCCTGTTGTGGTTGCGAGAACAGATGAGAGAAGAGAAAGGGTAAAAATGTTATCAAATCCAGGGAAATGATTGGTCGTATGTAACGACCAGACGATCCCAACGGTGTCAGGCAATATAAATTAGAAATGAGAGAGAAAAAGAGGAGAGTAAACTGGAGACGAGGTTGTGGTACGCCAGCGGTCTATATACAACTCTGTCATGATGCACAGCGAGGCTTCCCCCGGGGGTTTTTATTTTACGTACGTACGGCAGTGCACTAACACTAACCGAGATGGATGAAATAATGGAAAATAATAATCAAAAATAATGCAGCAAAATAATGCAGCCAAATACTACAAGCGACTAGGCTAGCACAGAAAATTTAAAGGGAAAATTACTGCACCTCTTCTGGGTGGACTGCACTGTGATGAGGAATGCAAGACGCCCATTTTTTTCCGCACTTGTCACTACAGACTCGTCACATTTGTCTCACTGCAGGCTCCACGCGCGAGGTACCTTTGCCTGCCCTGCCGTGCCTGTTGTGCCTGCTGTGCCTGCTGTGCCTGCCTGCCCGCCTGCCCTTCCTTGCCTCTGCATGTTCGCCTAGGCACGCCTCTCCATTTGAGACTGTTGCAGTCTGGATAGAGACACCGGCAAATAAAGAAAAAAAAAAGCATGGCCTGTAGTAAATACAGCATAATGCTATTCGCCTAATCCCATTCCCCTTCTCCATTTTCACATTCGTTTCTAATTATATCCCTTTTTGCCGTCAAACCATTGTTTCCTTCTCCTTGGAGAAACTTACCTCGTGCATCGTCAACAGACTTGCACTCCACTAATTCACCCAGAAATGACACTCCTCTCTCGAAAAAGGTACAATTCAATTTTAGCGCCATGCATTGATATTTGATCCCTTGAAAAGTCTCGAACCGCTCCAGATACGTCATGTGTCCGCTGTATTCTTATCACAGCCACATACCTCTGCAACTGTACACATCACCAAATACCGGCAAAACAAGGAAGTCACGACAAGAGAGAGCAAAAACCCCCATGTCCAAGACCCTGAGTAATATCGCATTCATCACATATCCCTCAAAAAAAACCGCCAGTATCCCGTCCCAAACCAGGCTAAAACGGCATCGAGATCGGGCAAAACGCGCCAACATCGGACAAACCAACACGACTCCAGCTGAGCGAGCTGTGTCTGCCGACGCAGACCCCAGAATCCCCTCACTACTGGCTCTACTTATCCTCTTTCTGCTGTTTTACGCAGGTCCGGGGCGCGCGCACTAAACACTAATTAATCCAAGGTCCTGGGTCACTAGACTTGGGGTGTTGGGCACTGTGATTCGTGAAATTTTGTCTTGTCCCCAGGTTTGTTCTGGTCCGTCTTCTTCGTTCCAAGCACGGAGGATATGGCGAAACAGACAGAAGAAGAAAAAATAGGTGCTATAATATGCAGCCACAGGTGCTAGTGGGCAAGGCATATGATGATGACAGGGCTTCATTCCGTGTCTGTTGCACGCGGTATCCGATCCCACAGCCACTGCCCCGATTGCAGCTTCAACGGCGGTCCCGCTCTACCTCCAGCGCTGGGTGCCTCCCTTTTTTTTTGTGTGTGTCTTTGCCGTTCAAGACCAGGCAAGGCTCACCAAAATTAGTGTCATGGCAGTGTCATTGCAGTGTCACTGTCAATGGCAATGTCAATGTCAAATGTCACTTTTTTTTCCACCATGATTTTCGGGGTAACGCTTCAGAGTAATTATTGATGATGCAGGGCTGGTTTGTTGCTGATTAGCGCCTGGGGCCTTGCAGCGCACTCGCGTACAGTGGTCGTCACTTGTCACTGCAGTGCTCCCACAGCTCACTACTGTATCCTCTAATTGCCTCTCACTAATACCACTACCACTTACTCTAACTTACCAATGGCAGCAGCACCTACAGTGACTCCTTCCTACAGCAACTGCTACTTACTGTACTAATACCACGGCCTGGGCACTGCAAACTTCTGGCATCGAGTTGCCTGCAGTACCTGATTTAGTGTTTGCTTTTGATTTCTTTTGAATTTCCTTCTTCAACTCTCTCCTCCCTCTCACCTACAATCTTCTCCGCCGCAGACTTCCTCCCACCACACCCCCCCCCCCCCCCCATCCTGGTCATCAACGCCCATCCGCCCGTCTTCCTGCCAGAACCCTTCACTCGTCCTCCTTTGGGACATGACATGTTTGCAACGGGCTGGCTGGGCAGCCAACACTCCGGCTGCGTGCATATGGCTTCGACGTCGTCCTCATTCTCTCATGCAAAAATTGAAACACGCAGAATCGCCTCGACTGTCGTATACTCCCTCATCCTGACAGTCACTCTACATTGTGCAGTGGCAGGCAGGCATGCACACTACCATATGTGTTAATGATGGCGGGCGCACGACGTCCCCTCTCCATTTCTTTTTGCATCGTCGTTTGGTTTCCCTTTTCTCTCATCATTTGTGATAGATCGCTGGCCCTTCCCAACTATTGCCGAGAGCATCGGTCCGTCCGTCACAAGAGCAGAGCCTAGCAAACGCCACTTTCTCGGGTTTTCACCAAGCCATGGCGCTTCGCAGCCATTTCTCATCCAGAAGCACACTTCTGCATATCATCAACCTGGTATCCTTGTTCCTGGTTAGCATGCCATGCCACTATGCCCAGAAAAGGAGCAAACTATCTTGCCGTGCCATCCCTGTTACCAATCAGCAGCCGGTAAAGACACGGAGCAGACCTGGCTTCCATCTGGACGTTTGTGATTGCTCGAGGCTTGCCGCTGTTCACTAAACAATTCCCATCTGACGCAGCCTAGCTTTCCCATGGTGCCATGATGCATTATCCACGGTCCAGTGAACTTGGTGTTGCTCGAGCAAAGAACAAATGTCAAAAAATGTTTCTGGCAGCGTTGGTTCCCGACACCATGGGCTATCTCCCATTAATTTGCCGCTCATGTCTTTGTTTGCTATCCTGCATGACACCCTCCCGTCTGAACCCTGGCAAAAAGCAGCCTCATCTCAACTGTTTGCTCGTTTTCTCTTCTCTCTAAACTATGCGCACGCCGTATCAGGTTTATCCATTACACCACCGCACCTCGCCTAATCCCGGCCCTGGCGCAGACATCAGTCCATGAGTCTCGACCGAAAATAGCCCTTTGCCAGAATAACAACCCAAGCCGTCACTCCGCTTCTTTCTGCAGGGACTCCTTCTGTCTCTCACGGGTCTCATCCCCTACAAATGTGACACATCAGCATACCACTGCTCTGCTCTGCCTGTTCTATCCACTATCCACGACGCTTGCGCCGTGCTCCAGAGCGCATTCCCCATGACATGATATCGGCTTTTGTCAACTTTGCCATGGTCGCCTGACAGTCCCAGGATTGCCCGTCACAAAACAAAAAGGTAAATGACGCTAAGAGTCAAAGCTATCACCCAACTACCTCAATAGCGTCTATTTTCTGTCACAAATATCCGCCCATTTACTTCAGTCGTTCATCAGATCATCGCAAAGCCACATGCCCATCTCTAGCCATGTTAATCCCATATCTCTTCTCGTGCTGTCTCATCCAAGTCACCACTGGCTTACCACCACCTGTGCCATTCTCCAATACCCAGCACAAAACGACGCCCATCATCTTTGCCATTGCTCTCAGCACAACAAGCCCACCGCAACATCTTGTCCTATGCAACAAAGCCCACATCTCTTCCACCAACGCGCACACCGTCCCGTCAACACCTTCCACTACCCCTCACCAAGCCCAAGCAAGCCGCCTTCACCCAGTCTAGACCCTTCCTAGATAAGTCCTCAGCGCCATTTTACAACCGCAACTTGAGTGAAAGCTGAAAGTGATTGCGAGCGATGTTCTACTTCAGACCCAAAAGACTTGGCTGTCTTCGCAGGATCCGTCGATTCCGCTGTGTACAAAACAGCAACGCCACGTGGGCGAACCCTCGCTGCGTTGTCTCGTTTAATCGAGCCAGTGGACGTGGCTGTCCATTCCAACTAGACTCTACTAGGGAGCACATCAGACCACCGTACAGTACGTTTCAGGTCGCCGTCCTCCCAGCCTAGACTTGATTTTGCATCGTGATATTGTCTTTGTTTGGCGTGCTTTTGACAGCTTTTGACATTTCAGCTGTACTACATTTCGGCCTTTGCCCCGACTATCCACCCACCCCCTCCAAGTGCTGCCCACCCTAGCTGAGATATCACCACACCACTATATTCCCGTCATGATAAGGATCAATACTGGTTGCTTAATTTAATATAATCTTTTAAATCTTTTTTTGATATCAATGATGATCCATCGGGGTCCCCATGTCCATGTCATCTCACTTGTCCGAACCCTCGGTATTGGATGGACCCTTGATCGTCACGGCGGCGGGGTTCAATTTCAACTTCAGCTCTCCACCACAGCAAACCCTTTACTCCATGCAGCAACAACAACTTTTTCCTCTAGTTCGTATATCTCATCTCTGTCTTAAGCGAACCCTCCGCTACAACCTGCTTTCACATGCTTTTTTTGTTCTTGAAATTTCAAATCTCATTGACGCGTCTTCTCTCCTCCTTGAGCTTCAGCAGCTTCTCCAAAGCCTCCTGCACGGGAATCAAGTCACCCTTGGTCTGCGTGGCTTGGTTATCGCGGTTACGGATGTTGACCGTGCGTGATTTCTCTTCTTCGGCGCCGACGACTAGAAAAAAAAAAGGTGACACATCAGTTAGCCATGTTTTCTTGCTTCTCCCCAATATGTGCTGCATAAGTGCAGTTGTTATGACGGCCGCCACGCCCATTCCATCCCCCCTCTCTCTCCCTGTGATGTCTTTGACCACCATTGAAGTTTTAAATTTGGTATTGGTTTTTTTTGGCGGCTAATCAGGATAAAAAGACATTTGAGAGGGGGAAGGGGGGAGGAGGGCGGGAGGAAAACGGTTCTAGAATCGCAATAGGTCATCAGCCACACTTACCAAAGATAAAGTTGTATTGTTCGAGTTGGCCCGTGCGAATCTTCTTCTGGAAGGTGTTGGCGCTCAAGTCGACATCGGCGTAGAGTCCGCTCTTCTTGAACATGGACTGCACGTCGAGGGCGTAGTCGTTGACGGCGGGCATGATGGGCACAATGAGCACTTGGCGAGGGCTCAGCCAGAAGGGCCACTTGCCGGCAAAATGCTCAGTGAGGATGGCAATGACACGCTCCAAGCTGCCGAGGACGGCACGGTGAATCATGACGGGGCGGGCGTAACCCGCGGGCAGGTCTGGGTCGTCGTTGTTTTTGGCGGCCGCGCTCTCGTCCTTGGCGGCGAGGTAGCGAAGCTTGAAGCGGTTGGGCAGGTTGAAGTCGAGCTGGATGGTACCGCACTGGAAGCTGCGGCGGAGGGCATCGTAGACGGTGATGTCGATCTTGGGACCGTAGAAGGCTCCGTCTCCGGGGTTCTCGGCCCATGAGCCGTTGGTCTTCTCGGCAAAGGCATCGAGAGACTCCTTGAGCTTGGCTTCGGCCAGGTCCCAGACCTTGATGTCGCCGATGAAGCCCTCGGGACGCGTGGAGAGGAGGAGCTTGAATTCGAAGCCGAATAGGCCGTAGACCGAGTTGAGGAAGTCGAAGCATCCGTCCATTTCTTCGCGGATCTACAGTGAGTAGGGTAGTTAGTAACTGGTTCCGAAGTGACTTTGTTGTAGAGGCAGCAACATACCTGGTCAATCGTGCAGAAAATGTGAGCATCGTCCTGCTGGAAACGACGTACACGGGTAAGACCCGTCAAGGCACCAGAGAACTCATTACGATGCAAGACACCAAAGTCGGCCATTCTCCAGGGCAGATCTCTGTAGTTGACATCCTGGTGAGCAAAGATCTTGCAGTGGCCAGGGCAGTTCATGGGCTTCAGGCCAAACTGCTCCTTCTCAACCTCAAACAAGAACATGCCGTCGGCATAGTGTTCCCAATGTCCTGACGTCTTCCACAAATCCGACTTGTACATGTTGGGCGTAATGACTTCTTCGAAGCCACGCTTTCTGTACTCGGATTTTTGCAGGTCCAAAAGAGCATTGTAGATACGGGCACCGTGAGGCAAGAAGAAACAACTGCCAGGAGATACTTCGTCGAAAAAGAAGAGCTTCTGATCTTGACCGATCTTGCGGTGATTGCGCTTGGCGGCTTCAGCAAGGAAGGTCTTGTGTGCCTCGAGAGCCTTCTTGTCGGGGAATGAGACACCAGAGATACGCTGGACGGACTCGTTCTTGGCATCACCGAGCCAGTAGGCAGCAGAGTTCTACAACGGTGACGTTAGTGGGTTCCAGCTAAACCAAAAAAGTCAATTGGGCAACGGCTTACCTTGAGAACGGCGAAAGCCTTGATGTTACCAGTGGTGGGGACGTGAGGACCACGGCACAAATCGATCAAAGGACCGCAGCGGTAAACCGTGCTGAGAGTGCCGTCGGGTACACGTTGGTTGATGAAGTACTCCTTGTATTTGCTGTACTTGAACATCTCAAGAAGTTCATCTTTGGTCATCTCGAGACGCTCGAAAGGCTGCTTCTCCTTGATGATGGCGCCTGAGAGCGTCTCAAGGGCCTTCTTATCGTCTTCAGTAATAACTTGACTGCGTTTAAATGATTAGCATGCCATCGTAAGGCACCATATGCCAAGCATAAACTCACCCTTCCATGTTGGCCATGTCGTAGTAGAAACCGGGGGGGTTCTCCGTGGGGGGACCGTTGCAAAGATAACATCCAAAGCGCTTCTCGGCAGCCTCACCGAGAACGTGGGCAGACGAGTGCCAGAAAACCTTCTTACCTGACCAGATGTTAGCTTCTCGTCCCAAAACCAATGCCAATTCTGTCATCAATCCAACATACCCTCGGGGTGGTCGAAGTCGAGGAACTCGAGTTTGCAGTCCTTCTCCAATGGTCTCGTGAGATCCCAGAGCTCGCCATCTACCAATGCGATGACCGTGCGCTCGAGTAATGACTTGCTGATTCCCTTGACGATGACAAGCGGCGTGGTCTCCCAGGATTGAGCCTTGACCTCGCTGCCATTGGGCAGGGTGACGGTGATTTCCTCGCGGGGCTTGGCTATTGTCGCAGACAAAACATGTCAGTTATGTATTTTCTTTCGATAAGGTCTCGCTGATGCAGATATAAACTACACACCAGCAATTTCGGCATCGCGCTTAGCCTTGATCTTGTCGAAGATATCAAGACGGTGTTGAATGAACTCGGGCTTCTCTGCGAGCTAGTGACACTCTTTTGTTAGCCTGCTATCCCACCATTTCAACAACGGGTACAAAAGCCCCATCGACAACGCTCGCAGCTCACCTCGAGACCAGCATTCTTTCCGCCCTTGGCGGGCTTCTCTTTGGCGGGCTTTGCCTTGCCTTCCTTGGGACGGACCGGCAAGTCTGAAGCCGCTGCGCCGTCGACAGGCTTTGCGGCGGGTACCTGGTCAGCCATGGTGTATGTGCAGTGTCGGGGTGTGTTGGAGTGTTGAATTGAGTATCGGTTCTTTGTTGGTGGGTATCGATTTGATGCAGCAATGACAGAATTTAGTTCCAAAACAACTCTGCTGTCTCTCTGGTTCGTCGTCTGCTTCTTGATTTTCTTGCCCTTCACCGTTCGGAGGGGCACAAATACCCTTTTTTAGGAGGGGTCGAACGAGGTGGGGTTGAGTCACAGTTGGCGCTGCGGTGAATCTTCGGAGAGTTAACGAGTCACAACAGTCGCAACAGTGGTGTGATGTACACTGCCTCGTAAAGCGCAGCGAATGGATAAATTGCTAATTTGAAAATACTACGAGTGGTATGTGACTGAAACTAGGATGCTGACGGTATGCATCGATTTAATTTCCGTCATCTGTTGGATTATTCGATGCAAATGAATCATATAGCCGACACCGGTCAAGCACCTCGAGGGAGACGAGGAGCTGTCACAGCAATGCCTCGACAACACATGGCACAGTCATTTCAGCTTGGTCATATCGAAACTTAAAAAGTCATATGTGTCTGATTTGATTGCTCATCGAGGAAGCCGTCTAATGTTGTATGTACAGAGTGCCCGCCGTATTCCCAATCTAGTCATTAACCCCATATTCATCATAAGCAATAGCCACCAAAAGACCATTCATTTCGTATCTCGTAAATGATTATTGAACTGGGTTGTAAAATCCAAACTGATTTGTTGGGTCATACTGCTGCTTCAGCGCTCTCAGCTTCGTCAGTCTCGAAGGGTCGCGTCCGTAAACCTCGGGCTTGGACTCGTTGCCCATGGCATAATTGACATAGGTGTGTGCAGGGTCACATCGGTTGCGGATCGCCTTCTGCATTCTCAATCCGTAATCGCTAGCCTTGGCTCTGTTGGCAGCATCGTCTCCCTTCCACCAAAGCATGGGTGAAGTCAGGATGTGGAAGTGACGCTCCTCGGGGGCGACGGCATTCTCAGTCTCCGGAACAGCACGAACTCCCTTGCGACCATATGACTCCAGTAGCCAAGCAGCAGTTGCAAACGTCTTGTCAGAGGTGAGCTCGTCGAAGAGCGCGTAACCCTTGCGCATCAGGTTAGGCCTCCAGCGGTCGAAGGAGTTGGGGAATCCCAAAATGTTCTGGTTCTTGCGGCATACATCGCTGTTTTTACCGAAACCACCAACCTCAAATAGGTCACCCCAAGCAATGCCTTTGGTGGTCTGGTCATAGCCTGGTCCAAGCTTGCGGAAGGCTGCCGCATAGGCCGCTACAGCAGTGTTGCCCGTTTCATAAATGAGTTGAAGGTTGAGAACGGCCTATCATAGGTCAGTAAACGAAAACAAAAGAAAAATGAGATGCGAAAATAGACTTACGTGCTTGGTATCTACTTGCTCGTTTCGGTTCATGACTCCATTCATAACAAGCATTCCGGGGTCAGGGTATTGGTCCTCCAGCTTGTTCCATGTGCTAAAGAAACGCTCCAACTTGTCTTGGGTGAAACTCAAAGCAATCATATTCCACGTCTTCTCAACGTCATACGTCTTCAGATCATAGCTTGTAACAATACCAAAGTTGTGTCCAGCACCACGCACAGCCCAAAACAGATCCTTGTTCTCCGTAGCGGATGCCGTGACGGCAGTTCCGTTAGCTAGCACGACACGAGCCGAGACAAGGTTATCTGCAGCGAAGCCGTGACGGCCCTGGAGCATGCTATGTCCACCGCCTAGGAGGGGACCAATTCCAGAAGTGCATTCGCAGATTCCAGTGACTAGAAGAGGATTTTAGTCAGCATTTGTACGGCAGCCTGGCGGCTGATGGATAACGAACCAGCTTGCTTGTTGTCCTTGAACAGAGCGGCGGTGATTTCCCACTGCAGAGCACCTCCACCAACATGGGCGGATTTTCCATCCTTGTTGATAGTTGTGCTGTTCAACTTGCGCAGGTTGATTTGGATGCCGTCGTGCAGCTTGGCCAACGATGTCGGCCATCCGTGCGTTCCCGATACGGCGAGGAAGGGTGTATTCTTCTTGTTTGCATATTGAATCTACAAACTGATTAGCGAAAACCGTTGTACACGGCAAAAAGGCAAATAGCCTAAATGAAAGCAAGGGCAGCTGAGGCGCCATACAGTTGTCTGAACATCAGCCTCACTGGCAACTTCGACTATAGCAGCATATCCCGGTGCAATGCGAGGCGTGGAGGCACGAATTTGTAAAGCTTGGCCTTCGGGGCTCGAAGGTAGGACTATGCTTGCACCCTTTGACAGCATTGGCCCTAGTTCCTTGATAATGGTGTTGCCATCGGTTCCAGCAGCATCCGGCTTGCTAGGCGAGGTCTGGCCGGACACGACGGCAAGTTGCGCCAGCAACTGGGCGCCTAGCGTAAAGAACTTCATATTTTCGCAATAGTTGTTTGACAGGAAGTTGACGACGGGTGAAGGCGCAAGAAAGGATGGCGAGGCCGTAAGCTTAATAAGGAACTCGGATGATGGAAAGACAGATAACGCCACGAGCAGAAACAAAACCATAAGGGCAATAATAATCATGATCCAGGCTAGAAGCATTGCCCGCCGTGGAGCCCGGAGGCTCACTTGGTCGCGAATAGCGAGAGGCATTGGCCAGCAATTTGCATTACTAGCTTCTTGCATGGCTGGTCTTTCCCTAAAGCGATCAGCAACTCCGCCAGCCTGTCGCCACTTTCCGTCATATGCCATTATTTTTAACAAATTTATCCATTAATTGAGGATAAAGGGAGAGGGCGAGGATGCAGAGGAGGAGGCTGAAGCATCTTCCCTGGGAAGGATTGGAGGTTCAGGTGTGTGTCTTCAAGCTACGAGGTTGTTGTTGTGCGCTTGTGTTTCATTTTCAATCTTTGTGGCTGGAAAGCTTTACTCCTCCCTTCCCGATCTTGGACGGCTACAGCCGTGGTGCGTCAGTCTACTGCACCCAAGACACCTAGCCATCTTCCAAATAGGAAACTGAATCGAATGTCTCTGAGACACAGTCAATTTGGCTCTGTGCTCTTGCATTTGGTCTAATCGATGCCCCCCATGTCGAGGGCTTCGCATGCTCCGTGCAGTGTTCCCTGGTATGCCTGATCAGTCATGTCCTGCGGCGCGTGGCCGTCGAACCCTGTAAGTGATCATTTGAGCCACGAGGGCATGCGCTGAACGAGGTATTTCCTGACCCACTGCAGCTCACAATTTAGCCAAATCAACTACAGGCACTAGTCTCCACGGAGGCTAGCGGCGAGCCAATGGGTGTGGTGCAGTGTTCCAGTTCTCTTCCATAGAACCTTGGCAATCAAATCTCCCAGACGCTGGCCCAAAGGCGACGAGCGCGAGGTCCTTCGGAGCCTTCTGCTCCGGCAAGCCACTGATGCACGACCGGGAACTTTGGGCTGTTGCCATTATATATCCTTCTCGCTTGGTTTGCCATGCGATGTAATGCCACGGCTCGCTGATCTACAGAGCTTTCACACCACTTTGTCTTGCAACTCCAACCCTGTGCCAATCATTGCCAATTCAACACTCATTCATATATTGTGAGCGTTCTCAGACAGACGGACGCTAAGGCACCAAGATGACAAGCAATTCTCTGCAAACGTTGTTCAGGAGGGGCAATGCTTCTTGGGTTTTCTGACGAGAAGCCTAGCAATTCTGATTTTTGCTTTCATTTTATTTTTTTGGAAATTTTAGTGCGATGTTTCACAAAGAGCTCAAAGATGAGGACTCCAGGATTGGAAAGGAAGCTCCTGAAGGATTCAAACTTTTTCGGCATAGTTTGATGGGGAAGCGAAAGTCCCCTTAGGAATGTCCGCCACTTCTCATTTGACTTCTGCAGATGGACGTTTGCTAGCTTCCCTGCTAGCATGAAGCTCTCTGATGCCTAGCAACACGGTGATTATCCCTCATCATCGGCGACTTATACCACCGGAAAGCGAAAGCCATTTGTGCTACTGAGTCAAGCCCTGGACGAAAAGACACAACTCTCATGTGTCAACTAATAACGCCTGTCTCACGTTTGCCCAATGTTCAAAACTGACGGGCTCGAAATTCAGCAGACTGAGCTCTCTGGCTCACCCATTGCCTCCCACACGGGTAACATCGTGCCAGAAAGCCCCCGACTTTCCGCCACAACCAGCAGGATGCACTGACCGTGTAGTGTCCAGGGTGCCCCCGACCAGTTTACACATCACTTGCTAGTCCAGTACTAGTTCAAGACTTCCCATGCAACCGTACCAGGCACATCCTTCCCCCCCTAGCGCAGCAATTGTGCGAGTTTAGCAGTGCGCCTTCTGAAGAAGGCGGCAGCTCCGGCGCTGCATCCAGCGCTAAGTGTAGAAAGGTCTCACTGAACTACAGGCTAGTGGTTACGGGAGTCGAAACAAAAAAGGGGCCAGAGAGCTAGCCCTAGAAGCCCTGTATTCAGCTTCCTTGACCTGAAAATCCACCGTGGCAGCCTGCTGCAGCGCTGTATGCGGAATGGTACAGGAGATCCCGAGAAGTGTGAAGGCTTATCCGCCAAATATCTAGATCCTAAGCCCCCCCGCCGTGAGCAATTCCCGAAGTCTTGCGATCGGTAAGCTCAACAAATTACTCTCGAATTGTCGCTCCATCATCATTCAATATTGCTCGAACCAAACGGACAGTGGAATGGCCAATTACAATCTGGTCACTCGGTCGCCGTGAAAAGCTTTGCGACTTAGCTCGATGCTTCTCCCGTGAAGATCAATCATCGTCTTGACTCTTAAGCTAATAAGGGCGGCTGACCTGCCGCCCCTCCACCAACGACGCCATGGCGATGTCCTCGTTTGCCATTGAGGTGTGGGCGAAGTATGCGGTAGCTGTGGCGATTATGACTATTCGATTCATCACGAGATGGAAAATGATTGGCTGGCGCAACTTTGACGGCACGGATTTCTGGTGTGTCGTCGCCGCGGTACGTTCTCTCGCTTCCACGGTCGCGTGTGAAAATGCTAACGTGCTTGACTTGCCTCGCAGTCTCTGTATACAATTGTGTCGACATGCGATTATCTTCTCAGTACACGTTTGTCTATCCATCCTCTTTCGCAAGCCACTGCGACGGACATCACTTCGGTGCTAATAGTCTCTCAGCGAATTACCCAACCAATATCGGACTCAATAAGGAAACTGCAATGCAGGTGCCTGACGACAAGGTACCGCTCCTCGTGCGAGGGTCAAAGATTGCGCATTTCTCATGGACCATGTATATCTGCATGATTTTCGCATTCAAAGGCGTCATGCTCTGTCTCTTTCGCAAAGTCGGGTATGTCGAAATGCTCACGTTCAGATTATTGCCAGTTGCTAACACTTTTTCTAGTACGGACATCTGGCGACAAGAGCTATTGGTTCGAATCACATCAATTACAGTAATCTGTTCATGGATTGCCTCAGTCCTCACACATTTATTCACTTGTCACCCAATGCAGAAGCATTGGCAAGTCAAGCCATACCCTGGTGGTGAGTTTGCTTCCTCTCCATCACAGATAGCATGTCATTTAACAAGTATCTAGTATTATGCACTCAGCGGCCTCAAAACTATTATGTGGCCGGTATCCTCAACATGCTGTATGTCCTTTTCCCATCAAACCCCAAACAACATCTCAAACTAATTTGTCTTCAGTACCGACGCCATGATCATTGCCATCCCCATGCCAATGCTATTCCAGCTTCAAGTCCGCCTCCGCCGCAAAATTGCACTCGCCCTCCTCTTCTCCTCTGGAATCTTCATCATCCTATGCAGTGTTCTGCGCACCATCTACTCCCTATCCAAGATCTCCGACCAAGAGACCGCAGAAGCCTGGGCCGGCCGCGAAGGCTTCGTGTCCATGATTGTGGTATCAGCACCAGGTCTCTGGCCCTTACTCCGCAACTCACGCTGGTTTGACCCATCCTACAAACAAAAATACAAGGGATCAGGCAATAGCAATCGCTGGCGCGGGCCCTTGAGTTCAATCAAGTGGCCATCGGCAGGTAGTCGACGCAAGCGAGACCCCCTGGACACAGACTACATAGAGGACGGATATCAGCTGTCATCGTCGCCGCCAAGTCGCGGTGCAGACAAGTTTGCTGAGCGTCAAGAAAGAGAAAGTGAAGAGCACATTGTCAGTGCGACCAAGGTTGTGGATGGAGAGGAAAACGCAGCCCCTATTACAGTAACGACAGAATACTCTGTTCAGCATGAACGGGTAGGCAAAACAGCAGCCACATCGATAGCGATGGGAAACATACGGCGTCCGGATTGGTAGTTCTTTTTGGTGTTTTTTTAATGAGGTAGCAAGCGATGATTTAGTGATTGACGTATATGCATCACCATATGCATTAACAAATGCATTCAATATATATGAGTATATTTCCATAAATTCAAGGGTATCATGATGTAACTCCAACCAATGCCACATAGTATACACTGCCAACTCTGCACTCTGCGTCATCTCTACAATCCATATCTCGTCACACACTCCTCCCGATGCATCTCCAAACACTCCAGAGCACAAACCCTCGTCCCGCACTTCATACACCTCACCCTCCCCCAATAGCCACAAACCTCACAAAACACCCTCGTCGGATACGTCCCGTCCAGCTCCCCCGTTGCCTCGCCATAGCTCAACTGCGGCCTATTCAACAACTTCTTCATCTCCTCATCCGTCGGCATCGGCGGCACCTTTGAAATCAACAACGGATCCAAATCCCCCGGGTGCGCCAACGGCGGCGGCCTATACGACTGCGTAAACAGCGTATACGTCGGCATCACCTCTTTCTTCTTCTTCTCTTCTTCTTCGTCCTTGGCCTTCTTTCTTGGTGGCGGCGCCTGCTCCGCCAAGGCCTGTAGTGCTAAGAAATCGTCCAGGTGGTTCGCAAACGTCTTTTGGGACTGCAGGATCTTGCGCACGTTGGGGGTGTGCTTCTTGGTCGTCGAGTTCCTGGGCGGTGCGGTGATGCTGTTGTCGCGTGACCAGTCCCGGTCGAGGGCTTCTACTTCTTTGCGGGTTTTGGTCTCTTGACGCGCAGCGAGGGCTTCGAGGGTCAAGCCGCCGCCGGGGGCGTTGCGTGCGCGTTTGCGGTTCGTCGGTTGGGATTGTTGCGCCCCGGCGGCGGCGGCGGCGGCGATGCGCGTGTCGGGCACGTAGGCCCATCCTGGGGCGGAGGTTGTTTTGGCGCTGGCGAGCTCAATGACGCCAAAGTTGTTCATTTTGACGCCCCGTGTGTGTGAAGTGCAGTTGAAGAGATGTAGTTGGAAGAAATGTAGGCTTGTAAAATATGTAGACACTGGTGTAGGTAGTTGATGTCGCGCGCCCCGAAATTATCCGCCACAGGGAGCTCTCGGCACTAAAAGCTTCCCACCCCCATCCAAATCCGCTCATCACCTCGTCACTCTCCCTCACCAAAACCCCCCAGCATCAATCCCACCAAACCAAACCCAACACAGCCCATGATGCCCATTTCTCGAGTCCTACCTGCCGTCGGCCGCGTCGCCGGACGCAGCAGCTTCCACACCACCGCGCGCCGCTTGGCCGATTCTCCCCTGCCGGCCAAGAAGCCCGTAGGCGCTTTCCGCGGAGGGTAAGCCACCTGGAACACAACCTAACCTCTGGCGCAATTGGATCAGACCAATATGCGATTTGGCATTGTGCTAATTACTACTCTACAGTCTCTTCGGTTTCCTCCTCGGCTCCGTGGCTGCCGGCAGCAGTGTCTACACCTACCTGTTGCAGGAGTACAAGACCTCCAACGACCTCCTCACCGAAGACATTTACGTACGTCCACTCCTATCGAATCCACAACAGCAGCGCCATTCTCTGCGACGCATTGATGCAGACTCGAAAAGAAATGTAGCTGTTAAAAGACGAAAACTAACCATGCACAGACTCTCCAAGCTTCCGTTACCCGATTGACCAACTACGTCAAGAGCCTCGAGCAAATAGCACAGGAGAAGAAGAAATAAAGCAAAAACGTGTTAGGTTGGGTGCACAAGCGGACTGGGACGGGCGAGACGGACTATTACTATTCTGTTCGTTGCTGGTTGTCGAAAAAAAAGTAGCTCTGTAACAATAATGACGATTTCACAAACACTATGATTCTGGGTGCAGCTATAATACAGCTCTTGTGAAGAATATGTTCAAGTAATGCATTACTTCACATTCACAGATTGCCATTTACCGGTACCAATTACCAATTGCATGTTTAAAAAGGTAGGATACATGTCTATTAAGACGATACTAATAACCGTGGTACTCAAGCTACTAACCCGTAAATCCACAAACCATAAACTCATAAATGGACATTCTTTTACTTTTTAACTAGTACAGCAAGTTTACAGCTCATCGTGATCCTCCTCAGCCTTCTCCTCAGCCTTTTCTTCGGCCTTCTCAGCCTCCTCGGAAGCAGCGGGGGCAGCCTCCTCGGTGCCCTCAGCCTTGATGGAGATGCCGGCCTTGTACTTGCCCTTCTCCTCAATGAACTTGACGAGGTCCTCGACGGTGCGGGCACCCTCGTAGGTGACGGGGTTCTTCTTGTCACCAGCGGGGAAGAGCTTGATGGTAGGGAAGCCCTGGATCTCATCGGGGACATCGTTGGCAGTAGCGTCAACCTTGGCAATGACAACCTTGTCCTTGAACTCAGAGTTGGCGTACTGGGTGCCGAGGTCGTCGTACTTGGGGGCCAGAGCCTTGCAGTGACCGCACCAGGGGGCGTAGAACTCGACGAGGACATCCTTCTTGTCGTCGAGGACAACGTCATCGTAGTTCTTGGCGACAACAATGGTAACGGGGCCGTCCTGGGACTCGGGAATGGGCTCAGACTTGATGCTAGGCTCAATCTTGCCGGCAACAAAGTCCTTGAGGAACTTGGCGATGTTGTCAGCGGTCAGCTCCTTCTCCTGGTCAAAGGGGAACTTCTGGTTCTTCTGGATCTCTTGGATGGCGAAAGAGGGGAACTTGTCGGTCTTGAGGTTCAGGTTGGCGGCGTGAGCACCGAAGGTCTTGGCGTCAATGACACCAATGTTGACCTTGCCCTTGTACTTCTCAGCGACGGACTTGAGAGAGTCGGAAAGCTCCTTGCGCTCCTCAGCGGTCTCAGAGAAGATGTAACCAAGAGGGATACCGGCGGACATGTAGTCAGCGTAGGTCTCGGGGCCAATCTCGCCAATCAGGGGAGTGGCAGCAGTCTTGGCGAACTCCTTGATGGCGTCGGCGTCGAACTTCTTGCCAGGGTAGACAGTCTTGCCCTCATCGAAGTTCTTGTAGAGAACGATGGCGGGGGCCTTGACGCCCTCAGCCTCGGCGACGGCGGCGTCGTTGACACCACCGAAGAGGTAGCTGTTGCGGAGAGACTCGGCAACGGCTGTGTAGGTCTCGTTGGAGGCCTTGTCGTCAGCGGCAATGTAGGCAACGAGGACGACGTTGTCGGCGGTCTTGAAGTCCTCAAGGGTATCCTTGGTCAGGACGGAGACGGCGGGCAGGGACTGCTTAACCATGTAGGAAGAGATGCTGGAGGGCGCCAAAAGTTAGCTTTGTGGATTCGATTTTCGGCCGATTCAGCCAGGGGAGGCAACTTACGCAGCGGCCTTGCGCTGGCCAGCGTAGGGAGTGACGTTCTCAAGGCCACGGAAGACCTTGAGGGTAGGGTAACCCTCAACACCGTGGTCCTTGCAGAGGTCAGCCTCCTCAGTGCAGTCAATCTTGGCGAGCTTGATGTTCTTCTCCTTCAAGGAGGTAGCAGCCTCCTCGTACTCGGGGGCGAGGGCCTTGCAGTGGCCGCACCAGGGAGCGAAGACTGGAGAAGGGCAAAGTCAGCACACGGTTCGATTGCGTCAAGGTTTTTTGAACTGTGACAAAAACTTACACTCAGCGAGGACAAGGTCGTTCTCCTTGACAAAGTCGTTGAAGGTGTCCTTGGTGAGCTGGGCGACATCAGACTCAGCAGTGGCAACACCGGCCATGGCAGCCAAAAGGCTGAGAGCGAGACGCTTTTGTTGCATTGTGAATGTGTAGAGAAACTGCAAAGAGGAAGGGGGGTATATGGGAAGATGGAAAAAAAAGGGAAGGAGAATGAAGAGGAGAGAAAGAAACAGAGATCCTGAACTTTTTTTGGTCCGATGGATAAGTGTTATAGTAATGGAGGGAAGACAGCGAGGCTGGACTGTGGGGAAACAATTGAACAAGTGTCCCTTTCCCAGGCGTGGCCAGGAACCAGAGGAACCAGAGGAACCAGAGGCTCCGAGAGGCACCAGAGCACACCACAGCCCAGAGCAGCGCCCACCCTGAATTTCTGATTCAGCCATTCGGGTGGCGGAATACCAGGACCAGCAGCAGGGGGAGACGCTAAGAGTGCGCTGACCTGACCCCTCCTCCACTCTTTTTTGGGGGCTGCTTTTGGCGCTGGGTACGCTGGAGATACAACATTTGGGGGAGAGGTACCTAGAGTGAACCCCGCCAGGTGAGGCTCTGCGGGCTCCAGCACAAGTAGTACAAGTAGCTTCCCCCATCACTGGAGTACCCCTCAAGTCTCGCACTGGCTCTTGGCCAAGCTTGCTTTTTGCTGCTTACCCTGACAAATCCACTTAGCGGTACCAATTATAGGTGGTACATCCAGGTCAGTGAGAGACATACAGCGCTCTGCAGTCCGCTACTGTCCTGGTGCAGTTTCCTGAGCAAGGCATGGCAAGTAGCGTCGCAGTGGCATGGACATTGCTGCTTCTTTTGCCCCCTACGAGATTCTGATTAATGCCACCATTCAAAAGACAAATTGTCCGAAGCTAAACCAAAGCCCATTGACGAGCTAAAATATTTATAATTCCCAACGCTATCCGCCGACTCCGTCACCATCGCCTGGACCGTACCTATTCTGTAGTTTATTAAGGCGTCAAATTGTAGATGATTTGTCCTTTCAGCCTGTCTAACTGAAACCTCGTTCAACACGCCCGCACATCCATAGGCAAACTCACCGAGCTGCGCCTCATATATCTTTTGTGAATAATCATTTACTGAGCCAATGTGGAAACCATAGATGATCGCATCGCATATGTACCAGTTGGTGTCATGGAACGGGCAATTATACACAATACGTGGCTTTATCTATGCTGCATCTCACTCTCAGCCGTACAGCCAAGGCTGAAACCTAAATTGCACGATCACATCTCAACAACCATGTAATTAATTGGCAAAGCACTGCATTCCTAAACTGGATAATCATCACTTCAGATATACAAATATGTCATCAAAGAACACGTATCCATTTTTCTAAAAAAAAATAATTCTACGCCCAACGCCCGGAAATGTATATCTGTTTTGCTTCCATATGCCCCATGTGCAGGGTAAGCACACATCTTACTCATTGATCTTCACGCCACGCAAAACGCGTCTCCCTCCACTCCCATTTAAACCCCAATTAATAATTCTCCGAATTAAAACTTGGATTCAAAATCGCGACGAGGCCCAGCACGATGGTACTGGTTAGGCCACTTCGCCTTGACCTTGGTCTCGTGCGCCGCACGCAGCACAAACTCAGGCTCTCTCAAGAACTGACGCGCCACCAGCGCATAGTCCGCTGAAGCATCAGGACCATCTTGAACGACGTCCTTGGCAAATTCGCCGTTGTTGATGAAGCCAACAGCTCCAATCTTGAGTTTCAACCCATCCTTCTGGATAGCTTGACGGATATGCTTAGCGAACTGCGTCTGGAAGGTTGGGCTAATCTTGATTTGCTGGTTGATGTTGTTGCCGCCGCTGCTCACATCGAGGACGTCGACGCCCAAGGCAGGGAGCTCCTTAGCGAAGCGCGTGGTGCTTTCCAGGTCCCAGGAAGGCTCGCCGGCGTATTCTACCCACTCGGTCGCGGAGAGACGGAGCCAGAGCGGCATGTCCTCGGGGATAACGGCGCGGACGGCCGCGATGACTTCTCGGGCGAAGCGGGTGCGGTTTTCGAAGCTGCCGCCGTATTCGTCGGTTCGTTGCTAGTGATATGTTAGCCTTTGTGTGCTTTTGCCAATTGCAATTTTGCAGTGGTGAGTATTGTTGAACTTACGTTGCTGAGGGGCGACAAGAAGCTGGAAATCAAGTAGCCGTGTGCACCATGAAGCTCAATGACATCAAAGCCAGCCTCGACGGCTCTCTTGGCCGTATCAGCAAACTTTTGTACAATCTCCTTGATGCCCTCCTTGGTAAGCTCTTTGGGAACAGCGTAACCATCGCCAAATGGAATGGCGCTCGCTCCACGAACATCCTCCGGCCAGCCGCCGACACTCTCGTCCGCCAAAGTCTTCTGGTGGCGTTCCGTCAACCAAGGCGCCAGCGTGCTAGCCTTGCGACCAGCATGCGCAATCTGAATGGCAGCCTTTGTATTTTGGCTATGAATGTAGTTGACTATGCGCTTGAGGGGCTCAATCTGCGAGTCCTGCCACAAGCCCGAGTCTTCAGGTGTAATGCGGCCCTGGGGCTCAACGGCAGTAGCTTCGACGAAGACCATCCCGGCACCATGGAGGGCCAATTGGCCCAGATGGACAAGGTGGAAGTCTGTCAAGTGCCCATTGTCGGCAGAGTACATGCACATGGGCGAGACTACGAAGCGGTTGTGCGTTTCGACCGAGCGGACTTTGAGGGGAGTGAACAGCGTGACGTCGGTTTGGTCGGTGCTGCCCGCGGGAGGTTCCTGAGCTGGCGTGTAGAACGGGACGCCAGGCGCGGCTTTGTTCTCGACTTTGAGGGAGCCCATGGTGTAGAATGGTCGTCGTGGTGTTGTATGACGGAGGCAATTGAGTAGTGGTCTTGACGAGGATGTAATTATTCGGGATCGGAGTGTGGCCATCAAGTTTTATTTATGCTGCCAGCCGGGTGAATGCGTCAATTAAACTCGTGGGGAGCGTTTTGCGGTGCTTGGAAATAGTCGAGTAGGCTGTTTGGGTGGAGGGGTTCCTCGACTGCAATAGTGCGAATGACGTGACGGGCGTGATTGGATCTCACCCGGCGGGAATGGCACTGGACATTATGCAGCACAGCCTCGAAAAGAACAGATGCTGAATAATGGGAGATGATTTGTGGTATCGCGTTAAGGCTGTTGAGTTTTTAGCCGGGTCAATTGGAATTGTATTTCAAAGCAATTCCCATTACTAAACCCGCTGGAAATGGGGTCTTTTCTCGGGAGTAGCTCGGGGTGTTTTTTACTGCGAAATTGAACATGGTGATGGCTTCAACCTTGATGGAGTTGCCATTGTGATACTCGTTGTATCAGATTCTGAATGATATGATTGCTTCGAAACTTATTGATTAATATTTACCAGCTCACATCATCCATAAATAGGCCGTGGATTAAGTACTAGTCTACCAATCCTCGGCAGTGGCTAGCGCCATCAGATGCATTAGTTGATGCGGGGAAGCCAATCACCCTCCAAATCTGTACATCCTTCATCTACATGCTCATCTCACTTCTTGCATCAAGAACTGTCATTGCTTGTGTATAAATTATCGTCTATTGCGTTCTGTTCTACATCAGAATACATGTCGCCGTGACAACCAGACCAGTCATCAACCATCATGGCGACGACTGCGCTCTATCCATCTAAAAGTCTATGGTATATCAACCCGTCTTAGGGGCTTTATCAACAAAGGTGCTTTCGTCGAGCACGTCAAACAAACAAAGAAACATGTCGAAAAATGTCTAAAGTCTAAATCGATCGCTCGTTTTTTTTTGTTTTTGTTTTGCAGAGGCTTCCGCATCTATATCTTTACACCGGCTGCCAATTCCAGCTCTTTATTTGGACTCATCCCAGGTGGGCTTGAGGGTCCAGCGCTGGTTCTCAGAGCCCTCTGCAAAGGGAACACCGAGCTCAAAGAGACGGACAATGACGGCAGAGAAGTCCTTGAAGAACTCGTCGTTGGACTTGGCGTAGCGCTCGACGTGGGGCTTGAACTTCTTGTCCTGAACGAGGACCATGTCGGTGGGCAACATCATGAGGGTCTTGGTGGTCTTGTCCTCGTACTGCTTGGGGCCGTTCCACTTCTTCCACTGCCACTTCTCCTCGATCAGCAGGCGGAAGTAGTCGTTGGTCAGGACGGTGGGGGAGAAAGTCCAGGGACCGGTGAAGCCAGAGCGGTCAGTGTGGCAGCGGCCGAGGGCGTGGGCACCAGACAGAGCGACAATCTCTTGGTCGTTGAAGCCCATGCGGTAGAAGATGTTGCGGAGGTGGTCGGAGCCCTGGGTGGCGTCGGGCAGACGGCCGTCGGGGGTGCAAGCAACGGCCTCGCGGTCGCTACGGCCAGGACGGAAGGGGATGATGGGACCCTGCATCTCCTGGATGGCGGCGACGCCACCGAGGATCCAGAGATCGGAGTAGGTGAGCCAAGGGAACTTGGCCTTGACGGGCTCGAGGAAGTCGCGGGCGGCGAGCAGGCCGGCGTTGGCGCCGTGGTCGGACTCGGGGGCGAAGCGCATGGTGGCACCGTTGCTGCCACCAGTTCCGGTGGCCTTGTCAAAGGTGCCAGAGGCGTGCCAGGCGAGACGCAGCAGGACGGGACCGAAGCTGCCGTCGTCGTAGTCGTCCTTCTCCTCGAGGCGCGAGGCAATCTCGTTGTATACCTTCTGGTAGTCGGCCTGGGTAGGGTTGACAATCTTGGTAGAGGGGGCGGAGGGACTGCCGTTGGCGGACAGGAAGTAGTAACCCAGACCACCAGCGGCGGCAGCTCCAGTCAAGTACAACCAGGTGGAAGAGCCCTTCTGGGCCTGGGGCTGCTCAGAGGAATAGAAACGACGGCCCTGGGTGCGGAAAGCCTGGCGGGGAGCCGCCGCAGCAGCACGGGTGGCAATGCGAGCGAATTGGCGAGTGGCAGACATCTTTGCTGTCTTGGAAAGAGATAAAGACGTTAGCTCGTTTGCAAAATGGTGATGGTGGCGTTTGGCGATGGCGCAAAGTTTGGGTGTTGTGTTGGTGTTGCCCGATCGATTCAAGAGATATAAAACAGAAATACACTTACGATTCTTTTAAATAATCGAACACAACAATAGAAGATTAACAAAACAGAAAAGAAGAAACCAAAAGAAAAGGCAGTGAGAGGTGGGTTTGAGCTTTATTAATAAAAAAAAAGCCGAGGAGGGCGAGAATGACGAAAACGGGGCAACCCGCGCCGGCTACTTCTCTGTTCTGCAGTGTGAACAGTCCCTTACTCAAAACCGACTAATGTAATATTTTTTTTATTGCACCTAGCTGAATTTTTGCTTCGTTGCGGCCTCTCCACCATGTAATATGCCAGACGATACAAATTGGACCAACCTGACTGGATCACAGCTGTATGGATAAGACCCGCAGATGGGTCTTGGGTCGGGTCTTATCCATCAGGACAGGACTTTTCTGGGCTCTGACATGTTTAGAACTATTACGAAAGGGTAATTGGGGTCATCCGGGTAGCTAACTGTTTCTGGGGATTAGACGGCATGTCAAAAGGGTCGAGTGAAGAGATACATGGAAACGCGTAGATGAGTGGCTGTTGGGACAGGTTCACAGAAACATAGACGTGAGATGACAAAAGTAAAAAGAAATGCAAAGAGTAAAGAAAACGCTGAGTCAACTGAACGTTTCCGACATCGCCATTGAAATTTCTCCAAGCCGTTTCCTTTCCCTGCGCCCTATGGCGCCCGCCACCCGTGCATTCCATGCGCTTTTATCGCTGGCACATCTTCACGGTGCAAATTGATGCAATTTTTGTTATTAGCGTAGAAATTGCACAGTGCGCACGTGGCGACACCTCCCACCGCCGCTGGCCCATACAAATACAGTGCCGCCCTACAGTGCGTGTGCCTGGCTAGACGTCACCCGAAAGTCAGGCCATGCCCGCGGGCGGTTGTTCCGGGCCTCCGAGAGCGTGCGCTGCCCGTTTTAAAGGGCCCTATATATTCCGAGAGCTGCCGAGCCTGCCCCGACCTGCCGCATCGAGATGCCTTTGTGGCGTGTCTGGATGGCATGTCTTGATAGCATATCTACGCGGTACAGTTAATTAATTGCACATATGTATTGCCATTCAACTCTTTATTGGTTCCTTTACGGCCGTGTTGATTTTCCTGTTTTCTTTTTAATGTACATTACATCCACATTCCCTGATTCCTTCATTATCTTAGTTGAAATCAGCTGGCCCTTGAGCATCTGCGCTCGGTTCTGTGTGCGCCTCGTAAAATGACAAATATCTCGTTTCAGCCTTGCGTTGGCTGGCTTCGTCTAGCTCTCCCTGAGCTGCGTCTCCCTTGGCCGTCTTCTTGGTGACAGAGGTAGGACTACAAACAAACATAATTAGCAAAATGCGCAGAGTTCAGACTTTCACAAAAACCAAACTTACCCAAAGATCTCTCGATCAACTTGCAAAAACACCTTCATGGCGTCCTTGCCCCCCTGCTGTACCAGGTAGTTCATGTACACGAGCGCTAGCTCGCGTTTGGCCGCCGCTGACAACCTGCTCTTGCTTCGCATCTCGTCAAACACCTGCTTGAGCCGCACCGCTTGCTTATCCAGCGCCGCCGCATCTTGCGTCTGGCCGAGCTCAAACTGCAGCCATTTCTCCCAGAACAGGATACTATCCGCGTACGCTTGTGAGTTCTTGGTGAATACAGCGCGGGCCTCGTCCGCTGATCGCTTGCCGAGCCACACAAGCTGTGCCCACTCGCCAACCAACGCCGCCTTGGTGTACACATCCACTGCGGGAGCCTCGATGTACTCCTTGAGGGCTTTCACGGCTTCGTCAATTCCACCTTGGCGTCTTCGCAAGTTGGCTAGCGATACAATAACCTCGACGCAGTTTGGTAACGCCAGTAGGATTGAGCTGTGAATGTCTGCCGCAACATCCACACGCTCGCTGCTCTCCTCGAAATATGCCCATTGCAATCTGATGCCTGGTCTGCTGATGGGAACAAACATTGTGGATGCTCGAATGTAAATGTTTCGGACTTCTTCCTCTTTGCCATCCTGCGCCCCCATCCATCTGACATAACGGAACCAAAGGTCATCGTAGAAGGCGCATGATGTCAGGCAGCGCTCGTACAAGCACACGATCCTCTCATAGTCTCCCTCAGACTCCTCGAAATCGAGATATTTGCGCCAGTTTGCTAGCTGTGAGTGCTCAAGCTCTGTGACGTGAAAGTAGGGTCTCTTAATCTCCGATTCGTAGGTCCAGCGTTTCGTCACTTCGTTCTGTGTTGCGGTGAAAGTCTCATAGTACAGTGCATCAATCTTGGTGCGGACATCTCTCTCAATCTCAAGCTCAGGACGAGCTCCCCCTTCAGCTTGCACTTCCGATTGGAATCGTGCCAAAACATCAGCAGCCACGAGCTCTGTCAGCGGTCTGGAGTGAATCATGCCGCGGAATCGTTCGTAGTATCGCGCATACTGATGCATGGGTATGCGAATTATGCGTAGCAGGATATCGAATACCTGGTGTTGTGCGTCTTGGCGTTCCTCATATTCGATGTACTTGTCCCAGAAGGGGTGGGCAAGGAAGTCGAGACCAACGTATGCAGATCCTCGCTCGAAAAGCCTACAGTCATGTTAGTCTTGATTCACATCAAAGCGAGGGCGGAAGAGGAGAAGGGGGCGGGTATAATACACAGGAGGGCCATGTCAAACATGTGGTGGATGGATGAAGGAAGTAACAAGAAAGAACACGAAGGAGGAGTGGTGTCTGTGCCCACGAATCATCGTGACAAACGGGCCAGGGCGACATGACGAGATGCGCGAACAGGTATGGAAACAAGTCTGATACATCATGTAAGAGAGCATCCCAAAGAAGCAGGGCTCCGACAGGCAATTCTCACCAACAGACACGTTGACAGTGCCTCGTTAAGCTCGAGCGACTGGATGTCGCGAGTATCGTAGCAGCGATCGTAGGAAGTGCTGCTCTGAGTGGTAATGTTATGGGCAGGGGTGTTCTTATAGCCTAACTTACTCTCTCACGATTCGTGGATCGTGTGTCGTATCCATCGTAAATGCGCAGTAGTCTGTCCATAGATCCACGGAGTGTGTGATTGAGGCGCATCCGCGTTCGTACACCTGCAGGCTGTCAGCAACTGTTGCTAACCCCAATGTCGTTCTCTCGAGCAGAACATGCATACCATCTGTGCTGATTCGGGACCAGCAATATTAAACTCCATGTCGGCATATTTTTTCCAATATCCAAATAGCAGTGGAAACTTGAACAGGAATCGATCGAAAGCGTCACGGAACGTCGCAAGAGCTTGGGGACTGGAGTTTCGATTCAAGCCACCTTCTAGTGTTTCGCAAGCTTTGATGAGGTTCTCCCAGTTCTCGAAGCTGTCGGGATCGGCTTCCTAAAAAAAAAAAAAGGAAACGATTAGCTCTCCGTGACGAGCTGGCGCAAGCTTACAAACGGACTCACCACCAAGGCATTGTGTTTGCGCACCGACGCGTACTCCTCGTCGGAGCCGCCAAATGCACCGTAGTCGCTCATAACGCGGTTTGAAGAGATCTCGGTGACCAATAGATTCGTAACAATGCTGATAAGCTCTGCTTTGTTATGGATGTTGTGCAAGTGCGCGAGGCTGGTTCTCCAAACGAGATGCAAGTGCAGAAGGTTGGAGTTTGCAGGCTACCTTGTTTCTGGGCCTACTAGCTGGGTACATGGGTATGCACCGCCGATCCACCGCGCCAGAGGTACCACTTTCTGGGCGCTGCACAATGCTTAGTCACATTTTTTTTTTCTTGGGCTCCAGCACTGCTAATATTTATTTTCTGGGTTTGGAGGAAAAGGTTTCTTCTCTTCTTCATATTATAGGCTTATGATGATTCCCAATTATACAAAATATGATAGGAAGAGACTGAACGCTTTCCAATCGGAGAGCATGATCTCAATGACAAATCTGAAGCCACATTATTTTCTCTTTTTTAGTTCCTCTTTGTTTCGTTTCGGAGCTGCAGTCGAGGCAGCAAATATTTTCGTCTGTACCTGTACTCAACGACGACCGCTTACGCTGCCGTTTTACGCACCTGAACGCTATAAATATCGATGAGTTGGAAGTATTGAGAAGTGTGACATCCTGCTGAATATCGCTGGAACTCAATTCTGCTCTGGGACAGCGTCCCGTCAGTGTCAACATTGCGAGAGCAATTACAAACGGAGCATCGCCTTCGAATTACCAGCCGAGCTTTACATTCGATCCCTGCAGCAGGCCGCCAACATTCCAGGACGATTGATGAAAAATGTAGAAGTTTTAAACATGTACATGCGTGAATACCCGTAAACCAAGTAGCTTTTTACACCGTAGTGGCCTTGCCATGGTCTCCCGCAAAAGCCAGGCTCTGTCTCCGTCTGGCCGCCCAGTAAGTTGGCAGCTCGATAGTGGGGCTGCATCAACCAAGCTGTCGCTCTGCAACGCAGCCGACGTCATCTGCGTAGCTTCACCATCTCTTACGTCCAAGCCAAAATGATGCGTTTTCTCTGAATATCCGGGCTTCACGATACACAACTGCCATTCAGACAATGAAGTATCCACTCGACAACCAACTTGTGTAACCTCTTACGTCTCCATCTTCAATACCTGAACCCTCCGCCTCCAGATGCCGCCCAACTGAACACATGGATCATTCACAAGGCACGTGGAGTGCGCAGCCTCCCGCGCCGGACAAGTCCTGCGAGCTTTATATTCGAGACTCTCCCTTTCGATCGATAGCTATCGTGTCGTCTACACACGCCCTCATCCTCCGTTACAGCTCCTCGTCCGGCGAGTTCGCCCCCAATGGGTCACACAGTTCACTGCCCTCCATTAGGTCGCGTGGCGGCAATGGCGACTCCGTGGTGGATAAATGCATGGTAGAATTCACGCCTGTCACGGAAAAGCTTATGAGAGACTACCGAACGCTATCCCCACGACCGATCTATGGAACATTGGGACTTATTTCAGTGAACGGAGAGGTGTTCCTCTCAGTCATTGCCCATGCGACCCGCGCTGCTACAGTTCGTCCTGGAGAGACCGTTGAACGCATCCTAGGAGTGACATTCTACTGCTTAAGTAGCAGCGATTATGACGATGTGGTGCCATTGGAATCGATGGAGACGGACATTTCTGATGCCTCTTCAGTCTACAGCAGCTCTAGTACTTATGGTCAAGGACTCAGCCGGAGAGAGGTTGCCATGGAACATCCGTGCCACGAATTGAGGAAGCTCCTTAGCAATGGGTCTTTCTACTACAGTACTGACTTTGACATCACCAATCGACTGCAAGAAAGGTACAGTTTGTTCGCAGGACATGTCCTTTACAATGTCACTGACTGGGACCTAGGCCTATTAACTCTAGCTCCTTTGATATCGACAAGTTTAATCACAGCTTCTTGTGGAATTCGTATATGATTACGCCATTAGCTCAATTTCGCTCACGCTTGATGCCCCAAGAACGGGAGGCGTTGGATGCGTCTCGCATACTGACATCAGCAATTCGTGGATTTTGCAAGACAATGGTTATACCACAGAGCGCCTCGCCTCTCAAAAGCGCTCAGAGTAGCGGAAGAGCTGCATCTTTAACGCTCATATCTCGTCTTTCGTGTTTTCGTGCTGGCACACGCTTCAACGCCCGAGGCGTCGACGATGACGGCCACGTCGCCAACTTTGTTGAGTCAGAGACAACATTTTGGAGTCCCTCTGGCACATTATTTTCATATGCACAAGTCAGAGGTTCTGTTCCAATATTTTGGGAACAAGCTGCAGATTTGATCCCAGGTCGACAGAAGATTACAGTAACACGCGGACCAGACGCTACCCAGCCCACCTTGAACAAACATTTCGATGATCTCGAGCAAACCTACGGTGCAGTTCATGTAATCAATCTCTTGAGCGCGACCAAACCCGGTGAGGTTGAGATTAGCAGAGGATACATGACTGGAATTCGCAACTGTCCGCTTAGTCGACCGCACGATGGCGATTCTATGGACCATGTCCTGTTACGAGCTACGCATTACGACTTTCATGCCGAGACTAAGGGACCAGCGGGGTATGAAGCGGCCCGCGAAATTCGAAGATACATTGAAGACTCTGTTGATGGCTTTGCATATTTTCTTGCAGAAGAGGCTGACGATCCCACACTTACCAACCAAAGACGTGGAGAGCCACGACTCGTTGTTGTGTTGCAGCAAGAAGGAGTGTTTCGCACAAACTGTCTGGATTGCCTTGATCGGACAAATCTCATTCAGACCCTTATTTCACAGATGGCTATGGAAGCATTCTTGGGTCATCGGGGACAGAGAGCTTCGCCTGACTTTTGGATGCGACACTCAACGCTATGGGCCGACAATGGCGATTCATTATCGAAGATCTATGCAGGTACCGGTGCGTTGAAATCATCATTCACAAGACACGGCAAAATGTCCTTGGCCGGAGCTGTTGCCGACATGCGCAAATCTGTGCAGCGCATATATCACAACAATTTCATCGATCCTTCTCGACAAGTGACGATTGACATGCTTTTGGGCCGTTTGATAGGACAAGCTGCTGTACACCTGTTTGACCCTATTAGCGACCATGTATCAGTTGAGCTGAACCGACGCAATGATGAGTTCACATCCTTCGAGTCAATCAGCGTATGGGTCGGCACGTTTAACTTGAATGGCCGAACTGATGGTATTCGCGAGGACCTGTCACCTTGGCTTTTCCCGCCCCCAATTGAGCACGAACTTCCTGATATTTATGTCGTGGCATTCCAAGAAATTGTAGAATTAAGCCCACAGCAGATTATGAACAGCGACCCTACCAGGAAAAAGGCCTGGGAAGAGAAAATACAAAAGACATTAAATGATCGCCAGAGAGAGTTAGGCGGAGAGAACTACGTCCTCTTACGTAGTGGACAGTTAGTTGGCGCCGCTCTCTGCATCTTCGTCAAGGCCTCCCTGCTTCCCAACATCAAGAATGTCGAAGGTAGTGTCAAGAAGACTGGCATGTCTGGGATGGCTGGAAACAAAGGCGCCGTGGCGATTCGAATGAATTATGCCAACACGCAGATTTGTTTTGTGACGGCTCACTTGGCGGCCGGTTTTGGAAATTACGATGAACGAAACAGAGACTACTCGACAATCCACCACGGGTTACGATTTCAACGAAATCGAGGCATAGATGACCATGGTACGTAGTGCGGTTTACCCCGATTGATACTATACTAAAGTGCAGCAGATGTGGTAATTTGGCTTGGAGATTTCAACTACCGTATCGGTCTTGCCAACGAGACTGCCAGAGCATTGGTCAAGCGACGCGACTTACAAAGCCTCTATGAGAATGATCAGCTTAATCTACAAATGGTTGCTGGCCTTGCATTCCCCTTTTACTCGGAAGCTCGTATCACATTTATGCCCACATATCGATTCGATGTAGGCAGCGATACCTATGACAGCTCGTAAGTGAAGATGCGTACTTTGGACGAGTCCCATACTTACATTCAGTAGTGAAAAGGCCCGTGTTCCTGCTTGGACCGATCGTATCTTGCGCAAGGGCACCAACATTCGTCAGCTCTCTTACGACTCTGCGCCTCTGAGATTCTCTGACCATCGGCCTGTCTATGCCACGTTCGATTGCACTGTGAGCATTGTTGATGAAGCACACCGTGAAGCCATCAGTCAAGAGCTATATGCTCGAAGAAAGGCTGAACTTGGAGAGACCACCGCCAATGTGGCGGACGGCGAGGATACGGATGACGATGACTTGATAGGATACGATGCTATCGAGCCTGGCTTGCCACCTGCAAGCTCTGACCGAAACCGATGGTGGTTGGACAACAAGCAGCCCGCCCGAGCGCAAATTCCCATTCCCAGCAGTCGGAACGGACAGCCAGTTGCGCTGAACCCGAATCGACCATCGAACCCGTTCAGGATTACGGAAGAGCCTGATTGGGTGTCTGTGTCCAGAGCGTCTCCTGGTGTATCCAGTCTTTCAAGCTCTCCATACGAGAAGATACCCATGCCAAAGCAGCTGGAGACAGCGAGCAACGCTGGTCCAGGCCGCAGACTACCGCCGCCATATAACCCTGCCGACCTGCCCGCAAAAGTTGGTCCCATGAAGAACGCCGACCCTGTTCCACGCAAAGCTGTAGGTGGCTCATCTGAGCCGCCAGCACCGCCTCCGCCGCGACGAGGTGGTGCGGCAATCGGCGCACCAGCTGGCTCTGATGCATCAAGCATTAGACGTACACAAACTCAGCCAATATCAGGATCCAATCGTCCTGAATCTGCAGCATCACAGGCGTCGAATACGTCAGACCTCTCGCTGGCTGCAAAGGGCGCCAAATCCCCACCGCCAGTGGTTAGGAAACCGGCACATTTGAGCGCATCTTCATCGCCAGCTTCACAACGAACCATCGGAAGCAACGCCGGACAGCCTCAATTGCCTGCAAGGTCGAACACAGGATCCACGATATCAAGTCAAGTGTCACGAGGCGGGTCTCTCAATAGGAAACCAGTAGCCGCTGGCGGCTCGACTCGATTGGAAGATGCGCCATCCCTGCCCAGCCGGCCAGCAGCCGGCGCAGGAGGGAAAGTAGATTTATTAGACTCATTGGAAGAAAGCACAGAAAGTGTTGGAGGATGGGAGACTTTACAGCCTAGCAGATGATAGAAAACGGGTTCAAAAAGGAAGCATAGAAAAGCAATGAATTGAATGAATTTGACACGATCTGACATAAAAGATGCATGTGATTCTTGGTTCCGCCAGCCAATAAGCTCTAGTCCCGCAACCCGTAATAAGGCTGATCGCAGGAGGGAGACAATGATCGCCGCAGTTCATGCTTGTCATTCTGGGGAAGTGGCGCCAAGTTCTGATCTCTGTCATTATCAGTCACATCTACCGGGAAAGTATCTGACAAGGTAAGCAATTATTACTTTGGTTACGGTATATAGCGCCTTGTGATCCCCAAAATCCCCGAGGTAGCACCACGGTAGCCATCGTGGCAGTGGTCTGGAAGATTTCAATAGCTTCAGAGGCGGAGACTCCGCACTGTACTGTCACGCACCTAAACCGATTTTGCCGTTCTCTTTAGTCGTGGAAATGTTCCCTATTGGGAGCATAATACGACCTTAAATATAGTTCCTGCTACTGCTTATCGCGCTACTCCCCGCATCCCATCGTGACTTTGCGGCAGCTTCTCGGCGCTACTCGCTAGCATGTGCGGAGCGGGCAACCAACGGCTCAGATGCGGCTTGAATATATAATCTGGCAATTGTGTGAGTGTTTTGGAAAACGGTGGAAGAATTTTGATCGAGAGGCATTGTCAACATGGCGCGTCTATTTGTCTGGTTCGTTGTGTGGTGTTTCCTGGCGGTGGGCATCTGCGCGGATTTGAACAAGAGAGCTGCCCAGGTGAAGCTGCTTCAGTACGATTACAAGGGTCAAACCCTGTCTGGTTCTATCACTGTAAGTTGAAATGAAGCATGTGATGAAGTACCTGTCTAACTTGTATTAGGTTCAAAACATTGCGTATGAGAAGGATGTTGCGGTGTACTGGGCGTCTGGGTCTGATTGGAAGAGTGATCCCATTCGGGCTCAATACTCCAATGGGCCGGATAGTTCTGGGTTTGAAACTTGGACCTTTTCGGGATCTGCAGCATCCGCTTCCCAGTTTTACATTCAGTACAAAGTCAGTGGCCAGTCCTACTATGACCCTGGCAACTACGTGAACTATCAGATCGGTCAGTCGACGACCTCCAACATTCCCACGTCGTCGAGTACATCAGAGCCGCCTTCGAGCACTCCCTCTACAACGGCTCCAAAACCTACAACTACTAGCAGTGTGAAAGCAACGTCAAGCAACCAGACACCAACTACCATTCCTGATGATGGTCCTGTCAAGCCAAGTCCCATTCCCCCGTTTTATTCTGCGTCCGTTCCATCAGAAGCTCCCGCCAATCCCCCATCTGGATGTGGAAACTACAATGGGTTGGATGCCTGCTCATCTGGATCTACGTACACTGTGCCTGATTCTGCTGAGAACCGACGATGGCAGACACCACCCAAGGGAGATTCCACTTACATTGACTCGTTCCAGTCATACAGGTCATTGACCGGGTACGCTGATATCCAGTACAGCTCTGGAAGAATTTATGCTGCTGTGATTGTGAACTGCCTTTCCAAAAATGGCGAGACTCTCACATACAGCTTCAACGGCGCCAATCAAACTAGCAATGTCTTTCAAGCCAGCTCCAAGTCCAACAACGGTGGACTCAAGGTTCTCGTGTACGGCAGCTCAGGGTCTACACTCGAGCTGGACCCTATTTACTTCATCTGGGAGAATGCAGGACTCAGCGCAGCACAATCGTCATTTGAGCGCGGCCAAAAGGGAGCCATTGTCGAGTTGTTCGGCTGGCCATATGCCGACATTGCACAGGAATGTACTTTCCTCAGCAAGGCAGGCTACATGGGACTGAAGATTTGGCCTCCTCAGGAACACGTCTTTGGGTCTTTCTACTACGAACCAGATGGCCAGTTCCGTCCGTGGTATTTCGCCTATCAGCCTGTTTCGTACCGCCTGCATTCTCGCATGGGTAGTCGTGAAGACTTACGCTCCATGATTCAGACATGCCGTAAAGCTGGAGTGAGAGTCTACTTTGACGCTGTAATCAACCACATGACTGGAAATGGCTACGATATTCAGAACCATCGAAATGGAGATTGTTCACTGTACAGTGGCCACAATGCCAGCGCTGGATCGCCGTACTACACATGGGGTCAGACCTTTTTGATCAACCCCTTCACTGGCACCAGACCCACGCTGGAATATCCTGCTGTTCCATACGGTCCGACAGATTTCCACTGCGAACGCTCTCTGAACTCATACACAGATGGACAAGTTATCACAAAGGGCTGGCTGGTTGGTCTTACCGACCTCAACTCTGAGAAGCCATACGTCCAAGACCGCATTGCCAGCTACCTTGTTGATGTATTGTCACTCGGCGCATCAGGTTTCCGTGTGGATGCAGCCAAGCATATTGGCCCAGCGATGATGGCACAGATCTACAATCGCGTGCGCCAAAAGCTTGGTGGTAACTTCCCCGAAGACTTCATCTCATGGAACGAGGTCATTCTAGGCGGAGAGAAGGATCTTCTTGCTTGTGGTGGCGGCGAATGGAGCTGGTACAACAACTTTGACAACGTAATGGCTTCAGCTGGCATTTCAAGCCAGGACATTGCTAAGATCAAGATCTGGAGCTCTGACTATCCCAAGGAGTTCCCCGCCTGTGGTTCCTGGGTCATCCCTGCTTCACGCTTCGTCATTCAGAACGACGACCATGATCAACAGAACCCTGGATCATCCTCTCGTGACATGGCTGACAAGGGAAGCGTACTTGTCAAAGACAAAGATATCGCAAAGCACCGCAAGTTCGAAGTACAGCTATTCGATCGCACAGATGCCGATTGGAGTATCAAGGCTGTACTGAGCAGTTACATGTTTGCCGCTAACGGTGGTGCTGGGTTTCCCGACGGCTTGAGTGACTGTAAACTGTACACTGGCACTCAAGCCAAGAATGGATGTCTGGGTATGGAGTATGACAAGGCATTTGTGGCTTCTGCTGTAAGTTTTGGACGTCATCAAAAGAGATACGAGTGGCTAACGAGATGATCTAGTGCGGTTACGGGGGTGGTACTCTAACTGCTGGAAAGTATACTAGAGTTCATCGTGATGTGAGCATTGTCAATGCTATGAGAAAATGGGCTGGTCTTGCGCCGACGACGGCTGATGCGCTGGGGATCCCCGGGTGTGCTTAATTGGTATTTCACCACATAGAGATATTGTATCGTCAATTACATCTGTCTACATGTTATTCTTAGTCTAAAGTCTTGCTTCAACACTGTATAAATACATCTTCTCTCCCGCGTCCAAGCTCCTCTGTAAGGCATGTCCAAAACCTACTGCTCTGACCGCTATGGCGATGCACCAACCAGGCACATTTTCGGTCGTGTAAGTTGTACATCCCAGCGATGATTCATTCACAATCAAAATGTTAAACACGACAAATAGCTATGACACATATAAATTCAGCGGAAATTGTAAGTCAAGATTTAGCATAGTCTTAGAATCTACGACGTCCAGCTGTCGTGAGGCCCCTCACTGCTTTAGCGACTTGTGCAAAGAAGGCGTCGGCTGACGGTGCTGACAGGGTTGGGGTTGATCGGATTTGGCGCCAAAGTAATCAGTTCAGGCGAGGGGCTTGAAATCAATCGATCCCCTCGCAGCTTTACCAAAGGTAAATGGCACAAAGAAAACCGCTAGCAATACGCATCAAACAAGAGGCCAAGATCTTCCACCAATGGAAGCTCGTCCTTAGGATCTCCACGTTCATGCTGCGACCCCCAAACAAATCGACGAACGTTACATGCGGGGACCGCGATTGGCTGAAACCAATCCGCGGTAACCAATAACGTTGCTTCGTTGTTCTCACTGACAATGCATAATATAACGCTCCCGGTAAACCTGGGGAAGTTTGGCATGATCTACACCACTAGGTCTGTTATTCCACCAACCAGGAGATTGCATTAAATTAAGTACGTCGATACAAGGCACAGTCAATGTGGCATTGGGCGCTGTAGACTTCACAAGATCCCGCGGGCCAAGCGTGAGAGGCTGTGGGGTTTGTAGTAAGATCTAGCCTTCATGAAGCGTCCCATTACATGTGCAAGCCGATTATCTTTCCCAACCCGGCAGTCGTCAGCAATATAGATGCAACCCCTGTGTCGGCAAAGTGCGGCGATCCAGTCCGGGAAAGCCGTGCTCGTCTGATGAAATATACTTGTTCAAGGGCTTACTATGATAGATAGCCTTCCATAAATAGGGAGGCTATCTCCTGTTTCAGTTGTGAAGTCCACCAGCCACATCGCCTTGCTACCTATTAACCATCATGAACAACGTTATCAAGCCTTTGCTTTTCACCAGCTTGCTTGCGGCTCCGACCCTTGCTCGAGGTGTCCCAGCCAACATCAAAGCATTGTATGATTCCATCAGATCTCAGGGAGAGTGCTCCAACGTCCTTAAAGGCGGATTCTTCAGTCAGGAGGATGACTCCAAGGGTATGATGCCACCAAGACCATTGCGAAACTTGGCTCAAACTCAACTTTTACAGATTTCTGCTACTGTGGCGATCGTCTCGCCTCGGATGGAATAATGTTCCTTCAAGGCACTGGCGGCGCTCTCGTCAACATGGACATTGACTGTGACGGAGCGCTTGGCGAGGGAGATGGCAGCTGTGATAGTTCCGGCGACACTCAGGGTCAAACGAGCTTCAAGGACATTGTTGGCGGCTACGATCAAGGAATCGAGGACCTCAATGCCTATGTGCACTCATATGTCGTTTTGGGCAACGAAGGAAAGAAGCACGGGTACATTGAGTTTGACCCTCGGTCTGTTGGCGTTGAGCCGTTGTCCATTGTCGCCGTCGTGTGCGGTGATAAATTGGTAAGCCTGAACAAAAAGGAGAAAAGCGAATGTTTGTCGCTAATATTTGCAGATTTATGGCGTTTGGGGAGATACCAATGGCGATGATGGACCTCCGCTCATTGGTGAAGTGTCCGACTCTCTTGGTCGTGCTTGTTACGGCGACGACGTCAACGGTAACCAGGCCCACGACGACAATGATGTTCTTTACATCGCCTTTACTGGAAAGGATGCTGTGCCGGGAGCCGATGGAGCCAAGTGGAATGCCGACAGCTTCGATGAATTCGAGAAATCACTGCAGGCCCAGGGCGATGCGCTCATTGCCAAAATTGGCGGCGGCAGCGACAAGAAATTGAAGTCCCGAGCAGCCTCGCTCGACACCAACTGTGCCCCCGGCGGCAACTTTGACCTAGGCTTTTTCAACCTTCAGCTACCGACCGGCGGCCCAGATATCATCAAGTCCAAGCAATTGCAAGGTTGCCAGGGCTACACCGGACCAACCTTCTTCACTGACAAGTCGTCTGGCGAGATGGTTCTGTTGGCACCTGGAAACCCCGATGAAACTGGCTGCGCAACAACATCCGGTAGCCAACACTGCCGTACCGAGTTGCGCGAAGTAGACCACGCCACGGGCCAAAATGCCGCCTGGTCTCCCAAGGGCACGAACACCATGGAGGTGACCATGACGGTGATCAAGTCGGACGACGGAACGCATGGCACCGCTATTGGTCAGGTATTCGCCAGTGAAGCGAGCAAGCCCCTCGCTGAGATGTACTACAGCCAGTCTGGCGAGATTGTGGTAGGCGTCAAGAAGGACGCGGACAGCAACCAGGTCGTCACGAAGCTGGGCAGTGTTCCTGTCGGCACCAAGTTTACCTACAAGCTGGTGTACTCCAACGACAAGCTGAGCATTTCAATCAACGGAAAATCTACTCCACTGGATACTTTCAACTGGGATTCACCTGATTGCTATTTCAAGACGGGCAATTATAACCAGGGCAAGTCGGCGGATGGGTCGGAAGTGCACATTGCTGCCATTAAGGTTGTTCACTCGTGAGGTGGAAGCCCACGATGTTTGCTTCATTAGCATACATCATTTTGGAACAGTTTGGCGTTGCGAAGTCAAGTCGCAAATTTACAAAGTTCATATTTTTAGTCCGTGTTTTATTTGTAGCGCAATATAAGCTAGTTGAAGCGTGTTCTCACAACTCAACTCATCCGGGGCAATTCGGGGCAGGATAAGCGATGAACTAGAAAGAAAAATCCCGAAAAATTGCCAAAAAAAAAAAAAAAAAACCAGCGTGGTGACGAAATCTTTTTGAGCCAGATCGTGCGCTCTCGTTTGGATCAAAATGACGTGCTGGTGCTTGCTACAGCCAGCGACGCAGTAACCGTTGCGTGGCCACAGCGTGGCTGATGACTGAGATGACCAGGGCCTTTAGATTGGCGTAGATTCGTTCTAGCCTCAAATCCCCAAATCCGTTCACAAGATGCGAGTATTGTTATAATTTCGCGGCGATGTTGTAGCAGCTTCGTTGACGGATGAGCTTATTCATGGAGTTACCGAACTTTATCCAGCGTTACATGTCTCTCACCTGTGTCTGATAAAGCTGAAGCGCCCGACAAGACAGACAAACCTTCCCATTTCAATCAAGCCCCCTCAAATATCTATTTCACAGGTTGTCGACATGGAGGCGCTGACACGATCGAAGAACCAGCCTCTGCCACCGAGAACGAAGAAGAATTTCGCACATAGAACAAGAACAGGCTGTTCGGTCTGCAGGTAAGCGGCCAATTTTTCGTGACAGTCCTTCCAGTTGTCATGCCTAACATCTCGATGGGCAACGAAAACTCAAATGCGACGAAGGCAGACCGAGCTGTCGACGCTGTATCAGTGCAAGACGCCAATGCCCGGGCTATCTGAGTGACCGCCGGCCATTTGGCAATCAGGCTGCCACAACACGCTCGCCGCCAGAGTCACTGCCACCGTCGCTACCCCGAATCGGGGGATCCCAGGACTCTCAAGAGCTCCTTCACCTGCTGCCAGCCCTTTTGAGCAAGCAGGGGACCAGAGCGCACTATAATCAAGTTGTGCCATGGATCGTGTACTTGAACAGCGATAACCTGCCCAGTCGGGCTGGTCACCACGTTGCCTTGGACGGGGCAATAAGTTGCACCGCCAATGGCATTCGAGAGCTGCTTAGAAATGGCCATGCGAGAGACGACAATTCTCCTTACTACATAGAACAGACCGATACCGCATTGACGAGGTCGTATGGCTCTGCCGTGGCCGCATTGCGCTACTCGCTAGACGACCGCCGGCAGTCGTCGTCGCCTGAGGTCTTGCTTGCCTCCCTGTTGCTGTGCTGCTTTGAGGTATGAAGAGTGACCAACTCTCTGCGCGTCACATCATAAAATGCTTTGCTAACAATGGACCATGGATAGACCATGAAAGAGAACAGCAAAGAAACCATTGAAACGCACATGTATGGCCTTTCCAAGATATATGAGCACCGCGGACCTCCAAATATAGAAAGCACAATTGAAAGGGTCTTATTAACCGGATGTCTGTCCCTGATAGTGAGTGGCTGGAGTTCATAACCCACAACTAAAGGAAATTAATTTACTGACATATTTCAACTAGGTTCAATCATGCCTTGTCAACAACTCTCAGTGTTTTTGGTCACGGAAAGAATGGGACGATGTCCTTCAAACATTTCGTGACGACCCAAGAACAATCGCCAGAAACAAATGGTTCGCCGATAACTTTCGCCTATTCGCGCACGTAGTTACATTAACTGCCGACTGCTCTGAGCTGTTGCTCGTCATGGACCGCAATTGCACGGGTTTTTATAACCAGCGCCGATCATTGATCCGTCAAATTCAGCGCGCCGAGAAAATGGGCTCCAAACTCCGCAATGCAAAGGTCAAAGAGCTATCCGGCAATAAACCAGGGGCCGACCTCTTTGCCGTCTACGAGAAACTTGGTAAATCGGAAAAGGACTGCAAAGACTATCCCTTTTTCTACCTTGCTACCTATGTGGAGACGATGTTAATTTGCCCTTTGCTTCGGGTTGCTCTTGGCGGTAAAGGGACTTTGGCGGCTTTGGAACAGACTTGTAAATTGCTGGAATGGATCGACTCATTCGAAAAGCGAATGCAGCCGGAAGTACATCCATTTATAGGTATTACTGGGAGGCTCATTAAAGCGACTCGAGCAAGCTTGGATGAGTGGCGAGCCTTCGCAGTAGAGACAGAAGAGAGCGCGGGCCCACGAAGCATACTGCTTGTAGAACCTTGCCTATTTAGACGCTGGCTCATAGATGCAGAGATTAGGCCGCGAGGGTGAATGAAATAAATACGCTGAAGCTCTGAACATCAAGCTCTGCATGAGAAGAGCGGGTTGTCTACCACTGTGCTGTGGCGAGTCTCCAAGCCTAGCTTCAGTTTCATTCATTTGTGGTTGAGGCTGTTGTCAGAGTGTGTCCGACGCAGAAACTATGTTGAAACAGACTCTTTGCACAACTTGAACATCTAATCACTGACTGTATCTTGATGTGAAACGATTTACTGTACATATGTTGCGCAATCTCAGCTAGTTGACGCATATTCCCCCACCAACGGATCCGTTTACAGCTCAAAAACCTCCTCCTCCACGAACAGTAAACCGTCGCGGCTACTTGTCTTTGCACAAGCCCTTCTCGCTGTAGAAATAAGTGATCTTGGCCCACAGATATTGACTGAACCATCTTGTCCGGGATACTCGTTCTGAATACCTTGCATCCAAGCGACCAAATCAGGTCTGCCGTTGCTGATCTTCCAAGGATTTACAGTCTGCAGAGAGGCCTCATTGGAATTCTTTGTGGTTTCTAAAGATCCGACTGATGCTTCGCCCTGTGCTGGAGGACCAATTTGGCTGACGTGGATGCTCACATTAAAATTTGTGGTTGAGTTGGCCTGACTGGCACGCTCATGCAGCTCACGCAACTCGTCTTCGAACCACGCAACATGCGAGAGGTCCTTGACAACCCAAAGAAGATGAATGCTTTGTGTACCTCCCTGTTCTCGCGCGCCGTTTTGAATGATGTAAGAAGCAATGGACAAGCCTGGGGTGATGCCAACTCCGCCGGCGATGAGGATCGCGAGCTTTGTTCTCGCCCAATTAAATCGCCCAACTCCATATGGTCCGTCAATGCGGAGACGGATATCTTTGATATCTGACTGAAGGTCTTTATCAGCTCCGGGGAGTTTCTGCACTGCAGTTGTGTAGGCACCCAGACCGCGCACGGCAATGGTGGTGGTAGGTCGAGCATCCTGACTCACAGACGCGACGGTGAATGGGTGCCAGTTGACGAAAGAGATGGATGGAAGTTGGATCCATACAATCTGCCCTGGCTGCGCAGCACGCATCCCAGTACATTTAATCTTGACCAGATCTCCCGAATAATATGTTGTCTTCTCCAGTCGGATGGTGCGAAAGTTGTAAAGAAACCTGACGATGCGGTCCACAGCCCAAAGACACAGCCCAACAGTCAAGAACTCGATTCCCTTGGTGGCATAGGCGCCGCTTGTACTGTGGTAAAAAGCACCACCAATGAAGACAAGGAACAAAAAGTGCGTGTAGTAAAACACCTCGAACAGTCGTCGCCTGACAATCGGTAGCGCAGTGAGGAACATCAGCACAAGAGAGATCCATGACATGAGTCCCACTTGAATGCGGCGGCTTGTGAAACTGACAGTTACTTGATCAGTGGCGATATATCTCTGGATAGTGTACGCCATATGCGTGGTAGCGTGAGCAACCGTGGCTACACCGATCCATCGATGGTACTGCAGCACAACTGGGCTGGGGAGACGTAGAACGATGGAGAATAGATTGCTGCGCGTTGCAAAGAGGAGCGCTATGCCGGCATTTGCAATAGCTAACCAGCCATAAAGTGTGTAGTCGGTCGAGTATTCGTTCTTTTGTACGCTGAATAGGATATTGAATGCGAGGAGACCGACGAAGCGTAGGACATCTGGAATGCGATAGGTGCGGAAGAAGGGAATGGGTAAAGGAGAAACAAGCGCTTTGTGAACAATCACAGTAAGCAGCCAATGGTTTCCTCTCTTTTTACTGTCCGATGAAACTAATGAATCGAATTAGTTATAGTTGTCAATAGAGTGGCTAGACGTGACTTGCCTTTTGTTGACTTCGAGTACAAATATAGAGCCAGTCGAGGGAGACCCTCAAGAAACAGCAAACCGACTACCGAGCCATAGTAGGCTCTAGCAGCAAGGTATTGGTCTGTTAGAACGGGTGCTAATTCGGACATGTCTTTTTAACACGGTTGCTGTGAAGCAGCTAAATTCAAAGCTTCAAGGGCTGACGGAGTCGTTTGAGAGAGAATTGCGCTCAACTTTAACTTTTTTCGTGACAGTAACGATTTTCCAGATGTTCCTCCAAAGCAAAAAAAATAGAAGAAATTGAATGTTTATAAGTCAATTGGCCAATCAGCAAGTTGACAATTCAGATTGAGCTTATTACGCTTCAAGTATAAGATTCCAAAACCACTCCACAAAAGTATCACTGATAACAACAACACCTGGCGCATAGCCTCTATTACTATTTAACAAATTCCAATCATTCATATTCCACATCGCAGCTCTAAGTAAATAGCTGAAGTATCCCTCTCTACGTCCAAGCGTAGCACCCGCGTTTGGCGTCATATCAGGAAGGTGGATTTTGGCGCAGCGCACTAATCCTGATCGAGCGCCCTCGGCTTCTTATTGTTTGGCGCAGCCTCCAGGAAGTAGAAATGATTCCTCATCATAGTAAGACAGGGTCTGCGGTCCAACTAATCAGCCGCGACGTCAGAGGCAGCCATTCCTCGCCAATCAGCTGGATCTGATGCGCGGCAAGGACCCTGGCTAGTGATTTAAAGTGTTTTGGAATCATTTTTGGGCTGGTTCCTCGTTTAGATGTATCTCATCTCTCCCCACACGTAGGGTTCAGCAGCCGGAAACATCGTGGAGAGTTTCGAATTAATTTGCTCACCGGTTATCTGACGTCTTGGTAGTCTTTGGAATCATTCCATGTCAATAGTTGTAGTTGTGCCTTGTTGAAAGTCTCCTATCATGGCTTGAAAAGGGTATATTAAGCCTGTTTTGTGACCTGTCTGTAGTTCCAATCCCCATCTATCTTGTCATCTATTGCTTCAATCCATCCCTTCAGCCAAAATACCCTCTTTCACTTTTAAAACACAAAATGCAGTTCAAAGTCACTTCTATCCTCGCCATTGCCGGCCTAGCTTCCGCTGCTGAGAAGGGCTGGACTGGCAAACTCGACATCAAGACGGACGCTGGGCTCGGCGGCACAGTAACAGTCATCAACGACACTGCCGTCATGATCAAGGACTACACACTCAAGTCGGCCAGCGCTCCCGCTCTTCACTGGTGGGGTTCCACTGGTGAGGACATCAGCAAGGGATTCCGCGTCAACAGCAAGCGTGTCTCTGAGGCCTCGCCCAACCCCACAGACGTTGTCATTCTTCTTGACTCTGGCAAGAAGGCCTCAGACTTTGAATATTTCGGACTCTGGTGCGAGTCTCTCAAGGCCAACTTTGGAGAAGCTAAGCTGCAGGCTGCCAGCGGTAGCTCTACTGGCGGCGGCGACTCAAAGCCTGCTGGCAAGAGTGGCGCCTCTCTTAACAGGGCGTCTGCTGGAGCTGCTGTCGTTGCAGGAGGTGCTTTGCTTGTTGCTTCTTATTTGATGTAAAGGCACCGAAGCTATTATAGATAAGCTATAGCTGGGTTTTGTTTTTTCCATCGGGAATGATGGATACCTGGAGTTTAGCACCGCTTTGCTTTGCTGCGCATTAGGACTAATAGAACAATTCAATAAGCGTACTGTTGCAGCCTAACTGAGAGGAAACGAGAGATTTTGAAATTTGATAATAAAAAAACAATTATCATTATTTAATATCATAATTGACTCGCCACACGAAACTGTTTTGCTTCGGTGCCAGTGAAGCCGCGGTGGCCTTCACCGTAAGCGTCCCCCAGTGCGTGACCACAATCTAGCGCAACACGAAAATTACTAGACGCTTGCGTTGAATTGCCTTACCTTCTTTCAAGACTCCAATCCAACCGTCAAGTCAAAATGCCGTAGCATTTGACAGCAGCAAATTCGATGGCGAACTGATCAACATCGGCCGAGGTTACCGCACTTTATCCGGCGTCAGCGTAGCATCTCAGACGCGCGCTGCAGGCTGCATCTCGTTCCTGTGATGATGCACAAGTAAGATCCTTCTGATGACCGTTGAGATTGGTTGCGTGTCGACCGAGAGACTCTGACAGAAAAATGGAAATTCGGCGCTTACCACAAAGGACGAAAGTCTTCTCACACAGAACAAAAACCGGATGCTCCGTCTGCAGGCAAGCGCCGCCAGTTACGCCCAGTTGTGCAAAACAAAAAAATAACATGGTCGGCTAACCTCGCGTCAGGAAGCGGAGAATTAAATGCGATGAAGGCAGACCAAACTGCCGGCAATGTCTTACTGCGGGACGGCAGTGTCCCGGATATCTCGACATCAGACCGCCCCCTGGTTATGCAACGCTGCCGTTGTCGCTACCGCAAATTGGTGGATCACAAGATTCCCAAGCTCTCCTTCACCTCGTCCCAGCGCTCATTGCTAAACAAGGCGGCAATGGGCTCTATTTAAATGAGGTGATTCCCTTTATCGTGACCTTGTCGAGCGAGTATCTCCCTAGCCGGGCTGGCCACAACGATGCACTAGATGCCGCAATGAGATGCACTGCCACGGGTATTCGAGAGCTGCTCACAGGCGGCAATGCTGTGAAGACGGACTTTTACTATCTAGTTAATCCTAGTATGGGATTGACAAGATCATACGCCACTGCTGTTACTGCGTTGCGCCATTCGCTGGGGGACAGGCAACAATCGTCGACGCCTGAAATATTGCTTGCCGCGCTTCTAATTTGCTGTTTTGAGGTATGAGGTCCCCCCCCGTATAGGATTTCGGAAGTTGTATACGTCAACTCTTGCTAAATCGAATAAAACCTTTGGTAGACTATGAGGCAGAATAGCCGAGAAACAGTGCTAACGCACATGTGTGGCTTAGCAAAGATTTACGAGTACCGAGGACTCCCGTACATCGATACGCGCCTTGAAAGACTGCTGCTCATTGGATGCCTGCCATTAACGGTAAGTAACAAAGTTCTTATGCATCGACGCTGATGGACTTTTTTTGCTTCCTTATTATTAACGCATGCTTCAAGATTCTTGCATGTTATCACAGCAACATCCAATGTTTTTGGTCAAAAGAGCCATGGGTAGGCCTTCTGCACAGCTTTCGAGATCACACCGCGACAAACGCTCGCAATAAATGGTTTTCCGACAACTGGCGGCTGCATGCACTCGCAGCTACGCTCCTTGCTGACTGCTCCAACTTCATTCTCAAAATGAACCAGGGGACTCCACGCTACAATGCCATGAGAAAGAGGCTAATCGCTCAAGCCCAGCGTGTCAGCAAAATACGTGGAAAACTAGAGCATGCCAAACTCAAAGAGCTCTCAGGCGATGATCCAGAAGCTACCATCATATCTGTGTACGAAGAGCTTGGGAAAACTAAAGAGGGCCTTTACAACTATCCCATTCATTTCCTCGAGGCGTATTCGGCAACTGCCATTCAGTGTAACCTGCTTCGAGCTGCTCTTGGAGATACTGATGCAGTTGCGATGATAGAGGATGCCTTTAAGCTTGTAGAATGGTTGGATCTATTTGAAAAGAGGTTCTCACCTGATGACTTTGGCTTGGGAAATGAGATCAAGCAACTGTTAAAGGCTACGCTATCAACTGCGGATGAGTGGCGCACATTTGCGGCCGAGGCAGAACGAAGCGCAGAGCAAGGGCGAGTACAGGTTGTAGAGCCGCAGCTATTCAGGCGATGGCTTTTCCTGTCTGACATCAATCCATGTGGATAAAGACAGTTGACGAGACTTGTAATTTATATATTCACCGTCAATCTCAGACAGCTAGCTCAGTTTGACATGAGGGTAGTCATGGGAACTCGAAGCCCGTCCAAGACATCAGGCAATATCGTAAACGGAAAATCAGCGGACATCCAATCATCCATACCCAGACGAAACTCATCATCCCGCAGCTCAACCCCCCCTGGATCATACCTCTCCTGCAGCCCAACATCATCCAACTCCCGCTGTCTCTTCCGCAATGGATCCTCCCTCTGATCACTCTACGTCTCGCGACTTCCTCGTCTGTCAGCTGACTTACATTGCGTTGAACAAGGCTTCAGAGTAGATTGTGGCATCGGCGGGACTGCGATGATGCTCCAATGTCTCCAATGGCGATGCTGTACAAGCGACACGGGCGTTCTCTGATAATCTATTATACGCAACACAGCATCCCTGTGACTAACTGGGACAGTTGGTCAACCCGAGCGGATAGCAACTCAACCGCAGCCCTGAGGGACCATCTACAATACGGAAAGCGGGCGAATGACACGTAATAGGGGCACTAGCTATACCTTCTTTTTTCACAACCAGCCGAGCAAGTACATTGTCTATTCTTTGACTGGCAGCTAGAGAAGATTGGCGACTTTCCATTGCACTGTCATTGGGTGAGTGATGATGCCGTGTCTTGAAGGTTGGGGATGGTACCTTGATCTTGCCATTGCAACATAGCACGCAGGCAGTCGATACATGGGCTCTCCTAGATGCCATTTTCAGTTGCCATTAAGACATTCAGTAGATCAAACAGTCCATGAGAAAACGAAGAAAAAAACCAAAACAAGAGAAGGAGAATGATGATGAGGCTTGTTGCGGGTTGTGATCGCCGTTGTAGGAGTGTTGGTGAGGAGAATGTGGGGGTGGAGTTGGCGCAACTGCAATCTGCATCGTACTGATGGTGTGCATGGCAAACTAGATTAATTTTTTCTATGTTTTAACTTTATTTGCCATGTCAATTAAATAACCCATCCACCGTATACTGCAGAATTGCAGTCACTCGAATGTCAATTGTGAGGTCGTCCCAACATACAAGTAACCAGTGGTACTGAAGTTGGCAGACAAGCCCCAGAGACGCTTCGAAGCGTATCGGGTTGCGGCTCGACTACCGCGACCAACAAATCGATTTGTAGGGTATGTTGCATTCGAGAAGCGAGTTCAAAACACGTCCACTAGTTCTAACGGCAGTCTGAGGATGAGGAGGCTGTTGCCGAGACTGAGGCAGAGCAAATCCAACCGCATGCCATTTGCATCAACACCTGAAGACGAAGAAGTATGTAGAAATGGTGTTATCAAAAGCAAGAAAAGTAATAAACGCTATGGTGTTTGCTCTGCAATCAGTCCCTGTTCGTCCCGCAATCTGCGCCGGGACTCGACCTTGACATTGAACTCGATCATCCAAACTGCCCAAATGCAAACACTGCCAGGCCTCCGCGACCACAACTACACAAGGCTACCCCAATTGCCAGCCGTGAATGTTCGGATGACCAGGCTAGCGGAGCCGTCGAGAGCAACACTATTGGCCGCCATTGTTGACACCTGGTTCCCAAGACGGGCTAGCTGGGAGATTGGATGCAGCGGGCAAGTCGCTCCTACAGGCAATAATCTACGGGCTAGAGCTACAAGCTAAGCTGGGTTTGCTAGGCTACAGGGGTTAGCTTTGGAGACTAAGTAGAGTGCACATGTGCGTGTCTGAAGGATTTAATTTGAAATGCACCCAACACATGCGTACTCTGCACATATAGGGAGAACATTTACGCACACACAAGAAAAAAAGCGCACAATACTGTACAATAGATATGATCCAAGATTTTTGATAAAAAAATTGCAACATCTCCCGTACCATGCAGGTGAGGCGCGTGACACCGGCAGTCAAGCCCTGGCAGGGTCGTATCGGGTGCCAAAGTCTCGCAGCGCACAAGCACAACAGCAGCGGTGTGTTTTTGACCGAGCCAGCCACCTAACTTTAAGTTAGAAACAGCTCACAATGAAAAGAAGACAGCCTGGGAGGAGTAAACAGAGAAAGGTGAGTGGCCCATGCAGCCCAACAATCACGAGAGAAAAACTAGGGTCTGGGCGGTGGCGAGGATCTAGCATGTGCCCATGCATGGCCCTGCCATGCCACGGCTTGCGTACAAGTAGTCGAACATGTAACAATAAGAAAAATAATTAAATTTGTGCTGCAGCTATTGTCAAATGTCAAATTAAATTACACAATAAATGTCATCCGTCAAAATATCATCCCAGCTAAATTAATTTTAATTCAACCGCGCGCCAACTCAAGCAGCAGCCCGCTAGGAGACAAGCACGAGCACAAGCCATGGGTGTGCCCGTCTAGAATTTTAAAGCCTCGGGAGCTAACAGGGCCTAGCGCTCCAACTTTGGACGCCTACGGGTGCTAGCCAGCTACTAAACAGGGCTAAACGGCTTGCAGAGCGGGATCTGCTTACTGGCATGCGCCCAAGTCATTGTTTGTGTTAGCTCGATAAAAGTAAATAAACACCACCGCTGTCTTTTGAATTTAACACTGTTCTTCGTTTACAATGTCAATGTCAATTTAATGCTCATGGTCATCTTTTCGCTGTCATAATTATCTCGCATGTTTACTTCAACGTCTGCAGATCGGCTACTCCATCCCAATCGTATCGTCATCGGTCCCCCCCCTCGTCCTTGGTCTGGACTGTCTTTTACTGGAGCAAGTCCCACGGCCACTGATCCACACGAGTCAAATCCACTAATAAACACCCACACTACACCCGACACCACTGCCTGCACTGCACTGCACCGTACCGCAGCCTCAAGCCTAGGTTTCTCTTCCCCGACAACTGTGCAAAGGCAAGTTCCTTTTCAATAGCAGACACAGAACAAAAAAAAAAAACTTCAACGGGTTAACAAGTCTCCACCGTCCATTGTATTTTTTTTTTGTCTCTTGTCTGACTTGGAGAGGTGCATTCCCTCTAATCCATCCAAACCTCTCAGCCCTCCCCGCCGCACCGGTGTCGCATGACTCTCTAGCCTGTTCACGCTTGGCACCGACAACCACCACCACCACCACCACAACCACCACCACAACACCAACGCATTCCTCTGCTTCTCTCCCAAATCTCCTTTCTCTCCCTTCTCCCTCATCTTTCCACTCATACTTGATCTTTTCTTCAACTTGAAACCCTCACTCGATTCCAAATTCAACCACAGAATCTCTCCTGCGTCTCGATAAATGGTCACAGCTCACTAGCAGCCCGTTTGCCTTCCAATCACCAACCTCCCCATCTGCAAACGCCCGCCCGCCAAAAAAGGCGAACAGCCCACCGCTCAACAACTCTTCCCCCGTTGGTTCTTAAACCACAACGGCCACCACTTACTTACCTTCTCGAGAGATCTCTCTCTTGGAGCATCAAGAGCATCAAACCATACTCACCTCACCAAAACAATCAATCACCAGCCAGACACACCACTTAAGACCAACCAACCTCGAACAACAGCCAAGGGCACCAAACCATGGATGAACCTCAAATCTCCCCCTCCAAACAAAACCGCATCCTCATCTGGCGCAACGAAGTAGCCACCGCCCTCTCCCCCGAAGTCCCCCTCCCCTCCCACCGCTCCGGCATCTCCTCCACATCCACCACCTCCACCACATCAACAACAACAAAATCATCCTCCCTATCCGCCGTCACCTCCCGCCTCTCCAACCTCTTCCGCCGCCTCTCGCCATCCTCCTCCTCGTCGAGACAAAAAGCCCAAGCCGCCGACGCACTCCAATCCTCAAAGACAGACATGTACATCTCCCTTCGAGCAGAGTACAACGGCCGCCTCGACAACGGCGAGCGCGCTGCCACCTTTCTGGCTGAGGGCCTCGAGGAGGACGCTCACCACGACGAGTACGATGGAGACAGCGATAGTCAGGCCGCCGCTGGCGCTGCTGCTGCTTTGAAGGACAAGCAGGATCGCCTGCTGAGGGCTGCCAGGTTACTGCATCAAGGGCCTTCGAAGCACTAAAAAAACGTCCTTTTTTCTTTTTCTTTTTTCCAACAAGAAAGAAATGTCCCTTGTCGGCGGAACAAATCAGCATCAGTATCACTATCATCGTCATTATCATATCCATCAACATCATCATCATCATCATCATCATCATCATCATCATCATGCCATGGGGATATTCACGGGCACGCATTTGGCATTGTACGCGTACATTGCATAGCTTCATGGGACGTGCTCGGTGGTCGTTATTTCTCTTTTGTTCTTCCTTTCGTCTCTTTCCTCTTTGCTTGTATATACCCCCCCATCATCTATTCTACAGCGGATCAAGCGTTTCTTTACTACACGCATAATGCATAATGCATGACGAACCTATTCATTCTCGCATTCATTCATACCTACATACATATACTTATACATATACATGCAAATATAAATACATGCATATACTTTGATGCCTATTTGGCCGTCACATCTTTGTCATAGAATGATGTACACTTACCAGCTTCGCCGAGGAGAATGAGTCGACCCAGCTGGATATCATTACGGTACCATGTCACGCTTCAACGGACTTGTCTGAGATATTTTGCAATTTTTTGTCTACTGCGCCGATCTGCATTCGTCTCCTTTCCGCCAGCTCTAACCATGCCTTATCTGACGTCCACCTCTCGTGCAAAAGAGAAAAGGCTCGCCAGACCTGCCACGGATCAAACCGAGGGACGATGCGCATCGGAGCCATCGCCAGAGACACAGATTCTCGGCAGGAAAAAATAAGCACAGGTGAAAAGATAAGGGCAAAACTAAAAATCATGTAACAAACAAAACAAAGTCAACATTTCCATGATAAAAACCGATCCTTGTTGGGGGATTGCAGACAAAGGCCATTGTATGATGATGTGTGATGTGTATTTTTTTTTCTTTTCCGGATGATTCCTTCCAAAATCAAAAGCCCTGGAGTGACAAAACGATAACCCTGCAGAGTCGCACAAGTTCCAAGAAAAAACATGGTATCGTGATGTCCTCAGTCGAGTCGTGCCGTCGTGTCTTCGCATTGGGATTCCAATCACTAATGACAGTCACAAAATAGTACTAGGACTTGTAGCTCGCGAGAGCTGGGTCTTTTCCCCTCGTGCATGTTCAAAAGTAGTAGAAAGAAACAACTGATGAGAGTTGACCATGCCCATGCAATTTCCCCCTTCCCAAGCCAGATCCTTAGTCCGTTCCCACGCTCGTCTTTGCCATTAAAGGCAACTCGCACAAGACTGGATTTCATGCCAAGATTGAGCTCTCCCCAAAAAGGAGGTCATCGAAGGCTAAAATACGATGCACTGTCGGTTCCAGTTATACCGCAGTGCTCGTTTCACCGTCCTGGTTAAATGGTATTTAAGAGGAAGCTTCGGGAGCAGCAGCGGCGGCGGGCTCCTCGGTGGCAGTGGCGGCAGGAGCATCGGCAGCAGGCTTCTCGGCCTCAGCCTCCTCCTTCTTGGGAGCATCTTGAGCGGCAGCAGCCTCAGCATCGCCACTGTCAGAAGAAGTCCAGAGGGTCAAGTTGTCACGCAGCAACTGCATGATCAAGGTGCTGTCACGGTAAGACTCCTCAGACAGAGAGTCAAGCTCGGCAATGGCATCGTCGAAAGCCTGCTTGGCCAGGTGGCAAGCCCGGTCAGGAGAGTTCAAGATCTCGTAATAGAAGACGGAGAAGTTCAGGGCAAGACCCAGGCGGATAGGGTGGGTAGGAGTGAGCTCAGTCTGGGCAACATCGGTAGCGTTCTGCGGGAAGACATGGTCAGCTGAGCCGTTGCGGAAAAAAACGTATCGTGTTGAGAGGAGAACACAGAAATGCACACAAGTGTCACAGTATGCGCGTGTTCTCCCGGTGCTGGGCTGCTCATTTGACATACCTTGTAGGCCTCGTGGGCGGCGGTGGCTGCGGTCTTACGCTTCTCACCTGAGGCAAACTCGGCCAAGTAGCGGTGGTAGTCACCCTTCCTTTAATTCAGCATGTTAGCATTTTGTGTGTCGACTTTTCAAGGCTGTGATTTTGGTTATGAAGCCAATTTTGTCCCTTCACTGCTCGTGGCAGAAATTTCAGAACAAAAAAAAAAAAGAATGATTTCATAGTAAAATCAGCCGCAGCCCGAGTGAGGCGCGGAATGCATTGCGCAAGTTCGGAGGGGTGTGGCGGGGTTCAGACATACATCTTGTGGTAGAAGACCTTTGATTCGCCAGAGGCGGCGTTGGGGATCAGGCTCTCGTCCAGGACATCGAGGACGTCCTGGCAGACCTTCTCGAGCTCGAGCTCAATCTTTTGGCGGTACTCCTTGATGGTAGGGACGTGCTTCTCGCTGCCCTTGGACTCCTCCTTCTGCTCAATGGAGGAGATGATGCGCCACGAGGCACGGCGGGTGCCGACAACGTTCTTGTAGGCGACGCTAAGGAGATTGCGCTCATCAACGGTGAGCTCTCCACCAAGCTTGGCCACCTCCTTCATGTACGTGACCATCTCATCGTAACGCTCGGCCTGCTCGCAGAGACGGGCGAGGAAGGTCTTGCTAAAATAATGGTTAGCAAATCAGCTTCATGCCGAATGCAGTCGAAGCACAGTGACGGTGTCGGTTCGTGGCGGGGTCGATGCTATCGTAGTCAAGGGGTCCTGGGATAGACAAACCTTTCACGCTAGAGGAGTGAAGCACGTTAGCATAATGGGAATCTTTGGTGCAGAAAAAGTAGGTGACGGGTATGCATGGAAAGAAATCCGCAGAGGTGGCTCTTTGTTCTAAGGGCTGCATGATCGATTCGTGGGAAGTTGTTGTCATCTCCGTTTGCCTGGAAATGAGGGTGTCTCGCGAGAACCAGAGCAGACGACGACGAGCTCACAGCAGATGATACGGGATGTTGTGGGGAAATGCAACAAGATAAAACTTACCTCAGTGGCCATTTTGGATGATTTGGGTAGATGTGTTGGTTTCGGGAAGAGTGTATAGCTGGGGAGAAATCGAGAGTAGTGGGAGGAAACGGAGTGATGTAGAGAAAACAGAAAACGGGATCAACAAAGTTGGCAGTGCAAATGGGGGGTTTGGGAGGAGAAGTGGAGGTGTGTGCTTTGTACCTCCGCGCAAAAAGGTGATTGTGTTTTTTTTGGCAGTACTGAGCTGAGCTGCGCTGCGCTGCGCTGTGCTTTGCTGGAGCTACTAGTAGAGCTGGAGCAGGAGCGGCGGCGCCTGTAGCGTGCTCTATGCTGGGTGCTGTGGATAGGCAGCGCCTGCATTCATAGAACCAGAGCGATGCGGGAAATGATGAGCAAAAGCCGCTGGGCACAAAAAAGAAAAAAAGACAAAAAAGAAGAAAAAAAAACGGAAGACTAATTAACTACTGAGCAATTATTCAATTTAGTTTGCAATTTTCCCTGCATGCAGTTGTCGCCTTTGCTGCTACTTGAAGTCGTTGCTTGTTGAAAAAAGCCTACTTAGCAGCTCCGCAGTGACGGTTCTGGGTACTGCCAGTAGGTAGCCCAGAGTACCTGGGTAACTAGACCAGGGCCCGTCCCCTCGTTGTTGAAAGTCCACTGGATATTAGCGGTAAAGGCAGCACGGCTGCTCCCTGCTCCCCTTCAGTTTTCCCCCTCTTTTTTACTGGGTCTGGCGTCTGTCCGCTGAAGTCTCCACGCCTGCGGTTGTTGAATGGCAGTTGCTGGCGATTTATTAATTTTGGTTCGATACAGCAACACCCGCTGGGGTACAAAGGTATTACCATTTACACCTCAAAATTTGACCACGAGCAGCGCCATGTGCTGGGTACGATTTTGGACCATGGTTTAGCGTTGCGTTGGGCTGGGGACCACAATGGAGGAGAGACAGGGGTGCATCGGTTGGGCTTGGCTCCCAGCAATCTAAGGGCCTGTCCGCCTTCCGTCCCCTTTCCCCCTCCCGTTCCAACACAGGGCTTGAGCGCGGCCCATGTCTGTCTTTTTCCGCAGGGCAGTCTCACTGTTACAGCGCTGTCCAACTGTTCTCCAGCTGTCTCCCGGCACACAGTACACAGTACCTATACAGCACACAGCATGAGCCCCCCTTCCCCCCGCTATTTCTGCCCTGTGCTGTGCTTTGCTTTGCTGTCGGTCAGCAGCCCATCTTCCATCCGCTTCTTCCCCTCTTTTTCCCTTTTTTCCTTTTCTGTTGCCCTCAGGCACAAACTTTCTTTTTTTTCTTCTTTGGTCTCTGTTGGTTGGCAACTTGCATGGGCTCCCCACCAGCACACGCCCAGGCTCAGGCACAGTCACCACAGTATCTCCTGCAACGACCATCATGCAGCCATTCTCGTCGTATGAGATATCTCCGTTTACGGCAACCACTGCACAGTAAAAGTGAACCAATTGCCATGTGATTCTGGTGAGCAGGAGGAGACGATCGGTCTCGACTGACCCATCCTTGCGTGGTGTTCTGTAATCAAACTCATCCATTTGCACGTAGCAGATGCCGCATTTGATGCGCGGCAGTCTGTCAAGAGGTGGGCATTTCCATCAGTAATGTCAACCTACCGCGCCTTCCTTGCCGTGCTCTCAATTAAAGACCGGGGCGCTGCATGTCCCAGGTTCAGACGAAGCCAGAACTGTGCGCCTTGTTGTCCACCAGGTGCTTCACAACCATCCAGCCCTTCCCATACCCAAAGTCCCCCCATCACAATTCACCACACCTCACCACCACCACACGCACAGCTAGGCAGACGATATGTGGTCGCTGGAAAAGCCTGCACTTTTGCTCAAACTGTCACTTGATGGAGGACTGGACTGTGAAGCCTCCCGTCTCTGCCCTTTCGCGCGCCCCGAATGCAAGTCCCCATGGCCCGCCTATAGTGACAGGTATGATTGCTGTCCGTTCATGTCACTACTGTGCCTCCCGTCTGTTCAAGTTGTTAGGATAATGACATCAATTTAGTGCCACCGGTTACTAATTTTAGCTTTCTTTTTCGTGACTTTGCAAGAGCTGTTCTCCCTTGTCCATGGCCCTCGAGTACAAACCGAAAACAAAGCATCAAAGGGCCAACCACCGGTCAACTACCAGGTTTACGAAGATCAAATTTGTGACATCATAAAGAGGTCGGACGAAGTGGCTGATTTGTATGCACCGACGATGCTTCTTTGGCGCGATGTTATGGCATTGAGAAACAAAGCAATCGAGGTGAAGCTCGAAGAACGCTGTAGGAGCGAAAGACTCGCGACATTGAATGCCATATGGATCAAAGACATAAATTGGTTGCAGAGTTACAAGCAGTGAGAATTTCTGGACAATTTCCCATAAAATGCGGCCAGTGTCCCTCCATGAATTGGCATCTGCAAGAGTTATCCTCGATAGTACCAGCAACACAACTCCCTCTCCATCACTCTCTCCTTTCTCCTTCCCGAAAATTTTCTTTCTTCTATTGTCATTTCCAGCCTTGTTAAAAAAACAAAGCATGGCAAGCCATCAGTCGATCGGGCAGCAGCCGCCGAATCAAGAGACGCACCTTCGGTGGTGGGAAGAACCCGAAGTCCCTGTCAAGCTCCCGACTTTAAGAGAAGTCTTGAACCAACCAAAACCAAGTGGTCTTCGAGTCGATACCTTCACAGGAGATTGCCAAAGAATGTGTGGCGATCCTGTTGATTGGGATGCTGTAACTGTGTGGGACGAATTCACCCTTGAGGCTATCAACGAAGTGTGCGGCGAGCTGCTCGACAACCCACGGACACTGGCACACGGCAAAGGTCCAATTCCAAAGGCAACGGAAGAGCTGAAGGACATCATTACATGCATCACGCACGTGGGAGGAGAGTGTTCCTTCCGTGTCAATTTTGACGTACTCCACAAGTGGTTTCTCGCCCTCATGGAACGCATCATCCCGGACTCAATTGCCACTCTCGGCTTGAAGCTGGACGGACCTTTCTGTCACCGCATCGACCCTGCAATGTCCAAAACGCCAGCGCCAGCAAACTACCCTCCCTTTCTTTACAGCTATCTACCCAGGAAGCATCCCTCCGGAAGGAAACGCACCTTCAACTTTGTCAACGGCTATACGGCCCCATGGAGCCGTTGGGACATGAAGAAGATTCGATACCAAATTGGCTCCAATGAGATATTTGAAACGACGTTGCAGCATCTGTTCTTTGAAAGTGAGCAGCTTTGCACAAAGTACGCATTTGTCGTAACTCACGCCGAATTCATCGCCGTCAACTTTACCAAGTCACGCTTCTACACGAGACGCTTTGAGGCAAAGGTCGCCCGAATACCCTACACCAACAGGGGCCCCAATCAGCTCACGCCAGAGTTGGCCCTCTGGGTGCTTTGTATGCTTGCTGCTACGTCGTATGCTCCAGATGCCCCCCGAATCGACATCTTCAAACGTTTGCGGCCTGCTGGTGAGCCTGATGATGAGCCTGACGACGAGCAGGCCCCAGAGCAGAGCTAAGGGATACTAATGCACCCTTTCAGTTGGAATTTGTGGATCAATCGTTTCACTCCTGGGTGTTTTCGTGTTTTTTGCGTGTTGGGTTTTGTTTTGTTCAATTTTTGTTTTCGATAGAGCTGAATTTGACTTGCTTTTGCTTCTACCTCAGCCATAATCCCGTGTGCCCGTGTCTCAAAAACACAAACAGTATTGTGTGAAGTCGACCGACGATTCGTTAAATCCATTGAGTTGAAAACGAAGTGCAAAGTTCACTGTCTTGCCATTTTTTAGATCCCCAAAAGTTTGGTCTCACAGATATGCTAGACGAACACACTTGCCTTCCTCATTGTCCAATAGGTTCGTCCTACCTGATACAGTGGGAATCGAGGGAGTAGAAGGAGAATGGATGGTTGGACGGATGAATCAACGGTGAAAGGTGGCATACATAGAAAGCGGCCGTGTGTACGTACGGATGGCTTGTGCGTCAACACCTCTTCTTCAGCAAGATACACGCTTGAAAAGTCGGAAAAGCTCAACAGCGAAGTAACGGTGTAGACTTTCAAATGACGACCATAATACAGGCGGTGCCTTAAAAGTTCCCTTGCGCCTGTGTTGGGCCTGGGGGGCGGTGCTTTCTTCCAGATCTGGCACTCTGCATACTCTCTGTTCAGCACACACCGAGCCGAGTTTGTGACTTTGAGTGCTTGAAAGCCTCCTGCCGGGCCTTGAGTTCTTGACTCTTGCAATATCAATTCGAGACGGTAGGCGCAGGGACACACATCCGTCGAGACGGCCGCATTGTAGGGCAATGCTCACAGGAGCGGCGTCTGTCCAATTGCGATTCAGCATATTACATGCCCAGGTGTAGAGAATTAGATTTCAATGTGTAGGTTTTGTTGGGCATTACTATATAATTGCTCGTTCCATCTCGGACTGCGTCGTGCATTAATAAATAATTGGAAGGCTCCCCGTTTAACGAAAATACACGCTTGACACAAACTCCTAACGCTAACCCAAACTGAAATACAGACCTCCCCATACTCCTGAAGCATTGCAAACGAAACAGGGAGGGTGCCCTTACAGCTCCTCCGAGATGAAGTCAACGACATCAGGTCGTTCCCGACCCCAATTAGCAGGATCCCCACCAGGCAAACAAAGTCCCAGCCTCCAGAAATAATCTCTATGAGCAAAGAACAACTGCCACAGCTTCAATCTCGTCGGGAAGCTCATGGACTCCATAAACTCAGTCAACGACACGCCGTCGCCGTAGAAATGAAATAGCCGCATCATCAGACTCTGCTGCGTGCTGTCTTCGCCGGCGCTGCAGCTGGGGTCAGCGTCTCCAACGCAGAATCGAATATCGCCCTCTGACGGCGACAGGTCTTCCTTGGCGATGAAGATCTCGCCGCCGTGAGACTTGTAGTTCCACTCTGTCGGTGGCAGGAGCGGCACAGGGTCATTGCTATGCGTAAGGCGGCGGTATGCGCGCTTCTCGAGGTGAGAGTCGCCAGCGAGGTCAAAGGTCTTGTCGACGTAGTTGGCGAATTCGGTGTTGCCTAGGCGGGGCTCTCCAAAGGTTGTGACGATGACGTTGTCCCAGTCGAGGGATAGCTTGGCTTCGAGAGCTGCCAGGCACGCTACTGAGCCGCCGAGGCTGTGGCCTACAAAGTGGACTGGGTATGTTGGGTACTTCTTGTGCAGCGTCTTGAGCTGGGGGATGACCTCGTCTCTTGCGCTCTGCCACGCCTTGAAGAAGCCAGAGTGAACGGTGCAGTTGGTGCACTTGTGCTCCGGCTCGTCTGCGCCGTCCTCGGGCGCTGGATACGGTACGTATTTCTGAGGCATCGTGCTCAGGTCAATAATGGTGTTTGCGATGCTGTAAGTGCCGCGAAATGCGACGACAATGGCGCCCTCATCAGTCGCGGCCATGGCGGGATCCTTGGCAATTCCCTTTTCCGGTCCATGGTCAATGGCAATGTATCCGCAGCTATCCGACATGAACATGCCAGTGCTCCAAGTCGACACCAGCTCCAGCTCGGGGAACTCGGCGCATCGCGACACACAACTGAAAGGCTTGCGCACGCCCGTGGTTCCAATACAGTAAGAGATATCCACGAGCCTGGCGAGGCGCTCCAGCGCTCCGTAGAGATTGGCCGAGATTGTCGTCGTCCACGGATTTTGATTCGGGACGTCACCACCTGATGAGCGTGACGTCGCAAGCGTCGGTTGCGCAGTGACACAAGATGCGGTCATAAGAGCCAGGACGGCGAGCAGCGGGCCGCGCAGGCCGCTGAAGTCGTGTCGCATGCTGATAATATATGTGAAATGAATAGGGGAGCTAAGAAGACGGGAGTCGGAAGAGGGATGAAATTCTATCGTGGCATTCTCGTATTAATCAGGCGAAATAAGCAGTGAGTCGACGGGAATGGTTAGGCGGCGGCACGAGGAATTTGACAGGGAATCAATCAGTCGCAGTGGACAAGAACAGGCACGCTTGTGCTTTCGATGTCATGAGAGGAGAAAAAGTCACTGGACACAGGAAGAGGGCAGGAAAAGGAAAAGGAAACAGGCTGACGGCAAAGCAAATAACTTGGCGCCCCCAAATACGAGAGCATTGTGGACGAAGCGTCTTGGCAGGCTCACGCCGACGACATCCAAAGTCACGAGGGCCTGGCGGCGTAGACGATGAACGAAGGCAGCAACAGTCAAAAAGGTACATGGACATGGAGGGATTGTGGTGGGAGCTGCATGTACCGGACTGGCTCTGGGGCGCCGTGCGCTAGCGGTGCCCAACCCAGCAACTCGGAGTCGGTTTACAGTGGATTACAGCGGGCTCCCAGTGGCCGCAACCAGCAACATGGAAACGCTCCAGGGCGTTGGGCTGAGCAGAGTGTGGGGGGCTGGCGCGGGCATGCGGCGGATGCCATTCGCTGGGGCCGAATTATGCGGGGGAAATGAGCCCAAAAGCCCAGACTTATTACCTGCTAATTGATTCAATTCTTTGGTTTTAGTTACTGAACAGTCCCCCCAACTCTGCAGGGTCCAGCCACTAAGCCCTTTCGCTCTGGCGTGTCCTGGCCAGAAGGGCAATTTAATCAATCTGCCACCAGTCGTGGCTGGGGATGACGAGCCGGCGCTGGGCCTGGCTCGATACGGCAGGGAGAGACGCCGCTGCGCCATTGATGACGAGGACGGTGGAGGATCAGTTCAGATCCGATCAGGTCAATCAATCAATCATTCAATCAATCATTCAATCAATCATTCAATCAATCATTCAATCAATCATTCAATTCAGAGAAGTGCAATGTTTCCGATTCCAGAACTTCAGACAATTGTATTATTAATTATACCTATTTTAAATTATTTTCAAAATGAAATAAAATAATTTCTAATTAACTTATTATCTTTTATATTTTATTATAACTCTAACCCTATTCTAACCCTTTTTATAATAGCTAAACTAGATCTTATTTTTGTGTAAGATAATGTACTAACTTATACTGTAATTATAGTGCAGAAATGGTTAATAGAACAGGCGAGAGATAATGCCTTGATATTAGTGGATTGGCCTGCCTATTCACCAGATCTCAACCCTATTGAAAACCTCTGGAAATTACTTAAAGAGCATGTTTGCATAAACTATCCAGAACTATCTACAATGGCAAAAAGTAATGCCTCACTCCAGCGATTATATGAAGCCGCAGTGGCTGCAAGGGAAAAGAACTACTGGATGACTTGCTATGCCATACGGCTTATACAGAACCATCTCTCTACCTAGCGTTATGCCGATCCAAGCAATTGGCTTCTCGGATTTTGGTTTACGGAGGACTCTGCTGGACATAAAACGACGATCTACGTCAAATTCGAATGGGATTTCTCCAGTTGGAGACCTGCCTCAGCCGTACTTAGCGTGTGAGAACGCTACCACGATTGCTGTCGCGTCAATATGGTAAGCATTCTTATCGGATAGTTATAGTTACCGCAACCTTGAAATTAGAGCCGCAAGTGACTACGGATATAGCACAACTTGGGCTGCAGCACACTCGCGTCAACATGAACTCTGCCGCTCCAAACAATGATGAATCCACTCCACGAACCCCCCTCTCCAAGAAGCCCAGCAGGGTAGAAACGCATCATAGCTATTCCTGCGACGCTAAATAAGCTTGGTTCACCTTTTACCAGGGCGCATGCTCCGCCGTATTTTTGTTCCTTATAATCGGGGACCAAGATAGCCAACCTCAATAGTCGATTGATAGACCAGACTTCGATTGACATAATTTTGGTTGTCCAGATGCGGCAATCCGGGCGGAGCGTTTTGTGTACGCGGCCTTTGATTTCCTAATTTAGCTAGCAAGGCTCTCTTATAAGATCCCTGGGACAACCCCAGAGTTGCTTCGCGGGAACTTTCACAGTGACGCGACCGATTTGCGTGAAAAAAATCAGCTTTACGCAACGGAAAAGCTAGATTATTCTTCTTGGCTGAACAAAGATATGGTTCCATGCACATTGAAAAGCGAACTTGTTGTTTTTCACTCGCTGCGACACCATGGCTACCTTAACTTCGCTTCCCTCGGAAATGTATGCCAGAGTGTTGTCGTCGCTAAAGGAAGACACCTACGAAGGAAAGTGCACCAACCAAGATATTCTCAACCTTGCGATGACGAGCAAACTACTCAGTGCAGGAGCACTTGCTGCACTATACGAGTCGATAATCATAGAGCCCGATCCAGATACATTGGTTCTCCTTGCACAGCGCCTCATGTGCGATCCAGATCTCGCCCAAGCCGTGAGACAGCTCTCCTGCCTTGGGGACCCTGACGACTATGCTGTCGAGTATCCTCCATCTGACACCTTCGTCACTTTTGCCGAATGTCAGTTTCTAGACTTTGGATTTCCATCCGAAAACTTGGGAGAATGCGTAAAGCAATTAAAGCGAAGCCACCCAGGGTATGTATTGTGCGTCATTGCGTTGTCGTGCCCCAAACTCGTCTCCTTGGCATTTTGTTCGAGCTTGGGGTCCACAGAGGAGGACTGCTTCGAAACCATCAAAATTTTCGAAGGTTCGTGGCCATGGGAGTTTCTTGAAAACTTGCACGTACGTAAGTGATTACAATCATGTAAATAGGAAGCAGTTCTCGTGGCTCATTTTTTGAGATGCAGAATTTCAGTCCAGCCCGAATGGCAAAGGAGACGAATCAGCCCTCTTGCTGGGAGACATCTGGCGTAAGCTGTCCGTGGGTACATCCATTTCACATTTGCGATGTGATAATCTTGGAACCAACGGCCCACACCGTGCTGTGCCGCGCCCTTCATTAGCAACATTGAGAATACGATTCTTGGAACTACAGAACACATACGATGATGGCCATGGGAACTGGAATACCATTCCAGAATTCGTCGATCTCTGTCATTCTCTTGAAGAATTAACGCTGCATTTCAGACGATCGCATCCGTACGCTGACCCTGCCAAATCTGTAAACCAAGGCTCGAGATTACTGACAAATGAAATAGCAAAAGCTGGATTGCACATCAAAAGAAGCTCGTCAAAAGCCTCAGAAACCAGAAAAGTACTTTGAAATGTCTCCGCCTTGGCTCTTTGAACGATTATGATATCACTCATGACGAAATATGTACGGAATGGAAAGATTTTGAGCCTGATATGGGGGAAGTAGTGGATTTGACCAAATTCAGCGTCTTGACGAAAATCGAGGTGCCGGTGGCCTTTATCTTCGGACCTGCTTTCTTTGTTAGGATACCGAGACTTGAGCCCGACTCGGACATGGCCAACATGACTGCTCCGCACTGGGTGACTGACTTCCACACCGTCCTCTCCGACAATCTCCCACCAGTGCTTCAGCACTTGACTCTGTGGCTGGATTCTTTACTCCAGGCTCACGTCTTGGGACATGCTTTGGCGACGCTTCTTCGACAAAGAAGACGGTTTCAACAGTTGAAGACAATTTGCATCATGAGTTTATCCCGAGATAAAGCACTGAGAAAGCTAGTGTTATCAATGATTCCTAAATACCTCCTTGACCCAGCTAAGCAGCAAGGGTTGAGTATTAGTCAATCAGATGAAGCATGTTTATTCCGCTAGCTAGGTTAGATATGTATGGATACTTTATAGAGATAGGTGAAAAGAACTTGATTTCTCAGAACAGACAAAACAAGACTCGATCAAAAATCATAATTGAACTGACCTCCTACATGTAAACATTCTGAGATTAACTGACGGGAGTGTTAGCTTATCACAACTAGACCATAAATTCACTCATAAAATCTACTCACTAGAATAGACTTTCACGCGTAGATATACAGGCTGCTTGCTTTGACTGCCACTGCTGTTTATAAGCTCTATGAAGCGCATTTCCACGCCCGACATATAAGGTCATCGGCGCAGTCGTCATCACTGCCACAGGATAAACCTTTGCAACAACCCTCCCAATCACAGTTATCAGGTGGTGGAGTCAGGGGGTTACTCGCACCACCATTATCCTTCCCAATTTTACTTACAAGTTTATCGCCCAATACCTATAGTAAGCTCTTAAAGTCAGCTAGGAAGAAGCTCCCTAGTCAGCACCATTAGTACCAGGGACTATATTAGTACCAGTAAAGGAGATATAGAGAATATTGTTATTGCCGTAAGCCTTATTACTATTAATAGTATTACTATAATAAGTTTAACTAAGAGAGAGAGAAACTTTACTAACTAAAAAAAAATATACTGATAATATAATAAAATAAAATAAAATAAAATAAAATAAAATAAAATAAAATAAAATAAAATAAAATAAAATAAAATAAAATAAAATAAAATAAAATAAAATAAAATAAAATAAAATAAAATAAAATAAAATAAAATAAAATAAAATAAAATAAAATAAAATAAAATAAAAGGGAAAAGGCTATTAAATTAATTGTCTTGTTATATATGCCTTATCTGTTTGTTACTTAACTATGATAATGTGGAGCTGCTACTCGAGCTGCCCGGCCTAGAGCTAGAACTCGAACTCGAGTAGCTGTCGCCTCCAGCGGGAGAAATACTAACATATTCAGCGCGCACATCCGACGTATCAGTAGAGCAGTTGCAAGAGTCTTCGCACGAGATATCCAAGACCTGACCACCAGAGACCTCAAACGAAGGGTCACTACAACACAACCTCTTGTTAGCAAAAATCACTCTTCGTACACCCGTGTCATTTCAATTGCGGTTGCAACTTACCCATTCTTATCCGGGCAAATCCTCTCCAACAGCCAAATCTCCTTGCGCGACTGCTGCCAGATAAACCGTATGTTGGGGTTCTCGCAGGGGTACTTTGGCGTATATCCGGGGGCCGTGGTGGACACGGACGACGAGTTGAGCTGGCACAGCGACGCCGTCTGCGTGTCCGGGTCGACAAAGGTAAAGTTAAACGCCGACAGAGTCTGTTTGCGCGTGTTATTGGTGCTTCCCTGGAAATCGAGGACGTGGTAGCCTCGAGGGAAGACACAGCCGTCGTCTTCGGCCTTGGCCTTCATCGCCTGGGGGACATGGTAGGCAACTTCGGCCAACGCTGCAAGAGGTAGAGCAGCCAGAGCGAACAAGCTAAATCTCATGTTGATAATTGGTGGAAGGTTAATAATTTATCTGCAAGAGAAAAGTAAGAAAAGCAAAATCTTTTCTTTGTTCAGAAAACAGGGCTTGTCGATGGCAGGGATGGCTTCAAGATTCCTGTTAGGCGGCCTGTCTTGACGATGACAATGATGGACAGCAAGGTAATAGAAGAAGAGGACTACAACCTCTCTTTTTGTAAATGAATGGGCACGTTCAGTATTTCAACTGTCTATGCGTTTGTCTCTCTTGTCCTTGCCAATGACCTCGCGTGGCATTCTTTACGCAAACAACCCCTTGGACACGCAAACATGGTCACCAAACTATCGATGCCGATCCCTCAGCGGCCAAAGCGGTTGCCCTTTTTGTGCCTCTTTTGTCCTACTGTGCCTGTGCCTGTGCCTTGCCATGGCTGCCAAACACACAACAGGTTCCTCTCCCCCTCCCCAAAAAAACAGCCGCTGGGTGATATTGTTGTCGCTATGATCCCGACTGGCTCAAGACATACATGGCACTACCGTCGATGTATGGCTGGATTCGGCCAGGAACGTGCCTCTTCAGCCCACTCAGCAACGTCGATCACCGTCCGTGCAAGTCGTTGCCTCTGTTACTGTGATTGGCGGCAAGCCGTTTCGGAAATTTGTTGCTTACTTCGGCAATTCACTGCAGGATGAACCTCCTTCGCTTAAAAAAGCCAATTTAGATGGCTGAAGAGACGCCTCCCATTGACTTTGATGCTGGGGCGCCATAGCATGTTGAAGCCATGCATCCTGACCTCAGTCTGTCTCTTTGGACTACAAGGATGGGGGGGGGCGGTGTCTTCAACGTGCAATGCAACGTCGACGATGCACCAACATTTTCTCCAGGTTTGCTTGCTCACGCGTAGCCGCACGTCTCCTTTTGTTTTCTTGGTCTTTGCTTTGCGTTTCCCGTCAGTGCTTGGGCGGACAACCTGTGTCGCCGTGGGTTACGTATCCACGATTCGTGGTGCGCATCATCTCCTGATTCATTCGTGGGCATCGGGATCCGTTCCGCAAGCATGGTTGATCACTTTGCAACAATGCAAACTCAATCGTGGCATGGATGTGCAGAAACACGTGGAAGCCATCCAAGCCATTGTGATGGTGCCATGGCGGATTGGAGATGCCACCCACAACACGGCCCGAGGCAGTCTGGTCTGATCCTCAATAGTCCGGACTGGTCCTGTACAAGGGTAGAGTATCATCTGTACTCAGATCATGCTGGGTATGATTGGTCTTGCCATCCAAATTGATTACTCGGTTCACAAATGTTACAAACAGCGGGAAGCTAATGCTCCGAGCCCGCCAAGGTGCACAGAGGAGACGTCTCAATTACACAGCAACGGCTTACAGCATCTCTGTGACTGCAGAATCTCCAGCCATGACTGTATGTAACTACATACTTGTCCATGTATTAGACACAGCGCACACAGTGCAACAGGTAATAAGCACCAAGTAACTTACAGCCAAAGCCTCCCCCAACCCAATCGAGCCAAATTCTTGAGTTCTCCACTTTTCCCTCTCCCGCATCGTTCCTTCCCACATGCTGCCATTTCATCGCTTACCCTCAGGCACGTGACCCACAAACTGCACATTTTGCTTGCACCTGCCCGCCCAAAACAAAAAATAATTGCCCTTGGTGGACAGAAAGAGCGGCCCACACCGAAAATTGAGCCAGGCCCAAATTTCCATATCGACCGTTCCTCGCTCTCTTTCTTCGTTTTTTTCGCAACCCATCCCCCCCGACACCTTACTAACCGACCAAGGAAACACCAACCTTTCTCGACAAATAATACAAAGATGGCCAAGGAAGCTCCCGCAAAGTCTGGCCTGGCCGTTGGCCAGAACAAGGGTCACGTATGTGCTGTCACAGTCTCACCTCGTGGAGGATCTCTGCTTCCCTCTGCTTTCCCCTCCTCCGCGAGGTGACTGCATACTTTTGCTGCAGACGATGGACGCTGACATTTGTTTGTTTTTTCCCACCGTATAGAAGACCACCGCCCGCGTTGTCAAGCCCCGTGTCTCTCGCACCAAGGGCCACCTGAGCAAGCGCACCGCTTTCGTCCGTGAGGTCGTCAAGGAGGTTGCTGGGTAAGTTGCGACGTCTAGGGTTGAACGATTTTCCGATGGGCGAGTTTGACGATTGCGTGGTGTCAATGCGATTTGCACCCAACGATTACGGAGGACACCGAAATGGTGTGGTAGTGGTGGAATCGCAATTGGACACACGAACCGTCGAACAAACCACAAATCGGAATCGAACCCTCAATCAACCCAACCGAAACACAAACTAACATTCACCCAGCCTTGCCCCCTACGAGCGCCGTGTCATTGAATTGCTCCGCAACTCCAGAGACAAGCGTGCCCGTAAGCTCGCCAAGAAGAGAGTACGTCCAACAACCCCCCAACCAACACCATATTCCAACTTCAACTAACATCCCCCCTTCAGCTCGGTACCTTCGGCCGTGCCAAGAGAAAGGTTGATGAGCTCCAGCGTGTCATCGCTGAGTCTCGCCGTGTCGCTCACTAAACACCTTCTCTACCACCCTCTCAACCCCGTCTCGAAAAGCAATTCTCTCTTGATAGAAAAGAGACTTCTCAAAGCCCGCATAAACCAAAATACCGAGTCGCCAACGACGAAAACCCTCCGTTGCGGAATCTTTGTTACATTAGGAATACCTACCTAGTGGGGGGAAAATCAGATATGAAGAAAAGAATATAACGAAACTTTTTTTTCAAATCCAACCAAAAAAGGATCATGTTTATGTGCTATTTTTGTGGTTTGCATTCTCTGCATGGGAAATCGGCGTGAAGGAGAATGTTCAATGATCAAATGAATTTCTTTTTCTTCATACATGGTTCCGATGCTTGGAGGCGGATTGTGACGTTTATTCTCTGATATGGATTGTGATTGTTCATGCTTGAGGCGGATTGTGATGTTCATTTCTTGATATTGAACGAACTCAACCGTGTTGGCTATGTCATGTTAAATGAAATGTGTGATTGATGATCAACGCCATGTAAATATCTATCAAGCCGCCCAAAACTCCACGCATATGCTAAACTACAGAACGCTACATAAACCTTCGTTACTTCTTCCCCAGCTTCAACCACTTGGGCATCTTCTTCGCTCCGCCCTCGCTCTTCTTGGTATCATCTTTCTTCTCCTCTGAGCCAGACGCGACAGCCTTGCCCTTGGGATCTTCATCAGGTGCCTCCTTGGGTATATCCTGCACCTTGATCTTCTGTCCCTGTTGTACAACGCTGCTCTTCAAGAATGGCTGTTTTCGCACGGGGGCGGGGACCTTGTCGTCCCATACCAGATTGATGAGCACGCGGCCAGACAACTTGTAAGCTCTGACCAGGTTATGTTTCTGGCTGTCATTGTCTGCGATTGTCGTCTTGCCTCCCGGTAGTACAAGGTGAAATGGCAAACTGCTGTCTGCCATTACATGCTTGACAGCTTCATAGAGGAAAGCGCCTGTTTTCGTGTTGTCCACCTGCCAGTCGCTGCTTGTATTGTCGGGGAAGCGAATCTTGACGAGAACGTTTTTGATTGCGGCCAGACGGGCCTCTTCTGCCGCAGCTTTCTCTTCCAATTCCTTGTCTGATAACAGGCGTTTGTTTCTGGAGCTATCTTGGAGGCGAGCTTGATGTAGTTTGGCATGCGCAATGCTGGGCGTAAAGTCGTTTTCCTCTGGAGGTGCTTGTGCAGCCACGGGTATAGCTCCTGAGGGGGCAAGGTAGACATTGACTGGTTGTAAAGGATCGGCAGATGTGCCTTCCGCAGCAGTCGCAGTGTTCTCCTGCTCAGTGCTTGGCTGGCTAGAGTCTTGCGTCGTCCCTTGCGCCGTGGTTTCTGTAGAAGGAGGTTGAACCGGTGCATCTTCCATTGGCGTGTCCTCTTTCTCAGCAGCCGGTGCTGGGTCTGCTTGCTTCTCTACTGATGATGGAGCAGCTTCCTCGGCCGGCTCCTGTTCCTCTTCGTTGAAATGCTTCCCAATCTCTTCCATGGCCTCGAAGAGCGTTTGGTCCGTCTTCTTGAAAGTCAGTCGCACCAAGACATTTCCAGAGTTATGCCCAAGCTGAGACATGGTCTTCTGGAAGTCTTCAAAGGTTGCAAACTCTCTGCCCATGATATTGAGCACCGGCGTCTCATAGTATAACTGTCCAGCACCAGATCCACCAGCTGTCGTCTGCGCGATACCACGAGCCGTAAGATTGATATTTCTTCCAGCACTAGCGTCGCCGCTCTCAAACTGTCGAAGGATCTGCCATAGCGTTAAGTCCGAGGGAAACTTCTTGATCAGTCTACCACCGGGTATCTCCTTGGCTTCGGGCTGCGGGAGCTGCAGGGCGATCTGGATGGCGGACGGGGTGTTTGACTTCTGGACGAGCTCGAGCTTTGCACCGGGGACAAGGCCAGCGGCGCGGAAGGGGACAGAGAGGTCGACTTGTTTTTGCTTGTGCCTAGCAGAATTCCATGATTTAGTGATTATTGCAGATATGTGGGCTGTTGCTGCCAAAACTCACTTCAAACTGTATTTGGCGCTGTTGAGGTTGAATTTCTTGCAGGCTTCTTGAAGCACGTCGACAAGGTATGTGCCTGGTGAGACCTTGACTGTGGCTCGTCTGAAATCGGTTGATATTACTACCACATGGCCAGACATTTTGGGCGGCTGATGGGATGTATGAAGTTGGATGGGAGAGCTCGGCCGCTGGGTGAGGCGAGCTCGTAGTGGGGTGTGTGTGTGTGGAGGGGAAAGATGGCAGCAGAGAAGAGATATGCAAGCAAACAGTTGCGAGTAAATAAAATGTGACAAAAATAAGGTCAGACTCAAAATAGGCAGTTCAAGCTCCAGAGATAATTACTTTGTAACCAAACGCCACTAGGATGCAGCGTCGATATGGACAAGTTGGCCACTCTCATTACATGTCCTTCTCGAACAATCTGTAGGCCGCAGGCAGAGCTCCAACGTAACTGCGCCCCACTGAATTTAACTTGGGGGAGACAGAGAGCCAGAGAGAGAGAGTGAGAGAGAGAGAGAGAGACAGAGCTCTCCAGCGCCGCCCCGAAAATGTGATAACGTAAGCACCCGCCAGCCTAGCAGCTTGTCACGCCCAGTTTAGGCGTGGATTCTCCGGCTGCTACAGTGGCCGCGCCAGTCGTGTTTGCCTTGTGCTGAGACCAGCGAGCTCCAGTTGAGGTGCCCCAAGCTAACAGCAGCTACGCTACGCAGGCCACGCCCGTGACGACCATCATCATTCTCCAGGGAAGCTTCATCATCCTCCCACCACGCCGCCAATTTCCCCCGCCTCACAACCGCAGCGCAAGCGGAATCACCAGAGACTCCATCCACTACTCATACACTGTTCAATTACTCTCCGCCTCGTCGCTGTTAAGCCTCCAGCGACATCTCCATCATGGTTCGTAGCCAACCCATCCCAACACAATGAACAATATCAGCTAACATGTCATCTTTCTCCAGTCGTCTCCTTTCTCGATCAGTACGAATTCCCCCTCACCCAACTCTCTGTATCTCCAATAACAACCCCCCGTCCGATAATACTAACCCGCTTCTCTCTCTCTCTAGACGGCGGCGCCTGCGTTGCCATGGTCGGCAAGGACTGCGTAGCCATCGCCTGCGATCTCCGTCTCGGCATGCAAGCCCTGACCGTCTCCAACAACTTCCCCAAGATCTTCCGCTACGGCGACGTCTTCATGGGCCTGACGGGCCTCGCTACCGATGTCAGCACCGTCAGCGACCTGTTCCGCTACAAGGTCAACATGTACCGCCTGCGCGAGGAGCGCCAGATTGCTCCCGCCACCTTCGCCAACCTCGTCTCGTCGTCCCTCTACGAACGCCGCTTCGGCCCATACTTTGTCAGCCCCGTCGTTGCTGGCCTCGACCCCAAGACGGGGAAGCCATTCATTTGCGGTTTCGATAGCATAGGCTGCATTGACTTTGCCAAGGACTTTATTGTCTCCGGCACAGCCTCTGAGCAGCTCTTTGGCATGTGTGAGGGATTGTGGGAGCCTGATCTGGTAAGAATAGCTTGTTTCCCATTTTGCTTTTTGTTTTGGGGCGTCGTCGTAAAGTACTGACTTGTGATAAGGGACCTGATGAGTTGTTCGAGACCATTTCGCAATCATTGCTCAATGCCGTAGATCGCGATGCCTTGTCTGGTTGGGGTGCTCACGTTTACATCATTGAAAAGGACAAGGTTACCAAGAGATTACTAAAGGGTAGACAAGATTAAACAAAAAAAAACACTCCAAATATGCCGGGAAAGTACAAGGGCCTCGGGCTCAGTTGGAACCCGTAGTTTACTCTTTTAGTTGTATGAATAGCCATCTTTTTTTTTAAAAAAAAATCATCATCTTGCCGTCTAATTATTTCCCTCATCACTTTACGTCACAAAATCAATACTCTGCTGCAAGCTTTTTAAATATCAAAACAATATTTCATTGCCGCCGTCTAGATGTCCGTTGTTTATGTGTCTCCAATACTAGTGTACAAGTACTCATATAATCTCTAGCTTGGGCTAGCCATCCATCCATCCTTCGTTGTTGGCTCTTCTTTTTTTCTGTCCTTGTCGTCTTGCTATAAAATTTCTATTTGCTTCTTTTACATGATTTTAATGATAAATTTATTGGTCCTTCTTGGACTTGGGGGTTTCGTCAGCAATCTTTTGCATGAAGAACTGTCTCTCAACAAACTTGAGAAACTCGTCAAGGAGACTATGGCATTCGTTAGCAAATTGTACACTTGGAACCTAGTGTGTAGTTCAAAACTTACATGACGGGTGCACTGATGATGACAACAGCCTTCCACTCAGTCCAGTTCAAAGGCAGAATAGCAAACAGACTCTGCAGAACGGGAGTGTAGAGAAGAGCAAAGTGTAGAGCCATGGACAGGGCAATGGCGTATACGAGCATCATGTTCTTCCACAGAGGAAGGGTGATGAGCGACTCGCTAGAGGACAGGGCGTTCATGGCGTTGAACATCTCAATAACGACCAAGATGGACAGGGAGACGGTAGAACCAGCCTTGGCCATGTCGTTGGAGAACATTTGGCAGCCAATCTCGGGGAACTCCGTAGAGCAGTGGTGGAAGCGAGAGAGCTGGCGGAAGGTGATCTGGGGGCCAGCCTCGTAGAACATGAACCACCAAGCGTATCCGGCAACAGTGGCGATACCGACGTAGGTGCCAATCATGAGGTAACGGAAGAACAGCCATCCGCCAATGAGCTTCTCGTCTCTCTTGCGAGGCTGACGCTTCATGATGTCGTGGTCAGGAGGGTTGAACGACAAGGCGGTTGCGGGAAGACCATCGGTAACCAGGTTGACCCAGAGAAGCTGAACGGGGATAAGAGCTTCGGGCATTCCCAAAGCGGCCGTGAGGAAAATGGAAACAACTTCACCAATGTTGGAGGAAATCAGGTAGCGGATGAATTGCTGAGTGTTGTTGTAGATGGAACGGCCCTCTTCAATGGCGACTTCAATCGTGGCAAAGTTGCTATCGGCGAGAACCATGTCGGCAGCCAACTTGGATACATCAGTACCGGATCCCATGGCAACACCAATATCAGCCTTCTTCAAAGCAGGGGCATCGTTGACACCGTCGCCAGTCATGGCAACGACTTCACCGAGGGATTGAAGAAGGTCGACCAACTTGGACTTGTGACCAGGCTCGACGCGGGAGAACAGAGAGGCTCTCTTGGCAGCTTCAAGCTGTTCGGAGGGTGTGAGGTTATCAAATTCGCGTCCAGTGTAGCTCTTTCCAGTGAGGTCCTCGTGCTCGCCAAAGACACCAATCTGTCTGCAGATGCTTTCAGCAGTGTTACGGTTGTCACCGGTGATAACAATAACTCGAATACCAGCATCCTTGCACTGCTTGACAGATCCAGGGACTTCAGGGCGGGGAGGGTCCAACATGCCGACGAGACCCAAGAAGGTCATGTTCTGTTCAAGCTGGGCGTACTCTTCGGTAGACTTGGCGGAGGTAGCGAGAGGGTTCTTGGAAACATCTTCGATGCTGGCGAGGGCGATGACACGGAGACCACGGTTACCATATTCGACAACCTCCTTCATGAGCAGGGCTGCGAGCTTTCCGTTGATAGCAATCTTCTTGCCATCAGGGCCGAGAAGGGTGTGAGTGCAGCGCTCGATGATAGATTCGGGAGCGCCCTTGACCAAGAGCTTCTTGCCCTTTCCATTTTTGACGAGAACAGACATGCTCTTACGGTCGCGAGAGAATTCAAAGGTTGACAGACGAGCGAGGCGCTTTTCGTGGTGGGCACTGGCGTAGTGGACAAGAGCATCGGGGCTAGTACCTTCGGGGGCAACAGGACCAATCTTCTCAGCGAGGACTCTCAGGGCACCCTCAGTGGGTTCACCAACACTGGAATAGGTGCCGGTCTTCTCGTCATAGGCGAGGAGAGCGTCGTTGCAGAGAGCGGCAACTTCAGTCATTTGGCGGACGGTGTCAGAGGTGGAAACGAGGTCTTCGACGACCTTGCCGTTGCTGGAGATATCACCAATGGGAGCAAAGGTAGTGCCCTGAACATCAAGCTCAACCAAGTCGTTGCCAAGCTCGTTGAGGTAAACAATCTTGTTGACGCTCATCTGATTCGTAGTAAGAGTACCAGTCTTGTCGGAGCAGATGACGCTGCAGCTGCCCAGGGTTTCGACAGAAGGCAAGCTACGGACGACAGCGTTCTTGGCGGCCATCTTTCGGGTTCCGAGAGCGAGACAGGTGGTGATAACAACAGCAAGACCTTCGGGAATAGCGGCAACACCAAGAGAAACGGCGATCTTGAGGTAGTAGATGGCGCCCTTGGTCCAGCTACCATGGCTGGGGTCGTTGAAGTTGGGGATGTTGATCAACCAAACGGCAATGCAGATGATAGTGATAACCTTGGCGAGGCTGTCACCAAAGTCGTTCAGCTTCTGCTTCAAGGGAGTGGGCTCGGAGATTTGGGCGGTAATGCTCTCGTGAATGTCACCAATGGCGGTGTTCGATCCAGTCAACACGACAACAGCCTTGGCGCGTCCAGTGACGACGGTTGTGCCGGAGAAAAGCATGTTAATTTGATCCTGCAAGACAGCCTGCTTGTCGCTAACAACAGTGGTGGCATCCTTGCCGACGCTTTCACTCTCTCCGGTAAGGACGGCCTGGTCGACGTTGAAGCTGTTGCTCTCGATGGAAATAACTCGGCAATCGGCAGGAATGCGGTCACCAATGGACACAGAGATAATATCACCGGGAACTAGGTCCTCGGCCTTGACACGAGAGATGTGACCATCGTTACGGACGACGTTGGCTTCGTTGGCTGAGTATTCTTGGAGGGCGGCGATGGCCTTTTCGGCGCTGCTTTCTTGAGAGACTCCGACGACGGCATTGAGGATAAGAATTGTGAGGATCTGCGGTCTTGGATTAGCTTCTATTCAACTGGCTGGTTGTTTCGGGGCTTTGAGCAATGTCCACTTACGACGGCGGGATCGACAAACGCGCTCCATCCACCTTCGTCCTCGAAGAGAGCGAGAACGAAAGAGACAGCGGCGGAACCGAGCAAGATGATGACAAGCTGGTCCTTGAACTGCTCTAGAATGAGCTCCCAGAGGGGCGTCGGAGGGTCTTCGGGGATAGCTGTGCACGCAGTGATTAGCGTTTGGGGCGTTTGATGGCGCTGCACCAACAGCCGTATGTGCAGGCTCGGAAGAGAATTTACATACCATTCTTGCCAAACTTGTTGCGCATTTCTTCGACTTGCTTATCGGAGAGACCAGCCCGCTCGTCAACCTTGAAGTTGGCGAGGACCTGGTCGATGGGATGTGCAAAGGCGTCGTCCATGATGAGCCCGTTGTCGCACTGTGAGTAACCGGGACGCGGGACGAGGCGGGACGTTTGGGCAGGGCAAAGGGGGATTGAACGAGTGAGGAAAACAGACAGTGGTAAAGAAAGCGTTTATGATGAAGTCAAAGATCGTGGCCAGCAACTCGGCATGGTGGATTTGTCAGGTCTTTGAGCCCCACGTGGACGATTCAGACTGGTTGGTGATGGAACCGGAGGCGGGTTTCTGGGCTCGCAGCGCAAAGCTCAACGTGTCGTCTTCTAGACTCTTGGCCCAAATTTTTTTGGTGCTCTGCCTGCCTGGTACTGAACTAGTGCCAGTTTACCCCATCCAGCCCCAAATTCAAGGGCCTGTCATTGGTACTCTGGCGCCTTACCCCTCTGCGGCTAGCGCCTGGCACGGCCCCAACCTTTTGGCTAGCCGGCCAGTAAGACGCTGGGGATCCCTGAAGGAAGAGACATCTAAGCCCCCCGAGAGCCCGAACGACGCCCCCACTGCTGCCAGTGTGAGGGCAATGGCTGCTGCAGTATTAGTTACAGTGGCTGCGGAGGCTGCAGTGGCGGACTTCTGTGGGATGGATGTACGCTGCATGGCGCAAATGCAACACTACAGCGTGACAAGCAGCTGATCTCTGCCGTGACATCTCTAAAAAAAAAAAAAAAATGTTGGACGCTGGGTATTAATTGTTGGTGGTCCGTGGCGCATATTATTTTCCGAAGAAGAGAAAAAAAATTAATTCAGGCATACATGCATACAAAAGCGAGAGTGATGAAGTTCATGTAGCTGCCAGTCAATACTTCGCACAATGTAGGCTTTGCTGGGCAGCAGGTGTGCGAGTAATGGATTGACAAATGCATCAAAGATAGCTTCTCTGCATTATACATGAAGCTTAGTATTTATTCTTGTGTTTTTCTCATAGGTTCTCTTATTTTTAGGATTTATTCCCTGTATTGATAGACAATCTCCAACTCCGAAGAGACATGGCTTCACTCCATAGAGCGATGGTCCGAAACCCCGAAACGGCAGGCACGATGAATGATGCCCAGAATCCATCGTCAGTTGCTCCTGCCTTTACTTTCATAATTCACTGCTATTCCTCTTGTATGCTCCTCATCTCTGCTGCAGCTATTTCTCCACGTCCTCTTTTCTGTTGTATTTCTTCCTCGCCAACTCCTGCGACGTTGAAGAGAACCGACGCTGTGAGCATGTCCTGAATACTGCGCTCTACCGGCTCTACTCAACTCCCCCCCTTTTGGTATTTTGGAACCAACAGATTATGTGTTATTTTGGACTGCTTTGGATCAGATCACCCTTTTGTTTTGGAAACGAAACAGCGCATCATCATGCATACGCACGAATACTCGACGTCGGACGGCAGCGTGGCCCGTACGTTCCACCTGTCGGACGGCTCGTCATCGGACAGCTATGAATCTTTTGGCAGCTGTTCGGATTTCCAGGATTGTCCCATGACAGTCAGTGCCGCAAATTCCCTCGAAAGTAACATGGGAAAACTACACCTCGACACGATTCTCTCGTCAGACAGCATGGACATCGACAAAGCGTCCCCAACCAAAGTTGCCTCTCCGCCGAGACACCATGAGGCCCTTTCTCGCCCAAATACCATGTGGCAAAAAACAGAACCCGTCGAAATTGGTCACAGCTCGCAGAAGCCGTTTCATCGATGGGTCAAATCTCTGCGTCGAAGAGCCGCCTACCGCAGATCGATACTGCCCAACTGCGAGACCCCGGTGTATCAACCCTTCCACCCCGCCGCTATTGAGCCCAAGCTCTCATGGCCATCCCGTCATTCACACCAAAAATCGTCTTCAGGATCTTCATTTGGCTTTGTCACGGCTGTTCGAAGTACCGGGGTGAGTTTATCAAGCTTTGGTACCGCTGCCAAACCACGATTGAGCGCCAGCCTGTCCCACGGCATCGCTGGAACCGATCGCAGCAGCAGGGCATCCATGTCCATCACCCGCACTTCTGAAGACAGCAGTAACGTAGAAAACACCTGTACTCCTGACGTGACACAAATCGAAAGATCTCTGCATCGACGTCGAATTCTTGAGGAAATCATCAGTACTGAGGAAAGCTACATTGGTGATGTTCGGTTCTTGATGAATGTAAGGTCCCTCATGCTTGCAATTGCATATGCATCACTGACGGCGCTAAGATCTACGTGACCATTTTTGCTTCTCATCAGTCTTTGCGAGCTGGTCTCAGGTCCTCAATCAATCAGATTCTCGCCGATATAATCGAACTACATGAGGATATACTAGGCGAGCTTCATCGCGCCGTTCCGCACTCTGAGTATACTCAAATCGAATATGACTTGTGTCGTAGAACGACAACAAAGCGTCGTCAGAGTCTCAGTGCAGCACCCAGGCGAAGAAAGGGTGCGGGTGGCACATCTAAGCCGCTTATGCACCTTCATCATCTGAGAGACATTCCCGGAATGATAGCTGAACCGCAGGTTGCTGCTGAAGTTGCTAAAATATTTAACAGGAAGGTATGTTGTTACATCAAGAACATTTTATCCGGTACCCTAATGCCTCAGCCAGATGTCACGGTTCTTCATATACGAAGAGTACGGTGCAAGCTACGAAACCCTCATGAACGATATCGCTTCTTCCAAGGAAAGTCTCCCCGAATGGTCAAGGTATCAGAAGGGCCTCGAGATATTAGGATCTACTATTGGCGCGACAAGGAATTCTACAGGAACCTCTAGCAAGGCATTAAGCATGAATGACTTGCTGGTCAAGGTACGCATTGGCACTCTGACTATCAATATGTTCTGACGTCTGCCTGCAGCCGATTCAGAGGGTTTGTAGATATCCATTACTTTTCAATGAATTGGCAAAGTATACATCAACTCTGGATTGCCCTAATTCACAGATGGAAGTCGAATCGACCCTTGATCGACTGCGAGAAGCAACCACGGCCATCAACACTGCCAAGGATGACCAAAAGCTAAGGACAATCTTGGAAAAGACTTGGTTGCTGCAAGATAGACTGTCATTCTCCGACCAGGTCCGCTCGAGTCCATCGATCGAGAGAATATAATTATAATTACTAACGTGTCTATCAACAGAGGTTTGATGCTGCTTCGAAAAGCAGAATCCGCTCCTTCGGGCATATACAACTTTGCGGTGCTCTTCACATATCCTGGCCAACTACGGAGGGTGTCAGCGGAAGGTACATGGTGTGTCTTCTCTACACAGACGTACTTTGTTTAGCTTCCGCTGGGAAAGCAGACGTTATGTACACGATTCACGCTTGCATTCACATCGACCGAGCACGTATTGAGGACCCAGATAGTGGACGCGGTAGGCAACATATGCTTCGAGAGACTGTATTTTGCTTTACTAAATATCACTTTAGGCTTACAGTGTCACAACGCACCATTTTGTTGGAAATTGGTCTTTAAGTGCGATCATCAGCTGTACGAGATACTCATGACGGCCTGCACAGCTGTGGAAGAGACAGAGTGGCGAACTCGGCTCAGTCGTCCAATGAGGAAGGATGTAGAAGCAAGCAGCTTGGGGGAGTTTTGCTCCTTGGACCTAAATGTACAGAGCGTCGGTCCTGTATTTGGCAAGCCAGGTAAGAGTTTTCTGGAACAATTTTACAGGGCCATATCGCTCATCGTATTCCTATTAGGCACCATTGCACGGCGCATATCCGTACATCGAGCTGCAACTATTGGATCAAAAACCCCGACCACCCAAGTCATCATTAAAAACACGAGTGGTTCCAAAGATGGCTTTGGTACCTCTTCCGCTGCGTCTACCGTCAGTCGTTCCCAATCCTTGCTGGCAACGCGCGTCCCTGTTCTTGCACCTCCCAGGAGCGAAAGAGCAAGAATTGAAGCGTTACTCAGCGATGTCTGGAGCCACGATCGACTACCTTGCCCAGGTATGACGGCCCGGTCGCGACCAGACTACCTGGTGAGGTCTTCAGCATCAACGGTGATGAGAAAATTGAGCGTTGCAAGTTTTGCCAGTACTCTCAGCAAAAGATCTGGAAGCACAAAGCAAAAGAAGAAGACGTCCGACAGTATTTCATCACCATTGTCTCCCGAAAACCAAAGTGGGCATGACCAAGTAGATGGAGCTCGCACCAGGCCTGACGAGGTACAGCTTGCTCATGAAGCAGAGAGGGGAGCAAAAAGGTTGAGAACTGCGTCGCATACGAAATCAGACGCCCTGGCACCTGCTGTAAAAGACGAAGATGTCGTGAGACTTTGCCAACCCGCCATCTTTCCAATGGCACCATCATCCCTTCCGAACACATCTTCGTTGGCAGCACATACAGCATCCAGTTTATACTCGTCGCGCTCTGTCAAATACAACCATCCATTGAGGCGTTTGGACGGCGACCTCCAGGCATGCAGCCTGAAGCAGCGCTCTAAGAGTCTTCATTCCAAAACGAGTGAGCGCCGGCGAGAGGGAAGCGGCCATAGCTTCCGTGGCATGTTTAAATAACCGGTACACACTCGCTGAAAGGTTGCAACTTTGTGGTGCAGTACAGGAAGGACAATTGTATGAGGCAAATGTTGGACACTGGATAGAGGCATGCACAGCAATTCAGTGAGAGAAAGCATTTTACCAGCAGCAAGGTAGCTAGTTAGATAGCATGTTTACACCCTCATACCTTGTGGATTACCCAATATTGTCGATTACCACTTGTCAAAGCTACATGTGGCACGTACCTGAAAATCTTGGCCGTGGCAGTGTGATTTAGATTGTCAGTCGAAATGCGGGCGGTGTTGTTGCGGTGGGCAAGGGGACCCATTCCAGTGACGTATTTCCAACGATGTGAATCACAGTGGGACATGGAATTGGCGGCCACGCAGCCAACATTGGACGCAAGAGACCCCATCAACAAGAGGGGTTAAAATGGACTCGCATTCTAGAACCTGCCGTGCAGGAAGGGAAAGGCAGCAAGGCAGGCAAGCGGTGCGGGCGTGTGAATTGTCTCGTGACCACATTCTGGCGTCAGCCCAGGTGAAGAGCAATTGCGTGTTTGTGCTGCATGTACTGTAGCTGGCTGGTTAGAGTAATGAATGTCTTGAGTGTGTTTATTAATGAGCAGCTGAGGTGCCGGTTTGGGAGACGCTAAGATCAACTTTATTGATCGGTACGGCACTTTGCGACCGGGGTACGAAGTACTTGGAGTGCTCTGGCGAGACGAGAGCTTGCGAGCATGAGCACGAAGCAATGACGTCTATCCACTGTTGGCTGGGGTTTGCCATCATTTTACCATGGCAACTGGTTGCGATTCAATTGCTCAAACAATTGATTAGTTAATTAGTTGGCTCGTCTATTTTTATCCATGAGGAATTGCTTTCATCGAAAAGAGAAAAGAGGAAGCTTCCAGACTATCGGCAGCTCCTCCCCCCCAAGGTCCCCAAAAAAAATACACAACTGGGGCTTGGAGCTGGCAAACGGTTGGTGGCAGCTGTGCATGTCTGGTCTGGTTGGGGAAGTACCTTACGTAGTTGATTTGCAGGGTGGGTACATCATCCCGGTCACCGATGACGTCGACGTCTTGGAACCAGCTCTCTCTCCCCTCCTCGTTTGCTGGAGCTTCCCCTCTATGGATTTTAGCTTTTAAAAAGAAGCTTCCTCGTTGCTCAACGTGATCTTTCAATCTTCTTCTCTTATCATTCATTCATCAAGAACTTCATCAAAGACACCTGATTGCTGATAATCTCTTGTCTTGTAACTCACTTACACACAAAACACAACACATTCTTTTCTTTTCGAAGTTTCCTTCCGTTTCGGAAAATCATCACGCGACTCCTCGTAACAAATCACCACCTCTCTTTCCCTCTCAAACCTCCATTCACAATGACTCGCGGCGAGGCTACCCAGTACAAGGTTCACCTCAAGAAGGGTGATACCACCTTTGTCATCTTTGTCGACGACCCCGAGCTCTACAAGAAGTGGAAGACTGACAAGAGCATTCCTCTTGCTCACTTTGTGTCTGCTTTCAAGATCTTCGAGACCAAGTAAGTTTTTTGTCTACTAGACACTTGATTCCCGGAGCGGTAGTTGTAGCTGCGCGTTGGCAAGGGTTGTTCTGTATATGGTCGTCCGAACTAGCCGGAAATCTGGCGGGGCCCCTCTCTGTTCATTCGGCATCAATTATTTTCGGGAAATATCCAAGAAGAATACACTAACCATTGGCTCTTTCTTCTTATAGGCAAGGTGTACAAGGCACGCTCGATGCGGCTCCCAAGAGCACTCTGGCGGCAGCATTCGACTCAGAAAACGAGGACGATGTCATCAAGACGATCCTCGAGGACGGAGCTGCCCAGCTCTCTGAAGTAAGTGGAATCATCCTATCTCCAGTGCTCGGTGCTATAGACATGTACTCATTCCTCATCAGATGCCCGAACGTCAGGGTCCACGAAATGACTCCATGAGCGCCACGAACACAAAATAAACAGCGCGCTGCGGTTCATCGCCACGTCTCATGGTCAAATGGATTGGCATGATGCTAAGCTGTAGTCGATAAGAGCGATGGAGATGAGATACCTGGACAAGGATTCTGGTTGAGCGGGATTATTTACGACGTCACGGAAAGATGTTAATTGTACTATAAAACGGGGCTGCTGCCTCGGACACGAACAATCAAACTTGATTGACCCAAAACTGCTCTATGCGCCATAAATCATGCCATTGTGAATTTTTTGTTTAGTGAATAAATTGAAGTGGCTTATGCTCTTCACATGTTGCCCTGCTGGGCTGTTCGTGTTTCGAGACATGTCACGGTTTGAGGCTCTGCTAACAACCTGAAACGGCTGGCGTTAATGCACTTCACCGACAAGGCACACCGTTACAGGCCAAGTTAGAGAAGTCCAGCACAGCCATGCTGCTGAACAAGGGCCTGCCCAAAAAAAAACGACCAGCAATTGTTTAAGTGATTTTTTTTCATTAATATTTTTTTGGTTCTAACTGCGTGGTAGTCAGGGGAATGGAAAAACCTGCTTCTCAGTGGTTGCGGACCAGCCCTCCCACTCGCCCAGGCGATGGAAATACAGTCCAGCCACAGAAGCGTATCCTAAATCTCCCTCTCAACATGTCAGGTCCCCCCATCTTTAATTGAAAGACGGAAATAATGTTGTGTGTAAAAGGCAAAACTCCCCAAAGTCCAAATGCGCCACCAGCTTAAGGAGAATAAGACTGAGAAAAAGTAAAAATGTTTGTGAAAAAAAAAAATGGACAATAATGGTTGGAACTCCTTCCTTCCTTCCTTCCTTCCTTCCCCCGTTCTAAAAAAACCAGCTCTTTCATTTCTCCTTTGCCATCGCGGATGATTCGAGAGATGTTATTGTTGTTGCGTAATTCGCTGGTGTGTGGTCATGAAATTAATAAACGCCTGTGCTTGATGCAAGTAAGAAATCTTTTTGATTTGCAAAAGGAAATGGTTTCGTTTGCTGGCAGCAGGGCGTTTAAGCCTTGGAGCTGCCCATGGCCATTCTCTGGGGAAGAGTCCATGGCTGAGCGCAGATGATCTGGGAGATGTGTTAGTGGATGACACAGAAATAATGAGAGAGCGAGGGTGAGACGCACCTCTCCTTCGCTGTAGGCCCAGAAGTAGACGCCCATGGCGACGGTGTAGTAGATGGCTGGGTTGGTGGTCTGGTACATCAGGATGGTGGTCAGGATGGTGATGGGGAGGAAGACCAGGCGGGATTCGATGGAGCGGTGGATGGCGGTGCCGGCGAAGAAGTTGAGGGGCCACTCCATGGCGAGGACGAGGAGCCCGAATACTAGGTTTAGTACTTGGAGGACGGGGATGGGCTTGACGGCTCCGTCGAGGTTCTTGGTGAGGAAGTCCCAGAAGATCTTGGGCCAGAAGAAGCCTTCGATGGCGGCGACGATTTGGTCTGAGTTTGAGGTTAGTATGGATGAGGATATGTGATTTGAGACAAAAAGAAACTTACAAGTAGCAGCCGTCATCATAATGAGGCGAGCCCAGTGGTTCTTAATAAGTCTGCCCATTTTGACGTGTTGGTTGAAGACTCGGTTCTGTTGTGCTTTTCGAGTATAAAGTATTGATTTCTCAGGATGTCACCTTGCGGATTAAGTCTGAGTCGTGTTGTGTTCTTGGGATATCTTCTCTAAAAACCCGGAAGATGGCAAGATACAAGGTTGAATAATACAATAGTAGAACAAGAAAAGAACGGAAAGAAACGAGTCGACGACAGGTAACCAGACCCGTTAAGTGAATGTGAGGCAAAAGACCGAAAAAGAAGAAGTGAATGACAGGAACCGGCTGGCGGTATTAAAGAAGTAGATCTCCGGAGATCTTTGTAATGAATGGAAGATGAGAAGGGAAGGTTGTTGATGAGAGCCAAGACTCCAGGAAAGAACTGGGTCAAGCGGCTCTATATGAAGGCCGATGGGATTCTCCTTTGGCAACCCAAGCTACGGCTTGGAAAGCCGTTGGGGCCACAAGGCCGAACAGGAGTTCTCTGGTTCCGAAGTATCAGGATATGATGCTAGCGGAAACGTGTTACGGAATCCGGATGGAACTGCGGTGATGTTGAGATGAAGAGAGGGTTCCTAGCTTGGTCCATAGATGGCAACGTATAACGGCATTGATGGACTCCGGGGCCAGAAAGAGGTTGATTGAGGTATGAACGGTAGCAGGTTTTGCGGGTTCCGGTGTAGCAGCGCTCCTGGACACAGGCTGGCTGAGACAGACTCAAGGTGAGGTTGTTAATGCGTGGTGTTCCAAAGTGCGGAATCGACGTCGGAGGTCAATTATGCGCGCAAGGCGTTGCCGAACAAAACGAGTCGCAGGTTTAACGAGCAAAGACTTAAATTACTCGAAATGGGTTCCACTCTAGGGCTTGCGGGTTGCTGCACGATGGGAATAAAGTTCTCTCGCAGGATGAAGATCTAATCGAGTTGTTGTCGCAAGTCTGAAGCAGTTGAAGTCGGAGGGATGGAGAAAGAAGGGTTTTGGTGGTGGTGGCACATCTGGGGGTGGGATGGGCTGAGGCAGGTCCCGAGTTTATGAAAGACACAACACAACCCTGGGGCTACCTAGCTGCACGCACGTTGCGAAAAGGGCACTAGTCTTGTGTCTTTTGCCAATTAGCCAAGTGGGTTTTTCTCTGTTGCGTATTATCTTGAACAGCCTCTCAAAGGCCAGGCCAAGCCAAGTGGCTAAAGTAACGAATCGCTTTCCTTGGGGCCGGGGGGGTGGGTGTGTGTGGGTGGGAGACCGACTTGCATGCTGGTATTGGCCCGCTGCCCGCCCAGTCGCAAGCTAGTCCAATCCTACTCTACCTTGCTGGCAAAGCAGCATCTCTCCTCCGATTGCATTGTAAATGGGCGGGTCACACGGACAGGGAGCGCAATGGGATGCCTGCTTTGCATACAATTGCCGCCGAGCAAAATCAAAGGAAGTCCCACCCCAGCTGTGCCAGAAGAGAATTTCTTGGTGCTGGTCTGGGCCGCAATTCGAGGATCGAAGCTACCAATCTGGCAGCATGCAATTGTGATTGGAGGAAGCCCGGCGGTTACACGATGGGGACCAGCCAATCACTGTTCCTCTCGCTCCAGTTGTGGTGCACCCCCCCTGCAAGCCAGCATGTTGCAGAACTAGCCCCGGTACTTTGGTCTTTGGTGTGTTTCTCTGCCCCAGCGCAGGTACTCGACTCGTCGCAGGGGTCCTCGGGACTTGCAGTAGCCCCAGCGCCTCATCAACAACGTTGTATGTATGTGAGTGGGCAGCTTCTCTTTTCCTGCCAGTCCTGTTTCGTTCCTATGTCCGCTCCGCCCTCAGTGAATTAAATTGTTCATTCCTTTTTAGATCCGGCTCAAGGAGTAAGACCTAATCCGATATTGACAACTTCGCCGTCAGCAAGACTTCGATAGACCGTTCTTTGCTGCAGGCCAAGCGCTGCGGTGGTCACACTGAGAATCCTAAGCTGCAGCGCAACCCTCACGTTGTGCTCCCATTCGCTGCGTTGCCTTCTCATGGCCGCCCCCAAAGCCTGGTTGAAGCGCCTTGGGTCTGCGACTAGGTCTTGTCTCTGTCCAGTGCTTCGCATGAAGTTTCCAGACACCCAATTGCCTCGTTGAGTTAGGTTTCCTCTACTTGTCGCCCTGTAAAAATTGGCAACCTTACAAGGTTGGAACAGTAACCAGTCTCAAGACGTGGATGTGAAGCACTCCGCGTCTGGGGGGCTGGAGTCGCTGCAGAGCGGGGAACTATTCGGCCGACCAATCCCTGCACCATGAGCGGCTTGCACCAATACTGGCCGCTGATGCAATGTCCGCATCAAGCGAGTTACAAGGGCCAAGAAAAATTCCGAATTGACTTTTGGAAGGATTAACTTTCGTCGTGGAGCTGTCGCCGGACTGCTCGAACCGTAGGAACCGCAACATTAATCTGGCGAAATGGCGCGCTGCGACATGTCTTCAACACGTTCCCGTGTGCCTCATCACAAAACCTATAGTACAACTGATAACGAAGCAAATATCAAACTTCAAAGCTTCAGATTGCTCTCGACTCCCGCCAAGAAAGCCTCAACCCATCTTCTCTCTGCCACAGTGGCTGGACGGGGGGCTCCTGCGGCGTCCAAGAGAATGTCACTTGAGAATCCTTCTCACCGCAACCTGTGAGTCTGGCTGCAACTAGTGAACGGTCTCCGGTATTCGTCCAAATATAGATCATCTTACTGAGCGATCTTGGCTAGCCATGCTCGTATCACTTGCCCGTGAGTTGCGAAATGTAATTCCAAGAGGTGGCATGCCCGTTTGGGAGTGTCGGCGGCTCTACACAATTGCTGATTGGCCAATATTGGGCGGGCTGATTCGAACCGGCCAGTAGTAAACTTGACTGCCGTCCCACTTGCGCCACCGAGTTGCAGTCAGGCGGAGCCCTTGAGCTACCCGTCACATTCTAATGCACTGTCCCGCACCGCGGATACTGCTGTTATCCAGAAATTGCTTAGCGGATATGTGGGATGAGTGACGAGCATGCGTTGCAGTGCCACAAAAAACCACCGACGTAAGATCTTGAACTGGGGACGCTGGTTAATGTGTAATTCTTTCGTGCTCGATTCGAGTCGGAGCGACTGTGCTGCGGTGCTACTTTGACGGCGTGGCTTCAGAGATGTTTGTCAATGCGTTCAATCACGGAATGGTTTGGGTCCAGCTGTGAAAAACGACAGCACTCTGTTGCCATCTTCGTACCCGAGATAATCGAAAAGCGCTTCCTGTCCGTCTGGTTCTAGAACACCAGAGGCGAGATGACCTAGTCCAGGGGTGATGTCTGTCAAAATGTCTACTTGAGAGGAAGAGAGCCGTGGTCCAGCAACACAACAAGATGCTATATTCCGGAGAGACGGTTTGTTTGCAGCTACATCTGCATTGATGACGGCGTTTCGTACAACCTGTCGACGCATTTCGTTTAGGCGTTCACACACGTCTTGGATGCTGGGTAGCGGCATGATGGAAACGCCGCAGCTCGTTAACAGTCTAGCATGATTGATTAGTTTGACAGTCTCCATGTTAATAACAGTTTCGCAAACATCTTACTCTTTCTGTAAATCGAGAAACGTTTGCATTGCTGTAGGGTCAGTCATCGCCAGCATGATGAGGCCATTGTGGGTGCCGTCAGACGCAACAAAGCATCGTAATCTAGCTTTGCCTGCCTCCGTTTTGGCTTCAGCGGTAGTCATTAGGACAATTCTGAGTAGTTTTGTGTTTCCAGGTAGTGGAACTGCTACATCATAGCCATGAAGTAATTGCTCTTTCATACAAGTAAGTGTTTGATTGGAATTCAGCAGATTCTTGCCACCAACCTTTCCATGCAGGACCAGGGGCTCGCAGTAAGCTGGTGATGGTGGTGTTCCAATCCCTCCGTCGTCGCAGAGAGGAACAGAACATTGGGATAAAATTTATTAAAACTTCAGCCGTTCAGACTGGCTTTGAATGCTTGTCGGGATTAAAAAAATCAAGAAAGGACACTGTCGAGCCCCGAGAGACGATGCCGCAGGTGTCAGCCAAGTGTGCGGACGACGAACCACAGAGCTTACATAATGATCAGTTTTATTGATGGGAGAATTATGGTATATATGATCCTGAAAATGATATAAAATGTACAGCAGGAAATTGTCTATTACAAAATAAATGTTGGTATTTTCCATTGCGCCTCATCCCGTTCGCCAGTGTATGCCATTCGTCGTTCTGATGTGAGAGTAGAAATTCCGTATTTACCGCCAATAAGAGTGGTGAGAAAGTGTTGATAGATACAAGAGATCGAGACAGATGTGATTAAATATCTAAGCCGTCGTCGTTGGCTCGGACTGAGTTGGCTGTTGGTGTAGTGATGGTAGCAGTGGTTGTTTCGTCTTTGGGTCTCGCAGAGCCTTCAAGGCCTGTTCCAGAGATTCGAAGCGTTTTCTTTGCTCCTCCTCTGCCGCAGTCAATTCGTCCTCTCGCTTCTTCAAGTCGTCGAACCGCTTGCTCAGATCATCAATGCGCTCTTTGTTGATGTCTGGCTTCTGCTGCGATTTGTAGTACTCGTAGAGGATCAAGCTCATCGCAACGCCGAGAATAAAGGCATCGCCAATAACGTCTGCGAACAGATCAACTGCCTTTGCTTCTGGCAGCGGCCTGAATTTGCGTTTCCATATATTTTGGAACGGCAGACGCTTCTTTGGCGTTGACCCAGGCTGTTTCCGTTCCTTCTCCTTTAGCTCCTCTTCCTTCTTGGTTTCTTCCTCGGTCTTGGCGGTGGGAGCTTCGGCTTTTTCTTTCGCTCGTCGCTCAGCTTCGGGGTCGCGCAGTAATGCTACTGACATTCGCATGTTGAGCTGATGTATAGCCTGGCCGTACCTGGCGGCGAATGCTCTGAATCGCGCATGATCGTGAGCTTGCGCCTTTATGCGGTTCTGCGAGGAGGTCAGGTTAGCACAGAGCTCTATTGAGAGCCATGTGGGCTAGTTATTGGGAGCATCAACAACGTACAGCGCCATACTTGGATATGTGTCGCACAAACAGCGATCCAAGCTTGAAAAGCGGCAAGGGAACCATCGCGGCAGCTTGGCAGGGTCCAATGCACGAGTCACAGTCGGTGCGTCGAGATTGGTTGGTCTGCAGCGGCCGTGGGTGGATGGACGAGGCAGCGGAAATATAATTTGATATGTTTGAGTTGTCGAAGAATTAATTGTCCGTCAATTCCGCGTCGAGGAGTTAAGCAGCGTCTGGTCCGTAGGTTCCCATGACGTTGGTTCCACGGCGTTTGGGCATTGCAGTCAGGGCATTGTCGTCACTTCAGGCAGGCTGTCAAGCTAGTGCCTGGCGCCGCTACAGTGGCCAGCAGTGGTCGCAGTGGTCGCAGTGGTCAGCGTAGTGGGGCACCACCACCACTGCTGAGGCTCCGTAGCGACTTCTTCCCCCGTAGCCCACTGAAATTTGACTTGCGGGCCGCATCGCTCGACGCACCAATCACAGCGCCCAGCGGGCTCCCGTTGCCATCGGCAACCACCACCCGACAAAGTACACAAACCACCGGGCAACAATGTAGATTTCGTTGTCTTCGTCCTGTCTGTTCGGCTTGAATGTCGTCGTACCCACCATTGCGAGGCATCCTCCCTTCTTCTTTTCCATACTCAAACACCATCGCTTTTTGTTTGGTGCGGCTTGGGGAAGCTTCAGCATAATTTACCGGCCTTTGTTTTTCTATCATCTCCCAATCGTCATATTACTTGTTTGCATGCAGAGTCAACGCATGCTGCTTCAGCGAGCTTCTGTATGTTTTTAATCTATTTCTTTTCCCGTCTTGCCATTGGAAATTGTTGTTATCGTGAATTATATTTCGGGTCGGAAAACTTACATCTTCAACAAAACTTCACTTCACTTCACGCTATTCCGCCATTAAATGAAAACAGCAAGAGACTCATTGTTTCGTTTCCCAGGTTTACCACGTCTACGAATTCTTTCAACACTGCATCGCCTCGCAGCTACGTTGAAATCGCTACATTGCCTGCAGTCAAGCAAATCCTCCAATCGTATATTGAGGGTTCGCCATGGCTCATAGGCTAGTGCAACGCGGCCCAGTCGATCTGGAGGCCTTGTCCCCTAGAGATGCCAACGCCCAACGCCTCCCTAAAACGAACGAAGTCAAGATCAAGACTGCCGCCCAACTAAAGGCGGCTAAAGATAAAGATCATCCTCCTCCTCCGCCTGCCGAAGTTCTCGAACCATCAAGCAACGACCGTCCAGATGGCGCTGTCTACCAAGTGGGCAAGATGCTCGGCAAGGGTGGCTTCGCCATTTGCTATAGTGGACAGTTACTACCAACGAAGGAAGTCTATGCTCTGAAAATTGTCAAGAGTCAAATGCCATCAAAGATGGAACAAAAGGTACGTTAATTATTTCAATGAGTCTGCTGCAGTTGCTTACGCTTCATTCGTAGTTCCAAACCGAACTCCAAATCCACTCCAAAATGAAGCACAAGAACGTGGTCAACTTCTTGAGAGCCTTTTCCTTCTTTAATTCGACATACCTCGTTCTCGAACTCTGTCCCAATGGATCCCTGATGGACATGGTAAAGCGACGAAAGGGTCTCACTGAGCCTGAAGTTCGATTCTACTCGGTCCAGATCGCTGGTGCCATCAAGTACATGCACGGAAAGGGAATTATTCACCGAGACTTGAAGATGGGTAACATCTTTCTGGACTCACAAATGAACGCAAAGATTGGCGACTTTGGACTGGCTGCACTGCTGGTCACTGGTAGGGATATGCAGACCATTCGAAGGACGACGCTTTGCGGAACACCAAACTACATTGCTCCAGAGATTTTACAGAAGGGAAAGAAGGGGCATGATCACATGGTCGACATATGGAGCTTGGGTATTATCGTGTTCGCCATGCTTACCTCGAAGCCCCCGTTCCAATCTTCAACGACGGATGAGATTTACCGCCGTGCGAGGGAGCGAGACTATGAGTGGCCCATTGCTGAGACGTCCCACAAGTACATCAGTCAAGAGGCTAAAGACCTAGTTGCGACAATGCTCACTGATGCGGACCAGCGACCCGACCCTGACGTTATTCTCGAGCACCCGTTCTTCACCTCTGGATACATGCCCACCGAAGCAGAGATGAGCTCCAAGCTCCGCGAAGTACCCCCAGAGCGTTCCCATTTCTACGGCAAGATGAACTCTTCCTTGCAAGCGCAGTCGCTGCGCAACCTCAAGGAAATGTGCCGAGAGTGCAGCGTTGGCCCATGGAGCCCCGTGCAGGTCATCCACACGCAAATATGGAAGGAAATGGCAGCAGAGGAGAAGGCTGGATTGACGCCAGTGATCCCACTCGCTGAGAACCTTGTTTATCGACCTTTTGAGGAATGGGTCAAGGAACAACAGCAACAGCGCCTCAAGTATGCTGCATCAATTGCCGCGCAGTCGAGCGCATCTGGCGACCAGCTCCAGTTGCGCACCAGCAGTGCAAATGCACCAACAGGACTGCTCAGGCAGCCGCCTCAGAGTTTCGCTGCTCAACAGCGTGCACAAAGCAGGCCAGCTACCATTTCTGCCAGCTCCAAGATTTCTGCACCTACATCAGACACATTGCCATCATCCCACTCCAGTACACGACTCAAGTCTCGCCAAGATCTGCTGCGCGAAGTCAAGGCCAAGGAACCTGAGCCTTCAACGCAGACCAGGAGGGCACCTACTAGAACCACGCTGCCAACAACCAGGTCAGCTCCTAATATCCATGTCGCCGAACGCCTCACCGCGATGCCGTCGTCGGCTAGCACAATGACGATGCGAACAAACTCGGAGTCTATTCGGACCGCTACCCTTTTCAGTCCTAAGGAGCAGCCAATGCCCATCGCCAACACCAAACCTGACCTGATTCTCGAGCGTCTGAGGAGCTTGCAAGCAGAGCTGGAGCGAGCACTGAACTCGAGATCTATGGCGATTGTCTCCTCCAAGACTGTCCCTCCTCCTCACCCACATGTGGTGGTTAAATGGGTAGACTACACGAACAAGTTCGGTCTTGGATACATTCTCAACGATGGCAGTGTCGGGTGCATTCTGCGCGACATTCCCACAACTGAAGGCAGTAAAACTGCCCTTCTCCCTCCCGCAGGCGTATTCGTCCGCGCAGCTGAGAAACATATTCTTCGCCGCGGAGACGAGTCCTATGATGAGCGTCATCAGCCCATACCCATGACTAGTTCCGTCAAGTTCTTTGAGAACCATGCTGAGGATGGTCTGGCTGAAGTCTCAGTCTCTCCTCAGAAGTTCCGCGTCGCCATGAACGAAGATGGTACCCCTGGTAAGATGAACCCCGGCAAAGACATCTACGAGCACAGAAAGAGAGAGAGAGTCATCTTGTGGAAGAAGTTTGCCAACTACATGATTGCATTCGGAAGAGACGAAACTGCTGCAAATGAAGACGCAGATGGCACTAGTTCTTACGCGCCTACAAAGAAGGGACACTCTGCCGAGCTGGTCACATTTTACCAGCGTTTTGGCGACGTTGGCTGCTGGGCGTTCTGTGACGGTCATCTTCAGTTTAACTTTCCCGATCACACCAAGATTGTCCTCGACGCCACGGGTCAGTGGTGTCATTTCTGGCATCTGCCGCAAGACGCAGCCGAGAGGCTAGCTGAGACTGGCAATATTGGGTCTGCTGCTTTGGATGACCGTGCTACGCTTTCTTACCCTCTGCAAACTCTCCTCAACTTCCAATCCAAGACAGGCACTCTTCGATCCACGACTCGCAAGCGTCCTGAAATCGACCCTGAGCTGCAAGGCATCCCCGCCGCGAACGACTTCCGCCGCAAGATTGAGTTCATTAAGAATGTTGTCAAGGAGTGGGTTTCCAACGGTGGTCTGGGCAACAGTTCCATGAGCCGCGAGTCACGACTACGATGGACTGGCTACCGCGAGATCATCAGCAGCACTGCTCCTCAGAAACACGTCTGGGTTACCATTGGCTCTCGATGGGGAGACCAGCGCATATCGACGTTTGTCGATCCAGTGAAGCCATGGGAGCTTGGCGAGGAGGCGGAAAGCTCACGCAGCACCAAAAGAAAATAAATGTGCAGTAAATCGTGAAAATTTGCTGGCGATGGAGGAAAGAAACTCAACAGATGAAGACGGGGGCAAAGTAGCGGACCTTTTTTATGATTGCTGTATTTTACATACTATACCCTGACTTTTTGTTTGCCCTTTTCTTTTTTCAGAGTTTTGGTTTTTTATGCTGGAATTCTTTACGACTTGGCTTTTGTTGGGGGGCGTCTTCTCTCTTTTCTGTTTTATGTCTGTAGACAGTTTTGTTTGCAGGCAAATGGCGCATTACGAGTGGCAGGCGTGGAGTTTGTTTCTCTCTCTCTTTATCTTTTCTGCTTCTTTGATGATGAAAGTTTGGAGCGATTACTTTTATTTTGATGTTTCTTGTGCCAATTCTTTATTCTTCTTGGAAGATCCTTATTAATGCTGAATATATTCATTCATGATACTAATCGAAGTGACTTATAATACTGATGATGTCTGTATAATACCGTTAAGATGAATGTCACAATAACACAAGAGCAGAGTCTCAAGAGTCGAGTCAACCATCACAAGTCAAAAGTCCACATTCGAAAGATAAGAGTCAATCTAAGGACGTGATGAAAGCGTGTATTAAAAACTATCCCGCTAAGTTTGCTCCTCCCATTGTTCAAGAAAACAATCCCATCCAAAAACTACCTTCACTCCCTTAAAGTAAATACAGAAAAAAAACAACTAATGAAACGATGAAAGTAGAAAAAAAACCAGCGCCAATCCTAATGTAATGCATTTGTTCTTGCAAGAATGTGTGTGTTCGAAGAGGAGAAAAATAAACAGTTGACTGACAGTAAGGACTGCCTGTCTAGTTTTTCAATTACAAGGAATTTTGGGTAACCAAAACGAAAAGGGGGGCCATAAGTGCCGTAAAAACATGTGCAAAAAGAATTAAAACAAAAAGTCATGAAGAAAAGAGGTAGCAAGAAGACATTGTCCGCTCAAGCATCAGAGTAATACTCTTCTTGGTGGTGATAGCCGCTGCCAGGTGGAGGGGGCAGAGCCCAGCTTCCTTGGCTGCCGCTGACAATGTTCTCGCGAGAAGAACCCCAGTATGAGGACTTTGTGCGCTTTTCGCGCTCAAACTCGGCCCAGCGCTTCATAGTGATCTTGCTACTGTCGAATTCTCCTTGTTGCTCTACTCCCTTCTTCTTCTTCTCGCCGTCAGTCTTGCGTGTTTCTCCCCACGAGAAGTCGTCAAACTTCCAGAAAGCGTATGTGGGGAGGACGAAGTTCCAGATGGGTAGGGAGATGAGGTAGATCAACATCCAGAGGACATAGGACCATGAGTGTGCGGTGACGATGATCAGAAGACCGGGGAGACCGAGAATGAGACCGAGAAGAACGAGAGGGATGACCTGGACGGGGCTGTGGATGATGGAGGTGATAACTAGAAAGTGTGTTAGATAGATCTGGGTTGGGGGAGTATATGAGTGGACTGTAACTTACTGACGTAGAAGGTAAAGGCGATGGCGGCGGGGAGGACCAGGGTACCGATCAGTTCGACGAAAACGATAAACTGCATACTGAAACAGAAGGTACCGCAGAGATCGCGGACGAGAATGAGCTCCATGAGGTTGTGGACCGTGGAGTTGATCCAGCGACGACGCTGAGACAGCAAGACCATGAAAGTATCGGGGACAGTTGTCTTGCAAACGGCTTGAGGAACAAAGACCTGCTTACGCTTGGGGAAAGTTCGCAACATGAGCGTAGTTAGGTAACGATCCTCACCGAGAAGGTACAGGTTCTTCTCGTGCAAGGTTTCGACAACATTCTCAGAGTAGTGTTCGACAACATCAGGGTTGGCAAGGATGGGAACCCAGTAGTTCTGGCCACCCTTAGGGGCCTTGATTCGGTACATGCAGAAACAACCGGGCAAGCAAGTCACACCACCAAAGACAGACTCGAAGGACTTGGCCAAGTGATGAGAGATGAAGTACTCGAAAACCTGAATGGCGGAAACCCAGCTAGCGCGCTTGTTGGCAATCTTGGTCTCACCACAGAGACCCATGATTTCAGGATCCTTAACCATGGCGGATACCATGTGCGTGAGACTGTCGGGGAACACCTTGGTATCAGCGTCGACCATGAGCACTATCTCATAGTAGTCGGGTGAGATACCAGTGACCTTCCATAGGCCGTTGAACATTTCGTACTCGAGCTCAGTCATGCGTTCATCGAACATGACCTTTTGGAGGAAAGACATGAGGATAATCTGACTATCACGCTTACCACGGTTACCAGGCTTGGGCTTCTCAAACTCGGCAGGGGTACCGCACTTGACAACAACCATCATGGGGACACGCTGCTGACGCTCGAGAGGAATGCGAGACTCAGAGCCGTAATCGTAGAAACCGCTGTAAACCTTTGCCATGTTGTGACGCTTGGAGCCACTGGCAACAGCAACATAGGAGAACGGTTGAACCATCTCAGGCGGTGTAGTATGGTCCTTCAACATAGACAAACAAACATCGGGAGTCGAGATCTTCTCACCCTGGCCCTTGATGATACCGTCGCAAATAACGAGGATAACCTTGTGGCTGTTGGGGTAATCGGTCATAGCAATAGAGTCCAACGTAGTACGGATACCTTCAGCTCCTTCGGAGTAAGCGGTAACCAAGCACATCGTATGCGCAAGAGGGAAACCAAATGGCATCCAGTCGGAGGGAGGCTGTGGGACAACGGCATCATGAATGAAGCCAGCTGGGCCAGGACCCTCAACGGATCCAGGGCCACTGAACTGATCAGAGCGCAGGAAACTGGCACGGCTGTCGTTGACTTGCTTGTAGAAGGAATCGGGGCGGAGGAGACCACCGGGGGGACCTTGGCTAGACATGGTTGTGGGAACACGGCGCTGACCACCGGGGCCGCGAACCTCGTTCATGTTGATGGTAGAGAAACGAGAGCTGGTAGGCAAGAAGGAGGAGCCACGCTTGCTGGCGCGGTCGGATCCGACGACAGTGCTGCCCATGTCTCCAGGCAGACGGGGAGGTGCACGATAGATGTCATCCGACCAATCTTCAATCTGGCGCGCACGCTTACGGCGGTCAGAAGACTGTGAAGTCTTGGCTGCAGCGTAGTTACGGCTAATGAACCACTGGAAGACCAAGGCTAAAGAGAATCGAGCAAGGACCACGGACAGAATAAGTACCAGGGCACAGTACAAGACGACCTTTGACGCTATACAACCAACGGTCTCTGTATCAACGGAGCCAACCTTGATGATCTGCTCGAAACACTCGGCATATTGCTTGTCCTTGGAGGACTGGAACATGCGAGTGACGTCGCGTCCTCGAATGGCCTGGTTGACAGATGACTTGGTATCACGAAGTTCCTTGAAACGGTCAGGGATCGCGACCTGAGACTCGTTGAACCAGTTGAGAATGTTGAGATCCAAAACGTTGCCGGAGTACACAATCAAGTTTCGGGAAGAGTTCTTGATATCGTCCCAGCGGAAGTAGACATCGGCGGTTCCATGAATCTCCTTATAGAATGAGTGGCGAGCTTTCTCCGTGGTATGGCAAGCGTAACCAAAGTAATGATCGATAGTGAGGTTTGGCTTCGAGGAGCCGTCCTGTTTGAAGGTGGTGCAGGGGAAATACCAAGCCAAATCGCCGTCGCTGTTGGTGGGAACATCGGACTTGTCGGCGAGAGTGATGAGGTTCTTGCAGGCACCATTGACGTTTTGGAACAAAAAGCTGCCATCCTCTCCACCATACTTGTGTGGCAAGTCATAGAGAACGTTGGCTCCCAGTCCATCCTTGCGGCGAGGGATGCCCTCAGCGGCAGGGTGGTGAGAAGTGGACAAATCGTAGGCAACACCATGGAAAATCATGTAACCGCCACCTACTTCGTTGACGCGGAGGCGAACAGGAGGAGCACTGCAGACAGTGGCAGTGAAACCAAAGGTAAGGAAACCAACAATAGCCATGATAAAGAGAATGATGCTAATCAAACCCATCTTTTCACGCCAAGCCCGCTGTTCAGCCCTGGTGGGCTTGCCACAGCACTTGAGGATGAAGTCGGGGCACCAGAAGGTGACAAAAGCGCAGTAGAAGTTCCAGACGCTGGGTGGTCGGAGCTGCTCCTTAGGGCCCTTGTTCTTACCCAGGCGAGGGTCTCGTCTGCCCTCCTTGACAATCTTGCCATGCTTGCCGCGGCTGGGAGCGTGCTTAACTTGGCTGCTAGCTGACTTTTCGTTTTCGCGCGCAGTTGTGCCGCTTCGCACAGTTTTCGAGTTGTCACTAACACTCTCGTGTGTGTGTGAGCCGCCGGAGCGTTCGGTAGCCGCATCTATTTCGAGAAGAGGATCGTTGCCGGTAGAGGACGGCAGGACGTCCATTCTGGCCGCATGCTTGTGATAATGATAGTTTCGGTGGTCCTTGCCGATTCTGTTGCGTTCGGGACGGATGAGACTTCGTTTCCGGCTGAATTGTGTGTCCTGGTCGGCGCTGGATCGTCCAGGGGCCTCTGTCGGCGAGAGAGGAGTGGCTTCGGTGTTGACGTTCGGGTTTGAGATGGTATCTGCAAACGACGACGCAGACTTGCCACGCTGGTGAGTGCGCGAGCCGGTTCGGAGACCACCGGTTTCGATATCGGGCTGCGGTCGACTACGACGAGGCGAGTTTCGATAAGAATGCCGTTGGTCATGGGGCTGGTCAGCCCCTGGCCTGTGAGGTAAAGACATGATGTTGTCCTTTCACGGAAGAAAGGTGAGAATCGTAAGGGCTGCCCTCTAGTATGTTGTCCGATGTGATGTGACGCCTTGCTTATACAAAAAGGGGCCCCAAAATGGGTGAAGGTATTGAAAATACTGATTTGCACCGTATGATAGCAGCGAGAAACAAGTGAAGAGAGTTTCGATGGCGTGGAGGGGCGAGGTCGATGGATGAAACTGTCGCTGGGTGGTGATCAAAGCCACCTGGACTGGTTGCCGGGGTTGCGAAACTTAAAAAAAAGGAGAATTAAGCCGTGGTAGAAACGAACGACTAGCACGAGCACCAAGAGAAACGAGTGACGAATAATAAAACAAACAATACAGAAAAGAAAACCCGCCCGTGATTCTGATGCAGCAAACTTCAGTCACGATACAGAGAGTCAAGACGCGCTTCCTCTTTTGTTAAATGAAATCTTAAAAGGAAATGAAATTTCTGGTGCGCAGCGAGGGGTGGTCGACGAGGACTGGAATGACGGGGGCAGAGTCGACGGACGGCCGTGAACCCGGACAGCAGGCCAAGGGCAAAAAAGCCTATAAAAAAATTGCAACAATGGGAAAAGGGATGCCCAGCACTGGTACGCTTCAGTTGACCTGTGGAGCCCCCTGCATGTTTCTCTTTGGGGCCCGTTGGGGCCCCTGTCGCAAGACCAGCAACCACAATTGGGGCGATGCTAGCGGTCCGGACCCTTCTGTGGCCGCTAGAGGAGCGTGCTGCAACCCTCTGGTGGTGCTCTAGTATGCTCTGGTGTGCCTATGGTGCGGCAGTGGCTGCACACTTTTGAGGCTCTTCGTATTGGGGTACAAGTACCGAACAAGTACTTTAGGAAATAACTGGGTACGGTGTCGTCACTAGGTCTCGCATGGCTCCACTCCTCTACGGTGTGAAATGCTTTTTTTAGCTCCTTTGTTTGACTGGCCCTGGACAAAGCGGTACTTTCAGGATACAAAGCATGCAAACTTTGGCTGCACCTCTGTTGTCCAGTCGACGACGCAGCACGGCGCCGCAAAAGGCATGAATTGATGGTGTTGTCCAACAACTGTGATATACATCACCAATGACAAAACATAACGACAAGACTATAAAATAGCCAGTGATGTGTATTCGAATATGCAGTATCATATTAAGCATCCAGAAAAAACGTCACTAATTCATGTGCGCCTAAATCGCGAATATCAAATGACGCTCCAGTCTCCCGGGTAGCGTCACCTTTTCACGTATTTTTTTTTTCACTAACGCTACCAAGACACCGTGGACAGCAAGCTCGATTGGATCGGCACAGCGCAAGCAAGGCTACGACAGCACTACGATACTGCGCTAGATATTTTACAAGTACTGTATACAGTGGAAACAAAGAGCCATGTCAGAATATTGATTCATAAACACAAACTCAGTCTCATACGCAATATCGGCTACTTCCGAACAGCACAGCACATCCACTATGTTGCGATGTATATTCACGTAATATAATCATGATTCACCAGTCTCAAAACCTTGAAATCGTATATAGGTACATACGTATCGACCATGTAGTCACCATCTACTCGTCACAAATACAGCACGCAGTGGCAGAAACTCTTCCATCATGCACATTGCAACTAGCCAAGAGCACCAGCAAGGATATTGCCCGTACAGCATCCCAGCAACGACGCATAACGCTTCGCAGGGCCAACATTTCGCAGTTACACTTACAGTACACATCCATGCCCATCACCTGCATTAATGCTGACGATCACTTCGTATGCAACCGTTCCATTTTTGCTGCCAAAGGGTGCATATGACCGTAAACGCGGCGGCGACCAAAAAGATGCGTAGCATGATGGGTCGAACGCACACGGCAAGACGAGACAATGGAGCTCCCCGCGACCCCGATAGGCGAACGAGGCCAGAGAATTTACAGAAATTATCTTGAACGTTGTTGAAACTTCAGGGAACGACGTCATTGGCCTTGCGAGAGCCTGAGAGTAAAGAGAAAAAAAAAGTCCCAACACGAAACGGATCACTCTGGCGCCAAGCCTGCCATGACACCGCAAATACGAGATTGACGGGACCCGTGGGGGGCAAACGGCGTCACAGGGACCAGGCCCGCTAGCATATTGTTTAACGAGTACGTGATGATGTCCCCGATGATCATTGTTGGCGGTGTAAATATACGCAAGTATTTTTGAGATTATTTCTAGGTTGTGAGAGAGAGACATCAAATCTGTCGCGGCTGGGCTGTTGGGTGCCGCGGATTGCTCCGACACGAGGCTGCTGCGCCAATTGAGCGACATCAACTGAAACCTAATTCCCGCTCAATGGTTCAGCTTGCGAGAGAAACACGCGTAACAGTCTGGCAGTGGCCGTGTAAGCCTTGCAATTTATTACGGTGAGGTGTTCGTGCTAGCAGCCACGAGCAGAAACCCCTGTCAAGAGTGGCCAAATTGCCGGTGCCATGAGCAATTTCGGTTGGAACCAGCAACTGGGGAGACGACAGGGGTTTTTAAAAGTGAAGCTTGATGGACGAAATTATTCCGTGGATAGACTCAATTTCGTTAGCGATCAAAGGCAAGGCGTCGGCCAATTGATTTTGTTAATCGCATTATTTTACAGATTTGTGGCGGGACGGTACATTCTGCGTTCCAAGAGAGCCAGGGTACCTATATTCGATGGCCAGTATTATATGTATGTGACAGACATGGCATGCAACCTATCAGGCAGGTCAGCCGTGGGAAAATGCTACGTGACCTGCGGTACAACGATACAGCCAAGGAAAGCCTGTCAGACAATATTCCCGAGTCGATGGAATTATTTTACAGGACGTGGTGCAGTTCTGGAACAGTTACATGCAGAGCGGCAAATGCGCTGGTGGTTGACCAGTTGGGCGTTCCATTTAGCCTGCGCAGTGGGCAACCTGCTCATTACGGCTAGAGAGAAATGGCACCTTGTACGCAAAGCACCCTGCTGATGGCGATATCCAATGCCGCTACTGGCCATTGTCAAATTTTCAACTTTATCATCAAAATTGGCAGCACGCGATTTCACACTGCACAAATCGTCGCCTGTGCGGCTGGAGTGTAAATTCCATAACTTCCAGGAACTATTCCGCCACAGTAATGTGTGCCGTCAAAAAAACAACAAACTCCTAGTCAAGCAACTGGAATTAGTGACCGAGCTGAATCGAAGGTGCAAATGATTTGAGATGGTTTGCTTCGGTAGATCTGGTCCGTGCCAGGTTGTGGCTGTCTTTGCAGTTGGAGCTAGCACCAGATAGATGATAGATCAAGTAGCGCGAATTATCCACCGCTCTGTGGTCGATACGAATACAGAACCCCCTTCGTAACTTTGGACCTCCGCTTGATGTACGGAGTACGTGGTAAGAGAGACCCTTGGTGCGGAAATAGGCGCAGGGACGAAACGAAACTGCGTCCGTGGTGGTGTTGGTGCGCAAGAGTCAGTCACCAACCGGCACAGTCCGAGAAGCAGAAAACAGGTTTTGGAAGAAGGTCTGGCACACAAAAGACATACATAATTTTTATTTTATTTTATTTTTTATTTTCTGGTCTCTTGATTATTTGTTTCCTCGGCGGCTAAGAAGTAAACATGAGACGAATTACCAAAAAGGAAAACCAACCAATTAGACATGTTATGGACTCAGCTCATTTCAGCAATTTGCAAGGCGGAACAGCTGGAAGGGCTACGGGGCTACAGCTGCCTTTAGTGGGTGCTGGCGGACGAGACAGCGCTGGGATTGAATTTTCATCGGTGCATCTCCACTGAGGGACCCTCCACAGGGCACCACTCACCCAGTTCCCAGCACCACTGCCAGCACGCTATGGCACCATCACACGGACGAAACCCTGTCCATGCAGGCTAACGCTCACTGCATTTCCTGCATCTACAGCTACGGTTACGGATCCCAGGACCAGGATTGTCGTGCATGTTTGAATGTCTGGACGCACTGCAAATCGCAACGTGCTCTTCCCCCGGTCTCTTGGCCCTGGGGGCGGCCATTTTTTCTTCCTCTCATTCGTCAATGTCGCTAGGGTTCAACTGGTCCACTGCGCAACAGTACACAGTACCCTTTCGGGGTCCGGACGATCCGTAGGCTAATAGCTAATTACTTGTACCTGAAATTGTACAATCGACTGCCTGCGAGCTGAAGTGAAGCAAAGTAGAGAGTTTTTACACTTTTACTCTCTCTTCTCCTGATTGGTTGCCTACGCGAATAAAAAAGCCCGCGCTGCGCTGGGATCTATAGCCTCGTAGTGTATTAGCCCTGCCTCCTGTCACAAAATCTGTGTCTTGTTGGTTCAGCTCCGATGTGATGCATTGATGCCATGCCTGATTGGGGAGCAAACCTCGACGACGGCATGGCAAGCTACGCCATGAGCTAAAAACGACAGGGCGACTTCTGTAACATTCGTGGCTCAATGCTTGGCGGCGTCAACAGAGCAGAGTCAGTTCGTTTACTTTGCCAATTTTTGTCTAGCTTTGGTTCCAAGGACTCCGAACACTACTTAGCGCCGAACGGAGCACAGCGATGTCGACACCACGCAACTAGGACTAGGATTTCCCCTTTTTAGCACATGATGAACGGCTCCTCATTAACAACATAATTGCTTGTGGGTGGGATAGGCACGAGAGCTGGGTCCTTGAGTTCCAGTTTGTCCCATTGATAAACAGTGTAGAGTGGCCGTGTATGTGTCGTGAGAATCCACCAGCATACGTGATGCAATCAATGGAGTGACAATCATGTCCGGTTTTTAGTCAATGGCGGTCACTCGCCCAAGCGAAATTTATTACTTGAATTGTACTAAAATAATAAAATGTTTATTTGATCACTTTAAAATGATGGAAGGTGGTAGTCGATCGAGCTCATTTTATAAATTATTATCCGACCTGACCTGAGCATGGCCAGTGCTTGACCCCTCTAAAAATGGCCGCCTGTTTCATTTACATGTATGTACTCAGGAAACCTTTATTATTTTTCTTTTCTTTTTTCTTTCTTGTTGCCAGGTATAAATGCCGCATGATTATTTAAAAGAGATGGGTAAAAACACACACACAAAAAAAAAGAGAGACAAGAGTAGCACTTCAGCTCATGATGCAATTCTTCCATTTATTTTTCTTGATTCGAGAGTCTGAGCTATTCTACAACATTGTGTCCTCATCGGACGCTGGGACGGCTGTAGCTGTAGCGCTGTGGCTGCTAGCCGCCAGCTAAACCGTCCTGCCAATCTCCACCGCTTCAGCCAAGAAATTTGTGGGTTTTGGCTGTTTGCCCACTGTAACCACTGTAAAAGCCGCTGTACCATACCTCGACAAGGTTCTGGTGCGGTGTGCCTAGCGTGCCTGTCTAACGAGCAATTACAGCGACTGGACCACTGAAAAGAGGTGACAGCAGGGCAATAATTAATACACATTGAACCGGAAACACTCCTTCCCGCCGCCCAACACAGCCCTTAGCCGTAGCCTAGCCTCTATTCTCCCCTCCGCCTCCTCTTCTGGCTCTGACGCCGTCCCTGCTTCCTTTCTCTCTCTCTTCCTTTCTCCATCTCTGGAGTCCGTGACGTTTCTTTCCCACTTTCTAGAGTCGGAAACGAACAAGAACCCGTATTATCCTTTCCTCGGGGGCAGGTCATTGTGGGCCAACATCTCGTTTCTCCATTCCGCCATTCTCCTCTCTGCGCTGCAACTGTAACTAGCAGGCCCAAGCAGTCTTAAGCCAAGCATCTGCTGCGTGCTCTAGCTTCCGCTGACCCTGGTCCCCTGGCAGTTCCTCTTTTTTCTTCTTGTCTCTCTGGCCCGCTGGCTCCCCTCATCCACTGCCGCTCGTCATCGCCACCTCGTTTTTCTCCCACCACCATCATTATCACCGCCTTCACGTCCCTCCCCCTACATTCCTTTTTGGGCTCTTGCAAGGTATTATCCTATTGCAGCGTCCTTTGATCGGATCGGACTAGGTGCTTGGATCTCGTCAATTTTTTGTTTGTGAATTTTGTATCATTTTCTTGTATATTTTCCCTACGACGACTCGCTCTCCAATCCCTCGAATCAGCGTTGTCTCTTAATTTACGCCGACCTCCCACCAACCCCTTTGGTCAGCCGTTGGGCCCTTTTTGCTCCTCCTCGCGGCGCAAACTCTCTTTTCCGCCTGCGTCTATTTTAACCATATTTATTACGCTTGGATAGGCCGTTTTCGACTTGGCTCCCAAACCTTGACCAACGGTCGCAAGCTTCCAAGTCTATCCGCACCCTCACGACCATGGCTGCAGTTGGTACCTCCCCCCCTCCAACCTCGCCGTCTTCCAACTCGGTCCAGCACATTCAAAATATGTCGCCTACACGCAGACCAGGCGCCGAAACGGCTCGTAAGCCGGTGCCTATTCCTAGCCTTTCTGCTGGTTCCTCAGACGCCCGTCTGCGAGATGCGCCGGTATCGCCTGTCCGTGTAAACGTCCTGCCCGAGCATTCAGTCCAGCCTTCCAACGCAAACATTGAGCTTATCGAGCCCTCGTCAGCACAGTTCGAGGCTGTCGACCGAACGCGAAAGCCAGAACACTCGCAGCAGGCTACACCAAAGCCTGAACATGCCGGCGCTGTCTCTGCCGAATACCCCTCCCCATACGGCCTGGTTGCCGAGCCTGAGAAGCTTGAATCGTCTATTATGACACCTCAGCAGCGCATCAGAGCTCAAGACGGCCACCGTAAGAGCGGTGGCTCGGAAGAGACCACCAGCACATCGAATCAGGGTGCCTCAGGACAGTCTTCAGCTCCCACGAGCGCTAGCTCCATCTCCGGAGTGAATGACGCCGAGTGTGGCCCAAATGGGGAATCTCCTGGAAGCTCAGTTCTGGAGGGCAACATTCCCCGTGCCCTCTCCGTACCTCAGTTCCAGTACCATCACCAGCAGGATTCTCCTCACAGAATGTCCAGTCTGCCTACGAGCGATGATGGATTCAACGCCGCCAACCCCGAGTTCCTTCAAGATCCCGGCCAGATTCGCCGACATCTGACTCCCATTTCTCACGCTATTAGAAGAAGCTCTCTGCCGAGACCTCAATCGTCGTACTCAAGCTTTTCAGATTCTCGCAGCCGCTCTCCTGGCCTCACGCCAGGTGGGCGTGTCCCATCATCACAATCTCGCAGATCGCCAGATGTGCGCATGTCTACTTATGCCGAACTGCTCAATGTGCCATACCCTCAACAAGCCCCAGCGCCAATTGCCCTCGACAACTCGTTCCTTCGATCCAATATTGGCTCCAATGCCTCTCTCCTTAGCACACAGAAGACGCTCGAAATGTACCGCCAAAATGTCAAGAAGACGACGGATTTTTCCATTCAGTACTCTTTTGCCGTGTTCCTTATCTCGACAGCCCAGGAGCAAGGATTGGACTTTTCTGATCCCAAGGGCAAGAAGGTGGCTCAACAAGAACCCCATAGAGATCTCGAGAGCCCAATTGTTGAAACCAAGGTGACGTCGCCTATTGAACTCGTGCGAGAAGCTAAGCAGATTCTGCAACGCCTGGCGAGCGGTGGTTATCCATTTGCTCAATACTACTTGGCCGATGGCTACGCATCTGGTCTGTTCAACAAGGGCAAGGCTGACTCCAACTCTGCGTTCCCCTTGTTCGTTCTCGCTGCGAAGCACGGTCACGCAGAATCTGCCTACCGTGCTGCTTTGAGCTACGAGTTTGGATGGGGATGCCGCAAAGACCCTGCCAAAGCCGTACAATATCTTCGAAGCGCTGCGGCTAAGCGCCACCCTGGCGCAATGACCCGTCTCGGAAAGGCATGCTTGTCTGGGGACCTTGGCGAGAAGCGATACCGCGAAGGAATCAAGTGGATGAAACTCGCGACCGAGTCTGCCGATGCCCAGTATAATGCTGCCCCATACCAGCTTGGCTGCTTGTACGAGACGGGATACGGTGATGATGTCTTCAAAGATCTTAGCTATGCTGCGGAACTATTCACCCAGGCAGCTGATTTGGGACACCCCGAGGCCAACTTCCGCATGGGTGAGGCTTACGAGCACGGCCTATTGAACTGTCCCCGCGACCCTGCCCTGAGTGTTCACTTTTACACTGGCGCTGCAGAGAGGGGCCATGCTGCAGGTATGATGGGTTTGTGTGCTTGGTACATGGTCGGAGCCGCCCCGATTCTGGAGAAGGATGAAGAGGAAGCCTACGAATGGGCTGCACGTTCGGCCGAGCTTGGCTTCGTCAAGGCACAGTACGCCGTGGGATACTTTACAGAAATGGGCATAGGTTGCCGCCGCGATATCCTGGAAGCCAATGTTTGGTATGTTCGTGCAGCTGATGCCGGAGATGAACGTGCCAAGCAAAGGTTGGCCGTGATTCAAGCTGCTATTAACGGTGGTGGCACACCGATGGACGTTGCCGCGCCTCGCCGCGGAAAGGGAGCCAAAGACGACAAGGACTGCATCGTCATGTGAAGAAACAACATATACAGGCGGGTACTGCGTCACCTACAACTCTTTTTTTTACATATAGTCTGGCATATTGAGACCTTGTTGAGTCTCATAGCGGTTCGAAGCGGACATGCATTATTACAACATACATCTAGACGGCATGCGCAATTTGGCGATGCCATGAGCGACATACGATGGAAGACGAATATCCAACGATTGAGAAACAAAAAAGCTAGAGTGAGGGAGAAGAGATAATATTGGATTGGAGGATACCCTTTTCAGCTGGATTATTTTTAATATGTAGGGCCAAACGTCAGATTTTTGGATACCAGGATGGATACTAGTCCTATGACGGTTACTGACTTTTGGCTCTTTTCTTTTTTGTTCATTTTCTTTGTCACTGTTTTGACTTTGCTGTTTTTGGTTTTTTCATGTCGTTGGTTTTTGGTTTTAGCATGGCCACCTGTTTGAACGACAGGATAGGCTGCTCCCTCTTCAGAGCAGGAGAGACGAGCTTGGCGCCAGGGTTCACATTGGACAGCTTTTGTCTGCGTAATGAGGATGGATGGCCTGGGTCTGAGGATGAGGGCCATTCACCATGTTTAATAGCGGTTGATATAGGCGTTGAAATTTATGATTATTGAACGTGGCCAATGCAGGGTCCCCGGATGAAGATGTATGCGAACATGTGCATATGCAAGTTCCCACATGCTGTGCAGGATCGTGCATATGTGAACAAGGATCAAGGTGTCAAGTGGTTTGTGTTAAAAGTCGGAATAAATTAGGCCACATCGGAAGCAGCCCGGTGCGGCAATGTCCAACAACATCGACCAACAGGTCTAGACGGATATGAATTTAACTCAGGCCGGAACTGCACCACCTCTGTTATTTGCCTGTATGGGGTATTGTATCTTGTCTGTCATGAAAATGTCTCTAATGGGAAGTATTCGTCGTCAGCAAATCGGCAAACCTCAAACCTCGGTGAGCTCGTTGGCAGAACTGCATCTCTGTGTGGTGTATCACCGTCTCATTCTGCACGTCCCTGAACTAGGAGTCATTTTATCCAGGACCACAGTTTTTGATGAAGTGATGACTTTTGTTTTGTTTTCCTAGGCATCTCGTTTCAAACACTGCCAGGTCATGCTTGTTGTCTACTGGTGGAGTTTTCAATCTTGGAAGTGAATGCATCTTTCTGGGTTGGCGTCGTTCTCATGGGAAGTGTATCTAGGAAGTGATGGTGCTGGCTGTTGGGCTGCTGGAAGAAATGGTCAGTTTCACGAAATCACAAAGGCATTTTGCGGACAATTGTAGTCTCATTGGATCTTTAGTGTCGTTTATGGATCCTCTGAGGACTGTCTTGTGGTCAGTGAGGATGCCACAGGGACGTTTTTGACAATGGTTGATATTGTCTGTAAATCAAATGTGATGGTTCTTGTAAAAAATGAATTGTTGGGCTCAATCAACGTGTTAATGATGTTTGACAGGACTTGGGTGCTTTCTTTGCTGTCAAGGATGCCGGTCAAGTAGTCTACATGTCTCTTTCGTCCGTATTCAGTGTTGCGAAGACAACAGTGGCGAGTCTATTCCATGGCTACTGTACGTTATCTTTTGCAAAGTACTTCATATGCGCCGTCTATACTGTTAGATTCCTCTGTGGACGAATAAACGTCGTCCGGAGCTGTTTAGTTTGAGAGCCAGTTGTTGGGCAGGTCAGCGCAATTGTGCGGTTTCGAAGACATGGCTCTTTTCTTCGAGGATTTTATAAATATAGCTTCAATGTGTTGGAGAGCCTTTGTGTGTATATTGTAATCATCTTCTGTCAGATCCATGCATGCTTTCCCCATGAGAGCTTGTCCTGGTGAACCTGGGCATTGACGATGGCGCAGACTTTGACGATTTTTGTCACCACCGACATTCTATGGAGTTGAGGCAATCGTTGAGCTAGGCTTCATTAGCACTTTTGAGCTTATATCGCTCTGCTGCTTTGGACTTTGAGGATCCGGAGTGTTGGAGAGTGCTGGAGGACATACTTCAGACACCGTCAACGATACACTGTCAACGATACCTTGTTACTCTGCTTGTTCACTCTAGTTGCATTCATCATTTCAATTCTCTTCATTTCCATTGGACTTTTGCATTTCCTTCGTTAACCTTCGCAGCTCCGCCGCTTCGTCGAGGAATACATTCATAGAAACACATCTCCATGCTCAGCGTACATGTGGCGCATCATATTCGCACCATGCAGAGATACCGCGAAATCCAATTGCCCATTACGGATAAAAGCAGTAAGGAATGAATCACAGCAAGAAATGCTAACCATGTGCCGTCACACAGCCAAGGTTCTTCACCTGATGCAGCATCGTGAATTCTTGGTGGTCACATGTCCCGCAAGGCAAGCAGGACGGATCGAGATCGAAAAGGTACAAAAGTATAATCTGAGACCTTTCTATACGGGCTAGGCTGTCATGAGCTGTTTTTGGAAGTTATGTGAGCGATGACCTGTTAGACAGTGGCCCAGTCCGGCATTGGGATGCAGGTACACGCTCCAAGCGGTGAAGGATTTACTGGTCGTGACCTTACTCAGACAACTCAGAGTGAATTAGAGCTAGTAGCCAGGCTGAGATATTCAAAAGCATCATCAAAGCTTCAACAGCATCTAGGACCCAAGGCGATCAACATCTGTAATGCAAATGCAGTCATGGCATGGTTTTTAAGCATTTACATCAATGACGCTTAGATACAAGGCGTGTCTAGAGTGAAGAAACGAAAAAAAAAAAACGGTGGTTGAATTTGTTTCTTTAGCAGCTTCGATGGACCGATTTCACGCAATGGGCCCGATCGCGGGATTTGCACTGGTCATGGGACACAGAGCTTGGATCGAAACGAACGAAGCGTCTTTGAACATGATGTACGGAAGACGCGTTGAGTGGTAGAAAAGTAAATAAGATGATTGGCTAGGTTTAAGTGGTGGGGATCCACTGACGCGTGTTGGGAGTTCGCGACGCGTCTGTGTCAGCCTTTCGCTGGATTGATTCAGCCATGGTGAGGAACTTCAGCTGATGGAAGGGGGGGATGATATGTGATGAGAGCTTACGATGGAGGATGGAAGGATGCTTATGAGGACCGTGTGGATGAGCGGTGCAAAATTAGTCAAGTTCAAAGAGGTTGGTGAAAAAAATCATAGGATGGAGGAGTGGTGTGGTGGTTAATTTACGCGTCGCCCTTAAGGGTTGCGTCTTTTATTGAAAGGGACTGATGACTTTATTGGAAAAGGGCAAAGGAAAAGGGTACAGCAAATAAATTGAAAGGGCGCGGTGTGAACAAGACAAGAGACTCAAGGTGTGCGGTCAAGACGAGACAACCACTTACATTGGGTCATTGCGTCACGAGTAAAGTGACACTGGTGAGCTGGTTTGTACACGCATGATGCTGCGAGGAAGCCAAGCCAAGCCGGACAACGCGACAGGCAACGTGGAGCGACGGGCTGTTCCGTAAGATGGATGGACATGGATACCGGTACCTATTGATACCAGTACACTCACAAAAACAAAAGACAGGTTGGAAGGATGAGGCCACAGACTGTAAGAAAATAGACTACGTCACATAGAGTCTGTGTGTCGTTCCTGATCCTTGTGCCTTGCTGTGCCTGGTTTGCTACTCGTCAGCTTGGGATAAGCGAGCTTGATTGACAGGGGACGCCGAGGTGGTCCAGATAATTAGATTCACGGTCCATGGCGTGTCAAACTTTGCCATTGCAGCAGATGCAAAAGTCAACTAGCAAGGCTAAAAGAGCCAAAAGCCAAAAGGCAAAGTGTCCAAGAGCCAAACTATCACAGCCACAGGCGGTGCAGGAAAAGCAACGACACGGCTCAGTGAGACGTGAAGACGGGACATGGGATCGATTTTGCGGAGAGAGATTGCAAGGGTCGAATGGAGGGATGCAAGATGATCAGAGTTCAGAGTCCAAGAGAAAAAGAAAGCATGTTTCCTGTAGTGGTTCCTGTGGTTCCAAATGGGCGAGGGATGAGGTGCTTTGATGCCCTGTCCCAATAAACGGGTGTTTCGTCCTGCATGCACGTAATACCTGGTTGGGTTCATCCCACATGCAGCGCGTTTCTTACAAGGCTGCTTGGTAAAGTGCGTGCGTGCATGGGCGTTGAAGAGACCCAGACCAGGGTGCTGGCTATAATCGTGAGAGGACCAGGACCAGGGCATCACTGTTTAGGTCCCCGAATCCGAAGGGTCCTTTGGAGGGGCGAGGGACTTGTCTGACACAACAACGACATGCTGGCGTAATTCTCCGATGATGTGTGAATGACGGTTGAGATATTTGTGTAACAGCACATGGTGTTATGATGGACAGAGTGTCAATGAAGCATTCCAAAGGGCACGCGTTCGGGGGGTTAAGAATAGGAGCGGGCTGCCCGCACATCAGTCGAGACGGAAAGAGAGGCACAGGAACAGAGGGGCCAAAAAAAGAAACAAGGCCGTCAAGGAAGAAGACTAACCATAAGCTAGACGCGGAATAAAACAATTAGCTAAGAAAAGAAAATGATGTGATGCAAGAATCATGTCTCGAGACTCTGAGCTGACCTGAGGGAGGGCGGTGGTGGGAGATGGGGGTGTGTGTGTAATGTATTTTGGAGCGCCTTTCCAACCCTCTTCATGCCGTGTAAGTCACCAGACAGAATTGATGTGACAGTTTGTCAAAGGCAAGGGAATTTGCTGTGACGTCTTGGAGCCACGGCGCTGTATGTGGTGTGTATGAGTACGTATGCCACTTCGATGGCTCAAAGAAAAGAATGAGTGCGGTGGCTGCGATGGCTGCATTGGGGGATGACAGCGGGTGGTTAGTGGGTGTAGTGCCTGGGGCCAGCGGGTGGCAGGTGCTACTGTACTGTGTGGCAGAGGACAAGTTGGGACGTCACTCGGGCACTCGGCGATGGCGGCGGCGATGGGAGCAGTCTTTCGATGATGGAAGACGAGGTGAAGGAGCATGAAAGAGACTGCGAGCGAGACAGAGAGACGGTACTCCACACACACCTTCCCCTTCCCTGCCGGTCGAGGGCGGCTTGGACGGGTGGGAAGAGGGAAGGGAAGGGAAGGGAAGGCAAGAAGAGGGAGGTGTGGGTAGCAAAAAGGTGGGTGAGACCTTCCCAACTCAGGAATTCCTTGCCTGAATCAGGCCAATAGCGCCTTGAGCCTCTGACACCCGCTGCGCTACCACCCACTGCCACAGGTACCACAGGTACCACGGGCACTATGGCACAGGCACTACGGCACAGGCTCTACAGGTACCTCTGCACTCCTCTGTAACCACTTACAGTGTTGTCCGCTTTCATCCCTCCAGGGTGTCACTGCACCCACCCCAAGACACAAGCCCCCCCCCAGCAGCCAGAAACCGCCCACCCGTTCGCAGCAGCTCTAACTTAATACTAACCGTTCCTTCCCTCGTCCTTCCCTCGTCTCGCGCTTTCCCTCATAATCAATCCATCCCACCCCCCATCTTTCCTTCCGCTCACTTACTACTTCCTTCCTTTACAATAATCAATAATTCCCTCCACTCCATCCACCGTCCAACCCTTTTCTTAACCCTCCTTCCCAAACTATTTGCAACCTCTCACAGAACCTCAACACCGTTGCTTGCCATCACAACTAACCTTTTTGGTGCCTGCAACGCTTCACCTACACCGCAAACCTTGTATGCGCTAGCGCCTTGCGCCGACGCCTACGCCCACCACCCCAGCCTTTTTTGCTTCTGTCGCTCTGCGCAACCTAGTCCGTCGCAAACACCACATAGCTGGTCGACACACATCACCACCTTTGGCGACTTGTCGCTCAACCACAACAACACATATCTACACTGCAACAGCTCGAATCAACTCGCAATACATACGCGACACCGAATATTCAAAAATAATCACCCCGACTGCAACCGTCACCATGCTTCTGCCATCAGCTCTCTCTTGCGACTCGTCGCAACCCCCAGCTTCGTCTTCACGCCTTCAATCAGCACTCTTCTTCTCTCCTCCTTCGAGTCCGCCAACAAGATCGACATCTTCGCAAGCTGCCTTTGGAAACATCGTCAACACATGTCGCTCGCTCCAGTCTCTCATCTCAACTCCCGTCATTAACGCTCCCATTCCTCGCAACCCCGATCCAACACAATCACTTGTACCTCTGCCTACACCGCCCATGGCCTTTGCGCCGCCACCTATGAAGCTTCGTCTGCGCACGAGGCCTGATCATAACGGAGAAGAGACTATTGCTGCCAGACGGAGAATCACAAAGCGTTCGGCGCCACGAGGAGTGAATAAGCGACGCAGAGCGAGCGATGATGATGCTCGCAGAGACGACTCAGATATGTCTGATTATGAGGGTCAATTTTCAGAACTCCCCAGCCCTACATCACAAAGTTCATCTTCTGATGAGCTTCCTCCCCGACCAGCCACACCAAAGCGAGCTCGCATCGCTCCCGAGCAGCTACCTTTGGGGCTGGACCGCTCAGACTTCCACAACTTGTCTTCAACACCACCACAACAAGAAGCTGAGCAAGCCAGCGAAGACTGGACTGCGGAAGACGACCGCGTTTTAGTTGAGCTCGTCCTTGAGAAGCTCAAGCTGACCAAGTCGGAGTGGCAGGACTGCGCCCGCAATTTGGGCAAGGACCGCCACGCCGTCTCGCGCCGGTGGAAGAGTCTAATTCTCAACGGCGACGTTGGCATCAAGAACCGTTCAAAACGTGGCGGCATCCACTCTACATGGCGATAATGTCGCTTGAAGTTTTGTTCTACTGCACATTTGTTCTCTCTCTATTTTCCCCCCTTTGCATGCATTGTTTATCGCATTTGGCGCATCATGACGAGGTTGTGGCAAGAAGTGTTCTTCCCCTCTGGACGGAGTTTAGGATTTGAATTTATTGGATTTATTGGAATAATGGAAGGATATACCAGATGTTTCGTCATCACTCACTCAGTTACTCAGTTAACTCACTCGGCTAATTAGTTATGAATGTACTGCTCAGTTAATCACTGAATTACAATCACTGCTCTCTCTCTCTCTCAACTGTGAAGTCAAGCCGTTCCTGTCACAGTCACCAACGTCCCGTTGCCAACTGAATCGTGTAAGTCACCGTGCCAAGCCAATGCAACCACTTAAAACCCATTTCTGATATCTGACAGATCTCAACCGTGTTTCACCCTTTCCTTTTGTTTCCCCCATCCCATCTGATCGCATGCAACCACTTACAGCTACTCCACCAGAGGTGTACCAGAGAGCAAAAAGCAAATAATGCAACATCTCCTGCCGCATGGTTCACATCGGAACAGACCTTGCCCTGTAGGCCTTCACCCCTTGTTTCCCATGTATCCCTGCTGGACCCTTCGCACAGCAAAGCAGGTCTCTCACTTAATCGAGCCTTGCATGACCCTGCAGTGCATCTCCGCCTGCTGTGTTGGGGGGAGTGTCCTTTTGCCCCTCCTGGGAGGGATTTCAAACCGAGGATGATCTGCAGTGTTGATGCGGTTATGGTTGCTACTTTGGGCGAGCTGTCACGATGCTATGCAAGGAAGGGTCTTTGATTTTAAGAATTGTAGCAAACTGGGCATTGATCAGAGATACTAGATACGACTAACAAGGAAAAGTTGTAAGAAATGATGTCCAAATGACTGTGTAAAACGACAAGAGAGTCTCTCTCACACTGTAAACAAACCTCCAATAGGAGTAGTCCTACAGAGCTAATACAACGCTTCAATCGTCTGGAACGAATATTACGCGGGACGAGGAATCGGTTGTAAACCTCCCCCGCGAAATTGGACACAAGACCTTGAAGCTGGTAAAATCAGCTTCAGTGATGATTTGGCCATGCTTTCCGAGGTTGGCTAGAACGCGGGAGAAGTCATCTGATGAAGTTTGCTGATCCATCTCTTGGATGCAGGGCAGCTCTTTATAGTACGTGCAAAAATCGTCGATGACAAAGTCGGGCACCTTGTGAATGCTACGGTAGGAAATTGAGGTTAGTTTATCGCGTTTTCCCTCTGCTTGACAGATTGCCAAATATGGCCGAACTGTGCATTTACAAACTTACATTTTCAAGTGGAAAAGCCTCGTTAAGGCACCAATCTTGGACGTTGCCAATTTGCCCATCGGGTCAATAGGTGCACGTCCTGGGCCCCTTCCCAGCGTGAACAAAATCTGCGGCCCAAGCAGCGAAACCAGTTTGAGAATCCTGATTGCTCCGACTCTAAGGTCCTCGAACTTGTTAGTCTTTGGCCCCAGATAATCCTCTTCCAGGTCCTGGACATTGCAGCCCTCTGATCTGAGATGGTCGATGTCTGCCTCGATTGTCCGCCGGAATGCAAAAGGGACGTGCTCACGGTCAGGTAGCTCTGAGAACTCGTCGGGGTATGTATGGTAGTATTTGATGGCGCCGAGGACTAGGGCAAGCTGCCATATGCCGTCAATCATGGGGACTCGGCCCTCTATCTGCCTCGCGAGGTACATGAGCGAGGCGGGCAGCGCGTTGTTGTCGGCCCCTTGGATGGGCTTGACGATTTCTTCGCGCGCCTGGTCGGTGGGCTTGCCGACGCTCTCCAGCATGATGATGAGGTTTGCCATTGCCGAGGCTCTGTTGGCGCACCGGAGCGACAGGTCGTGGAGGAGCTCCCTGACGAGATCTTTGTTCGTGTGAGAGAGGTTGATGAGCTCTTGTGCGATTTGGGCGTCGATCGGTACGGGCTGTCTCCTCCGCGACAAGCAAGGCCTACCAGTAGTGAAGAGATCATCGTCGTCATCACTTTCGTCTGCCTCGTTGCTTTCATCACTGTCTTCGCCGTTTTCGTCGGTGTCGCTAGTCAGGTCGATTACATCAGCCCATCCTGGAATCTGTTGACCATTCCTCCGAAATACCCCAAGAAATGCTCCAAATACGGACTGTGTAATTCCTATCACGTCGTCAGTTGCCTCGCGAGAACCAGAAGAGGCCGCAACTCCATGTGGTTGAGCCCTGGCAGATGCTGAAGAGTCTGTTGTTGCCATCTGCGCCTTCCTTAGCCGCATCGATGGAGGTGGACTTAGTGGCAGAGAGGAGGCATCGCGCTGCGGCATGGGTGTCAACGACCTGCGGTCTGAAACTGTATCTGACTGGGATCGAATACTTGGAACTCCCACTCCGGCGTCGCTATTCATCGACACATCTTGATGCTCTCTCGAGCGTCGTTGCATGGTGCCCTCCGATCCATCATCATCATCATCATCATCATCATCTTCGTCATGTCTTTCCTTAAGTTTCTCTCCTGCCCTGGCAGCAACATACACCGAGGTCTGACGAGGACTCGGTGGTTCTGCTTTGCTCAATCCAATAGTTGAACTTTGACTCCGAGCCGTGGCTCCCACTGGGGAGCTCTGTGTTTCACTACCAGTGTCGCCAGCCGCAGATGCTACATCATCGTCCGCATCTACACCAGAAACGACAACGTCAGGTCTCGGCAAAGCCTCGCGAGCGCGCCCACTGCGTCTCAGACTGGCCTGAGCCGTCTCAGTGACAACTTCAATGTTCGTCGCACTGTCAGCAGAAGGTGCAGCAGTATCTCCTGCGAGCACTGTTCCGGGCGAGGGAATTGGCAGCGGTCAGTACATGGATTCTCGCGTCATATTAATCGTTGGAGAATACTCACCACTGAATTCAGCCCGGGTAGTCAATTCTTCCAACCCTGTTATGAACGTTTGGGCCGTGCTTACAAAGTCTGGGTTTGCGGCTGTGAAGTCAGGGCTAAGCTGCGTGAGATCGCCAATTGCCACCTGAGTCACCAAAAAAAGGATTCTGTCCAGCCTTTCATAGGCAGAGGGTTGAAAAGGAGAAGTAGGCATTGTTTTGGCTTGAAACCAGTACCGTCAGCTTTGAGGGCCGCCGGGTAAGTAAGGATGCGAAGTTAAAGCTGGGCAAAGAGAGACGGAGTAGTACCAAGAAGATATAAAACTAGACGAAACCAAAAACAAAGAAAAAGAGGTCAGAAGAGAAAGAAGGGAGAAAACGGCGCATCGCCTTGGGATAGAAAAGACGGGCGCCTCTAGAAACATGTCATGCGTCCAGGACCGACGCGGGCGCCAGCTACATTGGTCGTCCATTCTCGTGCAAGGGGTTGGAAACGCCCGAATCTCTGACAACAAGATCAAGGAGAATATTTTTGACACTCTCCAATCCACTCTGATTTCTGGTTGCGGTAACACGCCTTCATCCGTGGCTCATCCACAGCCGAGATAGAAACACAGGGGTCAGGCATGCCAACATACCAACTACTTTGTTGGGTAGTGAATGAAACCAAAACAAAAGCTGTTTATTCCTCCCAGGAACGCACGCTTGATGCCTGCTGTTTGTTTGCCACCAAAGCCAAGGTTTGACAGCATGTGAACGATGACATTCAGACTTGATCTGGTTGGTCGGTTGGTCGGTTGGTCTCACCTCACCGGGCGTCTGTGTTTGGACTACAGGGTTTCGATTGAGGGTATGGAAGAGAATCGATTCCCTGCCACTGAATATCCCTTCAGCACTGTTACGAAGAACCTTATGTATCTATTTGCAACGTATTCTCTAGGCGGTGTTCAAGTTGTCTCCTACCAACGAATAAATGCCACCATCTGCATTAGCCCATGTTGGCCATCTACTAGCCTCTTTGAGAAAAACATGTCCCTCCGCCAAGCTCACCAACTAAATGAAGGTAAGTAGACTGACAAATTTTATGCTCAATTTTACAATTCCACCAATGTTACATGTACCAGTGCCCTCATGCTACACAACCGTCCGTAAGCAGAGTCCGATTGCTTCTGCTCGCCGAGCCTTACCCGATTTGTTAGCGCGAGCCTCCTCACCGCGGCCCTCACCGAGTTAAACGAAGCAACAGACATCACGCAGACACAACTACCCAATCTCTCTTTAACTCATTGCGGTGTCTATTTACGACAGCGATGTAATAGGTTATCATCAGATACGATGGTCTCAACCGGCAATCCACAATTATTACCGCAGCAGCCGTTGACACTCAGCATCAACCCCGCACAGCCTCGGCGTCCCAAGGCCTCGCCTAGCAAGCGAATAGTCGTCGCGCGCCAAAAGGTCTGGGCGCCTCGCGTCAAGACAGGATGCACTACCTGCAGGTAAGCAGCCATCCTCTTAGCCTCGCCGTATTGTCACGCCGCCCAAGGACAAACACAAATGACCTGAAATCCTGCAGATCCCGTAGAGTCAAGTGCGATGAGACACACCCAGAATGCCTGCGTTGCATCGGCAGCAACAGAAAGTGCGGCGGCTATGCATATTCTTCTTCTCGCCCTTCTTCTCAACTCCCCCAAAATCCATTCCACGTTCTATGTCCCCTGGACAGGAAACCGCTCCCTGAGGAGATACTAATGTTTGGCATCTTGCGCGATGAAGCCGTGCCGCAAATCGCCGGTAAATTCATCACGAAATTCTGGTCTCACGACGTGCTTCAAGCCACAAAGTCCTATCCGGCCATATGGCACGCCGGCCTAGCCATGGCTGCTGCCCATCGTAAGTCACAGGTGACGGGACAGTCTGCGAAGGCTGTGCAGCTGAGAAGAAACTACAACACGTTTTCGTTGGAGCATTACAACGCTTCCATCGGGCTCCTGATGAAGATTGCGAACCGCAAGAAGCTGTCCCAAGCAGATCGTGAGACATTGCTCATCGCGAGCATATTATTCCTCAGCCTCTGCGCCGTGCAGGACAATGTCCAAGACGCTGTGATACATGCGCAAAGCGGCGCCAGGTTATATCAGCAGTGGCAGATACATGACTCTCGAGTGGATGCCGTCCGGAATGGCATATTATCTCGAGAGTCGTTGAAGTTTCTCACAACGACGCTCAAGTGTGCCCTCGTGGAGCCCATACGACCACCTGACCTGGAATCGAAGTTGCTTTTGCAGAAACGTTCTCAAAGCCTCTACTCGCCGCTTCCGTTCAGAACTCTAGCAGAAGCATACATCGAATTCCTCCCGCTGCTGGAGAACATCATCGACCAAGGCGGCTCGGCAAACTGCCAACAGGTATTCGAGGCAGCCAGAGACAACCCGTCGACATGGAACGTATACAGACGCGAATACGCCATATGGAGAGCCAAGTTCAACGAGTTCCGAGCACGGTGGAAGCCTGAAAAGAGCGAATTGTATTGTTTACTTGAATTGGATATATATGCAAGATTATTCGGGATCATGTACAACGAAGTTTCCGCGGCGCCGGAAATGGTATGGGATGCATACACCGACGAGTTCAAGCAAATACTGGACATGGCAGAACAAATCTACGAGCTGCGCACACAAGCCTCCGCGAAAGATCGGGGGCAGCAAGGTCGATTATTCACTCTGTCGCTAGCTCCTGGAGAGGCATTGGCGTTTATAGCCGCCAGCTGCAGAGACTATCAAGTCCGCAGGAGAACGATCGCCCTGCTCAAGAAGTGGAAGTGGCGAAACGGCGTCTGGGACACAAAGGCCATGGCGGCCACTTGCGAAACGCTCATGGCTTTTGAGGAGAATGCCAAGTCGGCAGACGACTGGTGTGAGTGCGTAAATGGGGAATTCATTTGTCACGGCCATCGGGTTGCGCGCACAAAGGCTGTATGTGTTGGCCAGAGCCAAATCACAGTGAGGATACAGTCTGTGAATGATGTGAGAACAGACCAGCCGGGGATTGACTATGTGATCCAGAACTAGATGACGATACACTTTCGGATAAAGCGCACAGCAGGCACATAGAAACACATATAAAGCACATAAATAAAGCACATAACAGGCACAAAGAAAACACACACAGAAAGCACATAAAGAAAGCACCATAACTAAGCACAATTCGTTTCTGTGCAAATTCAACATATTCCACACATGCGCCATTGAGTGCCCACCCTCACATTTTCAGATGTACTTTGAACCCTTCAATGGCCCAGGATAAGCGACCACGAAACGAGATACGTTCATAAGTCAAATATGCTCGTCCTTCTTTCACATACGACCATAGCCACCTGAAAAATCTGGATCCCGTCCGATCTCCGAATGACAAACAGGTGAGCGCCGGATTAGTAGCTGGGTCGGTGACGACCAGCGAACACCTGGTGTTGTATGTTTTTGCATATCCTTGATTTTTTTCTTTTTCTTTTTCTTTTTCTTTCTTTCTTTTTTGGCATTTCAAGTCTCCTTTTGCTGGGTCTGGATGTTGATATTATCCTTCTTGTCTTATATCTGCTTTCCTTTCTGAGCACAATTGGCTTCTGTGCAAATTCACCACATTCAACACATGCGCCGTGCAATTGCCATAAAAAAAATAAGATGTGAAACTGTATTACCCAAACTCCAATAATGCAACCTCTATCCCAGTATCATCCAATCATTATTCATAAACCCCCAAGACTACCGAGTCGGCGTCCGCCAACCATCCTACGGCGGCGTCGGCACCGCCTCCATCATCTTCCGCACCTCCTTCTCCATATTGATCTCCCCACCATTCGCTTCATCATCATCCACCGCCCCCGTCACCTTATTCGCCAACTCAATCTTCTTCTGACACGCCTTATAGATGAGCTCCTCAATTGTCCCCGTCGAAATGAGCCTTACGACCTCCACGTCGCGCGTCTGACCCAGTCGATGCGCGCGGTTCTCCGCCTGAATGTCGTCCTGCGGGTTGTCGGACTGGTCAAAGATGATCACCTTGTTGGCTGACGTCAAGTTGATACCTGTGCCGCCGGCGCCTGTGGTGAGGAGGAACACGGGGATGTCCGGGTTGCTGTTGAATTCGTCAATGAGGTCCTGACGCTCGGCGACGTTGGTGGCGCCGTGGAGTACGCGGTGGTCGATACCCTCTAGGGCGAGAACTTCTTGAAGGAGCTCGATGATGCGTGCGAATTTGGTAAAGACGAGGGCTCGGTCGCCGTTTTTGCGGTATTGGCGGATCAATGAGAGGAGTTTGACGACCTTGCCGCTGTTGAGTTCTTCGGCTTCGGGGATGTCGAATTCCTTGAGGTATTGGGGGTAGTCGCGACACCAGAGGTGAAGTTCAAAGTCGGATGAGTTCTTGAGTTCTCCGATGAGGTGTACCATCTCTGGCTGGTTCAGCTCTGACTGTGGAACGTATTTCATCAGAATCTTGGCCATCTTGGCAATTATCTCGTCTGTGAAGTGGCGTCGGAATAGCAGAGGGTGTAGAGCTGCCTTTCGAAGCTGAATCCATGGGTTGTTGGCGTCGTTTTGTCTTCCCTTTGCTTTGGCGCGTTGCGATGGCTCCGTCTTGAACAGGGTTTCATACTCGTCGTATGTCTGTGTCTGCGACTTGGTCATTGCGCAGTGCACAACAGAGTTGATCTTTTGAGGCATGTCCGACAGCACTTGGTCTTTTCGGCGCTGAAGAATGAACGGCTCCAGAATCGTCCTGGCGCGCTTGACTCTTTCGCTGTAGAGGAAAGCACCGTTCGAAACGTCCTTGATAGTGACCTTTTGGCTGAAGATATATTGAATGTCGTCCATATATCCCTCAAATAGCTTGGGGTTAATAAAGTTGAGCAGTGCCGTCATTTCCAAAAGGTTGTTCTGGACAGGGGTGCCTGTATCATGTTAATATGTGTCCAAACAGCAATTTCAATGAACTCACCAGTTAAAAGCAGCTTCCAAGCAGAAGGAATGCGCTTCAAGGCTTTGTAAAGGTTAGTCTCAGGATTTTTCATCTTGTGGCCTTCATCAAAGACGGCAGCGTTGAGGTTAAAAGACTGCATAGCTTCCACATCCTCTTCCGTCGTAATTTGAGAGTATGTCGCAAGAATAACGTGATAGTCCTCAGGTTCCTCTTGAATAGCATAGGCAATCTCAGCGCGCTCAGATTGCGATCCGCGGTATCCAATAACAGACAATCCTGGGGCAAAACGTTCAAACTCGATCAGCCAGTTGTTATAAGTGCTGGGCGGCACTACAATCAGGTTTGGCCAAGGTCGTCGAGATTTGGGTCGCTCTTCATCCGACTGCACCAGCTGACACATCAGAGAAATGACTTGACATGTCTTTCCCAGGCCCATTTCGTCGGCCAAAATACAACCCACATCCTTTTCGTAGAGTAAATCCATCCAGTTTAAGCCAAAAAGCTGGAAAGGCTTCATCTTGCAATGGCCATCCATTAGTGTTGGTTGCCTAGGGTGAGGAGGCTGCACGTAGCGACCAGACTCCATGCTGAGAGGTGTAAGAGGCATGTCCTTTTCAGGAGATCCTCGAGAACTTCGCTTCGGGTGGCCAAAGCAATCCAAATCCCAAGTGTCCATGATCTTTTGTACTGTTTGGCCCTTCTTCTCACAGACTGCTACAACTTCGTCAATGGCTTTCACAGCCTTTGTGAAAATCTCTACCGTCTCAACAACAGTCTCTCCAAGGCTGTTGCGCGACGCCTTGCGGGCGTTCGGTTTCTTGGGTGCAGTGAATCGGCGCGCTTGATGTAGGCTGTCGAACGGGCGCTTGGCCACGAACGGCACGAGTAAATCCTCCTTCAGCCCCGTCATAGCCGCCAATTCCTTAACACTACTAGAGTTAATTAGATTAAGCAGCTCGTCATCATCATCCTCGATGAGCTCTGGAGACGCTTCTGCTTGAAATTCTTCTTCCCTGGTGTCACTAACAAGATTGATGATTTCTCTCTTCGGCGATTGTCCATTCAAGGGATCTGCGCTTGACTGAGGGCCTAGTTCATCAAAGGAGGGCGATCGATGCCGTCTCAAGCCCTGCATAAGTCGTCTTTTCGGTGCAGGTTTCTGGGGACTGGGCGTGAGCGACGCGCTAGACATTCTCGATGGAAGAGCAGGCAAGTTCGAAGTGTCTCTCAACGCAGCCTTGGAGACGAGCTTTCGTCCCTTGGGCTTTTCAGCAGCCTTGGTGACGTGTGCCTGCTCCTCGCCATAGTGATTCTCCAACCACATGATAGTATCATCGAGATCCATCTTGCACATTCTCAGCGCCTCTCGGACTCTTTCAGAAGGATACTTGTCCCCCAAGACGTCATATACCTGGCGGAGGCGTATCTTGATTTGGTCCTCGTCAGTGCGTGGGTTATACGCAAAAGACGAAATGTGTGACTTGAAATCGGTTGGGCGAATATCACCACGCGGTGGATCAATATCATCTTCATCGTCGGATAATAAACTAATCGGCTCGGGGGCAGGTCGCTTCATCGTGATTGGTGTAGGGCGCGGCTTAGCAGGAGGGCGGAACACGGTGCCAGCAGGGGCTAACCGCGAAGCAAATTTAGGTGGTTCTCGTTTTTGAAAGGGCGAAGAAGCCGGCACCTCCACCACACTGACTGGAGATGAGGAGGCAATGTTCTGTGATTGCGATTGGCGGCCAAGAATCTGTGTAGGCTGAGTGATGTGGTCGCCTTTGCCGAGAAAGGTGGTTGGCGAACAAGGCACCGTGTCGCCCAGTTCGTCGGCGTCCTCATCCAGCTGCACCAGCTTTCTGCTGAGAGAGGGCGTTCGAGGAATAGTTCCGCCACTACTGAGATGATGCCTGTAAGGCAGGGGAGACGATGGAGGAGCCATGGTGGCGAGAGCGAAGAGGTGGCTGCGCTGGGGAGCAGCGGTCAGAACGATCGTGAAGTTTGGCCGTGGGGTATCATGCAAGCAAGTGTTGGATAAGACAGAAATGCAGGCTTTGCGAGTACAATTGAGCGAAAGTGAAGTGGTAATCCAAACAGCAGATGGTCGAAACAGTCGTTGTTCGCAAGGGAGATGTACACAGGTGATTATCGGCGTCGCCAGTGCCTAATGCTAGAGTTGGCTTGGAGTTGGAGATTTGCGGCGGCAGAAACGCGAATCTTGCAACACGCTCAACCACGGCGCGCGATCACGTGGCGCTTAAAGCGCTGGACATGCCGTCACCAAAATGGACCAGCCCAGCCTCGATTGCGAATGCCTACGGTATGTTATGTAATTATTTCAGTTGAGAAAAAATAAATCCAATGAAAAAATACTTCTGCTCTCCAAGAACAAATGGCGGACAACGAATTACCCAAAGGGGAAATCTTAAAACCCGTCTCGTCCGGTCCCTCACCAGATTGTCAGCGACGGACTTAGCCTTTGAACTAATTCCGTGCCAAAGGCCCCGACTAAGACCGACTTACACAATCGTCGATAATTTCAGGCGGCAACAAGAAATATATATAAAGTCAATTGATTTCTGTAATTTTTCATTACCTTCATCAACCAACCAATCTCACATTAATTCACTTTCAACTACTCTCAAGATCCCTCTTCGAACTGTATCAACATGACATCGTCGCAGCCAATCACCAAAGTTGCCATCGTCGGCGTATGTCTACAACCTCTCATCGATATAGAATCTCAAAATTACATGTTCTAACAAGCTGCAGGCCGGTGGAAATAGCGGCAGCTACATGGCCGAAGCCCTCATCAAGAATGGCAAGCACACTGTCACCGCACTTACACGCTCTGACAGCCAATCCACCCTCCCCGAGGGCATCATCGTCAAGAAAGTCAACTACGACGACCAGTCCACTCTAGTCGAGGCTCTAAAGGGCCAAGATGCCTTAATCATCACCCTAGGCGGCCAAGTTTCAAGCGATACCGACGAGAAACTTATCCGTGCCGCGGGCGAAGCTGGTGTGAAATGGATCCTCCCTAATGAATGGGGCCCAGACAATACCGATGAAGCCGTAACTCGCGACGTATTTGTTCTTCAAGGCAAAGGTATGCCCCCAAACACTCACATAATCTCATGCCTTATTAACATTGGCAGACAAAAACCGCGACTTCGTCGCATCTCTCAACCAGAGCTCTTACATCGCCCTCTCTACCGGTTTCTGGTACGAATGGTCTCTCGCAATTCCATCTGCCTTTGGGTTCGACTTTAAGAACCGCTCCCTGACCTTCTTCGATGAGGGTAAAATCCCCATTACCGTATCTACCTGGCCCCAAGTCGGCCGCGCCGTCGCTGCCGTGCTCACTCTACCCCAAGCAGACCTAGATACCATTCGCAACAAGGTTGTCTACGTTAAATCCTTCACAGTCAGCCAAAAAGACATGTTTGATTCCATTCTGCGTGTGACTGGCACCAAGGAAGCGGATTGGTCCATCAACAAGGAGCCCGCCCATGAGCGGTACGCCAACGGCGTCGCCGAGATGAAGCAGGGCAGTAGAGATGGATTCGCAAAGATGTTGTACACAAGAATCTTTTACGATGATGGAAATGGCGATTTTGAGACTAGGAGAGGAGTTAGCAATAAGTTGCTGGGGCTGCCAGAGGAGGATATTGACGAGGCGACCAAGCGCGCCATCAAGAGATCTGAGCAGTCGCCCTGGTCTTAAAAGGAGCCGCACAAATTAGGCATCGGAATATAACAATCCGTTTTATTCAATTTATAAAAAAGAATCACTTTCACTCTGAGAAATTAAATTTGAATTTGTAACATCAACTCTTCCACTCCCATCACTCCCCAATTACACGCGCACCCCATGACTAAGCAGCCAACCTCACCTCATCCTTCACCACCACCATCACGCTTCCATCACCCATCCATCAACCCAACACACATCATCACAATGGCCACCCGTCGCTTAGTAGGTGGTGAAAAGACCATCCTCGACAAGGATGACACGCAAGAGAAGTCAGACATCTCTCCCGCCGTCCCATCGTACGTCCCCCTTTAAAAACCCGTTCGTCCTCTCACAAACACCACATCTAACAAACCCACCCTAGACATGTCATCTACAAGCTACTGGGCTTCTCCTTTGCCATGATTGTCATTCCCATTGGCTCTTATTTTTTGACGGTCAACACTATCTTCGGAGGTAAGACACGCCTAGCTTGCTTTGTAGCCAAGTATGCTGACGGTGGTTTAGGCAACGCGTCTTTTGCTGGTGGATTTGCCGCCATCTTGGCCAACGTTGTGCTGATAAGCTACATTGTGGTGGCCATGAAGGAGGATCAGGAAGGTACAGATGGCACGAAGCCAGACAACAAGAAGAATATCTAAAGCATTGCGAATATTGCAATTTGCACCAACAAGAACATGAGGTGTACCCTCCGCCACGGGACACAAGGGTAGAGCAGACGTCATAAACAAAAACAAGAACCATCACCAGGATCGAAACCAAGGTCTAACGAATCACGAATATTCTTCTGTTGTTGTCGTCATAGCTTTGTTTTATATTTCGCCGCATTCATCTCCCTTTGGAGCCGGCTGTATCTATATGTAATAATAAAAGCTGATAATTCATGATTAGGTAGCTGCAAGTACTCAAGATGCATCATTCATCGTTTTCAGAGTTTGATATGGTCCCTTCAGTGAGACTTCAGCTGATCGTATCGTCAATATTAATCTCCCTCACAACGCCTCTGAGGTTTGAAACAAAGAAAATACACAAAGAAATGCCACAACGGGCAACATAATCATACTCCATCAAGAGGTATACCATCGCTTCTGTACCATCGTGTTTCCCAAGGCGTAGCAAGTCCAATCCATTAATTCCAATGATTTTTCAACAAAACATATTCCGTCATAACCCTGCCGTGAGCTTGCAGGTTTGCACCACCAGTATGGAGCCACGGCAATAAGATAGAGAGATAAAGAGAAATATACCGCTCAGTAATAAAAAGAAAAGAGATATGCATCCGTACGGCGAAGCGCCATGTTGGGTATCACTTAGTTTCTGCTAAAACGACGAGACAACCAGCTCTTTCGCTTTCCCCCAGCGTCCTGTGGTGACTGATTGGAGGGCTCTCGCCTCAGTACTGCCGGCGCATTCTTCCTAGGAACAGCTGGTGGGGCTTGGTACTGCTGCTGCTGGGCAGCATGAGGCGGAGGAGTAGGCAAAGGATGGTTTCCGGATGCTGACGGTGAAGCCTGGGATTCGAATGCAAAGCTCTGTGGCTGATATGACTGCGACTGACTGAAACCGATGCCGTAGTCGTTGACGGGTTCAGGACGCTTAGCTGGGGACGCTCGGCGGATCGAACTGTTATCACTACTTGTTGGATCGGTTTGATATCCTGCCGGGTCCGAGTTCCCGCTTGCCGCCGCCGAAGTCACTGTCTCATAAGAGCGATCTTTGTGAGGCATGGGGTACACAGGCTGTTGGTGCTGATAATGATCGGGGTGAAGTCTCTGGCGATCGCGAGTATGCTGGCGTCCCTGAGACTGCTGGTTATAGCCATAGACACTTTGGCCGTCGAAGAAGCCACTGTTTCTTGCTGTTGTTGAGCCGGGTGTGCTGAAGCCATATTGGCTGTGATCGGCTCTGAGCGACATGGGTCGGCTCCCGTAAACGCTCTCACGTTGTGCTCTAGGATGGAACGATGCTGTGGATGATCAGTATTGGCCATGTTTGACATTTTGTGCAGAGGCGGAACGGAACTTACATGAAGCCATCATGCTGCTTCGGCGGTTCCAATTTGCGACGGAGTCAGTTTCTAATACTTTCGTTAGTCTGCAATGGAGCAAATGATAGCTGTTCTGCATGAATTAACATACCTGATCGATACAACGACTTTCGTGAGTAGCCACCATCAATGGCAGCCTCGAAGCTTCTGATTGTATCCAATGGGCGCTCCCATCGATTACGGGTTGGGTTTGATCGATCGGGGTCCGCTGATAGTGATCATGTTAGTGGTTGTTTGGTTTCGAATTGTTTGCGAATGGCAATGTTGGTGTGACATACCGATCGCATTTCCGTACGCATCCTTGTGCTGGATATCTCGCAGAGGAGTCCCGACTGTATCGGACCTCATCGCAGCGATGGCGGCTATCGAATTGTTAGAACTGTACAAGATAAATGCCAAAAAAAAAAAAAGGTGGTGTCAAGGCACTAATCTGTTCGGGTCGAGTGTGGGTTACGTACAAGGCTCTGCTTCGTTCATGGCGAGAGTTGGATCTGCTTTGGAGGTCAAACGCCTAGTGGCCTTCTCGGTAGATGTCTCGTAGAGATCCTTCTTGCTTCCAGAGCTGGCTCGGGACTTGTGTGACTTGTTGGAGCCGACGCTGAAGGTTCGCGGCTTGGCTCGGGGGTCGTTGTCTTGCTGGGAAGGCTGATAGTATTGGAAGCCTGCGGGAGCGTGCTCTTGGCTCGAGGTGTGTTGGAGATGAGTTTGCTGAGGTGGAGAGGGGAGCGGATGCTGGTACTGGTTCGTAGAAGCTGCCATGATGCCAAGATGCGAGTCGAAGGGGCCGACCACTTTTTGTTGACTGGATGAATGGATGGATGGGATTTCTTGTGTGATTAAACAGGGGCGATATGGAGCAGCCCGCTGAAACCTGCCGGGGGGTAAGTGTTCTGCAATGCAAATAGAGCACGTTCCGGCGGAGAAGTAATTTACGATCGAGCGATCGATGGGGGCGAGCCGTTGGTCAGAGCAACAGAGACGAGCGGAGCACCTATTGCAACAATGCAGGAAGGCGACGTGAAGACGACGACAAGGACAGAAGTGATTCGGGGGAAGAAGCTGGGATGAGGAAGTTGGGGCGGCTGTCGAGTGAACGAACGAACGAACTAGCAGGCGTGGCTGGTGAAGAGGATGAGTGGGAAGAAAGAAGACAAGGTCCCAAAACTAAACGGGGGAAAGCGGTACGAGACGAGATCGTATGTACACGAATTCCAGGCTAAGAGACAAGGGTAGCTTTCGTCTTGGTCCAAGAAGAGAAATAGGAACCAAAAAGAAGAGCGACTAAGAAAGAAAAGAAGAGAAGAACGGAAAGCCAAGACCACACGGAGATGGAGATGTTTGGCAGAGAGTGGGTGATGGTGTTTGAACGGAGATTGGCAAACGAGCCAGACGGAAGAGTCAATGAATGAAAAGGCTGGGATAGGTGAGGTAGCGAGCAGCAAAAGGCGCATGCAGCTTGCAGTGGCGTGGTAGGCGTGGAGAGGTACCTGGTGCTGGGAACAGCCCAAAAAGGTACCGGAGGGTGGGCCGAGTTTGGTACTGCTCTGGGGGTAACCCGTATGGAGCACAGCAGTGGACGGTACCGGACCGGCACAGCGCAGCAAGCACAAGCACAGCGGCATGGAACAGTGGATAACGAGGTACGTCGCTACGGGTTTAGGTACCTTGGAGTGGTTTTTTGGTAGGGAAACGCCACTGGAAATACGGCAGGGGAGAGAGCCAGGCCAGCTTGGTGGTGCAGGCTGTGCTGCGGCCGCGAGTACATTAATCGAGAAAATTTTTAAAAATCGGCCTAAGCAGGGGCCGGTAAATTGATTAGCTGTCGCAAGCACAGGATGAATGGCGCACAAGCACACACCAGCTTGGCACACCACCACACACACACACGCACACACAACAGTGTCGCGTAATCTGCGATGGTCAAGTCAGTGTGCGTACCAACTTTGCTGTATGCCTGGTTGGGTTGCCGCTAGCGCAAAGCCAGTTGAGGACTTGCAGTAGTGCGATGGGGCCGCTGAGGGGCTGGCAGTGCCTAGTTGGGAGGATAGCGGGCCCTGTATTGCCTATAGCGCACCAGAACTTGGTCTTGGTTTCAGTGTTATGGCCAGGCCTTGTACCTTGGTTCGTAAAAGGTGACGTTGCAGATACGGCCAATTGAGGGCCTGGAGGCCAGGTTGGAAAATTTAAAAATTACTACAGTCAAGTTTTTCAAGAGAGTTTCAAACGGAATTACCCTAAGCTCCAGTAATCTGTTGCGAAGTGCATGGAAAAATATTGTCTTGACATGCGGATGGTCTCTTCCGCAACCAGAAGCTACAAAACAAAAAAACGTGGGCGGGTGGGATACCTTGGTCGTCCAGGGTGATGGGCGCTGCTGCTCCCTCTCCTCTCCCTGGCCGGTGGTGCAACAACTGGACACACTCACCACACCAATACTCGACCACTGTCTGGGAACGACGGTCTGTCGCTGATCGCAACCAGCCAATGACGGTCTGTGACGTCAACCAGGGGTAAAAATTGGCTTGTGCAAAATGTTTTCTTCTGGATGGGTAATTTCGGCGCTTGGAATTCGCAGGATGATCTCTGGCGATTGCAATCCCTAACCGCAAGCTCTGCATGCACGGCAGCAAAAATGGCGAGGTTGACGGGCACAAGGCTCGTAAATGACGACAACGGGCGTTTCTGTCCTCCCCCTCCCCTGTCAAACCGTTCTGCCCACTCTAGCTACAGCACCACTCGCTGGACTTGGCTGGGTCTAGTTAGTGCGTGAGTGCGCTGTAAACAGTGGCTGGATATCGTCCTCCAGCGCAGGGCAGGCAATTGTCCATGTAACTGCAGTGGGGCCTGAGGCGCACGCTCGCGGGAAATCCATTGGGCGATGAGTGCGCTTTTTCGATCCAGCATCCCATCCGCATCAGCACCAGCAGCCAAACCGGATTTTCTTGCCTTTGGCCAGTACTTTGCGTCACTCACTCGATATCCGTCAGACCTTCTCTGAGTTATTCCTTTTCCATCTCTTTTTATCTCATTGCATCTTCGGATGCTATAAGAACATATGCCGTACTATCCGCCGCTGCTCCTGCCAGTACGCAAACCGCTCCCTCGCCATTTATGCACTACCAACAATTCCATGTTGCTCTTTTTTAGCACCTCAAACCCAGCTAGTCTCTGACTGGACAAGCAGGCTTTCCCACATACGATGTTGCCTCGACCCACTCGTCATGCGTCTTTTTCTGGAGCCTTGGTTGTCGATTTCGATGTGCAGACGGACACAGACACTGGGCCGCGCGATCACTGTTCGACTTTCCAACGTGAGATGATGTTTCAATTCAGACGTGAGAAACAATGTCTTGATGACTCGTGACTCCAAAGTTTAATGCAACCTCGCTGTCCATGGTATCAAGACGAGGCTAGCGACCATGTTCAAATGCGACTGGTAGCGTTGCATTGGTTTCTTAAATCAGTGGCTCACTCGTTGGGTTCGAATACGAGCATGTTAAGGCAGTGTTCGCCATCGGCTGCCGGCATGTCCTCTTTACGTTTAATCAATCAATTGCCTGCTGCCTTATGCATGCCCTAGACGAGGATTTGACTCGACTCATTCGCCAAGAAACCCCCGACAGGTACCAATTGGACAAACAAGGACGAGAGCGGAAAACCATATCTGCGTGCCTGCCTTGTAATTTCTCAATTGCAGGCAAATGATAATCATCCGTTCATTCCAAAGAGACAAGTCGCCCATAAAACAAGGTTTCCGCTGTTTCGGGAACCCTTATCGCGGCGTAGGCAACATTTTGACTTTCCGAAACGCCTCTTACAGCTACAATGCGTAGTCTGCGCAGAGCTGCAACCAGTGCGCGATGGGTCATTGAAAGACAAGACGATAGGAAAAGCTGCATGAATCTGCAAGCCATGCTACATTAAAAACCCGGCTAGCCAGGGTTAACTATGAGGCTCCTACAGAGGTTGATCCTTCCTCAACCTGGCGACTGATAGTACTGATAGTCGGTGCAACCTAACGGAAGTGATGGTGTGCTGCCCAACTTCTCACTTCAGTGTACGGAGTACTGAATACTAAGCGGTACATTACGCGTCACAGTCCTCCGCTCAATGCTGAAAATCCATTGGTCGGGCCGCTTGAGTAAGGTCACCACATGCATGCCAAAGTGTGCAGCCTCCCATGCCCTGCTGAAAAACATGCAAAACTAAAAAAACCTGATCGCTGCTGTTAGCGCCATTCGAAGCACTGCAACCCGACGAAGCTCCATTGTGTAAACTCTATCTGTCTGGTGGATGGTGTCCAGCAAGCTCCCCTGTTTTTAAACTTCCCGCAGAATACCTCGCTTCCACTCGCAATGGCTCTAGACTTTTCACCGACAAACTCATCAGGCCACTATGAGTTGCACGGCAACTCAATTTGAACTTTGGGCCCAAGTTTGAAATGTCAATGGCTGGGGGACACAAATAGTGCTGCCATGGCATCAAACCACACCGACCTGCATGGGCAAGCAGCCAAGCCATGCCACATCGGTGCAACCACACCACCGTGGTGCGCTTAGTTTTTGTTCTCGACCACTTGTACCATTTCGTCGCCACAGCTGGAGCATCTACCCATAAAAAACCACAACACAAGCTGGACAGCGAATAGCTATCCCAATCAGTCGACTTAGGCTCCGATGTTGCCCCAAAATGGCACTTAGCTTTGGCTAAACTAGACCCGAAAGAGTTTGCAACCATCCCACTGATTCTCAAGTATCCCAGAGGAACGAGTTGAGGCCTCTTTGGAAAGGTTCCGAGTGGGCGACCTCGCTCGCACTGCATCCCGAGTATTCGTGTTCGGCGCTTTACCTAACTGCCGCGTGCGAACCATGCAAGCCTCCCTGCAGCCACCCATACATCGAGATTCACCATGACCGCCATGCCTCTGTGCTTGAAAATGAAAGCAATTTATTCCAAATGGCCAAATCTAAAAGTACTGAACTCCGTATATGAATCGATATCGCCCAAAAAATTAAGCCAAGTTTACTCAGTATAATCACCAGGCGTAGCCTCTGTGCTAACCTGTCCCAACACACCACCATTCGCCTCCTTGCCCTCCGCCAACTTAACCACCTCCGAGAGCTGCTTCCACTTGTCTCCATCCTGCACACCAATCTTCCCCGACACAATATCCTTCGCCGTGACACCCTCACCATACGCACCCGCATTAACATCCTTCTTCTCCTTAATAACGGTTCCATCCACGGTAACACCACCATACAGTCCCCTCGACTTGGTGTAAGTCCACACGGGCTTATCCGCAGCCTCGCCAATATCTCCCGTGCGTCCAATCGGTCCAGCAGCCACAGCCATCTTGCCGCCCATGGTCATCTCAGAGGAAGTATAAGCATCCACAGCAGCCTGCGTGTTGAGCACACACACGCAATCGTAGACATCCACGCCGTAGACGAGCCCGAAACTGCCCGCGCGGACGGAGAAGGCTGATGGAGCCGACCAGCTACCATCGGGAAGGCGGGCGATGAGGATACCAGAGCCTGAAGTGCCGGCGAAGTACATGCCTGCGCGGAAGGCTGTGAAGATGGCGATGCCCTGGGCGTTGGCGATGGCGGAGTCAGGGATCTTGTTCTTGTCTGAAGGGGGTGTTAGTTGACTAGACGGAGATGATGGTGGTGGTGGAGCCTACCGATGAAGGACTTGAGGATTTGTGCGGCTTTGTTGCACTCCTTCGTCATGTCGCTCTTGAAGAGGCCCATGTTGGTAGGTTCGGTGTAGGGAGGGAGAGTGGCGATGGACTCTTGGGATATTTGCTTGGAGGAGATGTGGGAGAGTTCTTTGGCGGCGCGCTTCTTTTCGATGGTCTTGATGGTTTTCTTGGAGGCGGCGTAGATACCAAAGGCAGTGAGGGCGACGAGACTCATTTGCTTGGTAAGTGGTTGAGTTCGGTGATTGTAAGTTGATGAAGTGAGTGATGGCAAGATGTGATTGTTAGAGTGATTGTAGGCTTTGTAGATGTGATGTGATGGTTTAATTGATGAGGTGAAGTTTGAAATGTAGAGGGAAACGATTGTTATATACTTGAAGGTTTCATATCTTAATTTTCTCATTTGGAATGATTGATTTGATGCTGACGATATCCTGCGTATACATTTGTCAAAGGCTGTCGCTTGGCGGTTTAGTTATCGCTTCGCCAAAAGCGTATTGGCGCGGCGCAATACGCTCCAGCATACCCGCGGAAGCGCCTTACGGGGGCAGTGCTGGCAACTGATAAAACGATTCAAAAAACGATTTCAATTAAACGCAGAATATGCGGAGTATTTCAAATAACGTGTTTTGGCTGTTAATTATAATTTCGTTCACACGTCTGACCGTTGAGCGAGTGTGGTCCCTGAGAAACGTTTTGCAGGGAGGCGCAGCAGTGCCTGATCAGCTTGAGATTTGAGTTCAACGGACAATGCGTGGTGTACTTAGCGATGCCCTAGATGATTTTTTAACATTTCAAGGCTTTGATAGACGTATTGAAATTAGATGGAATACAATAGCGGTTACAAAAGTAATGATTGCATACACTTACACCACCTTATCAGCGGATGTTCTAGATTCACTGCTTAAATAAAAACATAATTGGAAGCATATTGTTTAGGCCAGAATGAACTGCATTGAAATCTAAAGTGTCTAATCATGTCTATGTATGTCTGCATCTAAAGCAAATACTTCCACATCTCGCTCGCAGGAGCCCACCCCTCCAAGAAGTTGGGGAATGACACCTTGGGCGTAAACTCAGTTCTGAATCCAGCCTCCTCGCTCTTCTTGCAGCCAGATCGAACATGTCTAGGACGATCGCTCAGGCGATCCTTGATCCAAGCCATCCACTTCAACGAACTGGCCTGAATGACGGGGAAATGATCCATGCCACCGAAGCTGACCATCTCAAGGCTCTCGCGAACACGCCCCTTGCTAACAAGCTCGCAGGTATCATCCACAGTGGACTGAACAGTCTGATGAGGAACGACCGCATCAGAATCGCCGGCCAGGACTAGAAGAGGCCCCTTGAAGCTCTTGCGACCAACGTCGATTCTCTTTGCGTATTCCCGGACAGGGGCATCCTTGGTCCAGTTCTCCTTGACCAGAGTCGCGGGCGTCATATCGGCGAAGACCAGTACGGAAGTGGGCAAGCAAGCACCAGCGGGCTTCAAGATGTTGGTCCATCTATCGTATGTTTCATCCGACATGCCAGAGTAGTTATAGGCGGGGTAAACGGCGGTGACGGCAGAGACAAGAAGTGGCTGAGATGTCAGGATAGTTTCGGCCCCGGGAGCCGTTGGGTTGGCCAGAGATCGATCAATCTGGTGAATCAGGTTATCGGGAGGAGCGATGGAGACGGCTCCCCTGTACCCGTCGATGGGCTGCTTGACTTGACGCTCGGCGAAGGACCATGCTGTCTGTCCACCTTGTGAGTGGCCCATGGCGACGAAACGGCCAGAAGGACGAAGATTTTGCGGGAAGGCTGATCGGGCAGCAATGATTGCGTTTGCAAGATCATTTGCGTGGGCTGGCGCGGCGCCCCAAGGATGATGGATTTCGTCACCATTGGGGAGATGGGATACACCAAGACCGGCATAATCGGGAGCGACAACTGCCATGCCTTGTAGCGCAAGCTGGAAGGGAGCCATGAAATGGTACTGCAAGTTGCGGTAGTTGCTTGGTGCGCAACCCTTCAGAACACCAGAGGTACCATGTGCCCAGGCGACCATAGGATAGCCCTGTGCAGCATCCTTGCCAGTGAGGGCGTTATATGGCCAAAGAACATAAGCCGATGTGGGCAAAACAGTTCCATTGAGATCGCTGGTCGCGTACAGAATGCGAGACATAGTCAAACCAGCGGGAATGCTGTAGTTGGCGAAGCTTGTGGCTTCCTCCACGGCCAAGACGGTACCCGGCTTGGTTGAAGAGGAGAAGTTGGCAGGGGCTTGATAGAAGTGAAAGTCGGAAGAAGCATGCTGTTCCTTTTCCCAGCTTGAGCCGAGTTGATCGCGGCACTTGGCATCGCAGTCTTGTGCGGATGCCAGGTTGGATGCGAGGAGGGTGAAGAGAGTGTTGGAGAGCTTCATGGTGAGGTGTTTGTTGGTTTGTGTGTGAGTTGAGGGTATTGAACAATTGGAGAAGACATGCTGTTATATAATTTTTCAAATTGGTGTGAATTTTAGTTGAAGCTCAAGAGAAGGCGTTGCGATATGCGAATGGCATTTGCGTACTTGACAAGCGGCTAGGCGCCGTATAAGCGCTACTGGTCGCGAGCGTACCAGTCCGCAACCGCAAAGCCAACGTCGTAAACAAGTCAATTGACGGCTAGAAATACAGAGTGCGGGTCAAATTACGGTCCCTACTATGGCTGGCGATTGATCAAGCTTGAAAAATAAAATAAAATAAAATGACATTGGCTGCGCGTTTGACTTCATTCGACCACTTGTGATGAAATACGCACACCAGTACCACGGAACAGCAATTGTAGCACACTGATGGCAATTTAATTAATTGGAAGGCTCCAGCTAATCACTTCTTTGTAATAAATAGGGCGCAAAAGAATCATTTCACCAACATTTGCACCAGGGATTCAGCTCAGTAATTGATACATCACTTTACCGTCATGGCGGAAATCCGGCAGGCCCAAAGTGGTTTCCACTCGCACTTACTCTCTACGAGACAGATTAAGCAAAAAAAGGAGACCATTTCTCTCATTGTAATAAAATTAATTCCTTCAATCGCAAAATCGGTGCGTTTCGTTTCAACCCAGCCAAGCAATGTTGGCTACTCGAATATCCGCCGTCGCGTGCGGACGAAGCGCCCTGCGACCTACCAGGGTAGCATTTGGTGCATTTCCACTCGGTAAGCGCTTTCTTCCTCAAAATAGAAAGAAGATGTGTAATATGGACTGACACAAAAGAATAGCAAGTGGTAGCGCGTCTCGAGTCCTCAACCGCCAAGCTCTCAGTCTCTTGTTTCAAAGGTAAGATTCCCCCGACAGACCTAAACGGCTCCTTCACCTACCAACATCCTGCTAGACCAGTGGCGACTCAGCAAATCCCTCCTGAGAATAACGATATCCTGGTCAAGCAACGCAAAAACCGCCCGGTAGCACCACATCTAGGCGTGTATGACGTGCAGCAAACCTGGTTCGGGACGTCGGCCTGGATGAGAATGACTGGACTTGCGCTCTCTGGTGGATTCTATGCTTTCTTCCTGGGGCACCTGCTCGCGCCTGCATTCGGTACTCATTTTGGAACCGACCAGCTCGTGGCTGCGTACACTGCCTTGTCACCTACTGTGCAAAGCGCCTGCAAGTTCGGAGCTGCGTTCCCGTTTGTATTTCATTTCATGAATGGAATCAAGCAGTTAGTCTATGATACTGGGGCTGGGTGGTCGCGCAACGTTATCACGTATCTGGAGGCTTCCCAATGGGTACTCAGTGTGCTAGGGACTACATATCTCGCCTTTATATTTTAATAAGGTAAACCACGGAGATATTATAGCGCGCTCTCAAGTGTAATTATCGTTATCATTGAAAATACGGATTCCAATATTAATTCTTGACTGCAAATTTGTAGGACTCGCCTCTGTCTAGATATACCACGCCCTGTTGCAGTCCTGCTGCCTCAACTGCGCGCTGGAAGTCCGATAGAGGTGACATGAAGACATCGTAATCATCGTAATGAATAGGAATTGTGACATCCGGCCGCATGAGCTGAATCAACTGTACCCCCTGTTTCGCATCCATGGTGACCATGAAGAGCGGAACTGACGGCCCCGGAATCGTCGTACCGCCCAGATGAGCCAACATCAAGTCGAGTTTCCTACCATTCAACTGCCTGGGGATATCTCGCAGCTCGTCCACAAAGAGCGTATCGCCGGAAATATAAATCGTATACCCCACATCCAAATCTTCATCACCCTTCTCGGCACTTGAATAGCCGAGTTCAAGCAACCACCCGTTGGTTGGCGGAACAGCCCCCAGCAAGTCATTTACAGCAGACAAGACACCAGGCGCTACATGCTTCCCGGGCATGCCAGTCACTTTAATCACACGCTGCCTGGCCTTATCGGATGGTGGGTCGATGTGAATGAGGGCGCTCTTGAAGACATCAAGTGCTGTGACTTGCTGGAAGGGCTGGTCCTTGATGCCAGACGAGGTCAGGCAGTCATGGGCGTGGTGGGTTGTGACAATCGGGAACTGGCGGTTGAGCACATTCTCGACATGTTTGTCAAAGTGATCCTCGTGATAGTGTGAGAGCAGCACGCAGTCGATGGCGGGAAGTTGTTCTAGCTCGACAGCAGGGTTGGTCCGGCGAGTTGCTTGCACGCCAGGACCGAGGTGGACATGATCGCCGGCGTGAAGGAAGTTGGGGTCTGTCAAGATGCGGAAGCCTTGCCAGTCAATTATTGTCGTAGCAGTACCCACTAAATAGACGCTTGCGTCTTCATTTCGGCTGGATCCATCCGGATGACTGTGAACTTTGGACGATGAAAGAGTGCCGCTCTCCGACGGTTTGGAGACGGCGCTGCGGAGGAGCGGAACTCGCTGACTGGCATCGAGTTGGAGATGCTTAACGGGCATTTTGAGATTCTGTATTTTCAAATGAAGATGGATTTTATTTGTATGTATTTAGATAAGTAAACTGTGATGCCAATTGGTCTCTCGCCATGTAATACTTCCCTCAACACATCACGTTCGCAATGACGACGAGAAGCCGTCATGATGACCACCACCAGCCAATGCTCGCAGCAAAACCATAATTCGTTTTTAAAAAAGACGAGAATATTCGCATTGAATCTGATATGCCCATTTTTAATGAAATGTGTAATTTTGGTCTGGTAAGGGCGATACCTTTGATAACTGCTTGGGGATAGTTTGGCGAATACGCTCGCCCCACCGTCGGAGCGTATCTCACTCTCGCGACGAGCGCATCTCATCTCACCACCAACTTTATTAGCCGCCGAGTCATTTGTGTCCGGTCGCATGCATAGCGTCTGACAGGGCGAAACAAGATCATCTTAATTAGCCAAGTTTAATTGGTCCCTGAAACGAAATTTGTCATTATTGCATGAGAGTGTGAGGACTTTTCATTGTAAATCGGATCCCGTTAGCAGTCCGCGACATGATTGCCTGTTGACTCGTCCTAAACGAGGCTCTGAGCTGAGCTGACAGCGTAACAACACCCGCCTCACTTTCGCTCCAGCCTCCTCTTAACCCAAGACCGACAAACAATGGCCCGATCCGGCACCAACTACCGACATGCGGCTCCTCAATAGCAAGACGCTGGAGTTTGAAGAGTTCTATGGAGATGACACGCCCAAGTATGCTATTCTGTCTCATCGGTGGCTAGACGGCGAAGTCTCCCTCAGGGAGATGGAGAATGGCACCGCAAAGGCCAAGGCGGGGTATAACAAGATCAAGCTCTGCTGCGAACAGGCAGTCAAGGATAGGCTCGACTATGCGTGGGTAGATACGTGCTGCATTGATAAGACGAGCAGTGCCGAGCTGAGCGAGGCCATCAACTGCATGTACAGCTGGTATGAAGATGCCCAAATATGCTACGTGTATCTCTCTGATGTGCATGCCGATGATGCCTCACATGAAAGTTTTGGGAGTAGCACCTGGTTTAAACGCGGTTGGACCCTCCAAGAGCTCATTGCACCTCGCGTCGCCGTCTTCTACAATTCCGCCTGGCGTAAGATAGGGACAAAGGACAGCCTCCGAGCGAGCATTTCAAAAATCACTCGCATCGACTCAGCTGCTCTCGAGCCAGAGGCCGATATGCAAGACTTTAGTATCGCCAAGCGTATGTCTTGGGCAGCTGGAAGACGCACAGCCCGACGCGAAGATATAGCCTACAGCTTACTTGGGCTGTTCCAAGTCAATATGCCCATGCTTTATGGCGAGGGAACGCGTGCTTTTATCCGACTTCAGGAAGAAATCATGAAGCATTCGGATGATCAAAGTATTTTTGCTTGGACAAATCCGGGCACAGCTTACCGTGGCTTGCTAGCCACATCGCCGGACGAGTTTTCTACATCTTGCTCCATCGGTCCCAGTGCAACCCGTCTGAATCTGAAGCCATATCTTGTCACAAACAAAGGGATATCGCTAGAGTTTATCATGGCACCGTGGTACTTGGATACGTTTCTGGTATTTTTGGACTGTGAGACAGAAGAAACACCACCAAGCAGGCTCGCTATCTTCCTGCACAAACTTGGAGAAGATGATCAGTATGCGAGAATGACTTTTCGCGGTCAAGACCTTCTTCAGTCTCTGGGCAAAGCAAGTTTATCTCTCAGTTTTCGAAATGTATATGTCAAACAGCGCAATTTTCAAGGTGGCCCGAACAGAAACAGATTATATGGATTCTTCTTACGCAATTTGCCCTTCGACCCGGACGACAGCGAGACAGACATCTGGCCGATAGAGAGGTGGTCCTCTGGGGATCGCATTGTCGAAATCCCGGCCGGCGAAGCGGGAACAGCTATCTGCATGCAACACAACGGCATCGGGTGTGCTGTGAAGGTAGGGTTCGATAAAGAGTTCCGTCCGATGTGCTACGTTGGAGACAGCGCAATTTTCCCGGGTGACACAACAGAACAGGTACTGGATCCAGCTTGGATGACGCAGGAAGATTGGAAAGTGTGGGAAAATGTCTTTGAGCCAACACAGTCAATTCCTTCTACTTATATCAACGATAGAAAGATCACCATTGCAGAAGAAGAGCTTGAAGGAGGCCGCCTAATTTGGGTGGTAGATATTGTTGACATGCAATTCGAGGACTACTTTCACTTGGAGACCTTGTGCGACGGATGCGATCTGGTCAGTTCAACAGAGCCAAGAATTCTTGGAACAACTCAGTTGCTAACGTCATGTAGGCTATTACGGAACAAAGATTTAAATGTACGACTTGTAGGGACTTTGACTATTGTTTGGACTGCTACCACTGGGCATCCAAATCGCATCCTGGGCATCAATTTGCTGAGGTTCCTCGATCAATGCAAAGGTAAGTGACCTACAGCACGGCCACATTACAATTCTTTGCAGTCAGGCTCCGCCATGGGTAGATAACAGTTAGTGAGAGCATGTGACGAATATTATTTGTTAAACAATCCTGTCATGCAAACATTCTGCTTATACTCTGCTTCAACTCTGCTTAAACTCACCGGGCGTCGAATCTCAGCACAAGCCCCGACAGCCGAGTGCCCTGTAAGCGCTAATGAAACAAAAATACGTGCGAGTTGGGCGATTGCGGCGGCCAGGCCAAATGCAGTAATCGAAGCCACGCCGCACCCACTAATTCCAAATAACATGGGGGCTGTGTCCACTGTAAGTGAGATGCGTCAGGGCTGAGGATTGGGGGTTCGGGTTCTAGAAAAGCTCCGTGGATTGTGATAAAAGGTTTGCGCTTTCTTGAATTTTGCTTCATGACGGCTACTTTAACTCAATGCGATAAATTACTCAACTTACTGAATGCTACAAAGCTCAATTGACTCACTGCACAAGTCGTGGCACCACGGTCATACAGTTACAACATTCATAGAGTCACAATGCCACTACCTGAGTTCAGACCTAGACGCTCTCACGAAAAGTCTCGAAGAGGCTGCGTGAGATGCAAGCAACAACGCAAAAAGGTAAGTTCCCCAAAACCTCAACGTCTTGACCCTTGACCAACAACTCAGTGCGATGAGGCACAACCCATCTGCGGGCGCTGCGACAAGCGCAACCACTGCTGTCGCTACGAAACCACCTCTCCTGGCCGTGCCCAACCATTCCGCCTCCAGGTCCCTGAGATCCAAACCTCCTTCACAATGCCCAGCCCCATCAGCACCTCACCCGCATCCCGTCGCTCACCCTCGCCATGCCCGCAAATCAGACCTTCTGGCATGCTGAGCAGCACAGAACTCACCCTCCTCAGCCACTACATCACACGTACCAGTCGCACTGTTCCTTTTGACCAGGATGACTTGTACGCTCTCGCTGTGGGGATTCCTAACCTCGCATTCAAGAGTAAAGCTGTCATGGGATCGCTCCTCGCGCTTTCGGCGGCGTGTAGGTCGACATTTTTATTTCACACTGCGGCAACTCCTCTCGACAACTTGAGTGAGATTAGAAACCTACTCGCTATTGGAGATGAGCACCATTCTGCATCGCTGGAGATTGTGCAGGCTGCTCTTCCCAGTCTGGATCAGTATGATGATGTGTTGGCAAATGCGGCGCTCATGGTGCTGTACAGCAATGCCAGTCATTGCATCCGAGTCAAAATTGCCATGGAGGCAAGGAAGCAAGGAAAAGAGCTGCATCAAGATCTGATACCATGGCAATCTCAGTGGATCTCACTCACTCGCGCAGCGCACATGGCGTATGGTGGGCTGTTGAATCAACAAGATGAAAATATCTTGATGGTTGATTCACCCGCTACAGAAACACCAGAGATCGACATGATGGGCGAACAAGTCCTCTCACCGGAAGACGGACCCAGCGAGCAAACAAAACAGCTTCTCTTCCCTATACTCTCCTCAATGCGACAAACAGCGTTTGAGAGTCTCTCATCGCGGGGTGCCTCAATCCGAATCAACGCCAGTAATGAGCTCGAACTCTACGACCTCCAAACCTGTCTTGAAGCCCTTAATGCATTGAAGCAAGTCGCAAGCAACGTCTTTGACCCTGCCCCAACCACACCCAGCGCACAATCTAGCTCGGGCGAACTATCCCGCGTCTCACCTTGGCTGCGCCGCTATCTCGGCCGTGTTACATCCTCTACTTCCTCGTCACAGCCGATTCCACTCCGACGCAAGATTATGAGCTGGGTCAACCAAGTGCCCATCGAGTACCTGAGTCTAGTGCAGTCGATACTGGACATCATTCCCGTAGAAGGCACAGATACCTTCAACATGCAATTGAGCAATATTCAGAGTTTAGCTATGGATATCTTTGCGCATTGGCTGGTGTTTGTGCTGCTGCTGGACGGCGTGTGGTGGATCGGGCCAATTGGAGTGTGGGAGTTGGGGCGGGTGGTATCGTACATGAGGGGGCAGACGTGGTTGGGAGGCCAAGCATGGTGGCCGGAGAGTATGCTGAATATTCGAAGAGAAATCATTCATTAGATTTATGAGAATGAAATTATGATGCATGCATACAAATATTCTGGTGATGATGATGGTGCATTTCCTAATTAGGCATTTGTGCGGCTTGTCGGCGTAGCTGATTGGCCTGATCCCATGCATCAGTCTCAGCGCAATATATTTCACGGAAGACGAACGGAATTGAAAATTAGTGTAATCAATTGAAGCTATGCTCGTTGGAAAGAAAAGGTATAAAAGAAGTAAAAGTACGTAATAGCTAATGTACAAGTGCCACAGACCGCGCCGAGACTTAAACCTGCTTGCTGGCAAAACCGAACACGGTTGTTTTAATCACGTTCCTGTTTGATTTGTTTTGATTTGTCTGCAATGACGTCGTTTGCATGATGCCCAGTCTTCGCCATCTTGGTGTGGCAATTACACCGGATATCGCAAACCTGGTCCCTGGCTCAACCGCCGCCAAAAGACATGATGCCATTCAACGTTGATCCAAAATTCCCAATCATTGTCAATTACAAACCCGCTTCAAAGCTTCTTGAATCTAACTTTATTTGGCAGGTTAATATTTCGCTCTTTCTTATCCAATGGGCCTCCCAACACGGAGCCACGTTTGCCAACAAGAATGTCCCTAGATCAGAGTGTTTGCGTTACAAATACTCCAATCTCCCCCACACACCCGCGACACCGCAGGCAAGATGTACTCGCTGTGCAGTGAGCGGAGAGCATTGGTCGCCCCCTTTCAGAGCCAAATGACTCCCCGAATTGTTCTGGGGGGAAAAAAGGAAATAACAAGTGCCGAGGTGAGAAGGGTTCGGGCCTGCTACGGACCGTCGCTCAATTTTCTGTTTTGGCTATTTCCTAAACAATTCGAGTCGTCTGGTGAAAGAGAAGGGCTGCTCGACTGTCTCAGCTGATACAGGCAGGTTAGGCGATTAGGTACGGCATGGGAGACAGACAGCCAACAACTGACTCGTCGGCAGGCCTGTCTGGTTCTTAACAGGCGTCGCGGAATTAATGACAATACGCCCACGACGGCTTTCAGTCTCATTTGGAATTAGGCAGCCGTCATTATTGGGGTCTGAATATGATGAAGTCATGAACAATGTGAATAGTCTCGAATGCCGACCACTCACCTCGTCTAGCATCTTGCAAGCTGAGGTGTGCTGGTTGGGTCGGCCGACACCGGTGCTTCACGCTCGATGCGCACACAAAGCACGCGGCACAATGTACACTTCCAAACGCAACCACCACTGCAATAAGCACAAGGCTGAACCAGTCTCACGGAATGGCTGCATACCTCATCATACCGATGATCACTTGCATTGGCGCATACTACGCAGCAAGCAGAGTCTTATTCCCGGCCATTCTCGACTTGGGAATGCGCTGTGTACACGGTGAAATAGTTCGCGTCGCGTCTCTTGACCTTCGTTCGATTACCAAAACAGTGCTTGCAAAACGACAGTGATGAAGTCATGCCTCTAGTTTACCAATTCATGTTGTCGTAGCCCAGTCACACCGTTCTCACCACTGGTTTGTTGGACGTCACGCACACCTTTAATGCACCAACAAGATCAATCCCAAAAATATCATGTCAATTATACTTGAATCATTTGTTTGTCGTTGTTTGCGGTTGGTTCAACCAGAATCGATCGATAAATTCGTCCCTTTGCGGAATTCACAATCCTCAAACCGATCCCCTGCGTTCCTCGTAAACCCATCAAGAGGTCCACCGGATGCTCTCCCTCTGTCTCTCATGTCACAACATTCCCAAAGCAGCAAAAATGCGTGCCAAAAAAAGGTAGTCAGGTGTTTGTGTGTTTTTGGAAATTTTTGACGTCTTTTTATAATTGATTGCCTCAAAGCAAGGTCTTTTTCCTTATCCTTGCCTCGACCAATGCAGCCAAATGAAAACCGCCCTCAAAATACCAGCTCCATTCCGAATCCCTTTATTTATATCGAAGAGGGGTACAGCATGACACGAACAGAAGCACCGAAAGACTTGGGGGGAAGAGGAGTAGCGAAACGAGCACGGACAACGCCAGAGTTACCTGCAGTCAAATGTTAGTCCAGTTCGGCTGTGAGACCAAAATTCGGCTCCCAATGGTTTGAGCGCAGAATTCGACGACGGGAAATAAGTACCGTGAGGGCGGGTGACCTTGCCCCAGATAACGCGGATCTTGGAGCCACGGATCTCCTTTGTGCCGCGGTAGACGAAAGCGACCTTCTTGCCGAGATAGAAGCTACAGATTCCAGAGTCAGTACGACCATTCTTCGTATGTCGCGTTGCTGGCGTTTCGAGTATAGACATACTTGGCAGCCTCGGTGTTGTCAACACCCTCGATCTTGATCAAAGAGGTGTTGGGGTGAGTAAGGTGACGAGAGCGCTGGTAGCTCAAGTGACGTCCCCTGCAATTCGTCGTTAGTTTTCAGATTCCCATCGTCCATTTCGGTTGCAGCGCCCAATTCGTCTGTGTCGGTTTGTCGAATCGGCAGAAGAAAAAGTTGCTCGAATCGGTTGCGGAAGGGTTCGAGACAACTTTTCCTCTGTCCCGTCGCAAAGTCGTGCACATCGAATCGGCGGATTGGAAATAACTCACTTGACGTATACTGCGAGTAGGTCAGTCGACTGTCTCAATCAAATCAACAAGAAAAAGATGCCCGCCCATGCGACGATGCTGTCGCATAGAGCGTTGGCGGGATTCAAGACTCACATCTGTGACCGGCTTCGGAAGGCATCGTGATTTGTGTGTGTGTGTGGCTTCCACCCTCTCAAACTACCGAAGAATACAAAGAAGAGTCGAAGGAAGACGTCTTAGCGAAAAGACCTTTCCTAATTGTTGCACGTCGTGTTTGTCGTGATGTCGAACTGCTGAGTATGAGTTCGAGGTGGATGCGATATTGTGTGCTCCATACCACAGGCAAAAATTTCACGTGTGCAGTTAGGGCAAGAACGAAAAGGGCCCACTTTTGGTGGTATTTTCGCTTGCGATGTGTGGGCAGAAGGCGGCAGAATTGTGGCTGAGGGAGATAGTCATGCACCGCCACAGCTCTTTTCCTTGAAGGACTGCGGCACTAGCCACACTTGAAGACGACCCAAGAGGAAGTTCAGCCCAAATGACATGCCAGATTTAATTCTGCAGGCTCCAGCAAAACGCTGTGCTGTGTGGTTTGCAGCGAAATATGTCACCCTTTCCAAAGCTCGTTCTGATGGCTACATCTGGGGATGGCTTGAGCCATTTACCACTCTACAAGAGGTTTTAATTTATTCAAAAATAGTGATCGAAAACACCAGTATGTATTAAAGAATCGAGAAAAATTTAAAATATTTTATCAATCAAGATAAGATGGACGACGGCCTGCTCAGCATGAGCGGCTTTGCCCACCTTGATGGCAACATCACGGTCTGCACAAGGTTGCGCTTCAAGTGAACTCGACTAGTCCAGTTCAGGACAGAATTGGGATTGGATAGTGCCTCTGCAAAAACAAAAAAAAGAAGAAACGACGTCATATTAAACCATGTAGGGATATCGTTGTCGACACCTACAGAGTCTTGCGTCGCGATCACCATGTTACTCTGTGTCGACGGCATCAACCGAAGCCAAACCCATGACAATACCATCGCGCATCAGCTAAACCGTTCTCACAGTGACATTCATTTGCGCTTAAGAGTCAACAATGGAGAAACAGAGGCGTGAACTGGCCCTGTCAGTTTCTGACAAATCTGACTCATGCAGCCGCCGTTACCAAGCTTGTAAGATCTGCAGGTGGGTGAGAGCCAAGCGAAGCCTCAAGCTGGGGTGACAAAGGACGCTAAGACGTAGTTGCCAGGAAAAACGGTAGCCGAATATGTCATATTCGCCTTAGGTTCACTTATTAGGCGTGAAGCGAAATTTCTTCTCCAAGTTTAAGAATTCAACTTTGAAGTTTTTGAGGAAATAACACTTCTGCACCTTGACAATTGAACAAAACAAACTCTACAGCCATGTCGCCTTCTGCAACAAACGGTGTCCCACAAGCCACTCCCACTGGTCAGGGTCCACACCCCAGATTCAAGGGACCATTGAAGCTGTCTGGTGCTCTGGACAAAGAGGAGTTCCTTGAGATCACGCCTCTTCTTGGTAGAGAATACACCAAGGCTAACTTGGTCGAATGGTTGAATGCCCCCAACTCTGATGAGCTCCTCAGAGACTTGGCTATCACGGGTGAGTATGCGTCTTTCCACTTACACGAGCGTGTGACTGATGAGTGCGAACCCAAAGTTTCTCAGCGTGGTGTTGTTGTGTTCCGTGCCCAAGATGACGCGGATACTGAAATCCTGAAGCAGGTTGCCATCCGCCTGGGTGAGCTCACAGGTAGACCCGAAGGCAATGGGCTGTCCATTCACCCTTTCTTCCACTCTGCCAGAGAGGGTCTCGGATCAGACGATTACATCAACTGTGTTAGCTCCGATGATCGCAAGAAGGTTTACAAGCAACCAAAGAAGACGCAATCTCACAACAACTGGCACTCTGATCTTGGATTTGAGGCTTGTCCTGGTGACTACTCTGTGTTTTTGTTGACAGAGGTTCCTGAGACTGGAGGAGGTACGTTTCAAGTTTTGATGGATACGACAGAGATTCGGCGACTAACTTTAATGCTTTTTACAGACACAATGTTCGCTTCAGGATGCGATGTAAGTGTTGATTTTATCTCGGACTTTGCGAAGCCAGTGGAAGCTAACATGTCCAGCTTTATGACCGCATGTCGGAACCCATGCAAAAGTTCTTGGAGAGCCTGACGGTTATCAACGCAAGCACGGTACGTATAATTGGACTGCAGTTTTCACCGGAATACTAATCATCTTCACAGAGTTTAGAGGAGATGGTCCGCAACGACCCATCCATTTTGTACACAGGCAACAGAGGATCCGTGGAGAACTCTGGCACTGACTTCCGCCACGAGCACCCCGTAGTCAGAACAAACCCAGTCACGGGATGGAAGTCCATTTATGCTCTTGGCCAAAACACCGAGCATATCAAGGATTTGACCCCTGATGAGAGCAAGATGATTCTCGACTGGATCATCAGCATCCTGTACAAGAACCATGACACAACAGTAAGAGTGCGCTGGAACACAAAGAACGATATTGGTGAGTGCACTTTGTCTTGACATGAGAAACATAAATACTGACTTTTTCTCCCAGCTATCTGGGACAACCGCAGTGTCTTCCACTGTGTCACCTGGGATTACGACCATCTTGGCCCCCGCATGGGTAAGCGGGCGCTCTGTGTTGGTGAGCGACCTTACTTGGACCCTGATTCCAAGTCTCGCTTTGAAGATGTCGGTTACTAGTTTGATGTACAACTCCATAAGTAGACAATCCAAAATAAAACCCATTACGCAGTATAAAATTGCCATATACATGCGGGCCCTGCTTGCAACCTGAACCACAAGGCTGTGTTGTCTCACTTGTACCGGGAAATGGCGGATGCTAGACTTCCTGGTCTGACTGAGCGCACATTGACATTTCCGTTTTATCAAAGTCTGAATTTAAAGACAAGAATAATATCCTCTAAAGCTTTGTAGTTTATTTATCTATCCCTAATTATGAAATCACAATAATGTTCGCAAGTTCTCTCCTAACCTCAGCGGCAACATCCAACACATGCTGCCGGCTCTTTCGCGAAAAGAGATTGATATACGCCACAAAAGTATTTGTGCCAGTAGACGGATGAGGTATGATATCTCCCTTTTTCTTGTAAGTCAGAGCTCTTGAAAGCTGCTTCGCAAGATCTGGTCGTCGCTCCGCCAGCTCCTCCGTCACCACGCCAGACTCCCACACGCCCTTCTTGGACTTATCAAATTCAGCCGATACGAAAATCATGAGACCGAAGTATTGGGGTCCTTGACGGAATGGCTGAGATAGAGCCTTCACGCGTTCCGTTTCACGCAGAGGAATGGCTATGAGCAATGCCCAATAGTCAACACCCCATACAGTCTCCACGATGTCGCTGGAGTTGAGACCTGGGGGCCGAATGTTGCACTCAATGAGGAATGACGAAGGCGCCTTGCTTCGGGGCACTGCCCGAGGAACGAGCTTGGATGAGCCACTTTCGGTGACTGACCATTCGGTGGTGGAGTTGTCCACGCGAGCTTCACAGTGGTAGATGCCGTTGCGGAAACCTAGGCCGAGGAGACTCTTGGTGATGGATTCGCTGAGAAGGGTTTGTTCGTCTTGAGGCAGCTCAGATGGTGAGACGCAATCTAGCTCGTGGAAGGAATTTGAGCCAATCTCTGCGCTCTTGGGATTTTCGTCTCCGATTTCTGTGCAACACATTAGTTCAGCTCTCACGCAATGGAAAGATGGTACATACCCCAGAACAAGACTTCGCCATCATACATCACGAAGTTGATGTCGACTTCTGGCCCATCGCAATAAGGCTCCATAACAAACTCAGTACCGTGGGCAGCTGAACAGTTCATACGACTCGCATACGACTCAAGCTGCTCGATGTCGTCCACGCGGAACACGAGCTCGGAGCCCCAGCCACGGCAGGGCTTGATGATCAACGGCCATGGAAGCTCATTGTTCCTGGCAATTTCTAAAGCCTCTTCAGCGCTTGAAGCGAGAAAAGACTTGCGACCCTCAAAAGCACTGATTTTGTACTTGTCCGTGGCAATTTCGTAGGCGGATGTGGGCTCATGCTTCAAACCCAGCAAGACCGCAGCTTGAGCTACAGCAACGTGGTAACTGTCAAAAGTGGTAAGGATGGCTTCCACAGGCACAGAAGCTTTCTTCACGGCCTCGACAATTCGCAAAGGAAAACCGTCGTCGTGCCCAAACTCAACTGGAATGAACTCCTTGCGCCAATGGGCGTACTCGGGGTGAGTTTGAAGCCAATGACCCTCGACAGCGAGGACAATGACATCGACACCCAATGCCTCAGCCGCGCTATAGAACTGAGTAGCGCAGCCTCCCGTATCAGGAAGTAGTCCACTTCCTTCCAAAAAGGCCAGAGTGCGGCGCTTGAGACCGGGAACCAATAACGGAGTTGGCAGTCGGTTGTGGAGTTCACCTTCGAGAATCTTCAGGGTCTCTTCAGGAGTGGGCGTTGAAGTCGCCCTAAGGCGAACGGCCCCTAATGAGCCTTTGAAGAGAGAGACAATGTCCGTAGAAGCATCCCACTTCTCATTCTCATAAACTTGGAGTGGCTGAGCGAAAGTAGCCGTCTTGTCGATGTACTCGAGATCCAACATGCGCTGGCGTAGAATGTCTGAGCGAATGATGTTTCCTTTGCCTACAGGCGAAACTAATTTGACGGCTGTGACTGCTGAGGTCGTTGTTGTGAGTGTCTCAAACAAAAATGTGAACACACTGGGCTGACCAAGCTCCGCTGGTTGAATCTCATTCTGATTTCCTTCATGCTCTAGAAGTAGTCGCAACTTGCTCTCATCTCCAGCTGAAAATTCAGCAGGAATCGAATCTTTCTCAAAAAGAACGTCTGCAGACTGAAAAAAAAGCTCAGTATGACCATTTTGTGTAGTGCCCTCCGACCCAGTAACCTTCCAGGATGCTTTCCACGAGGCCGCTGGGCCTTCAACAGGCTGGACGATGAATTTGATGCTCATTCTGGTCACAAGTGAGGCGAAATCTCCTTTCCAACGAATTTTCGTGATCAATTAATCTGTAACCTATGAGTGTAGATACAAATCGCACAGCGATGGGCTGGCTCTCCCACTCGACTTACACGCTACCATTACAGTGGGGTTAAAATCCGCCCTAGGTAAATGCGTACCTATCTGATCTTACTCTCGCGACACCTTCACCTGCAATCCTCTTCCCTAAAGGGAGCCGCTCGGCTTCTTCCTCATCTTCGCTTATCTGACTGTGCCTGCATACCCAGTCAATGTTGGCACAACCTGACATTGCCGCCGCTAAATCTAGCCTTGACACAGAGTGAGTCAGGCACCCAGATATGCCGAATCTGGCAATTATCCACGGTACAGTCACCCTGACCCTGCCGATCGGCTGACGGGTCCAATGAGAAGCGTGGATCTGACATCTGACTATGAAATAGGACTAGCCTCATTTTCAACGACAATCAAGATCCATGTCCCATGTGCTCGACAAAAGTTATGACACTGGGCAACTGGCTAAGCAGCCTGTGTCTGGCGCATTGTGGTGGTGAGAGTATTTAGAAGTGATTTGTATGAGTGGTGACTGATAAGCGACACCCAACTGTCTAGCTTTTGTATACCAATTTGTTCCTTTCAATTATAGAAGATAACTAATTTCAAGGCCTATTTTGAAGCCCCAAACTAATCTGCCCATCGCATCCCACCGACTCAGCAAATTTGTAATGGCACCACCAGCGGCCGTTGAGCCCGTTTCAAACGGCACTCAAGATAGCCAGCCAACTCAAAACGGCTCAGCGCCAGGCATTGCTCCTCTCGATGCCTCACGCCTGGAATACACCTACACTACATCTCAGCGCGCCATTCCCGCACCAAACTCACCAGAGCTATGGGCGCAGGGGGAGGCAACTGACCACATGATTTTGGCTCGCTACGATGCCGCAAAGGGCGGATGGCAAGCACCACAGTTGGTACCATATGGTCCTCTCACTCTGATGCCCACGGCAGCTACTCTTCATTATGCCACCGAATGCTTTGAGGGTATGAAACTGTACCGCGGCCAGGATGGACGAGCACGTCTCTTTCGCCCTGATCGCAACGGAGAGAGAATGGTGAAATCGGCAGAGCGTGTATCGCTACCAGAGTTTCCGCCAGGTGAGCTGGTCAAACTCATTGATGCGCTTGCGGCTGTTGATGCGCCACGCTGGTTGCCTGCCAATAAACCCGGAGGCTATCTTTATGTGCGCCCAACTTTCATTGCTACACAAGCTTCCCTCGCGATGAAGAAAGCGTCAGAGGCGCTGCTGTATGTCATGTTGGTCTGTTTTCCTGCATTTGATGAGCCAACAGGCAGTCTGGAAGATTCAAGCAACAAGAAGCGCCCTGGTCTGCGACTGCTGGCTTCTGAGCAGAGCATGGTCCGCGCCTGGCCTGGAGGGTTCGGTAACGCCAAGGTCGGTGCCAATTACGGACCTTCCATTAGAGCAAGCGCCGCCGCCGCAGCCAAGGGCTTCGATCAGATCTTGTGGCTCTTTGGCGAGGATGGATGGGTCACGGAAGCCGGTGCATGCAACTTCTTCGCTGTCATCAAGGAGAAGGGCGACGCTGGTCGGCCTCAATTGATCACCGCACCTTTGGAAGATGAAGTTATTCTCCCCGGTGTGACGCGCGCAAGTGTATTGGACACGGCAAAAGAGTTGCTAGCTGAGGAGGTTGATGTTGTGGAGCGCAAGTTCACAATTCACGAGCTAATTGAAGCCAACAAGGAGGGTCGGCTGCTGGAGTGTTTTGCATGCGGCACTGCCTTTTTTATTGCGCCGATTGGTGAGATCTCATACAAGGGAGACTCAATTGAGATTCCGTTGAGTGATGGCGGAGTGTCAGGCAAATACGCTAAGAAGATCAAGGCGTGGCTGAGCGCTATCATGCATGGCGAGGTGCAGCACCCATGGGGATACAAGATTGTAGAGAAGGGCGTTAAAGGGCAATAATAAATTATATACTTTCAATTTATCAATGAAAGACAAAGAAATCACACAACAAAATGACTATTACGCTAAAATGTATGAAATAAACAGTTGCATCGACCAGCTAACAGTATAATGATCCTCGCGAAGCATCCCCAGTCGGTCCTCGTGGACCTGTTAACCTTCATTATTGCCTGGCAGCAACTAGCGTAGTTAGCCTGTGCCCAGATAGCCCTATTCTGGTTCCATATGCCCTCCTGCCAGGGTTGCATCTCGCCCAGGGAGTGCAGACTAGCGCTCACCAAGCTGGTCGATTAAGCGGCCGGCACAAGCTGGCTAGAGTCAACCCTGACAAGCCGCTTTCTGACTGTACTTGCCTGACAAACATGACTGTGCCCTTATGTCTGCTCTGAAACTGGGTGCCACAGCGCTGAATGGTGCTTGGCTCCAGCCAACCATGCTCACAATCACCCTGGTCGCTCGATTGCGTCTTCATGTGCTGCTGGTAGTTCCCGTTGTCCCGCAAGCCGCCCGTGGCACGCATTAGGCACAACAGGATATAGAATAACCATGTAGTGGAGCCATAAGTTGTACAGAAGCGTTTTCTCATACTCTCAAACATCAATAAGCTCGCATCCTGTCTTGAGAATTGTAGACCTGTTTTCGATGTCTTTGCCACCCTAAACTCACCTTGTTCATAACAGCCTTCCCCTTATTGGCATTCAACATACTTTGTTTTTTCCTCTTAATTTTTCCTCAAAAGTTCAACACTATATTATCGACGCAGCCATGGAAGCGCCGTCGAGAAGACCTGCCAGGTTCCTCCTTGTGGGTATGTATACTTGGCAGCGTTCACTGTTGTACAACCACTAACAACTACTAGGAGTCGGTCCACATGCGAAGAGAACCTTTGTGAAGCATCTCGCAGATTTAAAAGCTGAGGGTAGGGCAGAGTTGGTGGCAGCTGTCGACGTTGTGGCCAACGAGACGTCCATCTCAGAGTACGCCACTCAACACTTGAAAGATGTCGAGCTCCTATTTGTGCCCTTATTTACCCAGAACATGCCCTCAGATGTTCAAGAAAGTCTCACACAGTTGGTTCAGCGTTTAGATGTCGACTGTATTATCATATCCACCGACCCTGAATGCCACAAGCCCTACGGTCTCTGGGCCATCGGCCTTGGCAAGCATGTCATAATGGACAAGCCCATCACAACGCGAAAAGGAGCCTGTAATAGCATGAGACAGGCATCTGGCATAGCGGAAGACTACAACGAGCTTCTAGATGCTTACGCTGAACTACAAACTCGCAAGACCACCTTCTTCCTCATCAACAGTCACCGCCGCTACCATCCAGGCTACTACGGCACTCGAGATTTCATCAACGACATTCGAGAAAAGACTGGCTGCCCCGTCACAAGTCTCATTTCCACACACTGCGACGGCCAGTGGCGATTACCCAGTGAAGTCGTCGAGCAGCACTACCACCCCTTCCGATACGGCTATGGCAAAGTCTCTCACAGCGGCTACCATTTCCTCGACACAGCCTATAGATTCTTCCAAGCGGGCTGGAACCCAGACAAGCGACCCGATGAGATCGAAGTAGTCTCGACATTTGTGAGACCCAACGATTTCATGAGCGCTTTCACCAACGAGGAACACAGAAAAGTCCTACGCAACGAGGGCTACGATGAATCATGCAAGTACAGCTCAGAAGAGCTCCAGTGGCTCATGGAAGACATGGGCGAAATGGACGCCATGATCCAGCTCACGTTCAAACAACGTGGCCATACCATGGCAGTCGCTCAACTTAACCTCTTCCATACAGGATTCGCCCGCCGCTCATGGGTTGACCAGGGCCCCACGCCGGACTTGTATAAAGGATGTGGCCGTGTGAAGCACGAGGCTCACGAGATTAGAAGCGGCCCGTTCCAGACGATTGTCATTGACTCCCGACAGGCGAATGACAAGCATGATCGAAGCAAACCCAGCACAGCGGAGCTGGGTAGTGACAACCACTTCGAAGTTCAAACCTGGCGTAACTGCAGGATTCTGGGCGAGGATGAGCCTCTCAAGGTATACACTGTCAACGAGCTGGATAAGCGCTACGATGTAAAGCGTCCGGGTATCTATGTCGAAAACGTCAAGCGCGGCATTTTATGGGAAGCCTTGGATTTCATGGATGGGAACAAGACCCTTGACGATTTGTGCTCGAACTTGCCTGATCACAGCATTCCTGCCTCACTTATGAGCGCTGCCTATGCCTCCCATGTTCGTCGCGCTGCTGGTCAGAACCCAATCACCAGCATCGACATTGAATACTCGAGCAGTAAGTCACTCAATACAAGAATTCATCATGAAAGCTATACCTTCTAACGTAACTCAGAATGCGAAAAAGGCGTCCCTCGAGCCACCCTCCGAGCCTCCGATTTAATACTGCAGTCCACCTGCTCCTCCGAGCCGTCTCAGCCCATGACTCCCGCTACAACAGCCAACATCCCTCCTTTCGAAATCCCCGGCACGATCGGATCATTCAACAAGGCTCTCGAGACGTCCACCACCGTCGGAGCCACGGTAGTAGAGACCACCGTTCCAATTTTACACCCGGACGACTCTCCCATACAAGACATCCAGCGAGTCACGACCAACGGCATCCGCGCGGAGGTTTAAAAAGGCAACCGCTTATAGAGTTACAACGAGTTATCATGATGGCGGTAGTTTTTCTTTTTTTTTTTCTACCTTTCTAGCATACAGTCAAGCATTGATGGGCGCCGATTACGATAGACATTCTTTCACGACATTGACGAGCCACGAGCTTTAAAGAAAGCAATGGGCGCTGACAAACACAAAACACAACACGATTAAAGAGAAGGGGAGGTTTCACTATCGTAAGAATCCTACGTAGTTAAAGATACATAGCAGCAAAAAGATTATCCCTTTAGTCTATTTTCCCCGCGTGCTGTACCGTCCGCCTGTAACCTCTTGAGCGTTCTCAGCTCCGGTTACTTTTATCTTCAATTTAATGTCACACCTTGACGCCCAAATCGTTCACAAATTATCAAGAGCGCGCTGACCCGCTCAGTATAGAATTAATCGCATTCACAATTACTGCAGAGTGGTCTGTTTCTTCCCAGTCCTTGGATGACGAACAGAGAACCCCTAGTACACCATATAAATTCGGTAACTGCGAGAAAGTTAGTATATACATGGTTTGAATATACTTGAGCCTTGCCAAAGCTTACCTCGTCTTGAAACTGTCTTTTCAGTTGTTGCCTGCTCTTTGCGCCTTTGCCGCCTGTCGCATTCTCATGTTCTTCCAAGAACCGACGACACTCGTCACTCAGAATCTCCTCAGCGGCATGGACTATCTCCTCACGATAGCCATGGGTTTCCCAATCCGACCAGCCATCGTTGGCATTTTCGCGTATCTGAGAGAGCATGCGCGCCAGTTCACGACGCCGCGATGCGCGCTGTGCGTCTGCAAGGGCGGGTAGGTCGTTCAAGTCGGCCGTATAGAACTGCGCAGTGAGCTCTTCTATGCCTGAGAAGCCGAGAAGTCGAATGGATTTGATCGCAGCTGCTATTCGAGTACTGAGAGCTGCGGATGTTTCTGGCGAACCGTCATCATCAATGCTGAGAGAATCCACGGTGCGCGCGGTAGATGCATTGCTATTGTGCCGTTGATTCTTTGTAGTACCTCGCCGTGTAGAGCTGTTCTGGCTAGGATGGAAGTCTGTGGAATTGGTAGAGGGTCTTGAAGAAGGGGAGGTAGTAGATGAGTTGGAAGCTGTGCCCATCAAGCTTGGGTTGCGAGAGCACTTGCTGCTTCCATGGCTGCAGAGAGAGTGCGCTGTTAGTGAGTCCAAGTTGAGTTGGTTCCCAGAAGCAGCGACACAGTCAGCGTGCACATTGTGGTCAACCCCGCCGCCGAAAGACTGTAAGTGTTGGTGGAAGTCTGGCGCATCACGGCGCTGTTCGAGGTATTGAGCTATACCATCGGCGCCGTGCGCATAGCCCTCCAGAAAGATGGGCGACAAGCCTCCGTCGTCGCCATGATCGGGCACTGAGAAATTCGTGCCAAAGGGCACGTCGCGCAAGACGGGTAAGACTGGACCCGAGTTTAGTCCCTGGCCCCCACTGACTGTGACGGCGGGGTAGCTGGAATTGGAGTTGGAGTTGGAGGGGATGTGGCGGTTCAGGTGCAGGGGATTGGTCGAGTTGGTGTTGTTGTTGTTCCTGTTGTCGTTGGAAGGGAAGCCGGCGCTTTGCATCGCAGCGTCTGTATCGTACTTGGTTAGCATACTGGCTGATATTAGCTGAGTGTTTGGATAACCACGAACCTAAATTTGTATCAGCCATTGACTGCTGCATCCCCTGCGACGGGCCATCTTTCTGAGCAGCAAGTCGCTCCAGTTCTGCGAGTCGTGCCTTGATGCCACTCCCTAAAGAACACGTTAGCAAGAAGACCACCCAACCTTTGTTAAATGTACGGTATATACTGTGTTTTCTTTGAGCAAGCCGATTCTGAACTCGTTTTCGCATTGTCTGGTTTGCGATTTGCGACCAGTCGTCTTCGTCCGCCTCACTCGGTCGTCTACTTGTGTCTTGCATGTTGGTGGGCGTATTGTCTCAAACTCTGTTGATTCTATGAACCACAAACACGACAAAAGTAACAAAAAAGAGTTTTGCTTGTGTTGAATCAAGCCAGTTTTGTTTCGAAGAGGAAAAAAAAAGAAGAACAATGGAGGGGTGGTAAAGAAATTGTGTAATTGAACCGGCGCATTTTACAGTGGTATTGGCTTATGCTATCAGCCGCATCGCAAAGCAAACTTTACAGTGGCGCCAGCAGAGGTGAGCAGCTAAAAGACCCTACCAGTCTCTACAGGAAGGTCGTTTCAGTCCCTACAGCGCCTCCACCAGGGAATAATACAGCGGATGTGGTGGCTGTCCTCGTGGAGCGGCTGTGGCTTTCCCCATGCAGAGTATTTCCGTCCCCTATACTGCAGTGAATAGATTGAAGCTGCTGCTATAGGTCGTTGTTCCGATGCTTCATATGCACTGAGAATCACATCACTTTTGAGGTCCATGCAGTGATGCATTGAACCCGTATTTGGCATTTGCATGTCACTCAGACACACATCTTGTACTTGTCTCGCATGTACTGCAACATACTTGGTAATTGGCAGCGCTGAGTTGACAATCATTGCGCGCAAACCTGGTCCTTGTCCAGAGTCTCCTCCGCCCTGCTCAGGCTGATAAAAGCTCACCTCTAGTCCAAGCACTTAGACCGTTCCGCAGTATGAGAAAGCGCAAAGTGCCGTGAGAGATCTTCGCTTCTTTCCGAGCTAAACAATCAGTGCAGGTATGACATAGACCATGTTGCGTTACCCCGGTCATAGTCTAAGTCCTTCCAACAACTCTATTCTGTGTCATCACCCCTCGTCAATTACCCCAGCCCCAAGCCATTGCGCCAAATTTGTCATAGTGTGCTTCTCTTCTTGGCCTCCTTGGTTATTAACTTACCTGGTTCGACAATCACAATGAAAAGAACACCTCACAAGAGTAGCTGACGTGACGTGGCGTGCAGAGTGCCCCCCCAAGCCCCCTAAACATTTACAGCCGCAGGCCACTCTATTGCCGAGAAGCGTAGCACAGCACGAACTATCTGCTCAAGCTTCGGATACATAATTCCCCCCAACTGTCAGGATTAATTGTGGACAAGGGTGGCAGTGTGGAAATTGAAACACAAAAAGAACCAATTGGCTCGTTGCAACGTAAACTTTCTCAGGGAAACGGGGTGTTGGTGGCGCCGCCGCCGAAAAGCTTGAGAAAATTGGGTTCGCGAGCGACTGCCACTGCTCCCGCGACATACATGTGAGACACAGACCAGATCCCCTTTGTATTGTTCACTGCGGACTGCCACAGTGCCCAAGGGAGATCACCCCGCTAAGCGCCTGGATGATCATCTCTTCTTCAACAGAACGGTGACTGCACTGGTATATGTCACACCGGTGGCATGCCATTACGTGAAGTGGCATTGGGGGTATAATCTCTTGTTCTTGTCTGTAACATTAACCTTGTTGATCGTCTCTCGTTCTCACAAAGTCTTTTTACTCGACGTGATAACTGGAAAGCGAGCAAACCACATGGGGGCAACAAGTGTAGTAAGGCATGACTGCACCTCATCACAACCCACCCAGATCCCTGCTAGGTTTAGGCTTGGCTTTTTGGTTGCTCTCTCTTTAACAGACCCAAGGTTGGCCCCCATCAGGGGCAGCGGGTTCCGTAGGATTTGCGCTAAAGTTGACTACCGGGCTTCAGCTCATCTGACTCTCCGTACTGTAAGACACCGTCAGCAACCCAACTCGTTTGAACCCCAATCGGAACCTAGCCGTTTCCTTGTTTCTCTAATTTACAGCTTAATCCTGTTCATCCACACCGCCACTGGCTTTCTCGTGGCGCGTACAGTGGCGCCAATTGCGACAAGCCCGCTGAAAGCAGCGTTGGCCACTCCCGCAAATCACAAAGCCTGCGGCACGCCCACACGGCAAAGGCTTGCTCGCCACTTACCTAACAGCGCCGGACCTTTACTCCCTGCAAAAGAGCCAAGACAAAGCGAGGACAAAGTTTGCCTGCCTGGCTCGGTCGAAAAGTCAAAAACAGTATGCATATCCTGTGCATATGCAGTCAGACTCAGCTCAGCCCTCCACCCACCAATATACCTCACCTCCGGGATCAACGTCTGGTATACCCAGTCCTCTTTTACGATCCGCCCACGAGCCGCATGCAATACAACCCGACTGCCAGCGCGGTTTGTTCCCTCGCCTCCCACTTGCCTGCCCGGACCCCAAGGGAGTGGTGTCAAAGCCAAGTTTTTTTTTTCCTTTTGTTGTCGACTCGCGTCCACTATACCGATTGAGATATGCATCTTGGGCTGGCGCTGATCTTGTATCCTTTGGGGGCCCTACAGCAGATGGTCCCCCCGTTCTTTATGCGACCTTGGATGTGACCGCAACTTGTCGTGTTTGTCATCTACCTTTCCACGATGCTCAACTTCACTTCGGTGCTAAGAACGTGGGGTGTCAGACTGACAGATGTCTCACTCCTTTGATTGCCCAACCGTGGTCGCTTCCTGGCAACGACCGGATCTCGTTCATATTGCGTGCTGTTCCACACATCGTGATCGCCGCACGACGGGCCACCGTGCTCAATCATCCACCGCAATGTATTGTCGAGTTATGGGACCGAATTCAGGTAGCTGGCAACCGATGACAGCAATCTCGTTTTTGGTATTGATTTCTATATACAATTTTGTGTTTTGTCGTGTGGGGATTTGGCCGTGCCCAGCCGCTTTTAGATTCTCCCAAACCAACTAACAAATTCAACTATTGATTACGATGACGACGGCGGCGTGCTCACCATGCCCCAATTAGAGACCCTGAGACTGCACCAGTTCATAATAAGCGCCTTGCTTCTTGATCAGCTCGGCGTGAGACCCCTGCTCCACCACCTTGCCCTTGTCCAGGACGTAGATGATGTCTGCATGCTGAATCGTAGACAATCGGTGCGCAATCGCTACAGTCGTGCGTCCTTGGCTAGTGGCGTTGAGCGCCTCCTGGACAAGCTTCTCGCTGTCGCTATCCAGTGCCGCGGTTGCCTCATCCAGGATGAGGATAGGCGATGATCGTAGCAGGGCGCGCGCAATAGTGAGGCGTTGCTTCTGACCGCCAGACAGCATGCTACCGCTTGACCCGACCACTGTGGAAAATCCCTCTGGTAAGGAAGTGATAAACGTGTGGAGGTTTGCATCCTTGCAGGCTGAAATGATGTCTTCCTCGGTTATGGTTCTGTTGGGGTCTATGCCAATCGTAAGATTGTCTCGGATCGTGCCAGAGTAGATGGCTGGTTCCTGGCTGACCAGCGACAGTGTCTGACGATATTCATTGATCTTGAGGTTTAGAATATCTTGTCCGTCAAGCGTGATGCGTCCATGAGTAGGATCATAGAAACGCTCCAGAAGGCCTAGAACTGTACTCTTTCCGCTGCCACTGGAGCCGACGAGCGCGACGAATTTTCCGGCGGGAATTTCAAGATTGACATCTCGAAGGACAACTTCATTGGGTCGCGATGGGTAGGTGAAAGAGACGCTCTCGAACCTGATATTTCCCTTGCAGTTCTCCTTGGCGACGGATTTGCCTGCCTCGCTCCATGAGTCGATCTCGGGCTTTCTTTCGTACAATTTCTTGAGATCATAAGCTGCCTGGGCAGCTTTACCCATATCTGGTGCAAAGTTGAAGAGTGCTCCAGCAATGGAGGCTCCCCAGATGAGGCCGATGAGACAAGTGTAATACTGGATAAGGGTGTATTCACCACTGGCCACCAGCCGGCTACCATACCAGAATACAAATGCAGACACGAGGAAGTTTACTGCTTGAGAAGCAGCATAGAGGGCTGAAGTACGCAGGATTTCCGGCAGAGATTGAGATGCTTGCTCTGCCTGAATTTTGCGGTAGCTGTCGAGGACGTAGTTTTCAAGCCCACACGCGGCAACGGTTCTGATTGAACTGACAACCTCGCTGGCATACGCAGCTGCTCGCTGACCAGCGAGACGAATCTTGCCGTCAAAGACGATGATGAAGTACATGCGTACCCATCCCAGTCCAGAAGTGAAAGGAATGATTGCGATGCAAACTAGAGAGAGTTTCCATCCAACAATCAGGCACAAAACCATAGCTACTCCAATGGTAGACGCAAAAGTCATGATGCTGCCCATAACTGCACCGCCAAGTCCGCTCAAATCAGTGGCGCTGGTGCTGAGAAGGGAAGACATGTGGTTCGTGTCGTGACCTTTTTCATCGAAAAAAGCAATATTCTGGCGCAGAATTGATCTCAGCGTGGTATCAAGGACCCGGCGTGAAAGGCGCTCTGTTGAAATTGCAAAGAATATGCCATTGGACGATGCCACAATGAATGCATAAATGCCAGTGACAGTGAACATCAAACTCCAGAAATTCGCCTTTTCTACCAGCTTATGAGTGTCTTTGTAAGAAAATGCGTCGAGGACCCTGGCATATTCAACTGCTTGTAGAAGAAGAGTAAAGCCTGCCAGGAAAGCTGTAAGCATGCCGCCCAAAAGGAACCATCGCTCTGGGTGGTTGAGCTTGAGAATGACGCGAAAAGCCAAAGACAGCGAAGCTTTGGACTCTTTCTGTTTTGGTAGCCCGTTTTCTGCCTCGTCAATGGTCACAGCTGACTTTTGTCCCTTTGCACCGAGGGCGGGATTGGCGACTGACTCAACTCTGATAATATCATCCACAGTCCCGGTCTCATCAGATTCTGAACCAACTTCGCCAGACTTTTCTTCATCGACTGTGACTTGTTGCTTTTGGACCAAGTCCGCATAAAGGCCATTTCTAGCCAACAACTCGTCATGTTTACCCTGTTCAACGACCTTGCCGGCTTCCATTACAACGATGTTGTCTGCGTTGCGGATCGTAGATAGACGATGAGCAATAGCAATTGTGGTCCTGTTCTTGGCAGCGTTGTCCAAAGCCTGTTGTACGACCTTTTCTGATCGCGTATCGAGAGCAGATGTAGCTTCGTCTAGGAGCAGGATCTTGGGGTCTGAAATAACTGCGCGAGCAATGGCGATTCGTTGACGTTGTCCTCCAGAAATCGTGATTCCCTTTTCACCAATCTCAGTGTCGTAGCCGTCGGGCAGAGAAGAAATGAAGTCATGTGCATTGGCCAGTTTGGCAGCTGCAATGACTCGTTCCTTTATCTGCTCAGGGGTCTCAGAGAGTGTCGAGTTTACCAATCCGTGATGAATGTTTTCAAAAACAGTTGCATTGAACAAGGTCGGCTCCTGGCCGACATAGGCCATTTGGGTTCGCAACCACCGCAAGTTCAGATCTTTCAACTCGTGTCCATCGAGTTGAATAGATCCGGCAGTAGGCTCGTAAAAACGCTCGAGCAAACCAAAGATGGTACTCTTACCACAGCCTGAGAGACCAACCAAGGCAGTAGTTTTGAGGGCTGGAATGGAAATGTCTACACCTTTCAGCACTTTACTCTCCTGTCGCGAGGGGTAGATGACCTCAATGCCCTTGAGTTCGATGTTTCCTTCGACAGATTCTGGTTTCACTCCAGCGTCTGCGAAAGGGTCTTCAGGAGACTGTCTCTCGATGATCTCAAAAGTGGCACCCGCACTGTTGATGCTAGAAACAAAGCTTTCCAACAGAGGAATGACTCGAACCATGGCGAACGCACCGTTCACAATTGTCGTGGTAGTGGTAACGACAGCGGCAACAGTAGCGGAGTCATTCCTCAGAAACTTTGCACTGCAGTACCAACCCAGAGCATAGGCAAAGCAGGGCATCGCACTAGACCAGCCGATTGCCAAAGCCACGTAAACGCGAGATTTGATACCAGTCCTCTCTCCACCACGTAGCAGAGCTTCACATTTATCAGCTAACTGCTTTTGACTACCGTACGCCGATACATGTCGAATGGTAGCGATAGCCTCTTGGGCAACGCCGGTGCCCATGGCGTAGAATTCCTTGGATATCTTGCCGTTCTTGACTGCAAAGCGTGTGGTGGTGGTAGTAACGAGAATCATGGCCACCAAAATACTGCATAGTATGCCCGCGAGCTTGGGGCAGAGAATGAAAGCGATGATAAAGGCGGACAAGAAGTTGGATACGGCGAAGAGGAAAATTGAGAGCTTGCTGGTCAGTGACTCCTGTATCGTTGTCATGTCGGAGGTGATGTGTTTTGTGACTCTGCCGATGCTGAGTGTGTCGAAGAAGCTCATGTTTTGGCGGACGATGGCTTTGAGATATGCCCTGCGCATACGGCGAACGACGCGTTCGCCGCTCCAGTAGAATCCAACGGTACTGATGTAGATGCACACGAACACACCAATGGCAATATAGACATAGTACAGGGCAAATCTCGAGGTTTCGGAATGAAGTTTCGACACTGAGATGGATCCATTGGCAAAGCCGGTAAAGACCCCAGTGAGTTGACCAAAGAGAACCTATACGCCCGATTAGTATCCATTTATCTGTATTCGATTGCATCTCCTCAAGCCACTGTGGGAGACATACCACCAAGAATGGGTTAGCTGCTCCAGCTACAATACCAGTGATTGAACTCAGGACGAGCACGAGCTTGTCCCATTTTGTGGCGTAAAGCCATGGAGTCTGCTTGACCTTTTGGCTCTCATCTTGCAGTCCATTGAGCTGACGATTGAGATTGGCTTGTTCGTTGGGCTGAGCTACAGACACCTGCTTCTCGTCGAGCTGTTGGGTTGGAGACTCGACAGCCATGGCGACGTGGATGATTACAACGAGGCCGAGCTGGCGCGCACTGTTGTCGGCAAGCTAGCCACACAAACAAGTTGCGTGAACTCAATGATAGAGGCGCAAGCTTTGAAAGAAAAAGAAGGTCCAATTGCGAAATGAATCAAACAAAATTGTCGTTGTCGCGCTTACAGGGCCAGGACCACTGTCGCGTAGCGTGGGGGCCGATAGGTTGTATGTTCCAGTGGGACGCGGTTGAAGCCAACTCCGACGGAAACTCTCAGGCAATTGGCATCACCAGCTCGTCAGGCATTCGTACAGCGATGGTGAATCTGTAATAGGGTTTTCGATAATCTACGCCATGGATAGCCATTATCCTGTGAATTGCCACACGTGATTGGAATGAGGATGCCGAAGCTGATGTGCAGGGTTGTATTTTTCGGCGCTGTGCAACCACTACAATAGTGCGCTGTAGGGAGGTTTGTCAAGGGTGACTCCGGGGGAGCAGCCGCTGGCCCGCCCCTGGACGGCCTGAGTCAACAGCCTGGAGCTTGCGCTAACTCATATTGGGGCGAGGAATAGAGTTAATCAACGCCCGCAGGGGGGAGAGCGGCACCGGGAGATTGCTGTCAGCCAGCGACATGGGGCCTTGTACAGTATTGAAACAACAATTTAAAATTCATACAAGCACAGTAATTGACAGTTTGTGTAAGTAGCTAGTCGTACATTTTCTCGAATTATTTTTATCTGCTCTGTCGATTTTTTGAGAAGACAACCCGCCTTGGTGCGTGCCAAATCAAGGCTGCTGCTGGCTACAGCGCTGTGCCCGCTACGCCACCTACCTGCACGGTGGTTCCTTTGTGCAAGCCACTGTTTCCCAACACGGCTCGCCGAGTCTGACTTCTGGCTCCCATTCGAATGGTGTCATTTTTCACGAGAGCACTACAACTCGCTGCGATGACCAAGACGGACCAAACATGCATCAATCGTGCATAAACTTGGCCAGCGAACCAACCCAGACCCATCCGCCGGTCAGCCTCATTTTGCTCCAGGTCCCATCGGCGAATCCTTACTGGTCTTTCTGACTGTGTTTTATGGGAACTGGCGATGCTTTGTCTTTGTTTCAGTGACTAAGCTGTTGGGCTAGCGCACAGGCCCCTGTAGTTTGCGCCCGCTTCTCGCTGCAACACTGCCCTGTGCCACCCCTAACGTGGCTACCTACCCCTCCATGGCTTGGAGAGGGGAGAGGGGAGAGGGGGACGAGATGCCACGGCGTTTGCAGCCTTGCCCGACCTAACCTGGGTGTTGATCCAGGGTCCTGTTTGCGCTCTCACCTCGAGAAATCATACAGGCTCTAGGTCTTTGCAGTGATTCTATTCTACCTCTGCTGCCATTGTTTTCTTTAGCTGAAACATTGTTTTTCTCATTTCTCGACCATCATGGCATCCAAGATCATCGCCAAGAGTGCTGGTGGAGAGGCATCCTGGAAGCTCTCACAGGACGTTGTCAAGGACGATTCCAGCGCCGGCCAACAGAAGTTCAAGACGGCTGATCTGATTTTCGAGCCAATTTCGGTCCCTGCTGGTTTCTCCATCCGTGGCGATGGTGTGGCTATTTCTCTCGAGTCTGCTGACGGCAATCGAAGCGATATCCAAGCTACAGACCTTGGAAACACCGCCGCATTCGACTTTCTGCTCGACACGCTCGAAGCTACCACTGCCAATGGAGAGCAGAAGACAAAGGCTGTGAAGCTTGTAGCTCCTGTTGGAAATGGAAACATCATCCGCTCAGACATTATTGCTAAACGCCTATACGCCCTTGAATACGTCGAAAAGACAGCTCCCTTCGCCGAACCTCTGCAACTCTTCGAGGACAAGGAGTGGACAGCTTCCACAAGCTTCGGCGAGCTCTTCAAGACCTCTCTAGGTGCTGTACGCTTGAGCCGTGCGGGTGAAAGCTTGCCAGTCCTTCAAAAGGAGCTTCATAACAGACTTAACTTGGCTCTGATCGCTCCCGGCCTCAAGCGCAAGACGATAGTCATTCTTGAGGGAGGCGACGGCTTCCCCTTTGGAGGAAACTGCTCATGGCAGCTCTATGAAGGAGCGCTAGCATTGGGCTACGATGTCGTTGCCATGGCAGAGGAGGGACATGATCTCCAGACCAAGCCTCAATACAAGCATTGGTCAAAAGCGTTCCTCCCAGTCAAGACTGGATATGATGCCGAATTCCCCGCCAGAATTGCCGAAGCTGTCAAAAGCTATGGCAAGCCAGTCGATGGAATTGTCACATACTTTGAGAGTTTCCACACATCTCTCGCTGCTGCTGCAGAGTTGCTTGGCTTGGCTCACGAGCCTGTCTCTGCCTATGACATCGCGACTAACAAGTACAAGATCAGTGAATTTGAGGGCCGCAACTCTTTCAAGGCCTCTAGCACCGAGGAGGCCATCAAGATCGCAAAGACTGAGGATGTCCCATGGCCCATCATTGTCAAGCCATCTCGTGGCTGGGCTTCCGAGCTTGTCTTCAAGGTTAACAATGCTGAGGAACTCGAGGCGACCGCTCCTCGCATGAACGATGCCAGACACGGCAGCGAATTCGTCATGGAGCACTACTGTGATGGTCCAGAAGTGGATATCAACATTGTTTTGTATGATGGAAAGGTTGTCTTCTGGGGTACGTGACAGATGTTCCAGTCTTGCTGACTTACTTATCTAACATTCTCTAGAAATGGGAGATGAGAACCCGAAGAACGCCGATTCTGGAGCAGAGTCATTTGGCGAAGACGACTACTGCCTGCCTTCCGAGCTCCCCAAGAGCGAACAACAGACCATCTACGACTCTCTCCTGCAAACCATGACAAAGCTCGGTTTCCGTAACGGAGTCTACCACTGCGAAGCTCGTGTGGACAACTCTACCATGGAATGGGGGGTTACAAAAACCGGAGCCCCAGAGCTGGTGCCTCGCAAGGACCACAACGGCAAGACGCCCACCTCGTGGCTCATCGAGATCAACACTCGCCCGGGTGGCTTTAACACTTGCGATATCGTACAGAGCACATACGGCGTTGACTACTGGTCGCTGCTCCTTGCTACTAAGCTCGTCGATAATGACGAGGTCGTGCGTTCGCTGTCCACACCGTACAGAGATGGTGCGCAGGGTTTCGCCGACATGGTGTTCGTCATTGCTGCATTCGACAAGAACACTAAAAAGGGCATTTGGGAGTCTGGAAATGTTACAGAGGAGATGATTCGTGAGCGACCTGACCTCGGAAAGCACTTTACCGGCCACTTCACGTTCCCCAAGAAGGGTGAACTGGTGCCACATCCTTCTTCGGGCACCAACAGATTTGTGGTGTACATGCATCTGTTCTCGAGGGAGAGCAGGGCGCATGTTTTGGAGCTTGCTTCTGAGGCTAAGAAGGAGTTGGCTCGTAGAACGCAGTGGTCGTAGTTGAGCTGCGATGGCCACTCGATAAAATGGCTGTCACGATGAATGATAGATGGAAGACTAGATTCAGTGAAATTGACGATTTACAATTCAATCAGGGCCGTGAGTTAGCTACGTCTCAAATAAAGTGACGGCTGAGACACTGAATCGAAAGTTTGTATACAAAATCAAAGGTTAACGGAAATGGCAAGTACTTGCGAATGAATAGTATTCTATTAACGATGACCATCTAATAATCTCGAATCCACATTTTCAGTTACTCAATCTTTTCAAATCTGAACGATCGAGTATACACATCCTCCTTCATCAGCAACGAATGGTACGCAAAACGTCTCTCCCCAGGAAGCACGGCCTTCCAGCCAACCGGCACACCAAATCGCAGAGCATTCTCAACATTGTTATGGTTATACTCGAGCTTCTCCCAAGCCTTCTCGCTACTCCAATCAGGAAACTTTGAAATATAGCCCTCAGAGAGATCATCCACATCAAAGGTGACCGACTTCCTGGCACGCAAGAACATCTGGCTAATGGCAGAAAGGAAGTCAAAAGGCTGCAGCAAGTGGAAAGATCCAAAACAAACGACGTGGTCGTGCACAGCAGCCTTGGTCAGAACCTCTTGCATGGGGCCAATGATGAACGGCTGTTCGTAGAGTTTCTTTGATCCCAAGATGTTGGTCATCTCCACGGAGTAATCGAGCGAAGAGTATTTAGCCTTGACGCCGCCTTCGTTGGCGAAGCGCGCAAACTCGCCAGTGCCAGAGCAGCAGTCGAGCACAGTGCCGTCGTAGTTGAACTTGCCGACAAAGGGGCTGAGACGATCGTGGGTGACGTTGGTCTTGTCGAGAACCGTCCAGTACAGACGGGCCAGGCGGTCGTGCTGTCTCGCGCAGCCCTTGTTGCGCATGGCGTATTGGGCAATGCCACAGAGACGGGTGGAGAGGAGCGCCTCGATGAAGGCTGGGTGACCGCCGGGGAAGGTCTTGGCGATGACTTGGTCGTCCCAGGGACTGGAGCCCTTGGTGAGGAAGAAGGAGGGTGCGAGGTCGATGCTGGTGGTGGAAACGTCGCCGGATGTCTTGTCGACATGGAAGTTGACGTGGGCGAAGCCTAGGTATTCTTCGCCGTGGATCTCGTCGAAGGCAGTCTTGGCGAGTGTCTTGATGCGTTCGGCCAATTCGGAGTCTTCAGCTAGCTGCCATGCGTTGTTTTTGAACTCGAGGGGTGTCAGGGCCAGTGAACTTTGGCCGAAGAGGACGACTAAGGCTGAAAAATCTCCATCTTGGTTGGTCTGGGTGGCTGTGGGCAGGGTGAGCTTGGTAGAGGCGGACACGCCGTTGGTTGTGCCGTTGGTTTCGGACTTGTGCTTCTCTACGCTGTCTGTGAGGGCCTTGAGAGTGGTGTCGGAGATGGCACCGATGCCGGTGAGATCTCTGGTGTTTAGGTATTTCAAGGCATCAGCCCATTCTTGGTCAAAGGAGTCTTGGTAGAGCTGTGGTTATGTGTTAGTCTTTGTCGGAAGAGGGAAGTGTGTGAGGAAGTTGCTTACCAAGTAATTGAGGTACAAGTCAAAATTGCCAATTTCCAACTCATCAATTTCAGCAATGGCGTTTTCCTTGCTAATTTCTCTGAATTGGACGGGGTGAATCTTTGTGTCGATATATTCCTCAAGCTGAGGCTTGATCTGCTCAATGAGTTAGAACCAGCATTTGTACAAGCTGATGTCATTCGGTAGTACCTGTTGCTTGCCTTCGGCAGCCTTGGGGACAACCACGCAAATCTTCATTTTGGGTATTATGGAATTGCCTGTAACTAGACACTGTGTACTGGGAGAAGGGCTGTTTGACAAAATTGATTTATTTTAGACACGGTACATCTATCTACCAATTCACTCGAGCAATTGATATGCACATGCTTTGCTCTGGCTACGCAACGGTACCTCTGACAGCCCTATGGCCCAACATGGGTGGACGGACTGGCGTTGGGGTAGGGGCATGTCAGGGTACAGTCAGACTGGGCGAGGTCAGTTTGGGCGGGGTTCAGTGACTGGAGGGTCAGGGTCTGAGGAATGTTTTGGCGGGGCCGGGTAAGCTTGTCATGGAGATGCTGTTCAGGAGAGGCGTGATTATTTGGGAGATGAGATGGAGTGTCTTTCGGATGTCGCTGGTGAAGTGAATCTGAATCTGAGCTGGGATTGCTTGGCTGGGGGGTTGTGGCGGGTGAGGCTCACGATGGCTGGTGAGTGTACGTGCCACAGTTGCCTCTCGGGTATGACGGGACGTCGACGGAAAGACAATGTTGAATGTTTTGAAATATCGAGTCAATTCTCACTATTATCAATGTTCAATTGAATTGACTTTTATACAGACACTTCGAGTCCCATAGTCCCATGCGTCAATTGCCGTGGGTGGTGGTTTGCATAACAAATGGAACAGTTGTAAATTGTTGTGCAGTCATAACTGAATTCTGCCTGTTGGTAAAACATATCTGGATGACCATCCGTTCCATAATTTTATAAAAATAATTTCACTGCAATTTAATTGACCTGATAAGAGGAGAGTTGGACTTTGACAGCAGAAAGGTGAAGCTTCTGGATCCACCTGTGGAAGGAAGAGCTATGGTGACAGAATATTATGAAGGGTCCAGCTGTACAAGTACTATTGACAACATTTTTCTAGATAATACCAATAAGTAAAATTCAGCAAACAAAAATATTTTGTGTTTTTAATTAAACCATTTAATACTTCCAAAAATATCAATGTATTTCTAGTGATTTTTGGTAGTCTGTTTGGCAAATCATTCCACTGCGTCTTCTATTGACACCACTTCCAAACATCACAAGTCTCCGACGAATGGAAGTGCAGCATCCTACCCATGAAGTCCCCGAAATGCAAACCAATGGTGACCGTTCAACCCTGGGCATGCAGCCAAGACTCCTTGTCAGCACGCCAACGAAGCTGTAAGGAGCAAAAAGGCTTCAAAGCGTGTTTCTGAGGTGTTTCAACACAGACATCAACGGTTCGCCTCTTTTACGTGTTATTTAGACCTATTTACTCTCAATGTTCAGCACACCCCAGAAATTATTATGCATAGCAGCTCATACCATTTCTTGGCTCGAGTTGGGTTCTTTTGCACACTCCGGCAGTCATGGGCAAGCATCCAAAGTCGCCGGCAGCCTCATGTCGCATTTCCCGGTGCTCCCGACCAAGATTGCCGCTCATGGTTACATTGGATTTGGGCGTGTTTTGGCAGTTGTAGAAATTAAGAATAATATTGTGGTCTGTTGCAATAATAGCTGCAGTCGCATTGGATTCAAAGGCTAAGCGAGACTACCCCAACATGTTTTTTTTTTAATTATTGGTTTGGCAACTTATGGCCATTTGCGCCTTTTTGTTGTGCTCTGTGCGTGTTATCGGCGTTGGCTCTCCATCGATTAGTGGGAAGGGAAGATGGACGAGATAGCGGGAGGAGCTTCAATAGGCTATCCAGACTTGATAGCTATTAACTAACCATTATTAGCCCAGCCACTGGGAAATATTCCCATGGGCACTGGGTTCTGGACAGGACATGTCCGGCGCGCACTAACTAATCGGTGCTCCGTGCCCAGAGTCGTTCTCCGGTAGAGCACCGACGGACTTTCTGCCGAGTCGTCGGTGGAGCCACAGCTCCCTGGAAGCTTAGAAATCGTCCCAGCTGGCGCACTGGTTGTGAACACCTTCCAGGCGGTCCGGACAGCGGGCGGAGAGCCTGCAGCGTGCCAGTGGCCACAGTGGATGGGGGGTTACCCAACCCAGCGTTATCTGCGCATCATAGCATGGTAACCTCCCAGTGACGACCCGAGTGGGTGTAAGAATAAGTGATAAAAATCATGGCATTTTTCGTACAATGTACAGCTACCAGACAATTACTCAAAATTAGAAAAATATACGGTGATGAGGGTGATGGAGGTGATGGATTAAATAGCGATAATAGATATAATTATCATATTACCAAAGTCAACTTTTATTTCATAAATTGGTAGATATTACCTGCTTAGAACATGGGCTGGTTTGTCACTTATTTCTACACCCACTTCACTTACCACCAGCTGCTGCTGCTGTATGCTTCTCATTAGTGGATTCCGTCCACTCCGTCATACCGCACCCACCCCCCAAGCTTCTCTTTTTTCCCGCCTTCGACAGGCTGCTCAAACTCTCTTCCTTATCTGAACATTTCTCTTGCAACACGACACTCATCGGAGCTTTTTCTTTCTGAATTGGACGTAACTCCATCTTCGAAGGCTTCCAAATTTTCATTTCCTCGCTACTTGTCCTTTTTTTTTCCTTCCTCACCGTACTCTTTCTCCAACGTCGATCGACGAACCATACACAATCATGGAGCATACCACAGCGTGAGTTGCCCGCCACACTCAACTTACCCCACCATGCGCCCGCCAGTGGGCTATCGAAGCTGCTGGTGATGTCAAAAGTTGCGCAGTGGAAAAGAGCTCGACAGGACTGACCAGCACGAACTAGCAAAACCATGGAGCTCAAGGAGAATACGACAATTGTCGTCCTGGGTGCCTCCGGAGATCTGGCCAAGAAGAAGACGGTAAGCAGCATCCCTTCCCACCCAACCAAAACCCCGAGCCCTTTTTTCTGTTCTGGCTTTTGCTGACGTAGAATCCTTTCAAACAGTACCCCGCGCTTTTCGGTTTGGTGAGTGGCACAATCCCGTCGCAGCCTGGCGGCAAGGTAAGATGTCAGTGCGTGTTTGGCTAACAATGCTGTGCGCTTCCAGTACCGCAACCAATTCTTGCCCAAGGATGTTCGGATCGTCGGATACGCTCGTACCAAGATGGACCACGAGGAATATCTTCGCCGCATCAAGTCATACATCAAGACCCCCACCAAGGAGATTGAGCAGCAGCTTGACGAGTTCACCAAGGTCTGCTCCTACATTTCCGGACAGTATGACAAGGATGAGTCCTTTGAGAACCTCGAGAAGCACCTTGAGGAGCTCGAGAAGGGTCGCAAGGAGACGCATCGTCTCTTCTACATGGCCCTGCCTCCATCCGTCTTCACCATTGTCTCTCAGCACCTGAAGAAATGCTGTTACCCCAAGAACGGCATTGCCCGCGTTATCGTAAGTGTTGCAAGCTGTTTCGGACAAAACCTGGTATAAAAATGCTAACCACAGCAAATCTACAGGTCGAGAAGCCATTCGGAAAGGATCTTGCTAGCTCCCGCGAACTTCAAAAATCACTCCAGCCCGATTGGAAGGAGGAGGAAATCTTCCGCATTGACCATTACCTTGGTAAGGAAATGGTCAAGAATATCCTCATCCTTCGCTTCGGTAACTCGTTCCTTGGTGCCACCTGGAACCGCCACCACATCGATAACGTCCAAATCACTTTCAAGGAGCCTTTTGGCACCGAAGGCCGAGGTGGCTACTTTGACGAGTTTGGTATCATCCGTGATGTCATGCAGAACCACTTGCTCCAGGTCCTCACTCTTTTGACCATGGAGCGCCCTATTTCTTTCGACTCCGAGGATATCCGCGATGAAAAGGTCCGAGTGTTGCGTGCCATGCCCGCCATCGAGCCCAAGAACGTTATTATTGGACAATACGGCAAGTCTCTTGATGGCAGCAAGCCTTCCTACAAGGAGGACGACACCGTGCCCAAGGACTCTCGCTGCCCTACCTTCTGCGCCATGGTCGCCTACATTAAGAATGAGCGATGGGATGGCGTTCCCTTCATCATGAAGGCTGGTAAGGCTCTTAACGAGCAGAAGACGGAGATCCGAATTCAGTTCAAGGATGTCACTTCTGGCATCTTCAAGGATATTCCTCGCAACGAGCTCGTCATGCGCATTCAGCCCAACGAGAGTGTGTACATCAAGATGAACTCCAAGCTTCCTGGCTTGAGCATGCAGACCGTGGTTACTGAGCTCGACTTGACATACCGCCGTCGTTTCTCTGACCTTAAGATTCCCGAGGCTTACGAGTCTCTGGTGCTCGACTGCCTCAAGGGCGACCACTCCAACTTTGTCCGTGACGATGAGCTGGACGCCAGTTGGCGCATCTTCACTCCTCTTCTCCACTACTTGGACGATAACAAGGAGATTATTCCCATGGAGTACCCATATGGTGAGTAGCGAAGAGTGATGCACAGGATGTACGAGATGGGTTAACTAACTGATTTCAGGCTCTCGTGGACCTGCTGTCTTGGACGACTTCACAGCTTCATACGGTTACCAGTTCAGCGATGCTGCTGGTTACCAGTGGCCCACGACCACCGCCACCCCCCACAAGATGTAGGTTGCAGACTTGTGGTCAATGCGGCTGATGTTTTGATCTGATGCTGACCATGTAAACAGCTAAATCTCAAACATGCCAAGATATGAACGCGAAATTCGCTTTGGCTAGAGGTATGACGTGGAATTGGAATAAACAATACAAAAGAGAAAATCGGATTTAAATGGTTGGCATTGTCATGGCCAAGTTGATGTACTTGCGATGTGCGTTTTCTTTGTTGGGGTTCTTTTCTTTGGAAGTTTTTGCGGGTCATAGAAGACAAAACAAAAATAAATTATGTTTAATTTCGTTACAGCTACGTACTGTTTCTTCTCTATCTCCTTTATCATGTCTTTTCAGATGATGGAGAATTCATTTTCATTTAAAAGTTGCGCGTGAACGAAGGTCTAGGTTATCGTCAATGGGGACTTACCTAATCTGGAGATCTGACGGGAGGCGGGCGAAATGGCGCACGGGCCACTCACTCACATGACTTGGGCGATACTTTGAGTGAGGCTGGCTGTTGCAGCAGAAGCTGAGTACCACGGCTAACCTGCTTTCGCCAGCAAAAAGATCCTCTCCATCACGCTTGACATCATTGTTATCAGTTGGCGCGGTCGCATCCCGTCACAATATACGATATCACGTTCCTTTTATTGGATTCCCAATCGTTTCAACCTCTTGCATTGCTGCGACGACCCCGGTATACCTTTTCAACGACCCAGCGCGACCCGTCCTCGGCCAAAGCGACGTCTACCGACACGCTGTTTTTTCTCCATTGTCTGCATCGCACGACGCATCACGATCCAACACCAACCACGCGAGCTGCGGCACTCTGCCATCGCTTCTTTATTTCACACACTCGTTTAACGATTTCTACTGACGAGACGGGATTTGCGCCGTGGTTTTCTTCTCCTGCGCGCCGACTTTGTCGGTTCCCCGGTCATGATTTGTCGATCATAGCTCCCTGATTAGATTTCCATCTCTCTCCCTTTCTCAGTCGAATATTTCCTATGACCAAACAACATCTCTGAACATCATCGAATCCGGTTTCAAACGGCGGTTTCAACAGGAGCGAGAGGTTCTGCTGCTGTCTCGCCGAGGGGAGCTCGCGGGCTAGCCAAGGGGAAGTCCGATGCCAGGCGTAATCATGGCGGACGGAGACCAGAACGGAGTGCGCACTGATCATGACAGAGATCACGCAGGTAGCGGGATCAATGGCACATCAGATGCGCACGCCGGCCTAGACAAGGGCAAAAGCAAGATCGAAGGGTCGACGAAAGCTACGATGGCCAGCGAAGTTGCTAAGCTCACGCCAAACACGAATCCTTCACGCATGAACGACTTACCTGACGAGATTGTACACATTACGCAAGGCTTTGTTCCTCTGTCGCTTCTTCTTACGCGATTAGCTCAACGAACACATAATGCGCTCCAAGATAAAGTTGCGGAATTGGCTAAGCTGCCGATTCCAGCTTCAGCTGTCAACGGAAACTCCAACCATTCTTCTCAAGGGCCTGACGATGTAACAACAGAGAACTTGAGAAAGAAGGCCACCTTGTTGCATTTTGCTCAGGACATGCACTCGAAATGGGTCAAGACCCTCGTTATAACGGAATGGAGTCGAAAGGCCGGAATGGTCAGCAAACTTATCGATCTCAAATATCACATCGACCAACAGCGTATGCTGTACGATGCCAGCTTGGATGGAATGGTCAATATCAAACGCGATTTGACGTATGCAAGAATGCCCAGTCCGGATCTCAAAACTGCGCTTCAAATCCTATCTACCGGAAGTGCTCCATGGATACCAGATGTAAGCAAACAACATGCGGCTATCTCAACAGACTTTTCTCTAACGTATTTTTAGTTGAACTATATCGAACCGCCTGAATTGACACCGGAAGAACAGCTCAAATGGATTAACGAACTCAATACGCTACTCTCACTACGACTCAACCTCGAGGACTACGACAAAATTCCACGCCAATTTCGAGACTATGAAATTGCCTCTGGTCGAGTGAAATTTAGAGTCCCGGGCGAGTTCGAGGTGGAACTGACTATTGCCGACGAGGACTTTGAGAAGCAATTCTGGTTTATCGATTTCCGATTCGCATTCGAACCTGCCGCAGCCACCATCCCTGACTCTGTACGGAACAACCTAGAATCTTTTGTGAATCGCGAATTGGCAGAGAACGGCCTCCAAGGCTGTTACAAGTTCCTCCACGAATTTGTCATGACGGCTAAGATCAACGAATTGCAACGGCAAGCAGTACAACTGAGCAAGGAGACTTGGAGCGGCACATTGTCGGTAGAGAGATTGAACAGAGGCTTCGCTGTCCAATACTGGGCATCGAGAACATCGACTACTGGTCTTAAGAGCTGGATCTCGATTGGTGTCGATAGTGCCAAAAACGAAACCTCTGATAGTGACGGCCAGCCAACAAGTCATTTGATAGCGAAATGGTTCCGAGACAACAAAGAAGTCAAGGATTTCTCCATCACGTTCGATTCAGACAACCTGTCTATGGAGACTATGGTAAAGGATATCGTCGGACGTCATATTGAATTTATCTTGGCAAGCATACACGACAAATTGCGCGAGGCGCCACGATTCAAGAACCGCGAGGCCGGCATGGTTCTCAACATATCAAAAGACGATGCAGCTTCATGCTCGCTAAGCACAGAGGTTGGCCAGCAAGACATGGTGTCGCTGTTAATGGTGCCAACCACCGGCACATTCGCCATGAAGCCACAATCCAAATTTTCTGTACAATATGAGCACCAGCTCAACAATAGCTCGCGAAGTGCTGCAGACGACGGCGTTACTTGCTTGGAAAACGTTCGGTGTGCCATATTTGAAGATGGCATCAATCGAAAGGGATCAGCGATGGGCTGGTACACCCAGAAGTTGCCCGTTACCCAGGAAGAGCTGCGGTCTATTCCCAAGCTGCGAGAATGGACGCGCACAGTGTGGATTCAAAAGCAAGGCTGGGGCGCTAACTGGTTTGTTGTGGTGTTTTTGAGTCTTGGAGGTGATGAGTGGTGGCTGGTTGAAGCAAACCGCAACGAGCCCGGAAAGGCTGTCAAGTTCAGCGCCAAGCTGCCACTCAACAGAGGCCAGCCTGACTTATCGGATGGCTTCTGGACGAATCTGACCCTCTTTGCGACTGGCATTATTGCGCAAGCGGTTGATATGCGCGAACTTCACCGAAATAGAATTAAGAGCAGATCCAACGACAGTATCAGCGTTACTCTGTCGCAGAAGGTGCGCTTGCCAGCGATCGAAGCCGACCTGTCCGCCATGTTCCCCAGCATGTTACTTGGAGGTAAGGTCAAGAACAGCCAGCTTGGAGACAACCAAGACGCAAGCAGCGGCGATACAGATCCATTGAATGCCGCCATGACAACTAAAAGCTCAAAGCAACCGTGGGCTAACAACATTGTCACCATCCTATTCAAGGGCGTGCAAGCCGTGCCTGTCACAGAACAAGGCAGCCCTGCAGGCAGCACAACATTACATTGCGTGTCAGACGCACTGCTCAAAGTTCGCAAGCCGAGCAAGTTTTCTGCGCTTAAGGGCGTTGTAGATCATAACTTGTCCTACAACCCTAAGAGGGGAGAATTCAGCCTGCGGGTGCTACACCCCGTCGGCGACTCGGTGGTGTCAGTCCTCAAGTCACGAATCAAGTCTATCGACCGCTTCGTCAACTTCCTCGAGGCAATGGACCGCTCCAAGGGTGCCGTTGTCAGCGAAACCGTCACTCTCAAGCAAGTGACGTTCCGCTACCGTCGCCAATCCGACTCCGACAACGCCCGCATGTGGCGCGTCTCACTCGATCTGTCTGGTGACAACATTGGTATTACGCTCGAGCAGGATAACCCCCATCTACGCGTGATAGACCTGATGAGAAGCCTCGTCAATGGCGAGGGCGGCATCGGCGCACTGATGGGCTGGCTCCCAATCTCGCTGCCGGCGCTAGAAGCCATCGACAGGATCGAGTCGCAGTGGGGTGATGCCCAAAGCAAGAAGGAAGGCAGACTTGAATTCTCCATGCGCGCCCTTAACTGGATGAGTATGCGATACGTCAAGAACGCCACGCCCGAGAAACACGTTATTCTTGAAGTCAAAACCAGGACCCGCAAGGGCGAGACTTGGTTCCAAGTCTGGAGATCGGGCACCGTCCCTGATAGCGATGAGTTCACGGCGCCCCTGCAGAAAGTGTGGGATTCCAAGGGCTCGAACTGGCTGGGTCTGGCTACTGGTGCGGCGGGACGACCGAACTCTGGTGTCGTGGACATGTTGCTTGCTGTGGATGCGGCAGTTCGGACTGCGTTTAATGCACCTTCGCCAAAGGACGATGTTGTTGTTCTCGAGTAACACCATCCAGTCGCGAGTAGACCAACTGTGACTGTGACTGTCAGTGCCCGAGTTGAGCACATATTCACGTTATTTAATTTTGCAGAGTCAAAAGCTACCTTGTTCAATATGCAAATCTTTGTTCTTTTTTGGAGTATCAAGGAAACGGCCCGCGTGTTTTTTTGCTTCGTAGAGGACAGACAGCGCTTTACTCTTTTCTTCTTTTCTAGTATGTTCTTTTTGGTATTGTGTTTATAGCGGAATTGGGGGCTTTTGTATTTTTGCTACAGCGGTGCCTCTGGCTGGGGGGGGGGGGTTTATAGGCTGATTTGATGTAATAATGATACCTGATTAAGATGAATGACTTCCACTGTGATGTGATGAACATGAGTGTACGTTAATGAGTTACGCAGACATGGGCTGTGATCTATGAGATTGATGAAGAGTTTCAATGAATATGATTGAATATGGTGTGTATTATGTGGAAATGCACTGTGATTGCAAGTGTGATTATGTTTGACGAGTTTGGATTCATTGATATATACAAGCAGTGGTACTACAGATGCCATTTTATCTATTATACAAGATTACTATTCAGGCAATTGACGGAATCGCCTGACAGGAATTCTATGCAACGGCAGTCCCAAGAACTGCGGAGGGAATTCTCTAAACTCTTCTAAACCAGTTGGATCGCGATCTTCAACAATCTCCTTGGCAATGTCGTATCCGGAGCGAATGGCTCCCATTGCGCCGATTTTTGTGTACGAACCTCCCGCTACGGCCAGACGACCCCCGAATCCGGCTTGAATCTCCTCGTCCGCGGCGGCCATCTTGGCGCGGTGGCCGACGAAGTGTTGTGGGATGCAGTCCTCGGCGAGGCGTGACATGGCGTGGCAGGGTGTGTCGCGGGGGATGCCGAGGTGTTGTTCTACAAGGGTCTTGGCTTGCTCTATGGCTTCTGCTTCGGAGGGGATGGTGATGGCGTCGGGGTCGCTGGGGTCGTAGTAATGGCCGCCCATGAGGACGAAGAGCTTCGTGCCTGCGGGCTCATCTGGTGAGCGGGTGGTGGCTACGTCGGAGTCGAAGAAGACGCCCAGTGCGCGGGCGGGGTTCTTGTCTGCGCCGATGGAGCGGGGAATGAGGTAGCCGAAGCCGGGTGGTTTGATGTTCTCAAGGGGATACCATAGGTTTACGGTCATGATGGACACGGCTTGTAAATTGGAGAGGGAGGTGATGGCGTTGTCGGTGGCGGCGTTGAGCTGTTTGCTGGAAGTGGTGGAGACGACGCGGTCGTAGGTGACGGCGGCTTGTCCTTTGCTGCGGACTTGCATGACGTTCTTGTCGGCGCGGTAGGTGATCTGGTCGACGGGGGAGGAGGTCTTGATGGTGACGTTTGCTTGGCCCTTGAGGGCGTCTGCGAGGGCGTTGGGCAGGGCCTCCATGCCAGCTGCGCCAAAGTGGAGGAGGGAATTGCGGCCCTTTTTGGCCATGCGTACAATTTCGGAGTCGCTGGCCATGGTGTTCATGAACTTTTCTTCGCGCTCGGGCATGTGTCGGATAAGAGCGCCGTTGTTGGGCATGTAGTACGCCCAGTAGGCGCGGTCGAGGACGCTGCGAGCGCTGAGACGGTCAATGTCGCCGCCGTAGATGCCGTGGATCATGGCAGAACCCAAGTTGTCGCCTACGATGGTGCTGCCGCTGATTTCCTTGATCCATGCCGCTATGGACAGGTCTTCTTGCGGGACGGGTTGGCGGCGCCAGCGGCGACGGAGGAAGCCCAGGCCGGCCCAGAAGGAGTTGAGGAAGAGTGGTTCGCTGAACATTTGGAGGATGGAGGTTTCGGGGGGCATGGTGACGAGGTGGTCGGGGTAGTAGACGTATCGGGGGCCGTCGGGGGGTGAATGGATATCTAGACCTAGATCGAGGGCCTTGGGAGTTTTGTTAGCTTGGTGTGGTTGTTTTTTGGGGGGGGGGTTAGGGAATTGGGGGACATACTAGGTCGTAGAGGACGAGGTCATCGAAGCGCCATGTGTTTCCCTTGAGGGATGTGAGGGTTCGCGGTCCCCGTTCAAAGGATACAGTGCCCTTGACGCCGCCCACGTCGACGGGGACTCGGTCGGTTCGGATCCATCCGCCTAGACGGTCGGAGCTTTCGTAGAGCGTTATGCTCGCGGATGGTGGCAGTTGTTTGGCGAGGTAATATGCTGTCGTGAGGCCGGTGAGACCGCCGCCAATGACGGCGATCTTCTGGTTGGGTTCGCTGGTGGCGTAGGAGCGGGTGAGGAGAGTTGGTGTGCGGCGGGCATGATGTGATTTGAGGAGGGCGGAGGAGAATTGGCGGATGGCGCGGGGGTATACCCGCGATGGAGGGCGGGTGAGGAGCATGGTGGCAGTTGGAACTGCGGTGGGAGGGCAGAGTCGTCGCATGTTGCGCGCTCAATGGGTCATGGTGTGATGGTGAAGTGGTGGTGATGATGATGGGTTGAGGTTGAGGTTCCGATGCGGAGGCCCACATGATGGGCGGTGTTTGCGTTTGTAGGGCCGAGGGTATGCGCTCGTGTAACAGCAAGTGGGAGAAGGAGAGAGAAATGTGTAAATAAAAAAGTAATTAAAATGGAATGGTGAAGAGAATTTATTTTTGGATTTTCTTTTTGTTTTAGTTGTCGTGATTATTGTCAGAGGTGCTGTGATCGTGTTATGGCATGTTGTGGGAAGGCTTGAGGCTCCCTCAAGTCGCGCCATCGCCAGATCAGGCTGAACTCACGTCCAACACCAACCCGAGCATTTTAACTTGTGTGTCGCGTGTGTCGGGCTATCTCCCTCACAAAATGTCCTTAGTGCATCAAGTCTTTTGATATCGCCCACATCGAACCAATCATGGCCTTCTTCTCACGCTTTCCACCTGAAATTCGGCGTTTAATCTGGGCAGCCACCGTCCAACCTCGCACAATTCCTCTACATCATCGATGCCGCCCTGAAGCTTCCGATACTTGGACGGGGTACGTACCTAGGCACCCAGTTTGCGGGTGTGTAATTGAGCCTTCTCACCCGCATCTGCGTTCCTCTGTCGCTGTCCCTGCGATAATGCACGTGTGCCGCGAGAGTCGTCATGAGAATCTATACGACAAGCTGTCTCTCTCCGAGCTCGCAGACTCGGCGTACATCTGGGTCAATTTCGACATTGACCTGATTGACATTGGTTACCAACCCAAGTTTGGCCACTTCGCGTCATGTGCAAGTCTGGTTCGACGCCTGATGTGCGAAAACAGAAGAGACTGGATGAACGGCTGGTCCCTCTTTGACGGGCTACACATTTTCAATCACCTGCGCACCTTCGTAGTGGTTTCCCGAGATGGACTGGTTGACTACGTGGGCTGCTATGACCTTGAGGGCTTCTCTTGCAAGCGGGAGGACTTGTACTTGATTGACAAGGCAAGGCAGAAGATGGTTACTTATCCTGAGTTGCCTCATTGGGCGGACGATGACTATCAACCGGAAAGTCTACAGAAATTGGGCCGCTCCGTGCCGAAAGATCTTACCATGGTTGGCTTGTATCCATCTTCAGACAACCAGACTGGCACTTGAGATGCTCCTTCACACGGATATACACGCTCTCAAAAATACTGCTGAATGAAAGCCAGACCAGCCCAAGCTGCATTTTCCGTGCCCCTTTCCTTTCGCGTTACTTGTAACGTTGCGTGGAGCCGCTTGGATTGAGATCCTTGACTTGCTGTTGGGTTAATCATCATCTCAACATCTGCTACCTACTTGCTCTATGTGCCACACCAGCGACGATCCGGGCGCTCATGAGCCGCCAGCGACGTCATTTTCCACCGCTTGACACAAGGAAAACAGCCATGACAGCTTCCTCATCAAGAAATGATAGCAACCATCGCCCATGTTTCCATTTGTAATGCAAACATGCAGCAAGTCTGACAGATCATCGCTTACCCCACGTTTTTGGCCCCCCTCCCCGCAAATACGACTTGGCCGGTTATTGCCTTTACCGCGGCATGGAGCGCGCGTGCAACGTCGCCCTCGCTAGCATCGATCGCCAAGATGCCCAAACTCTTGCTATACTGAGCAAAGGCGGTTGGTGGACGTGCTTATTCCCCTTTACCAAATCGGCAGGTAGACAGAGATGGCCGCGATGGTAGAAGTTCCCACAGTGGGACAAGCTTCTGGTTGCGACATTCTACATTGAGATAGTGGTTCGTCAATCTGGAACGTATCCCTTAGACCTATTCTAGACGGACTGGTTAAACACTCCAATTAGCTCCAGCATTCCATTCGACATCTACTTTGTACATAAAGCACCGCGCCCGTCCTCCAACAACATTCACAGCTCATCAAATCACATTACAATCAGGATCAGAATCAGAATCAGAATCAGAATCACTATCACAATGCATCACTCAATCGCCCTCTTGTCCCTCGCCTCCCTCACCACCGCCAACGTTGGCGTTGACTGGAGCTTCCCCTCCCTCGCCTCTGGCAAGGGCCTCAAGGACGTCTCCTTCGGGTTCAACATGGCCAAGGCCCCCCACACCGCCGGCTTCTACTTTGCCCAACAATACAACTTTGTCGGCCATTCCGACGTTGGCTACGCTGGTGTCCAACCACGGCCCGATAACTCTGGCGGCCCCCTCATCCACGCCGTCTTCTCCAGCTTCATCAACGGAACAACCACTTCTTCGCCCACATGCACCCAAGGCGCTGATGGCGGACCTGGCGTTAGCTGCGCCCTCGACTTCAACGGCGACTACTCTCACACCTACAACTGCGTCATCGAGAACACCAGCGGTAGCACCTGGCGCGGAACCATTGTTGACGCTTCCACCGGAGACTCGCACGTCATTGGTGAATACACTCTGCCCATGGCCAGCGCGGGCATCCAGGGCTCGCAGATGGGATTTGTGGAATACTATCCCTTCAATGGGGACCCTGGCCACCAGTGCTCTTCGTTGCCCGCGACGGAGATTTCCTTCTTCAACCCTACCTCCAAGACGTCGGGCGCTGGTGATGGCAAGCTTGCCAAACCTCAGCCCTATGGTGACTGTGGCACTGAGTCCAACTTCCAGGAGAAGGACGTGACGAATGGTTTCAATGTCAAGGTTGGCTTCGCTCAGTAGACAGCATACATCATTTACTACAACACTGTATCACCTATCACACCAATATAACATCATGAATTACACATCACAAAATACTTGGAACAACTTTGTGAGAGAACAGAAAAAGCGACGCTCATAGCATCACAACTGCATTCAATCCACCGTAACAATCCCACAGGTATATCAATAAATTACATGAGCAACCACTGCTTGTTCATCCCCTCTCTACCCGCTTCCCAAAAACGCCAGATTGTATCGTGAAAAATCCCTTGTTTATCCTTATCCTTTGCCTCAAATCCCGTCTCTCCTCTCCTCGTGACGACTAAAATTATATAACAGAAAGCACCTTGCCACAGCCATGGTTTGCAAAAGTGTAACTTGTAGTAGTACAGAAAGCCCGTCCTTCTCAAGGCTTGATAAAATAATAAAATAGTATTGTGGATATCTTCTTTTCATTTTCTTTTCCTTTTTTTTTGCTTGTCCGTTGATTCCTGCCATTCCATTTCATCCAATGACATCCGTCTCTTGAGCCACAGCTTCATTCTTCATGTCCTCATCAGGTCGCACGGTTTCCTCGCCAGTGGTTTCATCCACAAACTTGCGGTCGCTGACATGCTCTCCACCCTCGGCGGTCCACACCTTGTCCTTGAAACCACCTTGTTGGCCCGCCTCGTGCTGGAACGCACAGTTGGGGTTCAGGCAAGGGTTGAACTTGCACTTGGTCTTGACGTGCGTGAACTTGCAGTCGGCTGTCGTGCAGTCTGCACCGTTGCGGCAGAGTGGCATCGCGGGGTGCTTGAAGGGACAACGGGGGTTTTGGCAGTTGGGAAAGAACTTGCAGTCCTGCTCGCTTTGGTGGGCAGTTCTGGCAGCGGGTGAGGGGTGGCGGGCGACGCATTTGCGGTTCTTGCAGGCGGCGCCGAAGCTGCACGAGTCGTTGACATCGATTGATGTACCGGGAGGAGCGGCGGGAGACTGATGCGCGAACGAGCAGTCCTTATTGGTGCATCGCAGGTTGTACTTGCACACAGTCTCGTCGGGGTTCGGTTGTTGGCGCTCTCCGCCCATGTCGACGTCATCGCCTTCCGCCGTCTTCTCGCCGTTGGCTCCGTCTGTGTTTGAAGTGTGGTTGTGCTGTCCCTTGCGGAAGTTCTTGTTGCCGGTTCGTTCGAACAGCGACTTGCCACCACCTCTTCTATTCTGGTGTTGGTTAGGGCCGCCGTTCATCAGTTGTTGCGACAGTTGGAACATCATCTGGTTTTGTTGCTCGAGCATGGCCATCAACTCCATTTGGTTGGGCGGTTGTTGGCCCGGCATCATCCACTGTCCATTGGCACCACCAGCAGCAAGACCAGCCTGGATGTTGGCAGCTCTGAGGCCACCGCGTCCTCCACGGGCACCTCCACGTCCCATGGCGCCGCGACCATGTGTGTTGATTCTTTCGTTTCCAGTCGCACCACGAACTCGGTGCAAGGCGCCATCTGTACGGCCCATGGCCTTGTTCATGTGACCAAGCATACGCTTATCTCGTCCGCCGCGGTCGTTGCCGTTGCGCATTGATCGTGGTCCCGTAGGGCTGAAGAGACTTGGTTAGTAAAGTATCAGAAAAGTGTGGCAGTGGTTGGGTACGTACGCATTCAGTTCTGAGACGTCGTTGGCGTTCATGTCTGTGTCCATCTCTCCAGCGCCAGCGCCTTCTGATGGACCAGCAGCCTGGCCGCCGTTGAGTTGCGCATTGAGGATATCGATCTGCTCGAACAGCCATTTCGAAAATTCGCGTACTGTGGGATCATCGCTGGGAAGGTTGAGCAAATCTGATGCCAATTCGGAGCCTATTTGCTCCTCTGAGTTGCCGTTGACAAGCATGAGAATAATGTACTCGGACAAGCCGCCGACGTCAGACTCGTTGGCCCATCCTACTTGTTGCAGCTTGGGCTGAATAACGCCGTTCAGGGCCTCAGCCAGAGGCGTGTTGAGCTGGATTTCGACAGGCATGGTGATGGGGGGAGGAGGGATGTCGCGATGCGGGATGGGAGATGGGGGAAATCGCCACTGAAAGGCGTAACCTCGACGCGTTTAGATTGCCGAGCTGTCGCAAAGCACGGGGAGCAGTCGCGATGGAGATTAATTCGTGTGCTGAGTCGATTACGACGATTTAGAATCGAAAAGTGCGTGAAAATAGCAGCACAGTCGTAGATAGATGTGTCAAATGGTTCCCTTTCAAAAGAGATTGGCAACTCGCTCTGTAATAAAGGGTCTGCCTCGACGAACCTGAGCGACGCTTGAAGAATGGGGCGTCACGTGATGACCTCGAGCGCCGCTTGAGTTTCGCGTTTTCTATGATCGGGGATCGGAGAAGAAGATCAAAAAGGGAAAGGGCTGAATTAGCGATCTAATGGTGTTACTTTGAATAGGTTTATTGAGCGAAGAAGAGCATAGAAAATTGTGGACGGTGAATCGTTCTCCTGACAAATGCGGCAGCTGTGATTCAATGATCCGATGGAAGCATGGAAGCGATGAGATAAGGAAGCACATCACGTAAGCAACTTCCCTTTTTGGAATACACACGGAACACCACCACAGCGTATGTACGAGTACACCAGTGCAGAGAACAGTGGCTGTTGGAATAACGGTTCATTGCTCATAATTCGCCGCAAGTCAATGCTAGTGCCAGTCAAAGTGAGTAGAATATTTGATACCAAGCTGAAAATAAAAATACAAAAATCTCTTTGCTATTTTATTTTATTACTGCAATATTTTATGATTATTTGGGGCTTAACATGTAGTACTGCTTGGTAATACAACACACCTGATGAAGAGCTTCATGTACAAGTGCATTTCAATATGGCAACTTTTAACGGGGAACAGGAATCGCGCACCGCAAGTTTGATGTTGTAAAGAAATTACGCGTTCATTTACATTGATCGCTCTTAGCGCCAGCCATATTTGCTTGGATAAATGTCTCCGCGTACAATGTATAACCACAATAGTCCCCGAACACCAATAATGAATGCGACGACCTACCTACATTCCCAATTGTCACCTCATCACTCGCCGTATCCTTTTGTGACTACAACATCATGGGTTTGCTATGGACTTTCGCGCTTTGGGCCGTGGCGCTACAATCAGAGCTCGCATTCGCAAACGTTGATCATGGCCACCCACACCCCAAGGCTTGTGAACTAGAGCTTCCTGTCACAAATGACATCTTCCACCAGGTTTGTTTTCATCATTCTTACGGCTCCGCTAGCTTTGTTTTTTCGGTTTCAATGAGGTCTATTTACTGATCTAATCACAATGCTTCAATAGCGGTGCCTTGTCAACCTGACTATTGGTACACCTCCGCAATCCTTTGCTCTGGCCTTGGACAGCGCCAGCACTGACATTTGGGTGCCGACGGCCAATTCGAGCGCATGTCGTCCAAACTGCCCACCGCCTACGTTTGAACCTGCCACTTCGAGCACTATCAACGAGCTCGATATTGGGTTCAACGCAACGTACGGCCTGACACCGGATCTTCAAGTGACCGGAGAATACTACACCGACACTCTCAAATTGGGCGGTGCTGTCATTCCTAACATGACTGGTAAGTCGCTTGACATCCACAAATCTGGTGCATACAAACTAACATTGGTCACTCCATAGTAAGTGTTTTGCGAACTGCATCATGAAAGTCGCTTTCTAGCTTGCTCCATCTCTTGTGATCAGGAACCGTTTGTAACCCGATACGGACTGAGAGCTAACTTGTTTCAGTTTGCCATTGGCAATATCCCGTCTGAAATCTACAAGGCTGGCATCTACGGGCTCTTTGGAGTGGGATCTCGTTATGGAGAAGCCCTGTATACAAACCCGTCAAGTCCCCTTGCTGGGAATAAGAGCGCAACTTATGATACCATTTACGACCAGCTCAAGCGCCACGGATACATTAAAAAACGTCTTTTCAGCATTTGGCTGAACAAACAGTCAGCCAAAGTTGGCAGCATTCTCTTCGGCGGCATCGACAAAGCAAAATATCATGGCCAACTGAAAAGCACCCCGGTTCTATTCTCCGGACCCGATAAGCTATTCACCGGATGGACAGTCAACCTAACCTCTGTCTCGCGTATCGATGGCAGCAGTGGAGCAAAAGACGTTCTGCTGGGACCCAGCGGCGGGCTATCTACCATCCTCGATACAGGCTCTCCGAACATGTACATGCCCTCTGCGCTGGCCAATGCCGTTGCAACTCAACTGAATGCGACAATGGTCAGCGGGTTCGCTTACGTCTCTTGCCAATTTCGCAAGTCGCGCGATGCTCTCGAGTTCAAATTCGCTGGTCCAACTGGGGGACCGCGAATCATAGTGCCTTATCCAGAGATAATTTACCCATTCGGCGCTCCATCAAATTTGGGCAATGTGACGGCCAACGATGGTATTGAACTGTGCTACCTGGGTCTCATACCGACTGATGGATTTATTCGGCTGCTTGGAGATACTTTCCTTCGCTCCGCGTATGTTGTGTTCGACGTTGATAATCTGGAGGTTTCGATGGCACAAGCAGCATACACGCACTAGATGTCGCGGTCAGGATCCAGGTTGTACCGAGAAGTTCGTCCAATGGTATCAAGGCATACACGACTGCTGTAATTCAGAATGGATTCTTCCAGCCTTGCGTGCTCGAGCTCTACACACTGAACGAGATGAGAGATAGCCTTAAAATTATGTCCTCGAATGGGCGTCACTTTTAAACGAGTTTGTTGCGAATAATGTGAACAAGTCGGGCTATCTCATGTTTCCTCGGCAGCATCGCACCACCAATAATATTCAGCTCGGTCACACCCCCAAAACAGGCTGCAAGCCCGAACGTTTTCCCACCAAGCCATGTTTGAATGTCGACGAGAAAACGTTCACAGACCATTCGGCCAATTGACTGCTGACAATTACCAAACAATGCACGACCAGTTGATGAAAGGACTGCAGAGGGTTCAGAGTGCGCCCAGGGATTACTTTACCACCGTCGCCTGGACTCTTAAATTTGAAGCCGTGCACGCTTAAAATTAGACCATCTCGTCCGCTGATCATTAAATACCCCGCGTATGCGAGTGGCACTAATAAGCCTGACAAGCCTGATCTCTTCGTCTATACTGTCCCCATCCTGATGCTACGCCACACGAGTTGAGGTGAGACTATAAGACGAGTGACACCCTCCACCATTACCCTTCAAAGTCGCCTTTCATCTCATGCAAGCATTTCGTCGCTCAACTCACCGAGGCTAATGCTGGAATTGTCCAACTGTCATTAAGCGACCGCAAATATGACCGCAATTCCTGCCATCTTGGACGTCGTCTCCGCACGATCCGTCCTCGTAGCTCTAGGATGCTACCTGGTCCTCCGCTCCATCCTCACCCGAATCGATGAGGCAAGGCGTGTCCGTCGCTTGGGCAAAACAGGAACTCAAGCTAAATTCTATCTGCCATGGGGTACGTAAAACCGGCACAATTTAATACATTAGATTTGGTCTCGATACTAACGGCATCCGCCACTCAGCCCTCGACAAGGGTTATCTCCTCATGCGGTCAATCAGGCAGCAAAAAATCATTGAATTCTTTCGTGATAGAGTTTTCGAAGGAACTAATCAGTGGACGGTTGAGAGCCACGGCCTGGGCTCGCGCGAAGTCGTCACAATGGACCCGGAGAACATCAAGGCCGTTCTGGCCACGCAATTCGAAGACTTTGGCAAGACGGAAACGTTCCACACCGACTGGGAGCCGTTCCTGGGCGACAGCATCTTCGCCACAGATGGTGAGAAATGGCAGAGCGGCAGAAAACTGTTCCGTCCTCAATTTACGCGTCAGCGTGTCAGCGATCTCGATTGCTTTGAGCGACACAGCCAGGTGCTGCTTCGGGCTCTGGCGAACGGAGTTTGTGCCGAAAATGAGAATGATTTCGTCGACTTGTCCAAAGCAGATGGGAAAAAGATTGAGATTTATAGCCTCCTGCTGCGACATGCATTTGACATCACTGCGGATTTTCTCCTAGGTGACAACATTAATTCTTTGTGGTACGTCCTCATGATTAGTCGCCTGGACTCGAAAGCTGTGGGAAAGAATATAACTAATTATTCAGTGAACCTAAGCAGGCATTCGCTGAAGCCTTTGATGAAGTTCAAAGAGTCCAGACTCTCATCGGCTACATCCCCGGCATGGCCAAGTACATGTACAAGCCAACTTACTGGGCTGGAATCAACGCCATGAACGACTACCTCAGCAAGTACATCGACCAGGCTCTGCGCCTATCCCCAGAAGAACTCCAAGCCAACGACAAAGCCGACAAGGGATACAGCTTCCTCCATGCCATCGCAGGTTTCACCCGAGACAGGAAGCTCCTCCGCGACCACCTCGTAGCAGTCATGCTCGCCGGGCGAGACACCACCGCCGCAACCCTATCATGGTGCCTCTACGAGCTCGCGCGCCACCCCGAAGCTGTGACCAAGCTCCGCCAAGAAATCCTAGACACTCTCGGCTCCGACGAAAGTGCACGCCCTACGTACGAAAACCTCAAGAACATGGCATATCTCAAAGCCGTTGTCAACGAGACCCTGCGCCTCTATCCCGTTGTGCCAATCAACTCCCGCGCAGCTTTCAAGGACACTACCCTGCCTCGCGGCGGTGGACCAGATGGTTCAGAACCCCTGGCGGTGCTTAAGGACACCCGTATCATTTACTCTCCGTACATTATGCAGCATCGAGGAGATATCTACCCGCCGGTTTCGGACACGTTTGCGGACCCTGAGGTGTTCAGCCCCGAGCGCTGGATGAATTGGTTCCCTAAGCCGCATGATTATATTCCGTTCAATTCTGGGCCGCGAATCTGTGTTGGGCAGCAGTTTGCGTTGACTCAGATGACTTACACGCTTTGCCGGCTGTTTCAGACTTTTGAGAGTATTGAGAGCCATATGTTTGAGCTTGATGGGGGCAAGCCGGCTATTCAGTGTGATATTACTGCGAGGCCACTTCACGGTGTACATGTGTCTTTTCACCTTCCGAAGAAGCAGTAGTTTAAGTGGATGAACTGTATGACTTGCAAATTTCGTTTGATACTGATCTTGGAATGAGATGGGACGATGATAATGTATGCTTTTTGATTGTCATTAATTTCTATTCATGATATGTAGTCTTAGATGTTAGTCCCGCAACTATATTTTCTCCTTAACATATTATTTCTTGCCGAAGCTGTCCTTGACAGCCTGGCTGAAGCGACCAATAGCCTCAAACATGCCCTCTGGAGTAGCCATGGCAAACGTAGCACGGAAGTGCAGTCTAGGCAGCGGCTGGTCCTTCTCGGCGCGGAACCAAGAGCCACAGGCGATGAGCACGCCACTCTCGATGCAGGAGTCGAAGATTTCCTTTTCGATTTCCTCCAAGCTGCGAGAGCCGGCAGAAGGATGCTTGCTGTGGTCGACAGTAAACCAGATCTAGGAATGATTAGTCTCGCATATAAGACACAGATATTCGTCGCGGTAACTTACAAACATGCCTGCAGCTGGTGCAGTCCAGCTCACAATATCGGTAGGGAGCTGATCCTCACACGCAGCCAGCAACGTATTACGCTTCTGAGTGTACACCAAACGCAAGTTCATGAGCCACTTCAGATATCCCTCATGGCCCCATGTCTCGTCCAAAAGTCTGTGCAGAATGATTTGAGAGAATCCGCTGGGTCCTTGGCTGGCGACTTCAGCGTGTCGCTGGTAACGTTCGACCATCTGCTCGGATGCAACGATCCATCCCAAGCGAGAGCCAGGAGCGAGGACCTTGGACACGGAGTCAAGACGCATGACACGACCGTCGACGTCGAGGCTGATATATGTAGGTACCAAAGTTGAAAGGAACTCGTCGATGTTGGCTGGAGGAGGTACATCAGGCTGGTCGCGGCCAGTGTAGGGCTGCATCTGCATAAAGTAATAAGGTTCGTCTTCGATGATGTAAATATCATGCTTCTGGGCAATGGCGTAGATGGCACGGCGACGCTCGAGGCTCTGCGTTGCGCCAGTGGGGTTCTGGCCGGATGGAACAGTGTATAGTACGTGAGGCTTGCGAGCGCCGCGGGCAGCTTCGTCCCAGTTGCTCAACAGCTCGTCCATGGCTTCAGGCACGAGGCCCTCGTTATCAATGGCGAGGCCAACAGCCTTGACACCGAGCGGTGCAATGGTTTCAAGGGCAGTCGAGAAGCTGAATTCTTCCGTGAGGATGGAATCTTTGCGGTTCTTGTCGCAGAGCATGCGAAGTGCTTCCTCGAGGGCTCCAGTGCTACCGATGGTTTGGCAGACTCTCCAGTCGGCGTAGGGAGGGCGGCATACCACCTCGGTGTGCTCAGTAAGGAAACGGACCATTTGGGCTGAGCCGGTAGATTGGCCGTAGTTGAGTGCGATGGATAAATCGTAGCTGCCATCCTTGTCACGGACGTCATATTTACCGATAGCAACATCTTGGCCGCCAGTAAGAGTGGCCTCTTCGTCAAAGTCGGGAACGGATGGTACCTTCATGCTGAGCTCAGCGAAGGGGAATACCTGACTGGAGGGAAGGCCACCACCAAGGGAGATCAGTCCGGGCTTCTTGAGATACTTGGCGGCTTGTTTGAGTGTGCATGGCTTTCTGGAGAGACTTTCCTCAGTGAGGTGGTCTGGTAGCAGTGTTAGTGTGAGGTCGTAGAAAAAAAGTTGACATGTGGTGTACTCACTGTCCCAACGCTTAGCCTTGGGCTTTCCTTCTTGCTGTGATGAATGTCAGTCATGTGTTAGAAAAGTAAGGCTGTGTAAGTGAGAGTGAGGCAACATACAGGGCCCTTGTACATGTCACTATCGGTGGCGGCGGCGATGCCAGCAACGAACTTGCCAGCAGCAGCTCTTCTCTGGGCAATGTCCGCCAAGATGTCAGAAGCCTTTTGCTCAGCATGGAAACCGTTGGTTTGGGGATGATCGCCGTTAGTGGCATCTGGGAAGCCGGGTTGGTAGCCCGGTGGCGCCGGGGGGCAGACGGCCAAGTAGGGCTCGTCGGCGTTGATGTCGGGCATGATGTAAGTGGGTGTGGATATGTAAGTGTTGGGGAGGTGTTAGGTATGGGAAAGTGAAAGCAAGTCAAAAGAGGAGTCAGTGAAGAATGGAACAGAATACCCCAGACGACAAATAATAAAAAAAAGAAACGAAGACGAGGAGTGATGTAGGTGTAAGACGTGGGTTTGCGGTTTCGGGGCCTACCGAAGAACAAAGATGTAAGTGGAGGCAGCTATTAAAACGGTCCCAGCCAAATGCCATGACTAGGGCGCACCACGATATCCACTGCCATGATAAACACACAGCTTAGTATGGGGAAAATTGGTGTGTGTGGTGTGGTGTGGTATGTGTAACTGCGGCCCGAACTTTGCTGAGCGCGTTCCGGATGCATTGGCCGTGACCGGTGCTGAAGGCCACCGAGAGTAGCCGTGCGTATCCACTGGAGAGCTGGTCGGGACGGGGGGGCTACGGGGCTCACGGGACCTGCGAAAACAGGTGGCGCCCGTCATTTTCAGTGCTTTGGGCCTCTGGAGCAGCATGGTTTAGTGGGTTGCTTAGAGGGGGGAGGCAACTAAAGGGAGCACAGGCTAGCCACAGTTGGTCATTGCGAAGAGGCGGCGGGTCGTCGCTCAACAGCAGCCTGATGTAGCAAGTCGTCTCGGGCCGTGGCATTTTGTTACAAAAATGGCATTTTATTGATAAACACGATACTGCATAAATCTACTATATGGGACCTATTTTGATTTGCCTATATAATTTTTATATAGACGACTATTCTTGCTAGTCGTAATTAACTTTGCTATTTCCACCATGGCCTGCACCACCATAACACTACACCACTTGCTTTGTGAAGCAGAGCAACACCATATATACACTACCCAACGCGTCATTAACCAATGTAATTTGATTATTCTCTTTTTGATTGATTTTTTTTTATCATCTCCGCTTCCATTTTTGTTTTATTTATTTTTTATTTTCTGCCTTGAATTCTGCCCATCATTGCGTCGTCTCCCACATGCAAAAAATTACATAATCATCCCCCATCACCTCGATAGCTCCAATGTCACTCCTCTACCCCATCATCCAAGCAAGCATTCACAAGTATTACCATTAATCTCACTCCAATGGCCTGGAGTTCTGATTGAGCCTTTAGAAATGATTACGACATTGTATCCGTCGCCCTCCTAGTCCCCAGCGCCCTCTACTACCCGTCGAGACGCCCCTGATCGGCTGCGTCGCGCGCAATGTATTGGCCCATCGGAACGCCGCGCATCTACGCTACCAGCAGCAACCCAGCCGCCGGCAAGAGCCTCTTCGTATCCTACGATGGAATAACTCAGCCTTCAGACTCAGAGGCATCGCCTTCACCTTCCGGCGGTGCCCGTACCGCCTCCCCGGCCCAGCACGATGACGTCGACCTTCAACCTCCTCCCACGCCCATGACCCCAGCAACCCCTGCGACACCTGCCGTCAAGTCCGTCGAGTTCGAAGACAATGGACCGATTCTCGGGTCAATTAGCGAGCGAGTCTCGTCCGTCATCGATTTGCCTACAAAGGATCCGCTGCTGGCGCTGAGAGTGTCCCGCACTGGCCAGATGTTTGCAGTCATTACAGCAACATCCATTACTCTTTGGCAGACCAAACCGACCGTCATCCTAGCTGTGGTCGTGCGATCCGAATCATCTATACAGTCGTACGGTACAAACGTCGACTTGCTCCTCCGCTCCGATTCAGCCATCTTGGTTGTCCGCACCACCAAGGGCTACCTCATTACATATTCCATTGCGACCGACGGCGAATCTCGTGTATATAAGCCTCATTTTCCTCACTATCATAATGTGCAGCGCAGAAAACAGAGCCTCATTGGTCCCCAGGCCGGCTTGCGACCAGAACAGTTCCTTTGGGGTCCAGGCGAGGGCACAGGCGTGAGGGATGTCAGCATTCGTTTCCGCATGGTCATTAAGATTGACGCTGGTATCGAGTCGGCCCTCGCACTCGACGATGAGCTTGTGGTCGCTACAAGAAAACCTGCTGCGGTGCAGTGTATCCGATGGACTCCCGATAGCACAGGCAATCAAACTCGAACCGAAATGCTGAGCCGCACGGGCTGGGTGGAAAAGAAAGCCTGCATTACCGAAATGACATACGATAGGCCGATGAACCTTGCCACATGGGTAACGAGTGATGGTCGAGCGTACGCTGTGCAGAGGCAGAAGGGAAGTGAGCAAGCTGATGAGGCAGAGGCAAAGAAACTGTTCAAAGGACATTGTTTCCATATTCCTAAGGAGTCGACGGGACATGCCGTCCGAGCTGTTATCAATGCGCGCTTCTCATTAATTGCTGTTGGATGTTCAGACGGCACAGTCCATGTCTACTCGGTACGCGACTACGCAGGAAATATCGTGCTTTCACATACACAGAGGATTCCCATTTCAGCAGCCTCGGCCGGCGCGCTTACAAGCTTGAGCTATTCTCCAGATGGCTACTGCCTTTTCGCTGGTTTCGAAAAGGGGTGGGCTACCTGGAGCATGTTCGGAAAGCTTGGGACAAACAGCTTTGGCACAGAGTCCAATGCTACTGGTGGTAGCGACGAGCCTTGGCTAGCGGGCGTCGTTGGCGCGTCTTGGATAGGTGGAGGATCTGAAATTCTCATGATCGGCCGCGACAACGAAGCCGTATGGTCACTCGAAATGGCAAAGAGCGCAGTGGCGAGCTGCTACAACGACGCAAACGTCTTCCGCACAGTTTTGCAGACACCAACAGGAATCATGGTATACCGTGGTTACGACTTGCCAGACATGACCAGTATCTCAGCAGAGCCATTCTTGTGGCATACGACAAGAGTACCTGCTACATACCTGCTGAACCAATGGCCAATAAAACAAACCGTCATCTCTCCCGATGGGAGATTCGTGGCAGTGGCGGGTCGTCGCGGTTTGGCACACTATAGCGTTAACAGTGGTCGTTGGAAAACATTTGCCAACGAGACCATGGAGAACGAATTTCAAGTCAGAGGCGGCATGTGCTGGTATCAACACGTACTCGTCGCCGCCGTCGAAGGAAACAAAGCCTACGAGCTCAGGCTATACTCTCGAGAGGCTCCTTTGGACTCCTCCCAGGTGCTGTTCACGCAGCATTTGCCTGCCCCTGTCGTCCTCGTGACGCCTTGTGGCGAAGATTCTTTGTTGGTCTATACATACGAGAATTTGTTATATCATTTTATCTTTGCACCGTCATCCGACACTGTCCGGCTCGTTCAAGTTGGACAAATTGCATTCCACGGTATCGTCAGATCGCCAGCCAGAGTCAGAGGATTAAGTTGGATTTTACCAGAGAACCAGCTTGTCGACGGCGACCCCTCTCAGGATGTTGCCGTGGCGTCTGTCATCTTCCTGGTTGATGGAAAGCTTGTGCTACTGAGCCCATCCATGAATGACGATGGCCAGCTCAAATATGATATGCGTGTGATTGCTCAAAACGTGGAGTATCATGCCAGCATGAGAGACCAGCCTCTGCTCAATGTAACACAGAGTATTGGCACAAAAAAGAAAATCAACAGCCCCACGGCTCTGCGCGACTCACTCTGGGTCTTTGATGGCTCGGAGGTGAAGACCTGGCCTAGCATCGATGACATTCTGACCGCTGCATCATCTGATGGTGCCAAAGAGCTACCCACGCCGGTTTCAGTTCCGGTAGACTTCTATCCTCTATCGATATTGCTCGAAAAGGGCATTGTATTGGGAGTTGAATCCGATTTAGTGCAGCGCCGAGATGTCAACTTCTCATTCTTCCATTTTGCCATTAGAGTAAGTAGTTAGTTCACCACCCAAACGGGGTTTTTACTAACAGCATGGATAGACACACCTTGTACTTCCCGATATACTACGACATTACTTAAAATTGAACCAGACAGCCGCGGCAACTCATCTTTCAGAACAGTACAAAGACTTGGAGTATTTCTCTCACGGATTAGAAATTCTTTTGCACCACGTACTGGACGAAGAAGTCGAGGAATCGCCAAAGCCAGAAGATGCCGTCCTACCGCGGGTTTTATCACTCCTATCCTCATCTAAAGACTATCTCGACGTGGTGCTTCAATGCACGCGAAAGACCGAAGTGCGACAATGGAAAACGCTATTCGCATACCTTCCCCCACCCCAAGAGCTGTTCGAGGAATCTCTACAAAGAGGCTCTCTCAAGACTGCTGGCGGATATCTCATCATTCTACATACCCTGGCTGAGCTGGGCTCGACTACTGAACAGGCAGTACGGGTGCTGACCAGGGCAATGCGCGAAGGCGACTGGGAGCTGTGCAGGGAACTTGCTCGATTCCTGGCAGCGGTTGATGAGACTGGGGAAATGCTCCAACAGGCGATGAGAGAAGCGAATCTGGAGTTGAAACAGATACCCGCTTCGGACAGTATTGGTAGCAGATTGGGCATTCCGACTGGGAGAATTGCGAATGGAAGTACCAGTGGCGATGAGGCAACTGAGTCTGACCGTCGGTCGGTTAGTGACGCGGGTAGCATAAGCTCCATCGCGAGTCCTTAATTGGGAAATGGGTATTTATATTGGTTGATATTTCTAGATGGGCATGGAGTCTAGCGATGCTTGAATAAATATACAGAACATAGATGCAAGTGGTGGCCCACCAGCTGAACACAATCAACAGTACGGCGATTTGATTTGTGACGCACAGCGCTCGAGTTCTTGGGCAACACGACGCAGTTCTTCTTCATCCCTTGGTATTTACAGAGTTCAGTCTTCACTTTACAGGCACCATGCTACCAACCCTCTCGACCGAGCGACTTACACTAGTCCCCCTCACGGAGCAACACCTCCTGTTCGAAATAGAACTCGACACCAATCCCGATGTCATGAAGTACGTGACATGCCGACCGCGCACAGAAGATGACACTGAGGCGGAGCTTGGTTATAGATTGATGCCGGACGCTTGGCATAAGGGTTTTGCGAGTGAGAGAGCGTCTACAGTGCTGAGGTTCGCGTTTGAGGAGCTGGGATTGGTGAGGATGAGGGCGTTGGCGGCGGAGGAATATGGGAGGACGAGGAGGACGTTGGAGGGGTTGGGGTTTAGGTATTATTTATTGCATATCTGGAAATATGTTGAAGCTATGTAGAGTCTACTTGTAGGTAGTGGGCTGCCGCTTACCAGTGATTCGATTGGGAGTAACGCGAAACAGCCATTTGAAAGGTCATCACAGTAAAAGTACAGGTTACCTCATAGTTCGGTTGAACAGTACATTCAATACGGACCTATTTTATTTTCCACTTTAATATCTGGGGTATTTTGACCATACTTCCAGGCTGACGTCGGGATTAGGCAGAATAGCCACACTAGGGCTCCGCATCATACAGCCTGGTTTCATTGGTATATAAGTCCACCAACTTTCGTTTGGAAGTGTTCTATTCTTCTCACTATTTCACCAATACATACATCCCACATACTTCCAGCACGCAGCTTTCAGTCGCAGCTATGAGCTTGCTAACGTTGCCAATCGAGATTCTCCAGCAAGTCATCTTCCTCATCGGGCCAGAGACATTTGAAGACGCCGCCCTCGCCTGCAAACAACTCTACAATGCCTGTGGCCCTTTCCTGGAAGAACACAATACTCTACGAAAGAGATTTCGCCATTTCCAGTATTCCGGTTGGGAGGGATCATCTGAGGGGTCGGTGTCTTCTCAACAGGATGCCGTTAGGCCCGTGGCCTTGGATGAGGACGAGAACAGGATCCAGAGCCGCCACGACGGCCAGGCGGGCGAAGGAAATGACGAAATTGAGATTCATTCCGTTCTGCAGCTGCTGCAGTACATTGCCCGCCGCCCAGTTGTTGCTCGCTACATGGTGTCTGCGGACCTATCGCACGATTCTCTCGGCGAAAGCACGTATGATGCGGAAGAAGCCGAGAAGCCTCTCATCAAAGGCGACACAACGGGGATTTTGCGGCTCTTGCAAGACTCTCCTTACTTAAGCAAGAGGGGCTACGACGCTTCCACCTGGCTCGAGGCAATGCAAAATACAGCGGATGGCCACGCTGATGTCTTTCTTCTCACGCTGCTACCAAATGTGGAGGAGCTCGTCGTCTCAGGCCGAATGGCCGATGCGTCTTACTCCGGCAGAAATGTCAACGAAGAAGAAGAAGATGACGAAGACGAGATTGCTGCCTCCTCCATCCTGCAGTGCCGATCTATACTGGAGGATATTGTAGATGAAGCAAACAAGAACCCTCAGTCAAACACTGCCCTCTCCAGACTTCGAGTTGTACGGAACGACGGCACAGGCAATGACTATGATGAGAAACACAATCTCACAGCCGTTTCGTCACTTTTAGCCATTGGATCCGTCCGCAAATTTTACGGTGGTTCTTTTGTAGCCATGGAGGACGGCTATACCGGCGTCGAGTTCCATCCCAGGTACAAGCGCCTCAGTCCTAAATTGGAGGTAATTGTGCTTGATCACAGCATCCTTGGAGCAAGGTCTGCCAGTAAACTCTTTAGTCGTATTGAGAATCTCCGAGTGTTTCGGCTTTCATGGGCTGTCAAGTATCATGGCTGCGGGTTCAATTGGGACACTGGGGCCATGTTGCATTCCCTCGAGCAAGCAGCAGGCAACACTCTGGAGGTGCTTAGCATTCATGATACCGGAAACACCAACATGACAGGCGCTGTGCCCTTTACCATGAAGGGTTTTACACGCTTGCGAGTGTTCGAGGCAGATTTGGAGTTTTTATGCGAGGAGCCATTTGACCGAGCGCAACAACCGGAGGAGCTTGACGATGATACTGAGCCAGGCAACTACCACAGGGAGGCATGGGGCACGACCCATGAGAAGGTAGCTCCCTTTGTCGACTTTCTGCCAGAGACTATTGAAAGAATATTCTTCTCTGTTGTCTCGTTGAGTCAAATTGCCCAGGAAGATGTGTCCTTTTTGTTTGATGGCATGCAGGAGGAGCGTGCTACAAAACTACCTCAATTGACCGACATTTCTTTCGTGATGCCACCTCCAAGAGCCGTCCAGCTCATTGGCTATCATCCCATGTCAATCAAAGAACCACCAGGTGTAAGTGAGCAGACCGAAGCAAGAGAGAAACTAGTTGCGCTTATAACGAGCTGTGGTGGGACAGTCGAAACAAAGGACTGGTGGCAACCCGGAAAGGGTTGGGCGAATGCCTAGAGATAGTATATTAATGACAATAATATCGTGGCACAGAAGCGCCATACAAAGTCCGTACGCACATAGGCGTCCCCAAACAAAAAAACCCATGTACGAAGTTTCATGTTCTCTCTCAGCCGCTGTCTGGCTGGAGGCATGACCTTCTCGCCGCCTCACTGTGGCTGAGCGCGAGCTGCCTCCCATCTCGACCACAACCAAACCAATCCCTCACTACGCTACTTGGCGACTCTTCCCTCTTTTTTCCTTTCAGAAAGAAATGTCTGTTTAATTTGTATCATCCTACAGAATGGACGAGAACGACGTCCCAGCACGGGATGTCTTCGCTGCTGCCAAAGAGAAATTCCTTGACTCTCTGTCTTCCACAGAAAGGGCTCGGTTCACGCCTTGTTGTTCGATAGAAGAGGTCCTTCAAGAAGCTAACAAGTTTGAAAAATTCTCTAAGCGGGGATCAAAGACAACTCGTTGCCTAAACAAGATCAAACAGTTGGGAGACAGCCTGGAGCCATACTTCAAGATCATGGAGATCTTCTGTGCATCACACCCGGATTGGGCCAATATCGCTTTGGGCGGCTTGCTTTTAGTGTTTAAGGTTTCCGCATACTTGCCATTACAAACACTACTATTTACTAACAAATGCTAGCTTGCCAGCAACTTCATCAGCTTTTTCGACAAGTTGTGTGCCGCTCTCGAGAGTTTTAGCAACAGGCTGCCACGGTACCAGGAGCTGTACAAGTCCATGCTTGAAACGCCTAAGCTAAACACCTCGGCACTACAAAAGTCTCTGCTCAGCGTCTACGAGTATCTCTTTGAATTTTTCGAATTAGTTGCTCGCGTTTTTTCGAGCCGCCATGGCAGTATGATGCGCCAGAACAGAACATCAGGTTCAGAGTTATTCGCTAATCTTCCTTACAGAGGTCCGCCGCCGACCCATCATCATCGCCGACTTAATGTGGAAGCCATTCGACGAACGCTTTCAGAATATTCTGCAGAAGATTGCCATCCACCAAAACATTGTAAAGGAAGAGCTGCAGTTGGCAAATATCCAAGGTTTACGCTCAATTATTGACCAGGAGTCCGGCCGTCAGACCTCTGCTCAAGTCCAGCTTCAGCATCTTGTTGAGGAGATGGATAAAAAGTTTGGCCATCACGCACAATGTATGGGCGACTTTCCTGTCGGAAAAGAAAATTGTTGCTAACCAGCAGATAGCCATGTTTACGCAGTCCATTACGCGATGGTTAAATGCTGGCGACTTTCAAGACGACTTCGATCAGACACAGCAAGAACGAGCAGACGGAACCAACGAGTGGCTCTTCACGCATCCATCTATCTGCTCATGGAAAACATTGGATATGTCGCAAGACCGCTCAAGCAGTTCTCTGGCTAGTATGCGCAAAGAACAACAACAGCTACTTTGGATTTGTGGTGAGCCTAATTAGTCAATCTAGTATCTTAGAGCTTTGACGCTAATATTGTTCTCTTTATAGGAAATCCTGGTGCAGGGAAGACAATTCTTGCTGGCTCGCTTATAGACGAGCTAGCAAACAATACCGATTCGAACTCGAACTTCCCTTGCACCGTGTGCTACTACTTCTTTAGTCAATCAAGCACGAGCAAGAGCACGAGAGTGTCAGCATATCAAGCTATTGCCCAACAAATATTTCGCAACTTTCACCAAGAGGAAAAGATCCACAATATTTTTGCCATGGCCAGTTCCCTCACAAATCTAGGTCAAAGGTGCTCTGAAGCGGAACTCATTGACGTACTCGAACTCTGTTTGGCTTGCCTACCAAATCTGTGCATCATCTTGGACGGACTCGACGAATGCAAGGAGCAAGAAAAGCTTAAAGGAGATCTATTGCGCTGGTGTGCCGAGTTCCCGGTGAAGATTGTCATCTTCAGCCGTCCAGACGTAGCGTCGCTCCGCAAAGCCATCGTACCATCACGCATCATCCAAATTAGGAGGGAAGATGTATACAATGATATTGAAGCCTATTTCAAGACTCATTTGACGAATCTCCTAGAAGAAGACCTTCTTCCAGATGAGCCTGGCATTATCAATCAAGCAGCCCGTCACTTGGTTATCCGCGCAGACGGAATGTTCTTGTGGGCGCGCCTTATGATTGGCTTCCTTAATGCCCCAGGAATGACAAACGAACAGCGTATGGAGGTTGTTATGGAAAACTCGCCAGACAGACTTGACCGTCTAGACGATATGTATTGTAGGATTCTTGCTCGTATCGAAAGCCTCGATCAATACAGCAGAAGCCTTGCAACCAAAGCTCTTACTTGGGCAACACATGCTTCTGTAACATCATCTGAGATGATGGAAGCTATCCATTCCACCAATTGGGAGAAGGATCACGAAGGATACAGCAAACAATTCGACCATGCCGTCATCGTGTCATGTTGTGGCTTAGTGGAGAAGAGGCATACAGGTCAATTCCAGCTAATTCATCTGACCGCACGAGAATTCCTGGAACGTACCTCTCGAAATATACACTCGGCCAATCATATGTTCCCGACTGCTGCACAAGCAAAATGCATCATATCTTCACGGTGTGTCGCATATCTTGCTGATAGCGTACCTCATCGACCTTTAAGTGGAAATCTTGTATCCAATGCGGATGCAGTAGCTATCCAAAAGCAGTTTCCCTTTCTGAGGTTTTGTGTCGAGAACTGGGTACTGGTTGTTTTATGCATTACTCACTCCAACATCTTCAACGTTGAAGAACAGAGTGTCTTAAAAGTGGTAAACGACACGTCGAAGCTGCTACAACGAAAGTTGTGCCTCATGATGTGGGTTGAAGCGGGATACACTCTTTTTGACGACTTTGGCGGCTTGGTTATGACACTTCAGGCAGCGCTCTGCACTCAGCGTTCAATTACGACAAATGCTACTGGTCGTGGCTTAGTCTCTCAACTACGAGAGTTTGTTGGCGAGATTCAGCGGTTACATTCATCCTGGGGTGCAACCTTGGCTCTCAAACCATGTGAGATTTGGGGAGATGTAACAGCATTTGAGGACTGCAGGTTCCTACAGCCTACTCGAGCGGTGGGAGTCGAAAGACTTACCGATTACGCGCCATTTAAGCAATGCGAGATATCGCGAAAACAGCAGGCTCCAACGTTCTCTATTTCTATGTCGTCCGACGATGGGAGTGTCGTTGCTGTCCTTGGAATTTATCCCTCCAGGTACGATCATGCTACTATTTTACACTCAGGCGTCTAACGTGTCGAAGTTGTTTTTGCTACGGGTGGGACAATTCAAAGAATATTCCATCTTACAATGCAAACAAGTTCGAATCATTCGATGACTCTGGCCTTTTCAAGCCTCTAAGCACTCCTCAAACGGCATCTGAGATTAAGGATACTTGCTTCGGATGGGTAGCGAAATACAAGCTACTCTCTATTGGAGAGTTCGAATCAAAAAGTCATTTGGAGTTCTCAATAGACCTCCCAGAGTCTAGCATCGAGGTCTGCCTTAGACAAGGACTGAGGTGTAGTGGATCATCTAGTTGGAAGTTTCATCTACCAATGTCTATCGGGCCGGACCTGAGTTATTTCACAGTTATGAATATTGTGTTTAAACTTCAGGGCACTCATCAATCGCTGCAGGCCACGGTGCTTCCGCTCATACAGCACCCACGACTTCAGAAAAGCTGGTCAATCTCTAGAAAGTTCAGTGGGGCTTACTGGTACGGTTTGGAATGGAGTTCTGACTCTCGATACCTTGCTTTCACGGATCTTGAAGACGAAACCGAGTATCTGACCATGGTTTTTACATGCATTTACGAAGTACAGTTGGTGCAAGGTAATCTAACTTTGAAACTCGTCAATAGTGACTTCCGAGCAGCCGGATGGGCTGGTAGAATTTGCAATCTCCAGTTCCATCCAACGATGCCTTACTTGATTTTCAGAGTCAGCCAACAGATCTTCATATGGCCATTTACTCAAAGTAAGTACTTGACTACTACACCACCGAACACTTCACTTATTGTTGTATAGAAGACGCTTCACCAGAGCTACTTTGCGAGCTTTCATCAGTCAACAATATACCAGAAATACAATTCTCCTCCTGCGGCACATCTCTTTCCCTTCTCTACAACAACCGAAAGTGGCCTTCTCTTGTTTGTCTTCCAGAGAAATACCAAAATTACAGCGTTGGAGCCAAGCGCCAAAGGACTGATGAAGAGCAAAGCCACGTGCACAAGAAAGCTAGAGCGAGCAACGAATTGTCATCTGTAAGATCGGATATTTTCGCCGGCTTTTCTTGCATCCAACGATCACAAGCACTTATAAAACAAAGTGGTGATTTACAGACTAGCGTTACCATGGCCAGGTCTGACTCGAGGACGAATCAGATTCAACTTTTACATTCGGATGGAATCGAAGAGACAACTCTTCATATTGCGAATCTGCCAAATACCCTTCCACTACGGAACTCCTCAGTGACATTTACAGTCTCTTCTTCAGCAGACGGTGATAAGCCGCCACTGGTCCGGATAATTGTGACGACACGGCCACAACCTACGTACGATAGTACAGAATCGAGGCATATGACAGAATTGCCTCTGATTATTCGAAAGCACTGCAATGCTATACCAGTGAGCCAGGCATCCTTTCAAATTGAGGGATCGCGAAACAGTGACCCCTTGGAGTTAGCAAGTGAGATTATTGAAGATGAGCAACGCAGTATAAGTCAGCGACCTGGTTTGGAGCCAGTTAATGTAGTACTTGATGGGGGATTGGGGAGGGTGATCGAAGGAGTTGGGTTACAGGATGATCATTTATAGTCTAGAAGAGAGGTTGAAAAGGGATTTCAACCTCTATAATAAAACTTTCAAAGAACAATGTATCTTTTTGGCTTTATTTCCAATCACTCTAATATTTTATTAACATGGTCGCGGCTTGAGGCTTGAAGCATCGCACTTACAACCCAGAACCACCCGCTTAGTCATAATCCGCCAGCCGCGCAAACCCCTCCACAGCCCACCTTCTCCCGCCTCGCCTCAACTTGCCCATCACGACCATCCTTCCAACCAACACATCCCATCCAGACCAGCTCCAAGACTGTCGGCAATCCAGGGCCACTCGCTTCATAACCATGGATGACTACCGCAGCGAGTCGGATAGTGACTACACCAGCTATTGGCGTGACTGGGTAATTCATCCTCCCCGCCCGCTTCTCTGACTCTGCCGCATTGACGACCTCGGTGGAACAAAAAAAATGTTGTACAATCAAGCTAACAGCTAACTGTCTCTAGTTCATCTCATCTCGCGGCAATGAGTACTTTTGCGAAATCGACGAAGAGTATCTCTTGGATAGATTCAACTTGACGGGCCTCAACACCGAGGTGCAATATTACCAGTATGCGCTAGACTTGGCGACGGACGTTTTTGACCTGGACTGCGACGATGATATGCGCGAGACCATCGACAAGTCCGCTAGACATCTATACGGCCTCGTTCACGCTCGATACATTGTTACAACTAGAGGTCTTGCCAAGATGGTACGCTTTCGCTCTGCCCTTCACTATCTCTCAGTGATTCGCCATGCTAACATGCACCGCAGCTTGAAAAATATAAGAAAGCCGAGTTTGGCAAATGCCCCCGCGTCAACTGCCTCCACCACCCTCTCCTCCCCATGGGCTTGTCGGACATCCCCAACGTCAAACCCGTCAAGCTCTACTGCGCCCGCTGCGAGGACATGTACAACCCTAAGTCGGGCCGTCACGCCTCCATCGACGGAGCCTACTTTGGCACCTCCTTCCACAACATCATCTTCCAGGTCTACCCGGCGCTGATACCGGCCAAGAGTCTGGAGCGTTACGTGCCATGCGTCTTCGGCTTCAAGGTACATGCCGCTGCGACGTTGGCGCGCTGGCAGGCCGCTCAGAGAGATGATATGAGAAAGAGGTTGATGGCTGCGGGGGTCGAGGCAAAGTTTAGGGATGATGAGGATAGAGAGATCTTGGAGAAGGAGTTTCAGAAAGAACAGGCGGCTTTGCAGAAGGGCGAATGAGATGGTAATGATGGTTTTATTTTGGCGTTATGGGAAGGAGGGATTTATGAATGCTTTTTAGCTTCCTTGATGTTTCTGGGTCAGGGTTTTTTTTTTGAAATGAGTACCAAGCGGTGATATTACTACGTCTATAGCCTAAACAAGTATAACGAAAGAAAAAAAAAACAATCGAACCTTCAAACTGAAATAGTGCACCGGACTCCATTGAAACAACCTATTATCCAACCAAATCTCTGAGCTTTGGGGTGGTTTCCTTTCTTATTACAATAGACATTATATCCTGTCGTCGTGGGTACCGTCCTGCATTCTGCCCATTTCTACATCCTGCAGGGGACCATGTTCGGCAAATTGATTTCCGTGTCCGTTGGTAGGTCGCACAGGATATCTCTCCACATCATTGGAGACACCCTCCGCCAACATGCTCTGCGTAGGCTCATCACCGCCCTCGGAGCGATCATTGCCGAATCCCAAACGGCCGACTCCAGCCCAGAAGGACCTGTCGGGACTGCGAGGGGCCCATGCCCAGCCAGCTCCAGAGCGAATGGGCATGTGGTAGTAGCGGAAGCTGTAGATGGAGGTGATGATGCCGATGAGGAAGCCAAAGAGGATATCGAAGCCGTGGTGGCGGTAGTTGAACCAGCGCGAGGCGGAGATGAAGATGGCGACGCAGAAGGGCACAAGCGTGATGGCGAGGAGGTACACGGGAGGAGAAGCGGCCTGGCGACGAACAGATTGGATATTGGCGTTGTGGCGAGCGTGGCGATCAGCCATCTTGGCAGCTACGCGGGGGTCGTCGTATCCGCGATCAAAGCCCGAGACGCCAGTGTTGGCGCGCGAGGGGAAAGCAGCGTGAAGGCTCGCATCGGCGGCGCGAGGACCGGGGATGATGAATGGGATAGTCACGACGAACTTGCTAGCGAGGAACAGTGAGAGGTAGATGAGTCCTGCGGCGGAGGCGCCTGCGTGGCCGCTGGGGTAGCTCCTGAAGCCGTCCCAGAGGATATGGTTGTCCTTTTGGGTGCAGATGTCGGCGGAGTAGAGCTTGCCGTTGGAGCCGGGGATGTCGAAGCCGCCGACGACGTACTTTTCGGCATTTTTGAGGTCGGGCATGCACCGGGCCAGCATGTCGGGTCGGGGCTTGCCGCACATGTTCTTGATGCCACTAACGAAGAAGAAGGCGGAGCCGACGGCCATGAGGAGGCCGAGCCAGGCGATGTGAAGCTCCCATAGCTTGCGCTTCCAGACGAGGGCCCAGGGGGTGTTGGAGGGGACGGTTGAGCCGGGGACGAAGATGAGGGCGACGAAGAAGATGACTACCACTGGGAAGACGGCGCAGAGGACGGCGAGGAGCCAATTGGGGACTGTTTCGACTTCGGTGTAGGGGAATCTAAAAAGCTGGTCAGTTCATTGAACAATACAAAGTAAACCCTCAACAGATATGCGTCGAGCGAAGCGAGGAAACAAAACAAAAAGTCGAGCGGAGCGAGGAGACAAAGAAACGTACGAGATGTCGCGATCGGCCAGGGAAAAGGCTCGTTTATTAGGCTCGATCCTTCCAAGAACGTATCCGACGACAGTAATGACAATAAGAACAATCCAGTCAAAGATGTAAGAGGCGATAAGACGGACGGAGAATTGGTCGCGCAGCGCAGCGGCTGTCCCTGAAGGAGCCATTCTCTCGTACGAGTTCATGGACGACCCTTGCAGGCGATGTGGTGTGATGTAGCTGAGGCGGGAGAACAGCGCATTCGGCTGCAAGGACGATACTTTTAAGAGTAATGTATAGAAGGAGATTAGAGTGTAAAAGTTTGGCGGTGTTTGGGGAATTGAGTTAATGAGTGAACGGGAACGGGAACGGATTTGGGGGTAAAGGGAATGTAATGGTTGTCTTGGGGGATCCAAAAAGGGCGGACGGCGTTTAAGGTTGCGATGACGTTCTTGGCGGTCGATGGGCACTAACGAGGTGCCAGTCTGCCTGAGCTGTGGATTTTCGGGGGGGCAGTGGTTTGGTCACTGGCAGCTGGGGATCGCTGGGCGGTACCTAACGCGGCCACTGGACTGGCGACAGGGGTGTGTTCAGTGGCTGCGCTGTGGTGGTTTTAGGGGGGCGCTAACTGAGACGGTTGAATGGGATGGGATCGTCGGAAGGGGGAGACGTAAGCTGGGACAGACCAAAAAGTTAAGAGCTTAAAAAAAAAAAAAAAAAAAAAAAAAAAAGAAGAAGGAGCGAGTACAGTAAGATGATTTGTTACAGGAAAAAAGAGCATTTTCAGCTTTTAAGAAGGGAATTGCAAAAATGAGAGCATGGCGCAGTTGTTATTAGTTGGGGCAGAGCTGGGCGTGGAGTTTGATTGCGAAATGATACGCAGAGACAGTTTGTAAACTCGGCCCATAGTGCCGAAGCCAGTTGTCTCTTCTGCTGGGGGTTTCTCTTTGGGAGTAATTAGTCTCGTCTAATTCTATTCGTTCTGGGCCCTTGATACAGCTGTGATGTATCAGAATGGCGCGCGCTTACAGCGGTGCATTCACTTTACAATCCATTGGCTTTCAGTGACTCTCACGTTTGCTCTCACAACGCGAAAAAATAAAAGACAATAAAAAATTGGAAAAGAAAAGAAATTTGCTCGGCTCATGGACGGAATCCGCGGAAGAATTGTCAAACGACAAAAGTTGGTGGAATTATCGTTTCATCATGGTCCGTTCCAGTGCGGCGCAGCATGGCAGCCAAGACCACATGTCCTTGGATGATGAGACGTGGTATGATAATCAGGCATTGTGAGGCTATTGGGAATTAAACACAGCTTGTGATTTTTTACAGTAGGTTTCATGGGTGCATGGGATACTCGGATGATTTTTAAGCATATTTTTTTTAGAAAAACAGAGTATAGACAATCTACGTCTAGAATTAATTGATCTCGTGCTGTGACATATGCGGTAGTGGGTCGTGTGAGGTCGAATTGCGACTACGAGGCGAAGCAGGGGCGAAATTATACATGGAGCTGTGGATTTCTGCAACTGACAGATGTCAATATTGGACATGTTGGAAATATTGAATGTATTGCTCTCACGAACCTTTTTTTGACAATGGCAGTTTGTTTATGCAGTGCATTTTTTTCGTACTGATGTGCTCGCGTGACTCGATCGAAGCCACGATGCCTTAATTAACTCGAGACAGGGATGTCGAGTCTCAGCTACAGACGACTTCTGACAACCACACAGCAGACAACAGACAACAGGAACACCTGAGAAAAATAATGTGTCAAGATGACAGTCTTACACAGCCTAATTGGAAGGCTGTGAATTTCGGATTACTCGGTTCAACGTCTGCATTTATCTTGCCTATTTGGGAATACGCACAAGTCTCACTCATACAGCCTCACAGCGCCACGTTACACAAGCACATCTATGACAAAATGCTTATTTGGCTGTCTAAACAGCACATCATATTATACACGCGATGCATCGTAATATACACATCTATACATCAGAATACACATCCCCCTTTCCCTTCAAAACCAACACAGCTCCTCTACTCCTTGGAAGACTTCTTGTCTCTGCGCTTGCCGTGGTTGCGAGGTCTGGGAGTGACAACCCACTTGTTGACATTGTGTACACGTCGGGTCTTGTAACCACTCTTGGTCTGTAGAGATGTATTAGCAACCAATTAATATGGGGGGGTGTAAAAGTGTAAAACTTACAGGTCTGCCCCATGGCGTGACGGGGTGACGGTTACTCTTGGACTTTCCTCGTCCACCACCGTGAGGATGATCAACTACAAACTGTCAGCAAACTATTCTTAAGAGTAGTGTCCAGAAAAACATACCCTTGTTCATGGCCACACCACGCACAGTGGGACGAATGTTGAGCCAGCGGCTACGTCCAGCCTTACCCAGCTGGCGGTAGTGGTGGTGAATGTTGCTGGCAACACCAATGGTGGCACAGGCATCTTTGCTCACCCGGCGCACTTCGCCACTCTGCAGACGCACCTCGACGTACTTGCCAGTCATAATCTTGGTTCCGTCGTCTCGCGTCTCCTCGTTCTTGTTGACAACCGTCGCCGAAGTTCCAGCGCTGCGGCAGAACACAGCTCCACGCTTCGCCGATGATCCCACGCAGAATATTTGCGTGCCAACAGGAATCATGTGCATGGGCAAGCAGTTGCCACGGAAGGCGGTTCTGGCGGCAAGAATACCGGGGTCAATGACACCACCCATGCTGTCGAGCAAGTCCTGGGGGATACCAGAGCGATAGCTGTGAACCACATCTCCAGCTCTCAGTCCTTCGGCGGCAACAATGTAGCTATAGCGCTTGGTGGCCTTCTCCAACAGCAGGGCGATATGAGCGCTGCGCCCGGGATCGTACTCGATGCGCTCAACTAGATGGGCACCCGGCCTCTTGCGCTCAAAGTCGACGGTTCGTATTCTGCGCTTGGCACCTCCTCCGCGATGTCTTACTGTGATTCTTCCGTAGACGTTTCTACCTCCCTTGCCATGGCCCTTTTTGGGGAACGTCAATGGCAAGAATGGACGGCCCTTCCACAGATGGTCGTTGATGGGTCGCTTCAAGTGTCGCACACCGGGCGTTCGGGGCTTGTAGGTACGGAGGATGTCAGAGTTTCCCACGGCTTTCTCGGGAGCGGGAGCTGCTGCCGTGATAGGCTTGGCTGTCTCTTGTGCGGCAGCGATCTTTTTCGTGGCATAGCTGCGGATAGGGATCTGAGTGGTCGACGTGAAGAGGTTGTAGGTTCGGCGGGCCGCAGCCAAGTGCAGTCTTGGTTGCAGCATTTTGAATTATCGGTATATATGCGAATTGAGAAATAGTCCAATGGATTTCGGGTATCGTGGGGGAGGCAAATGTCGTAGAAGTGTAAAATGGAGCTGTCTTCAGGAGGCTCGCTCGAAAAATGAGGTTCTACACTGACAAAATCCTCGACTGCGAATTGCGCAACGAAGCGACAATTGGCAGCTCAGAAATTCAGTGTAAAATCAAACAGTATCAGCTAAATTATTGCCGCGAGTAATATTCAATTCGTGGCTCTCAATGCCCTCCTTCGCCGGTCGTCGTGGTCGCTGATTGACCTGTCGTCTCTTTCGCTCATGGAAATTTCCTCGGAGCTGTGGAAACGTTTCGCCGAGCAATTGGGGGCTGCTCTGGTCAAAAGAGTACGCACTAGCCACACCTTGATTGGAGCGGTGCTAAGGCTGTGCGGGCATGGGTTCGCGATCAGCCACAGTCAAGGCGCTGTGCCGCACCGCGACAAGCTTATATGGGGCGCCAGCCAATGGTGAGGCCGTTGCCCCGCGGTTGCCATGTTGACAATGAGCTTCTTTGAGCGGAGACGGAGCTTCAGACAAGGGATCGCGAAAAGCTCATGCGTCGTCGCGTTGGAAGCGCCTCCACAATCACCAGAGCCCACGGTTCCCTGCAAGCCTGTTGATCCCAGCCGACGCTGCTCATTTCAGAACATTCTTTTTTTTTTACTTTTGCGTTGCTGTAGATATATCGTAGGAGTCGAGGAGAGAAGAGACACGGGATCCAATTAATACATACGCGTGTGAGCTAGTAGCAGTTTGTTTACATAGCCCAACAGCCAACACCCACGACGCAATTGATACCTCAAGAAGCTTGACAACACAATTAAAAAGAAGGCAAAACGTCCGTCATCATCATTGAGATAGATCCCCGCTCGGCGGTGGGCACAAATTACCGTTCTGACGTATCTTACTGGCTATCAGCCTTCTGCCCTTGGAGCCAATACCTGGGCAACGAGCCAGCAAAGTCGCGAGCCGCGCCCAAAGAGAGAGACATTTTTATTTTTTTAGCCGGGGTTATTATTGGCCAGCCAGGCTGTACTGTGCAGTGCGTCTGGTGCTACAAGGAGTACATCTGTCGTAAAACTAATAGTGTGCCCGAGCCCGCGACTGGCCCACCGAAAAGCACGTCGCCCTCCCCTGCTGTTGTGCTGTTGTGGCTCCGCTCTGCTCGTCGTGCTTTGCTCCAGTCCCCGTCCCCGTCCCCGTCCAGGTGCTGGTGCTTGGTCCTGGCGTTGCCTGGCCTGGGCTTTTACCACTCTCTGCTGCTGCTGGCCAAAACAGTCCTGGCATCGCCTGTCACGACCTCCGGCTCAGTCATAAACACCTCTTCCTGCTTGTTGTTTGTCCCATCTCTTTAGCCCTTCAACCTCTCTACTTCGACGACGAGCTATTATCTTCCTCTCTTCTCCCCTTCAGTCCTCCCTCTCTCTCTCTTGTCTTTTATTTTGCAATCAGGATCATTAAAGCACGTTTTCTGTTTTTTTTATCCCGCCTCGATTGCTCTTTGCATCTGACCCGACCGTCCCACCTCTCGTCAAAGCATTCCAATCGCGCTGTTTTGACCATTCTCCCCATATCTGTCTCTGACCCAGAGGTGCGTTGCCAACGGAGCCCTTGGACTCATTCGCCTGTCTCAGAATCTGCCTACTCTATCTCTCGGGCTTTTTCTCCCCTTGCAATCTCAACCTCTTCCTCCTATGCATGCTGCTGCCCCAGAGACGCGTGTTTTGACTGACAGATCTTTGTGTGTTGCAGCCCACAGCCCTGGTTTTTGCATACCATCATCTCATCTAGTTGTTAAAATACCTCTAGAGCCCTACCATGCCTCTCGTATGTATTCCTTCTTTTTTTTGTTCTTTGTCTCTTCTGCTCTTTAGTCATTCGCTACTGGGCAAAAACGTTGTGGTGGAACGGTTTTTTTGTTTGCTGATACAGTCTTCTCCCTCTAGGCACGACCGCGTCAACGGGTCGTCAACGACGAGAATAGCACCGCTCCTATTACTCGATCAAAAAAGGCAGCTTCTACCACCGGAGACGACGTTGCAATGCCCGCCAAGGGAGCTCTGCAACCGAAGAGGTCCGTCGCCAACGTGGCCAACGCCGCCACCACTAGAAAGCGTTCCGCCCTGGGAGATGTCAGCAACGTAGCCAAGGTTGATGGTGTCGAGGGCAAAAAGGCCGCCGGCAAGGTCGGTCTCGTCTCCAAGGCTGCTCAGCCTACCGGCATTCAGAAGAGCACCGCTCGTCCCGCCAGCAGAACTGCCCTGGCCACCAAGGACACGCGGAAGAACGAGGTCAAGAGAGCACCCGGTGCTGGTGCCATTGGTGGCGTAAGCAAGCGAAAGGTCGCGTCCACGACATCATCCAAGGACGAAAACCGTGTTGAGGGTGCCGAGCCTGCTCGCAAGAAGCCCGCGTTGAAGGACGAGCCTGTTGCCGCTGAGCCTCAATCCAAGCCCGCTCCCAAGGAAGTCGCCCAAGAATTCATCGACATTGATGGCGAGGACTACGATGACCCCCTCATGGTTGCTGAGTACGCCGCTGAGATCTTTGAGTACCTCCACGACCTCGAGGTCAAGGCCATCCCCAACCCCCAGTACATGGACCACCAAGACGACCTCGAGTGGAAGACGCGTGGTATCCTCGTCGACTGGCTCATCGAAGTCCACACGCGTTTCCACCTCCTCCCCGAGACTCTCTTTCTTGCCGTCAACATCGTCGACCGTTTCTTGTCAGAGAAGGTCGTCCAGCTTGATAACTTCCAGCTGGTCGGCATCACTGCCATGTTCATCGCGTCCAAGTACGAAGAGGTTCTTTCTCCCCACGTCGAAAACTTCAAGCAAATCACCGACAACGGTTTCAGCGAGGCTGAGATCCTGAGCGCCGAGCGATTCGTCTTGAGCACTCTTGACTACGATCTCAGCTACCCCAACCCCATGAACTTCCTCCGTCGCGTCTCGAAGGCGGACAACTATGACATCCAATCTCGAACCATTGGCAAGTATCTCATGGAGATTTCCCTCTTGGATCACCGATTCATGTCGTACCGCCCTTCGCACGTCGCTGCCGCTGCCATGTACTTGGCTCGCCTGATGTTGGACCGCGGACCTTGGGACAAGACTCTTACACACTACGCCGGCTACGACGAGGACGAGATTGAGCCTGTTGTCCAGCTCATGGTCGACTACCTCGCCCGCCCTATTGTCCACGAAGCATTCTTCAAGAAGTATGCCAGCAAGAAGTTCCTCAAAGGTTTGTGATGTTCCAAAACGCGTCCATTGAACCGCTACTAACTCTTCCTCTCTAGCCTCTATTCTCTCCCGCCAATGGGCCAAGAACAACGCCACTTTGTTTGGCGTCGAAGACAGAGACCTCAGTCTTTATGACTTATAAAACACGACTTTATGACGCGTCTTAACGCCTATCTCGACGCGCATCTTTGTAACGTACGAGCATTTGGAAGCCAGGATATACACACTCGCAATTGGATTGCGTAACAACGATAATATTTCCTCGATTCTCTTCGGCAATGTCTCTTGATCCCTGTCGCTCTGGCTCTAGGCCGTTGAGCACGGGATAGGGCCAGTGTTGCAGAGTATCAGACACCCACCGCATCTTCGTCTGGATTAGCCAATAGTCTTGTTGATTTGGCATTTTGCACCTGCACTATCTTGTTCTTCAAATATTTTTTTCAGCATGGAATCGTGCTATTATTTTTCATCCGCGGCGCATGGAGTTTTTTGGGCAAAGGAGCAGACGGGTTGTTTTCTTGATTTGACCAACCGGAGTTGGCTACTGCTGGATGAGAAGAGCCCTTGGGTTTTACAGGGCAGAGACGCTGGTTTTCTTGTGTGGATAAAGGTCATTTATTCTTTTCAAAGGGAGTTTTGCAGACAGTCACGGAAGCTTGCCGCGCAAGCTGACGTGGCTTGTCGGGACTTTGCTTTCTTGCTTCGAGCATGGGCACCTTTTGGCAGACCTGTAGTAGAAAACTGTACATATGTCATGACGCAATTACGGCAGTGTTTTTTTGGAGCAATAATGAATATTGCATTGCATGAATTTAATTGTTTGTTTGTTATTTTGTTGATTGCCAGTGTTGGTGCCAGTGCCAGTGCCAGGTGTAAGATGTGAGGTGCCTGGCAACGAGCGTTTGTGAAGCAGCTGTGGTGTAACGGGCCGTTGCACATGTTGGGCAGATTTCTTCCAGGGCTGTTTGCTACTGCTGCGTCACTGCTTCTACAGATACAAGCATCACATTTGTTCGAAGAGAAAAGGTATATTATCCCTTGTCAGTATGATTGTTTTGGTGACAAATGGTTGACTCTTTGCAGGTGTGGCCATGATTAACACAGAAAACATCATGTACAGTAACATCTACCAAGAGCACAAGACGCCAGGTAGTCGGTCACTGGAGAGGACTTTCTTACGGATAAGGAAGAGGAAGAAGCAAAGAAGATGGGGATATGTGCCGTATGTGGATAGGGAGGTGGAAGAGGCTGCGAGGATATTGCTGTTGATGAGGTATGGTGGACGAGGTTGAGGGTGTATGAGCACCAACATGGAACATTCTCTGAGGCATGAACTCTGTGAGAGAACAGAGGGCATGGGGTATGCGTAGTGGAAACAATAACATTCATGGTTCTATCTACCAGCCATTAAAAAGAAATTTGACAAAAAAAAAGGAAGAAGAGCTCTTTTTGATGACACCAGTTCATGAATTTCTAAGTCGGTCCTTTTTTATGTCCCTTTGTCCTTCGTTACTGAAATTTTCATAATATCAACTTGGATGCAGTTTTAATTTTCATACCATCTGCAATCTACTCATCATTCTCCTCAGCGTCCTCGGCCTCCTCCTCTTCTTCTTCCTCATCATCCTCATCGAGGCTGCCGGCGGGGACCTCGTACAGACGCAAGATGGACTTGTTGGGGTCCTTGACGAGGACGAACTTGCCGTCGCCGCGGTTAAGGCACATGTCGGCGATGGTGCGGACGATACCCCATCCGTTGTTGAGGGAGAGGTTCATCTGGGCGGCAAAGTCGCGGGGTTTCCAGCCGATGACGCCGAGGATGACGTGCTTGTCGTTGGAGCGAGGGTTGACACGGGAGACGAAACTGAGGGTAAAGTTAGTGTGTATATTCATAAGAGCGAGGTGAGAGGGAAGATATGTATGTGGGGAAGGGTGGTGTGGGTGGTGTGGTCTTACCCAATCTTCATAATGTCAGACTTGGAGAGGATACTCTGAACGGTCCAGCGAGCAAGCTTGCAGCTGTTGTTCTTCATCTCGGTAGCAACGACAGCACCACGCTGAGCAACGAGCTTGGTGCGCCAGTCGAGAGCACCACCGCTGCCCTGGGCCTTGCTATCAAACTCATTGAGGGCACGGATAGTCATGAGCTGGTCGTCGCCATTGATGGCGTTCTTCTGGACGGCGTCGACCTCGGTACGCACAACAAGGTAGACGGGGTCCTCGGAGTTTGTGGACAGATCGAAACGGCGGTACTTGTATGCCTTGGAGGCGGGGGGGTCAGTGTCCTCGGAGGAGTTGTAGAAGGGGTTGCTGTGAGGCATCTGGAGCTTGGCGGACTCGGACTCGGTGACGACCTGGTTGGCAAAGTTGTGGTTGATGTAGGTGGCTTCCTCGGCGAGGGCTCCGGGCTGGTTGATGGTGTCCTTGCCGCCGTCGGCGGCGTCGAGGGGCGCATCGGCGGCGTTCTCGTTGACGGTGACCATGTCCAGGTTGGAGGCGTCACGCTTGTCGAGGAAGATCTTGTTGCCTTGGCGAACAATGACAATGTCCCACGGGTAGACGGAGCGGGTGGAACACATGAGCATCGACAGGATGGTGTCGGTGGCGAAAATGGTGGCCTCGTTCTTGTCGGCGAGCTCCTGGATGACGGGGTCGGACGACGTGGTGACGTTGTAGGCGGCGCGGTCGATGGCGGTAAGCTTGCGCTCGGCGCCCTTGACGGGCTGCTTGTCGTAGGAGCGGTCGTAGTAGTACAGGAAGCCGTAGTCGTCGAGGTCCTCGCCGTCGTCGGTGTCGAGGTTCAGCTTGGCGAGGCGGTTAAAGTCGATTTCCTCCAGTAGGTCCCAGTCCGCCTTGATGTTGATGCTCGCATCGCGGTTGCGCGTAGGCTTGTCGTAGTCTCTCCAGCCGAAGCGGCGGCCGCCACGGCCACCAGCACCGCCGCCGCGACCTCCGCGATCATACCCGTAGCCCTGGCGAGCGCCTCCTGCTCCTCCTCCGCGGGTCGAGCCTCCTCTGCCACCGCCGCCGCGTGTGTCACCTCGGGCGCCGCCTCGGGCTCCTCGTCCACCTCGTGTGAAGACTGCTCCGCGTCCGAAGCGGGACTTGACAGAGTCGCGGGTGTTGCTGACCACGGAGAAGCTCGATTCGTCTTCGGCGACGGGCGCGTTGAACGTGACTGCGTGGCTGGATCCGTAAACTTGTTGGTCTGCCAAGGTTAGTTGGGATGTGAGAACATGTCAAGACACGAGTATAAAAGAAAAACCTACCACGGAAGTTGCGGCTATATTGCTGTCGTCCTCCGCGCTCGCGATCCTTGCCCTCGGCCGTCCAGTCGGCCATGCGACCAAGCTTATCGCCCTTGGAGAAGGGCGCATACGGAACGCCGTCCAGAGTCGTCTCGGTTGTGACTGAGGGACCCCAGCCATCGCCGGCCGGGCAGCTCTCGCAGATGCGAACGTAGTCTAAAGAATCCGTCATGGTTGAAAAATCTCTCCTTTTTTCGTTCAACAACTAAATGTTAAACGTGCTGTGCGAGAATGGCGGAAGAGAGAGAAAGGGGATTGTCTATTTTTCTTTTTTCGTTTCGACTGCACCCCTCGTGGGAATTTGAGGTTGAATGGATTTTGTGGTGGGGTGTGGGGCTTTACCGAAAACTTGCCCGCGTGTGCGCGCTGATTGGCTGCAGGGCTCATTGAGCCCCGCGACGTTGGACTGACATGGATCAAGTGATGGAAGAGATATAAATAAATAAAATAAAATAAAATATAGCAAATTCGGAAACATGGAAAAATGAATACACTACAAGTCAAGTGACAAATCTGAGCACTTGGAAAGAATCATCATTCAGTATACATATCGCATAACACATGCACTGCTCGCTCAGTTACAGCACGACGCCAAACACCTTTAATACACCATCTCAACGGGAGTTGATCGCACGCTCTCAAAGGCATCTCTAAGTTCAAAGTCCTCCATGACAGCTCCGAATCTACATCTCCGTTAGTTATAATTACCACTGTGCGTGTCAACAAAACATACCCGTAGCACCTGACTTTGCTGCCAAGCTCCTCTGCCAGACGGCGGAAATCAGCGGCCGACAAGTCTGCAAATTGGGGATGGTTCATAATCATGCCCCATGCCATGACTGGCGTAATCTCCCCGTCTAGGTCTAGCTGGCCACTCAAATCCAGCAGCGTGGCCAGATCGGCCTTGCTCAGCTCCCAGGTTCCTTGGCTGGGGCCAGCTCCTTCACTAGGAGCGGACTCTCCCTTGACATCTGTATGTGAATTGCCCCAGGGTCGAGATTCGTTCATATCCTGGAATGGCACTGGTGGGCAAGAAGCCATGAGCGCGTGGCCACAGGGTTCGCCTGCGGGCTCGTTGGCTCTATCCATCAAAAATGGTAGATGAGCCATGCAAGGTTTCTCAAGACTGCATATATGTCAGTAAATGATTGTGAGAGAGCGAAAATATGTAAGTAACTTACGCCAAGACGAAATCGATTCCGGCTTGCTCAATGTCGATTCCTCGTTGCTTGGCCTGCTCTGAGATGGTTCGGAGCTGGTTGCCCGTCATGCTCTGGTAGCCGCCTTGGGATTGACCTGGTGAGCCAGATGGTGCTGTCGATTGAGATGCTTGGCCGGGTGAGAAGACATTCGGTCCTGCATAATTGGATCCCTGGTTGCTGGTTCCATCGTCACTAGGACCTCCGGGGCCTCCGGGTCTGCGGGCCGGAAAGTTGAGACCATTTTGAGCCAAGGCTTCCTTGAGGAGACGGTTCTCTTCAACCAACTTTTCGCGATCTTGAGCGACAGTGCTGTAAATTTCCTTGAGTCGAAGGACTTCTTCTTCCAAAGCCTTAATGTATAGTTCTTTTCTCTCGCGGTGCGTGCTATAGCCACATCAGTATCATAACTTTGATATCCCGTTGGCGCACATCATACCGTTGAGCCTGTCTGTTTAACTCTTGTCTCCTCGTCAAAGCTGGTTTGCTATCGGGCTTGGGTCCACGTCGCTTGGGGACATTTCCCTCTATTTACAATCAGCTTGTGTAATTTTTTTGTCTGGGTGTTGATATAGGCAATACCTCTGGTCGTCTTCTTGTCGTTCAAGGTCTTGAGGACGTCGAGGCTCAGAGGACTCGTGTGTGAAGCCGACGCATCCGGGGGACTCTGCGACGAGTTGAAGTTGAAGTCGGACATTTTGAGTCTATTCCAGATGGACAATGTCTCTCAAATCTCGTTGGCCGTGTTGGCGTGGATGGTTTGTCGTCGCGAGATGATGCTAGCTCAACGGCTATATGGTTCGGATGACGTCGCAATGGGCGCTGTTTCGCAGATAGACTAGCTCGAGGAAAGCGACTCGTAGGCGATTGCACGAGCAAAGCCTAACTTGGTGGTTCCGAAGATTGTCAACTACCCATAAACGTTATATGGCATGCGTAGTGAAGGGCAGTAGTTTGGTGTAGCTGAAGTTGCCGATGGAAATGTGGTGCCGGACCTGGTGGTTCCAGCGGGTGACTTTGGCTGGTGCTGGTGCTGGTGCTGGGAGAGAAAGGAAGGCTGAGCCACAGCGCTGTGCCGCGCACCACAGAACCGTACAGAACTGTACTGTACTGGTCCTGTAACCGTCACAGTGGGGAGGGAGGAGGGAGGGAGAGAGGAGAGGAGAGGAATTGTGCTCGGAAGTTTGGGCGGCCGAACGTGGGAAGGCTTTGCATTTTGGCGCTAGACCAGGAAAGCTCCGCGGAGCCATGTTATTGTGTGTGTTTTTTTTCTGTTTGTTCCAGGCCCTGCGAGCGCCCTGGAGGTGGTACAGCAGCCAAAAATTGCGGTGCACATCATTGCAGCAGAACATAACCTAGGAGGGCGACAATGATGATGAGGTGTGCTGACTGGATGGCGCAGAGAGTACAACAGGCATTCTGCAGCGTCAGTAATTACGGTGATGCAAGAATTGCATAATACTTTTATTTTAAGTTTGCTGAGCCTCAAACGGCAAAGCATCCTACTGGTCTCCATCAATGCATACATTATTTATCAACACGACCTTTGTGCAAACGCTGCAATGGCTCAGCTTGCGACAATTTTTGGACTGAATTATCCATTCGTTATTCAACCGGATGCTCCCTCGTGCCATCGTCGCCAATCTCTTCAATGACAGCTACGAGCGCAGTTCCAATGTAACGTCTTGGGGGCATTGTTTTCTTTCTAGTCCTGTCGACGCGTGCTGTCGGCCAATTCTCTGAGAAAACATGAAACCAAACTATTAATTTATTATGGGCGTCGTTACGGCATGTTTTATTGCATGGGTTGTCATAAATCACGTAAAGAAACATCATGCCCTCACCCATCGCGTCGTAGTTACAGTCACGGTGTCGATAGATTAAAAAGCCCCCGGCTGTACGGGCTGCATGCCTACTTGACAATGCCATGTTGTGCCGCTTCGGCGGCGCCATGGTTTCAATTTCAACCAGTCGATAGCACTCGTCCTCGCAGGAGCTGTCTCCTCGTGGCGCCACGCCTCGCTGGCTGATTAGTTTGCATTGTTTCCTCGGACAGCCAAAGCTCTCGAAGTGTGGTGTGAGCTGGCTGAAAGGGCCAAGAGCAAGCGGTCTGCCACACTTTGAGAGTCTGTGAGTTGCTGCTCGTTCCTGATGCGTAGCCAACAACGAACACGTTCGGAGGGCAGCGAAACAAGGTCGCAATCCCAAGGTGTACTCCGTACCAGAGTTGCAATGGGGGCTACTGCGTGCCATGGAATACGACTTGCCCACCTCGTCAGATTTTGCGCTGATTCGCTGGCACGGTCAGTGTGCTAAGGTTTTTTGGTTGTCGTTGCATCGAGGTCTGCAAATAGGTAGATTGGAGCCGAAGAGGAATGGTGCGCAAGGTAGATCTCAGCTGCGTGTTAGTGCAGCACACCCTCCAATTGATCGCCGGTCTCTCATTCTGATGCTTCGGCCAAGACCAACCCACGACGGGCAAGAAACGCGGGGTCGAGGATTACGGCAGTGGTGATTCTCGAATGCCATCCCTCCATCCCACCAGTTCGCTGTCTTCTGGTGTCGAGGCTTTCGCCCGCTATCGTTGGCCAGCGCGCAATTGAAATGGCAGCTGACTCTATCCTTGGGGGTCGGACGCGGCTCCGACTTCGATTTTCTGGCTAATTGATTGGTCTCGTCCAGTATCCTAATTCGTCTCAATGGTTTAATTACTTTCCCCCCATGCAACTCTACCTAGTTTAACTGTCACGCTTTGTTGCGAGAAAGGCTGTCCTCTCACTTGAAATGATATACCTGATGAGACACTGGTTTGTTGGATATCCTTACTGGACCTGGCTAGGCTTGTCTGAAAAAAAGAAGACGGCCGAAAAAAAAAATGAGAGGTCATGCCGCATAACTCGACAAGCCATTGCCATGCACGTCTCATTAGCCGGGGAATCGAGATTGAACAGGTCTAGAGCGAAGACGGAGGCGAGTGGGAAAAAAGCCACTTGAAACGACGCAAATCCATGACACCACCTGCGAAGCCTTGGGTCTACCCTGCATCTTGACCTTCTTTGTGAGAGGGAGGGAGGGAGATCAGCCCATAACCATGCAAGCCCTGACGTGGCTTATGCAGGTAGAAAAAAAAATGATGGACAGAGTATAGTCGATGGGCACACGCATGCACGTAATCTGTACGAGAGAAACGACCGTTTTGTGAAATGGATGATTTGTTTATTTTCTTGGGCATCTAGTCGGCTGCGGCGCTGTGGATGGTGGATGAGTCCCTCACCAAAGACAATTTATTCCGGGGCGCGGGTGAGTGCGGCGCATGCCAGTGCAGCCAGTCCAGTCACACCACAGGTTCAACCACAAACCGAGACACGCACTCGCTCAAGGGTCGAGGAGAGTGGGGTAGGGAAACTGGTGGTTCAAAGGAGTAGGAGAACTGCTGAGACGGTGAATTTAAGAGTAATCAAACAAGGGAAGCCAGAGAGTAACTAATGGGAAGACAGACATCAAGACGGGCGGCGAGACGAGGCGGCTCAGGGTAATTAGCGCCAAAGTAAAAATTAAAAATACAAAAACAAAACGTAGCACCACGAGTCTAATAACGTGGAAAGGGAAGACGGAGGACAGTAACTTACCAGCGCAACGTGCATGCAGAAACTCACGAATGAAAAGTGGGATTAGCATTTTCAGCACTGCAACATGCAGCCGACCGCCTGCAGACACACGAGCAGAGGGAGAATCGACAGAGAGACAGGTCGCTGAAGAAGACAGAGAGCCACACACAATCAATCACATTCATCGCTTGACACTTGACCCAAGAAAATAATCCACGCTAATACACTCGCTGCAGCAAATTAGCTCCGCCATAATCATCCAGCGAAATGGGATTGTTTTAGCGCCGCCTCCTCCTCCTCCCCTCCCATCCCCCAAGCCCCCCAAGCCCCCCCTCAAGCCATCCACCATCCTCCCCCAGGCAAAAGCGGCAGTCCACTGTTGCAACGTGCCGTGCCCACCCCAAGAGCCACTGTGAGCCACCTGGGAGCCCACCTGGAAGAAGTTCGAAGGTTTCTGCTTAGCACCTGTTTGGGCCTGGCTCGTCTGGGCCTTAGGGGCTGTTAGTGGGCTGTTGGTGGGCAAGACGGCGTGAGTCCGCAGGCGGAGGCGTGCTATCGCGCTCAAACACTCCGCTGTGACTGGTCCGCTGCGTTTGCTCTCCCCGCTTAATGTGTCATGGGGGTCAAACGCGACTGGGCGAGAGAGAGAGACCATACCATACCATGCCAGACCAAGAACCATCGTGAACCACTTTCTTTGCTGCCTTTCCCGCCAGTCAGCCCAAACCTTGATTTCCTCATTCTGTCTCCTTCCAAGCCGTGCTTTCACATTTACTCGCCATTACCGATTCTTCCACGCCCATTGTCGAAGTAAGGCTTCTCAACCCTACAAACAAACGCACTCGTCTGCAGCTATTTAACCGTTTTCTCTCCGTTCTCATAGGTCACTTTTGCGTCCCAGCCATTTGACCTCGCTGGTGGGCCAATTTCGCTGCTTCGCCTATCGATCGAATTCGAAAACACCGTCCCTCGACTGTGTTTTTCCTCGCAACCACGACAGCACTTGATCAGCGTCGACGAACCTTCAGCCATGTATCCAGCCTTCGGGAGTCTATAGTACTGGCATCTTTGCCAGACCATCTGCCCCCCGAGTCTGCCGGATACGGCTGCTCGGCTTCAAGGCCGCGTGCCTCCAATCCCGCTCAACGCTACTCCAACTTGCAACACGACCTGAATCCCGATCGAATATTATACTACAGTCAACCGAGAGGCTGTCGCCCCGGCGGCCAAGTCAATCATGAGTCCAGAGACAGGCTCGCTGGCCCCGCCGGCTGTGTCCTCGCTGCGAACCCTGGACTCGGTGGTCATGGAAAGATCACTCAGCCAGGACATACGAGAGGAGCGTGAAGAGCTGCGTGAAGCCGCTGCGCAAACCCTCAATGTCATCATAGACCTCAACCTCGACGGCACCGTCAAATGGGTTAGCCCTTCCTGGACGGATGTCGTCGGCACCCCGTTTGACCAAGTTGAAGGCACCCCCATTTCCGACCTGATTGTGAGCGACAACAAGACCGTTTTCACGGACGTCGTCGAGTCCATGAAGACAGATGATTCCAAGAGTCACCGAGTGCGCTTTGCCGTCCAGCTGGGACCCCTTTCCAAGCTGCGTCTTCCCTCTCCGCCGGAGGATGCCGCAACCGAAGAGTCTGAAACCGCAGAGCCTCAACAGGAAGTGGCAGACTTGGAAGCTCAGGGTATCATGGTGTACGATGTCGCGTCAGGGGGAGAGAGCCATGTAAGTTTTGAACCCCGATCTGGTAATTGACCGCCTCAATAGCGGCCTGCTAACGTTTGCCGCCAAACAGACCATGTGGATGATCCGCCCCTGGACCGCGCCTCAAGAAATCCAAATCGACTTACCAGACGTCATTGTCGACTCTCTAGGCTCTGGAGCAGAGGTACTAGCTAGCTATCTCACACGACTTGCTGAGGCAGCAGAAGACGACACCGAGCCCCTCGACCCCCCGCCGCCCGTTCTTTGTCGCATATGTGAACGCCAGATTCAACCCTGGTGGTTCGAGAAGCACACAGATCTATGTCTACAAGATCACCGAGCCGAAGTGGACGTGCAAGTTGCCCAAGAAAACCTCACAGAACATCGCCATGCCATCGTCAAGGTTCTGGATTCCCTCGAAACGCGACAAAGTCGCTCGCTTCTACCAGGTGAGCAGATTAACGGCCCGATGGCAGAGTACAAAGGACTTCCCATCGGACCTCCACCCTCATCGACACAATCTTCTCCAAGCACGTCGCTCGCACGATCTAGAGACCGGACCAGCGGCTTTGGGCATGCTAGAGCCCGCTCATTCGCCGTTCGTCGTCCTCAGGCACGAATCGTCGAACTTCTCATGGATCTTTGCGACACGGCACTCGAAATAAGCAACCCATCCATCAAAGAAGGGCCGTCCCATCAGGTAGACGGCGAGATCCGTACCCAGTCGCCTCAATCAGAATCGAGAATATCCCAAGTACAACAATGGCAGTCTCCAAGCACCAACACGCTTGAGCAAGAACAGGGTCTGGCACTTCTCTGCTCAGACACTGAAAAGGTTGCCAAGGCGAAAGTAGACGCCGTATTTCGATACCGAAACATTCTGGAGTACGCGGAGAGAATTCGAGTCGAACTGTCGCTCATCGTTCAAGATTGTGTAGAAGAAGCCATGAGGAAGGCAGCCCGCATTGCTACGGGACAACTCAGTGACTCAAACGACGAAGAAGAACAGGCAGCCGCAGCAAAACCACCTGCCGAAGATGATATTCCAGAAGAGAGCGAGCCTTCTGATCATGAAGACGTAAAGAATGAGTTGTTCGAGCCCAGAGGTCGCCCAGAGCGTGTATCACTTGGGCATCAGATGACCAGTCCTTCAGCTCTCGCCGCAGCATTGAGACAGGTAGACCTCGCTGGATCTCGGCCGACATCTTATGTGGGTTCGACCGGATCCAACAGTCCCAAGGAATGCCTTACGCCCCGTTCCCACGCTGGAGGTGCCAGTTTCTCTCGTGACGGACGAAGAGGTTCATCGCTATGGCAAGGCAGTGAGTCTGGCGATATTGATGACAGCATTCGATCGTCGTCTGTTGCGTCTCGTACTGCTCCGAGAACCGAATCTCCGATTTCTGAATTTGGAGATCTTCGCCGTGCTGCTAGCACACGAAATCAACGGCGAAGCTTGATTATTCCTGGCGCCACTTCACCAAGGCGGCAAGAGTCGCCTCCCAGAGTATCTACTCAACCTTCTTCACCACTTCGTATCAAACCGAGACCGATTCCTGGCGCACATGGTGCTCATGACCTTTTAGGCTCACCAGAGGCGTCCCCCATGTTCCCGAGCAGCGAGTTTAGTTCACCTGTTGCTCACCCAGTAAGACACCATAGGAGGCAGTCTTCCGCCGCCATCTCAGATTTCGTCATGAGACCACCGCCATCACCGCGACTAGGAGGTAGCCAGGCACCGCCGCAGACTCGATCAAACCAACCGTCTATCAAGGACTTTGAGATCATCAAACCTATCAGCAAAGGAGCATTCGGCAGTGTCTATCTCTCCAAGAAGAAGTCTACCGGAGAGTATTTCGCAATCAAAGTATTGAAGAAGGCAGACATGGTGGCCAAGAACCAAGTCGGAAATGTCAAGGCCGAAAGAGCCATCATGATGTGGCAAGGCCAGAGCGACTTTGTTGCTAAACTGTATTGGACATTCTCGAGCAAGGATTACCTTTATTTGGTTATGGAGTACCTCAACGGAGGCGACTGCGCTTCTCTCATCAAGATTCTTGGAGGCTTACCTGAAGACTGGGTCAAAAAGTACTTGGCAGAAGTCATCCTCGGCGTGGAGCATTTGCACGAAAGAGACATCATTCATCGAGATCTCAAGCCGGATAATCTCTTGATTGATCAAAAAGGCCATCTCAAGCTGACTGACTTTGGTCTGTCACGAATGGGTTTGGTTGGCCGACAAAAGCGCGCCCTGAACAGTGAGAACTCGGAGACGACGCCTGATCTACTCAAACAAGGACCATTTGTACGCTCCGCATCGATGGCTTCGTCACGCTCCACGTCGCTAGATCTTCATGGCAATGTTCAATCACCACAGATGACCCCTGACGTAGGCAGTCTGAGCCAGCCCTCCTACTTTAGCTTGAACCAGGCTCCAACGACAGAGCCCCGTCGCTCATCTGGTGGCCGAAGAAGTGATAGTGGGGGAAGTGAATCACTCACACATATGCTTGCATCGTTTTCGCTCAACGATGTAGACGGTGGCTCAAACCATGGCTCGCAGCCTGGGAGCGGCAAGTTGCCAATTGAAGACGAAAGCTTCCAAGCATCTCCAGAGATGATTGGAAGCTTGCCTAGCACTCGCGCTAGTATTGATAGCCATGCTAGGCAGTCCCTGCCTCCACAGTCTAACATGATGCCACCGCCGATGGCACTTTTCGACCCAGAAGACACTAACAGACGCTTTGTGGGTACTCCAGATTACCTAGCTCCCGAAACCATCAGTGGTGATAAGCAAGACGAAACCAGCGATTGGTGGTCTGTGGGATGCATCCTCTTCGAGTTCCTGTTTGGCATACCGCCTTTCCATGCAAGCGAAGCAGAGCAAGTTTTTGAGAATATCCTGGCGCGTCGCATTGAATGGCCCGATGAGTCATTGCTCGAGACTGTATCTGCAGACGCCAAAGATTTGATTAACAAATTGCTTTGCATGGATCAGACCAAAAGATTGGGGGCTAACGCAGACGACAAATTTGCTTCTGGTGGCGAGGAGATTCGAAACCATCCATGGTTCGAGGGTATCAACTGGGATAGTTTGCTCGAAGACGAAGCACAATTCGTTCCTCAACCCGAGAACCCAGAAGACACGGAATACTTTGATGCTCGCGGAGCTGTTTTGCAATCATTTGCTGAAGAGATGGAAGACCATTCGTCGCCGCAGTCTGCCGGTGGCAGTTCGGATTACCCGGACAGGCCATATGATGCCTTGTCTAAGGTGAGATCACAGGTCAACTCTATGAACCGAAAGTTGATGCCCCTTCATATCCCACCTCATGTCCGAGACATGAAGTCCCGCCGTTTGAGCGAGCCAGTTGTCGCGGACGATTTTGGCAACTTCTCTTTCAAGAATCTACCAGTCCTCGAGAAAGCCAACAAAGATGTTATCCAGAAGCTTCGAGCAGAAGCTCTTGCGGCACAGAACAAGCAAGGTGGCGGCTCTGGTGCAGTTAGCAGTCTGACATCGCCTGGACCATCTCTTGAAGGCAGCCCAGTGTTGGCAAATCCCCTACATAGATCTCTGTCGAATGCCAAATCGTCAGGCAATAGACCACAGTCGCCCTCTGGGTTTTCCAATGCTTCGCCTAGCAGACCGTCTCAGCCGTCGTCACCGTTACTGGTGTCCTTTGTGGCTGGTCAGGGTACTGAGGGAAGACGGAAGGCTTCAAGCAATTCCTCGAGCTTGTCGCAACACTCTGGACCGAATTTGCAACCACCCAGCAGCGCTGTTGATATACCAAAGGTACCCCCGAGCCTTCAGAAAGCTGCAACAACCATTGCAGCGTCGCCAATCAAGAGCCGAGCTAGCATCGGAGGGCCTCCAACGCCTCAGCTTGCCCTGTCGCCGCAGAAATCAATCTCGACACCACGACAACCTGGCTCTTCTGGCCGTACGAGATCCCTAACGGTGGGCTCTGCCGAGTCCAGTCCGATCTCATCAGACATGCTTCAACAGCATCATCGCAATCGACGAAGCCAGGTCTTCGATATGTCACCGTCATCGTCTGATACCGAAGGAGACAAGCACAACGCTTTATTGCGCGTGCAGCGCCGTCGACAAAGCTCAAGACGTCTCTCGCAGATTGCTTTTGATGGACTGCCTACCTTCCGCACCTTGGATGTCCTCATCTGTGAGGATCACCCTGTTTCCAGAATGGTCATGGAGAAATTGCTTGAGAAGCTCAGATGTAGAACCATCTCGGTTGCTAACGGCTCCGAAGCTGTTCGATATGCCATGAGTGAAATCAAGTTTGATTTGATCTTCCTCGAGTATCGCCTTCCACAAATCAACGGCGCAGACGTGGCACGAATGATTCGCGAAACCAAGAATTCCAACTCGCACACACCAATTGTTGCCATTACTGCCTACCTCAAAGAGCTTCAGGGACCTCACTACTTTGATTCGTTGATCGAGAAGCCTATCAGCTCCTCGAAGCTTACAGAAGTATTGCGCAGCCTGTGCCAATGGAGACCAGAATCGCCACAAAGAAATAGCTCCGGTTCGGTTGGCCCTCCAGCCCAATTGAATCTCAGGAGGAGCATGCCTGGTTCGGTCTCCAGGACTGACGATAGCCCTACGTCAAGCATGTCCGTGTTCACCGGACGTCATGGTTCAGCGTTGGGATCCAGCAGAGAAGACTCTATGACATCTAGCATTTTCGGAGACGCAGAGTCAGTCACTACTGATGATATTCCTGTTGTGATTAGCCGGAAAGCCACTGGTGACTGGGATGAAAGTGGACTTGGTATCTCAGAAGCAGATATTCTCGGCGGCTCAGAGGGATCTCCCAAGAGCATTCCCCATCTTCTGACACAACAATCAGCGCCCAGTCAGATGGAGCACATGGCCAAGCCGGGCGAGAAGACAAGAAGCCGAAAGGGATCTGAAGGAGGCGAATCTGCGGATGATGAAGATGGCGAACCAGATGGCGGCAGAGAAAAGCACCTGCGCCGTGGAAGCAAAGGCATAGCGGGCAAATCACCGTTGCCAAGTTCCAAGCTGGGCATTGAAATGATGCGAGCTAATAGCCACGACAGTGTCACGTTTGGATCAGAGAGCACTCCAGAGACAGTCACGCAAGTGGCCACGACACCTTCGCAGGAACTTGAAGTACCTGTGCTAGATGTCCCTGTGAAAGATGTGTCAGAACTCAAGGTCCCGAGCCCGATGGAGGGGGAATCCACGCCATCGCCTCAAGACAGCGTGGAAGCCACTCCTAGGCCTACCGCGGCACAGCGAGGTGACTACCTTGCGGCAGGAGTCAAAGAGGATGAAGAAGCGACGCCACGAGCCAAGTAGTTCGGATGACTAGCTTGCAAGAGACACAACTGCATTGCTCACGTACGTCTATACCTTTCGGCTTTTATAAATTGAACAACATTGCTTCTTATATCAATACAAGAAGCGAGTGAGCCTTCTCTAGGTGCACATATTTTATATTTTTATTTTTCTTCTACGTTTCATTTTTTTCTCATTTGTTACGATTTGCTGAGCTATTGGGAAAGGCAAGATTGCAGCGCTGGCGTTTTAAGGATAGGGCACAATGGAGCAAGATGATTTGATGACGAGAGGAGAGTGGCCTCAAAGAGCAGAGAGCAAGGACAAGATTATAAAGGGGGAGAGGAGAGGTGTGTACAATAGTTGCAACAAAAGCATGGGCTGGCACTGCATTGGAACCGATTGGGGTTTTTTGGGCTGCTTTTGCTAACAGGGAGAGGAGTGGGAGACGGAGGAAGTCTCGGCGGGATTGTCTTGCAGGGAGTGTACATATAGTGCCGGGAGTTGAGCATGAGTGTGAATATATTTCTTGCATTATTTATATTATTTATGAGTATTGTTGTCTGATGGTCATGTGTGATGTGCGTCCGTGGTGAATATTGATATCTGACTGTGGTGAGATGTAATATGGAACATTGCAGGTGCAGATGCAGGTGAAAGGCTGTTGGGACATGTTGAGAGGTTACGTGACAGAATGCATGCATGGCCGCTGTGTGAGACGAGGGACGGCACAGGGTTGCATGAGGACGTTCTCGACGCAGCGGGATAATTGAGTAAGTTGGTGTTTGACACCTTGACACATGCAAGTTATGAGGGAAGACACGGCACGGTACGACATGTAGTCACAGCTCAAAGACACGGCAGTCCAAAAAATGAGGAAAACAGAAGAGTATTTTGTATTAGGGATTCGGTGACGGATTATGATATGAATCGAGCGACCGAACGAAGGAAACGCGAGCAATTACCTGAATGGGGGTGGTTGAAGCGTCGGATTATTGGTTTGAGGTCGGTGGGCGAAAATCATCAACACCGAGAGTCGAGTTGGGACTAGCGCGGGCCAGGGGAGGGGAGGAGGGGGACGACAGGGGTTACGCCAGGCAAGCCACGGCAGGCAGACAGCAGGCAAGAGGGGGGAAGTGGTTGTACTGTAGGGGTGAATTAATTATTTTTAATAATGATTAATTGTCTGGGCATCGTGAGATGGGGGAACATGCAGACACCGCCAAGTGAGATGGCGTGCAGTGGCTGAAGAAGAGTCACGCGAGCTATTTCCTGAATTGTGCGTTCTGGACTATTTGGTTTTGAGAAAGGGTGATGAAAGAATACGACGTTGAGCTGGTGCAGATATTGTAGGTTAGTGGAATGTGACGTTGGGATGTGACGGCAAGGGTTGGTGTGTTTGAGGTAGAAAATGTTCTGGGCCTGAAGAAAAAAAGGCCGTGGTGGTAAAGTTGCGGAAGCATTGGTAACAAGGTAAGACTAATTTTAATCATGGACGGGCGAGACATTGGGCTTTGAAGACGTGCCGTTTGATCCGGGTTATTTTTGTGAGAGACAGAGGAAGAGACACGGGGAGGAATTGCATGTCAGAATTGGCGCAGGACACAAACAGAAGACAGAGCATGGTTGGGCGCAATCTCGGCGAGAAAAAGGGAGGTGACGTAGATTGGGGGCGATGGGGGGATGGGTGATGGAGGGCACGGGATGGAAGGCTGGATGGTGATAGGCTTGGATGTGTGTTGGATGCCAGAGAATGATCTTACGTTGACTGACACGGACTGAGAAAATGGAGGAATTAATTGGAGTATTACATCAAGGGATATCATGACATTGTCATCATGAGAGTGAGCGTTGAAAAAGAGTTGAAAGTGAAGAGAGTCAGTGACGGGCTGGCTATTGAGTCGAGTCGAGTCGGTTCAAGGGAATAGAGACAGGTAATGTTGATATTAGCCACAATAATATAATATAGAAAAAAACAATATTAATTTGTTGACTGTTAATTGTAAACGAGGGCTAACTAACAGCTTTCAACACGTAAACCCCGACAGAAACAGCCAGAGCATGAGCATGAGACGACTCGGTGGACAGTCAGTCCCCAGTGGGCGGGCAGTGGCGCGGTGGGACCCTGAAAATATGCGGGGAACCAGCTCGTGCTCGCTCCAGACCCAAAAACGCTGACAGCCCTGGAATCGAGCACGCTGTCGTTTTGCGGCCTCTGATTGGCCGATCTGACCACGTCTGGATGAAAGCGGCCCAAGGTTATCTGCACCACCAGCAGAGCCACTGACTGGCTTCGGCAGGCGCGGGCCCGTTTTTGTCTGTTGAAAAAAAAATAAAAAAAAAATGCGACAAGCCACACCAGCTGCCCTGACGGTTGGATGCAGCTGCGCAGGGTTTTTCATCTTGCCTATTGCGGTAGTAGTTTGCAACACTCACTCTATGACTTTTATGTTTTATTTAATTTTTTTTTGGTCTCAGTAACCCGAGGCTGTCCCACTCACGATAACTTGTGTCGCTGCTCTCAACCAAACGCATTGTTAGTGCAATTGTGGATATTTCCCCTCCTCGCCCATGAGATCATTTTTTATTTTATTCCATTTTATTTTTTTAATCGTTTTAATCCAGATGGGGAACACCACCCCCCGGTCGGTTGGTCGGGGATTAGAACGAAAAAAAAAAAAGATCCTCGCCTCTACTTACTGCAGCGTCTGGCCCGACTCAACTCCCACCGTCCATGTCCCTCGTCCAGCCGAAATCGTATTTGACAGGAGCTCATCCCAGATCGCCACTTCCGTCTTTTCTTATTTTTCTCTCTCTCTCTTCATTCCTCCTCTCCTTTCCTTCTCTTCAACATCCTTCCCTTTGCCCAATTGTCAGTTCACTCTGACCTTTGGACAACTCCATCTCTCCCCGTCACTGCTAGTGCCCAGCGCTTCTACGTCACGTCTGCTTCTCCCACACGAGTAGCAGCAGCAAAGAGTAGTAGCACGAGCTTCCAGTAGTTTTCTTTTCCATTGGGGAGTTCACATCATTCCTTTTTTTTTAAAACTCAAATCGACACACAGCACATAATCGCCCATCATGTCTATGCCCACGGAAAACAACAACACTGCGGCTCACCACCGTCACTCCATCGCTCCCGGTGAAATCCCCGTTCCTCACGGCCCTGCTGGCTCCGAGGATCTCGACGATTACCCCGTCGCTGATGCTAGCCCCGAGGAGCGCGCCATCTTCAGCCATGTCACCCGTCCCGACGATTGCTACACCCCCGAAGGTGTCTACTGGGCTGACTTGCCGCTGTCCCAGCGTCTCAAGTTCGTCAACAAGGTCGACCGCGAGGCTGCCTCCAAGGAGCTCGCCACCATTGGCGGCATGATGAAGAAGGATCCCCTTTCCCCTCTCGGCTGGTACTTCCGCCACGCCGTTATCCCCGGTGCTGGTCTCGGTCTCGAGGGCTACGTCCTCTTCTCCATTGGTAACTTGGAGCCTCTCTTCAAGCAGGTCTGGCCCGAGTGCTGGGATGACTCCTTCAAGGGCACCAAGGTCTGCAGCAAGAACTGGATCGCCTCCGTCACCTACCTCGAAATCATTGGTATCATGGTCGGTCAGGTCTTTGTTGGTGTCATTGGTGATTGGGTCGGCCGTCGCTGGGGTCTCATCCAGGACGCCATCATCATGTTCATCGGTCTCCTCATGCTCACTGCCTCTTGGGGCATGTCCCTCCAGGGCTGGGTCATTTGCTACGCTTGGTCTCTCTTCTTCTACAGCTTGGGTGTCGGTGGTGAATACCCCATCACTGCTACCTCTTCTCTCGAAAACGCCGCTGCCTCTGGAAAGCTCTCCACCAAGGAGGACCGTCTTCACCGTGGTCGCCGAGTCACCATGGCTTTCCTCATGCAGGGTTGGGGTCAATTCGTCAACCAGGTCATGCTCATTGTTCTCCTCGTCATTTTCAACAAGGGTGAGGGTGGCCCTCCTTACAGCACTTCTGCTGCTCAGTGGGCTTTCCGTCTGTCCTTTGCCTTCCCTGCCATTGGTACTCTCTGGTTGGTTTACTTCAGAACCTGGAAGATGCCTCATGCCTCTCGTCAGCTCGCCGAGGCCAAGGCCCGCACCAACGTCACTGGCTACGACTTCAACGCTCTCCGAGCTTGTTTCTCCAACTTTGGCGGTCGCCTCCTGGCTACTGCTGGTACCTGGTTCTGCAACGACGTTTTCTTCTACGGCAACAAGCTTTTCCAGGGTCAGTTCATCAAGGTCATTTCCAACAACCCCAAGTCTCTCCTGACCACCTGGTCTTGGAACTTGGTCAACATCGTTGTCTCTCTGTGCGGATACTACCTCGCCTCTCTCCTCATCGACAACAAGATGTACGGCCGCAAGATGATGCAGCAGGTTGGATTCTTGATGTGCTTCCTCATGTTTGTCATCCCTGCCTTCAACTACGAATACTACGTTAGCCCCGCCGGCATCCACGCTTTCCAGGCCATGTACTTCATCTCCTCGTTCTTCAACCAGTTCGGTCCCAACTCTGTCACCTTCCTCATCGCCGGTGAGGTTTTCCCTACCCCCATCCGTGCCACTGCCCACGGTTTCTCTGCCTGCTTGGGCAAGGCTGGTGCTCTCCTCGCCTCCGTCCTCTACAACTACATCGATACCCAGACCAAGTTCTACGTTGTTCCTTGGTTCGGTCTTGCTGGTATGCTCTTGACCTGGATCTTCCTTCCCGACACCACCGGTCTTGATCTCAAGGAACAGGAGCGTCGCTGGAGATATATCCGTGAGGGCAAGTCTGAGGAGTACCATGGTATTGCTGTCCACCCCAAGCATCTCAGTCTGTGGGAGCGCCTCCGCGGTCAGGGCAAGCACTACGACCCTGCCAAGGACTGGAAGGCCAAGATTGCCGACATGCGCGCCGAATGGGAATCTGTTCAGGCCGCTCGTGGTCCCAAGGAGACGGAAGGTGACAACCATGGCATGGCTGATGATGGCGAGTTCTCTCCCGAGATTCACGCTTACTTCAAACGCTCCAGCCCCCCTCCCGTCCGAGACAATGGCATCTTGAACGAGAAGATTGTCGACAGTGACTCAAAATAAGGCTTATAAGATGTTGCCACTTCACACATTTTACATAAATTCTTTTTTTACAAGCGATACCTCTTTTTTTTTGGAATAATGGAAAGGTTGTACATATTACCAGCGGAGTTGCATGGGTTGGTTTATAGCGATTTGGAGGTGCACAGGATGCACAGAAAAGGATTAGAAAGACTCGAGAAGAGCTCATACTGCATATGCATACATGAATACATTTACATGATACTTTGACTTGCAACGTACCTGTGACATGCCTAAACTAGCACACACTATACATCCAATACTTTGTCATTGCACTTGTCCTGACATGGTTCAACCAGCATATGCATCTTATGTGGTACACTTTTGACATTTCAATTCACTAGTGGTACGACACAGCCATTTGTGTGAGCTTTGAACAGCTTGTATTATATGAAATATACTAATATGTGGCTATGTACCATCTCATCCATCATACAAAGATCTACACCACTCCATTTCCCAATCAACTCCAAACAATGCAAAATGGCCAACATAAAAAACATAACACATCATCATAAAATCCAAGGGAAAAACAAATCATACCAACACAGCCAAGACACACTCATCGAGATGTTCATAAAACTCATGAGCCGTAGCAAACGATCCCTGACATATCGAGCACGTCGCTCTGCCTCCCGAGGGCGTAACGATCGATATTGGCGGCATATCGGCCAGTGAGACCGTCATTGATGACGTGACCTGATCGATGTGGTGGACGGACGACATGTGGCGCTTGAAGATGTCTGCGCGGGTGAAGATGTGGTCGCCGGCCGGGGAAGGATGGCAGAAGGGACAGACAATGGTCCCGCGGTAGTGGGTGAGGGAGTGGCGGTTACGGTCGTATTTGCGAGCGAAGCCCTTGATGTGGTATGAGCAGGAGGGGACGGGGCATTTCTCTGGTCGTTGGGCTTGGTGGGTGAGCATGTGGGAGGCAAGGTCGCGGAGGACGCGGCCGCAGTCTGGGTGCGGGCAGAGGGTGCCTTGGGTGGGAGATGGGGATCGGTGTGAAAAGTCGACGGGGATGGGCGGCGGTGGTGATGTGAGGGTGATGGGGTTGGTCTTGGTGTCGGCGGGTGGTGGCAGGTGCACTTCGTCCATCCATTCCTTGAGGACATTCATGGGGGGCCAATCGTTGGTGGCGTGCTCGCCGCGCATGGGACCGCCTTTGTGAGGGTTGAAGTGTGTGCGGCGCAGGTGGGCGGCGGCGTTGTAGTAGGCGCCGTATTGCTTGCGCATGAGGCAGGATTTGCAGTTGGAGAGTGGCACGACGGGCGTAATGGCGCCGGGAAACAAGGATCGAGGTGATTCCTTGCAGATCCAACGCTTGACGAGGGGAGAGTGTCGGGCGTGAATGTGGCGACGGAGTTCGTGCTCGCCACGAAAGCCGTCAGGGTAGTCGGTGCATTGGGTGCATTGTACGCGGCGGACTGGAGGACGCTGGTAGGCTGGTTTGGGAGGGGGTGAGGGAGGTACGAAATGCTGACGCTTGGTAGACATGTAGTCTTCGACGGCAAGTTCGGTGAAGGATTTGCGCTTGCGCGAGACGCCGTGCGATGTTTTGGGGGGGCTGGGTGCCGTGGACGAGGATGGTCGTGAGTTGAGGAGTTGGCGTTGAACGGCGAGCGTTTCTTCCGACGGCTTGATGAAGCCGTGGAAGCCGTGGCCGTCTGTGTCGAGACCTTCGCCAAGCGTCATGAGGAAATCGGCCGCAGAGCGGATGCCGCGAGCTGCCCAGGTGGTGCGTTGCACGAGGGCAATGGTCACTTCGAGCGCGATGCCGCCGTCGTCGGCGGATTTGCCAGTGACGGAGTCAAGGAGGGCGGGAGCGCAAGAGATGAAGAGCTGTACTAGCCCCTTGTAGATCGATGTGATGGTGCCTGGATAGCGGTGGCCATCTGGTAGGGCATCGGTGGGGTTGTTAACGTGGGTGCCGAGGAGGATTGTTCGCACCGCGCTGAAGATACAGAGCGAGTGGAACATGGCGAGCCAGTCTGCCGTACGGGTGGGTGGGCGAGAGCACATTTCTTCGAAGTCCTGGAGGAAGCTGATGAGGCAGGGCTTGAGCGCGTGAAGTTGTTTCTCGATGTCGGCGCTCTCGGGCAGATGGGCAGAACGTGAGAAGCTGGATTCAAGCTTGATGACGGGGTTAGGTCCACTAATACTGATGAAGGCGGCTTCCCGGAGGAGAGTTTTCGCTTGATGCAGGACAGGGAAGGTGGTTTCCTCCGAGGCGCGACTGCTGGATAGGCGACCAGTGCAGCTTATAAGTGCCATTAGGCTGTAAGACGTTTCGTTACAAGCAGAACTGCGAGCGAGGACATAGAGAATTGTCGGTGGTGGTGCAAGGGCATCCCATTGCGATGACTCGTTGCCGTAGGACATGGTTGCGCCAGCGCGCTCATCGAGATTGAGCAACCACCAGGCGGTGTCTTTGAAGTCGGTGTTGGTGTGGACGTAGCTGGTGATGCGCGCGTGGAAGTATTGCGCGGAGCGCAGGTAGTCAATCACATCGGAACGGTTTGGGCGTGGACTCATGATCGAGTCTATATGCGCTGGTGGGCGAATAGCTGCGGCGCTTTGTTAGACGGTAGTCTACGATGAGAACATGGGAGTGTCGTACCTGGAATGATGCGTTCTGCGAGAGACGCCAAAGGTCCTCGCTGGCATCCAATATAACTCCAATCCATGGTGTTTCCGAAAGATGGCCATGTAGCACACAATGTACAGGTAGAGTTTTCATCGCACTGTTTGGCAACTAGTCAGCAACGGCGCGACGGTTCATGTATATAGGGCAGGGGCGCATGGGGCCATTGACTCACCTCTTTGTTAGAGACGCGGCATCGTAGGCATCGTTTATTCTTGTCGAAGAGTCGCAACTGACCAATCGATTCTAAGCGAGGCTGACCAACTCTGCCAATCTCCAATGGCGGGAGAACCGGTTCTCCATCGTCAGCACTGCGACGGTGGTCTGGGCCAATGGGTGCGTAATGCGGCGACTCTAGGCTCTGGCCCTGGGGGAGCTGCTGGTACTGGCCTGCGGAAACCGACGATGACAACGACTTGAAAGGCGGGAGGGCCGGATGAACAGCATGGCGCGTGTAGTCAGAGCCAGCCAATGAGGCTTGGCGACGGTCTTCGGTAGGGCTGTGAGGATTATGGTTTGAATTATGCGACCGGGGTGCCAGGGGCGGACTAAAACTGGGGCCAAATGGATTGGATATGCGAAGAGTTTGTGCTGATGGTTCTGCTGACGTTGAAGCTGATGTATGCGGCGGCGGTGACCTGTGCGCTGCCAGGCAGTGCTGATTCAATTCAGCCTGCGAGGCGAATCCATAGATAAAATGCGAGCACCGATCGTCGTCGCATCGAAATGAGCCGCCATAGGGCAGCGATGATTCCAGAAGCAAACGATTCTTTCCGTCATTGGGTGGGTTGTTGTGTGACGATGATGACAGGTTTCCGGGGATCCATGAAGTATAACCGGGAGGTGCATGAGCGACAGCATTTGTCAGATGTCTGTCAGGATCCATGCCTAATGCGTTGCAAGCACATGTGAGCATCATTCTTCATTTCATAAAAGAAGCAAAATGGAAGGTTTAAAGGGGAAAAAAGGGCATTAAAGTGACGTACCTCTTGCAAGGCATGCTTTCTCCAGATTCTGACAGCGTTCTTGCAATGCGTGAGCCTCCTCTGTTTCCGAGAGAACCGGGATGCGCGGGAAATTATTGAAGCCTGTGATGGACAAAGGTTAGACTGCATACTGCACATGAACAAGAGCTGAATGTAAAGTTGGGCATATATGATGTTGATGGAGATGAAACGGCTAGACAAGAGGGCCAGCTGGATTGCGCACAGATGCGAGCCACAACGAGGATGGCGGCAGTTTAGGCAGTGGCGATGGACATACCATGGTCTTCGAGCAGCTTTTCGAGAATGCGACGTTTATGGCGCAACATGGCCAGTTCAAACGTTAGATTCCCAATCGGCAGCTGTGAGGATTGATGAGCATGAGAGTTTGGTTGAGGACCAGGACTCGTTGTGGGTGGCGTTATTGATGGTCCCTCTGATTGTTGATGATGGTGGCGTGCGAGCGAATCGTACACATGGTGCATATTTACCGCAGCCATGGTGGCTCACGGGTTTTTGGTGGAAACCGAATCGGTGATTAGAGAGAGAGGCTTTTTGGCAGCTGAGTTGGTTGTTGTGGTGAGCGGTATCCCGAAGAGGGTGTGTGTGTATGTGTGTGTGTCTGCTGGTGGCGGCAGCTGCGGTTCACTGGAGTCGGGATTAGGTGATTATGGGTGGAATATATCAGGCGGACGTATCATGGTGAGCGTCAATGCAAGCGAAGGATATGGCTGGATATTTGGATGGAAAAGACAGCGACTAATGGTGGAAGTGGTGAGTGCGCAGAGAGTGAGATTTGGTTGCTTCAGGTTGATGTAGACTGTACGTGATGCGATGCGATGCGATGCGATGTGATGCAGATTGGCGTGAATGCTGTGCTCTGGCTAGTATGCAGCTGTTGCCGCGATGCGACTGTAATTCGCAAACAGAACAAAAGACTGGAAGCAAAGAGAGGAAGACAAAAAAAAAAGGTGAAGCCTTTGGGGATAATTGCGCGAGCAAAGACGGGCGGCAGGGCAGGTAGGGCAATCACAAGTCAGGTCCGGTTGCCGTCAGGTTCCAACTGTCCACCAACTGGCCAATGCCAGCCGGAGTTCAGTTCGTCTGGCAGCAAGAAAATGAGAACTGAACAGGGCAGGCACAGCGCAAGACCAGGCAAGTGCAGGGCGCGCGCAGCAGGGGAGCGAACCCCCACCAACCCGAACAAGCAGTGGAAGTCGACGAGGGAGTGGAGTAGCCACAATGAAAATATGGGGCATCTATACTTATCCTTACTGTTTCCGCGGCATAGATGCACTGTATTAACCCACCATAATGTAACGGTGCTGTACAGTGCTGATTCGTTATTCGTGACTCAGCCTTCAAGTCCCCTCACCAGAAAATCAACATCTCCCCCAGGTCGCCCCACGTCAGACGCCTCAGCTGAGAGAAGGATTATCCTCAACTACCACCGTACCGCACTAACTAGCGTCGAGCCAATTCAACTCAAGGCTAGCTGGGCGCTGGGCGCTGGGCACTGCAGAGTTTCAGAAAAATACTCAGAAACTTACCAAGTTCTTCGCGACCCAATACTTTGGGTCCCCGTCATCCATAATCCCCACCCATCTCTGCCGCCCTCTCTTTCTCACCAACGGAACTACACCATTCCGTCTAGGAACCCTCTCTTTCTGCTACTAATTATTACTTGCTTGGACAAGTCTCCGGCCCGGTTTCACCACTTTTTGCCGGACACTCTGGTCCCAGCGGCATCAACACCATTCGTCTACTCCTGCTCGTCTACACTAGCACTAGCCTCCTACTAGTCACCATCAATTGATCCATCCATGCAACTGCCATGCCCACTGGCGCTCAGTAATACCATGTACACATACCATGTAAACACATACGCTACCGCATCAGGTTTTACTCACCCTTCGGCCCTGCATGAAGCGCCTCTTTCCAGGATCCAGGATCCCCCTCCTTCTCAGCTTACAGCCTCACCAGCGCCTCGCTACCACAACATCAAAGGTTGTCGAGTCTCGCCCTCCTAAAAAGACTCAGCTATTTTCCTAAACCGTATAATATTGCCCCAATCAAAAATCTCACCCAAGTTTTTCTTTCCCTCAAGGCTTATAATTTGCCCATAATATTATTGCTTCGTAAAAAAACCCTAATCCCATTCCATCCTCAACGGCACATGCCGCCCTGCCTAAAACCGACTCGACCCAAAAACCAAGTGTTTCGTCTTGCATGTTTTGCTTTAACCGATGCCAGCACCGTAACATACCATTTTCTCGTTCAAGTTACCACCTTGTCCCGCCAATCGCTTAAACCAACTTTGCACTACTGCACAAGCCTGTTACTCATCGCCATCTCTCGACGTCAATACTCATCCTCTATCGATCTTTTTATTCCTAGAAAGGAAAACGCCGACCCGGCACAACAGCATCCATCATTTTCAGCTTTATCTTGTCTTGCCGTCATTTCATCCTCAACTTAAACCCTGTGTTTTATGTAGTATTGCAGCTCCCCACAGCTTTGCAATTCATGCATAATGCAACCATCACTTTTGGCAACTCAAGACACTTACTCATCGCCTGCAAGAGTTAACCGTAGACTTAACTCAACTCCTTAATTCAATTTTATCCAGCCAAATCAACTCAAAATCAGCCAAATTCTCCTCCTCCTCACTAATGCTCCCCGAAAATCCGCTCGTTCATTCCCTCGGCCGTATTCAACCCCCCACATCCATTTCCACTCTCTCCATTCACCTCTCCAGTATTAGCCCCGTTTCATCATCTTGTCGCCCATTTTCTCAGGTAGCCTTGTTCTGGCACATCGGCGCATCTCTCCCCTTTCTCGCCTTAGCTGACTTCCGATACTACCCATGATCAGCGCTCCCTAACCCGAGCGTCACAATTAACCACATCTCACTCAATTAAAACTACCATTATAACATGATATCACTATGCCCTTGAATGTCTTACTGGCCATTGATATTCACGCCTCTTCAACGAAAACGCTCCCAAGTTGAGTCTCGTCGCAACTCATCAACACAGATCGGCCATTTCCAGCCTCAGTACATTCCCATGCGCCGCATACGACATCCAATCTCCCCCAACCAATCACATACTGACCAATTCGGCAGCCAGTCGCCCTTTGTGAAACTCGGCGTCGTCATTTGCCCTCGACCGGCAGGCTTTCGCGTTACCTCAAACGTCAACCTGAGCCTCGTCTCGCGTACATGTACGCAAGGCCAGGCTTACCTACATGTTAGCCTCCTTGCACACACTGAACGAAGTCCTTGCTCCATGAATTTGTTAAAAAAAGTTTTTGCTTTCATTACTACGCTTGGTATGTGTCGAAAAAATAATTAAAAAGTAGACTGATGCTCTAGCACATGTTGAATGCTGTTTGTTTATCCTCCAGTGCATGTACCAGAGGCTGAGCCTTCTCCCGTTGCCCTACTAGTCGTACCTGTTTGCGCCGCATAAGAGGCTAGCTGTTGGATTCCCCCAACACAGCCTCTTTTCCGCGTAAGCTCCTCACCCAAAACTCCATTGCCCTATATTCGCTCTCCATATCACCCAAGTATTAATAGCATAAATGCTATTTACAACTAGCGCTGGGTAGGAAAGGCAGAATGGATTGCTTTTTGGGGGCTGCGCGACATGTTTCTCCGTCGCTAGCGAGGCTTTTTTTGGAAGGTATTCGCCTCTGTGCGTAACCGCATGGCCGTTTGGAGGCCACGAGCCACTTCTATCACACGCGGATTAGTGGCCAGATTATTCACTGTGCCACGTCTTTTCGCGCAGAGGCAGCTCCTTGCCAGCGGCCTCACGGCTACCGTCCTCTTCGCCTCGGTGCGCCCAGTATTCGCTTAATCGCAGCTCAGCGTATGAGGCGTAGTCGAAGTCAATTTTGGAGATTGTAGACTGAATGACGGCCCACACTCCCCAGTAGAATCCTGGGACGCCACGGAAGACTTCCACCTCGTCCATCAGCTTCTTGGTCTCCTCCTCTACGTCGAGGTTGCCACCCGCAAGCTTAGCGTATGTCTCGACGTATTCGCGAATGAAGGTGAGTCGTTGGCTGCGTCGAGGAATAGCGGCATAATCACAGTCGTAACCAGCCCACTCCGCGAAGTGGTTCGCAATATCAAAGGCGGCTGGTGACGGCGTAGCGTATTCGTAGTCGATGAAGCTCACGGAGGACAGTTCGCCGTTGGCGTCGCGGTGCATGATGACGTTGGCGCTGAGTAAATCGCAGTGAGCGAAAATGAGCTATAGAGGTTACGATGATTAGCTTACACATGTGTAACAGTTGCGACCAGCGCATTAACATACCCCATTCTCTCCGAGGCCTGGTCGCTGGGATAGGCGAGCAGCCAGCTCTTCAAACTCCTTTTGTAATCGAGATTGGCGGTCACGGTGCTCTTGAGTCTCTGTAGGGAGGGCAAGAATCCACTTCTGCATCGTTGACCACAGGTTGGGAATAGGCTTGCCTTGGGCGGCATTAATAATCTTGGCCTTTGTAGAACTGGTGAGGCTGTCGCTGGAGCTATTCTTGTTTAACGAAGAGTCGGGAAGACAGGGCACCTTGGCGTGCCACTCTGCCAGCCGACGGGCAATAGCCTTGCTGATGGTCGAGTCTGAAAGGTCCTTGGGCTGGCAGACGCCGCCGGGGATGTAGCGGTAGAGCATGCCATTGGCGAAGCGAGCGAGGAGCGCAGGAGCCAGGTTGTGCTTCATGAGCAGCTCATGGTTGGCAGCTTCGCGCTCGCGGTCAATGATGACGTCGGTGCCGTTGCCGTAGGCGCGGAGGAGGATGGCGTCGCGATCGATGTCAGCCTTGGAGAGCCCCGGCAGACGGTTGATGGCCTTGAGCAAGGTGTTTGTGATGCCGTCGGTGAAGCGGACGAACTCGACGTTGGAGTCTTCGCTGGCCCATTGGGGGACGAGGGTGTGGATGAGCTTGAGGGCCGACTGTTGCGAGTTGGCGCTGTCGTAGCTCAAGGGAATGAAGCGGACAAGGCCGTGGTCGCTTGAGGGAGCCGCGGGAGACATTTTGGGAGGCTGATAGGGGCGAAGCGTAATTTTGGTAGATTTCTTTTAGAGATGGAAAAGGGAAAAGGCAGATTTAGCAGATGGTCATTCCGGGAGGGTCGATGCTTGGCGGTGGAGAGCTGTGTTGGAGGGGTACTGTGCAGACGACAGTTGTTGGTAAAAAAAGCGTAGCGACGATGAGGGACAACGTCACAATTGCAGAGTAAGCACAGCCGAAGAAAAGGGTTGCTGCAAAAACGAGGTTAAAAAGGTGAAGCACACGACCTGTTGCCGTTCCAAGCTTGGGGGGGATGGAATTTGGAGGTTTAAAAAGAGCCAGTCAAAGGGGCAGACAGGGACCATGTGAAAGTGGGCGGGCGGATGGTTGGCCAGAAAAAAAATAAAATAAAAAAGACGGTGGGCTTCAGAGGCAGAGGATAGTGAGGGGACGGGAGATGTGTGGTTACCAATGGGGGATAGCCTGCCTAATTACAGGCTAGATAAATTTGATTTGATAATTTTTGTTCTGCAATGGGAGTTGCCATTACTGCAATTTATGTGTTATTATTTTATCAATGGATTTGGAGAGGATGATAAATAGTATCCGTAAAGAGGACAATGACGTCTTTCGTGCCCAAGATTGGTGTTGTTGTTTTTAATTTTATTATTTCTGCATTTAATTTTATTCCTTAATTACAGCGCAGCCAGCCCGTTCAGTTTTTGTTGAGGCTCACCAATTCGTTACCGAGCACTGCACAGTGGACGCGACAGTGGACAGCGGGCACCTTTAGTGGCTTCAGTGATCCCTTCCAGGGGCCCCTCACGCCTAAACCCCCTCATTTCCAGCACCTCGCCACTGACGCCTACTTGCGAGACAGCACACATGACAGCCACCTCCAGGCCGAGAACCCCTAATTCGCGTGACCTGCTTTGACCCAAAATGCCCTGTTTTCATGATTTGCACGCACCGATTAGGTTAGATCCACAGCGCCTCACCTCGGCAGCACACTGTCGCGTCACATTTCCTCTAGAGCCGACCACTCTCGTTGGGCATCAGTCGATAATTCTTTCAGCTCATGGGTAAAAGCTCGAATATCTGGCAACTACCGTGTTCTATTGATACGCTTGTTAGCGTAATGACGCAACCCACAACTCACATAAGCACAGGCGTCAAAACGCACTCACATCTGCCCACTTATCAGACTTCAAGGGTCCAAGGTACAAGAAACTTTATGACGCATCTGTTTTAAATGCTCCAGAAATCTCGGGCTGCCCGTCATGATCGAGATGAACTACAGATGCAACATGTAAGCTTAGACACCGCCCTTACCGAGTGATCCTGATAATGACACCCACGATTGACTTTGCAAACACACGTGGAAATAGGGCTAGAATAGCTCATCAACTGCCAAACTGTGCCGTAAACCAAAGTAGCCAAAACGTCTCAATTTATGTACTAATTTCTATGTACAATATGTAACCTACTGTTTACACCCCTACGGCAGAGACAAAAAGTACGCCTCCCACTTCTCATACCGCGGAGTTCCCAGCCCAGAAACAGGATCATACCCAGGCACAGCCGAGAATCCAATTCCAGTACCACAGTTGCCAGCAGTCGGGTTCTCAGGATCCGTCATGTTACCAACGGTGACGTCGTTGAAGATGTCAGCAGGCGCCTTGTACAACGCCGGGTTGATAAACCCAACAGGGGTCTTGCCAGCCTTGAGGCGCGCCTCGTTGATGCGGTTGACAATGCTCGCCGTAAGCGGCGCAGACATGGAAGTACCGCCAACATATTTCTGCTGACCCATAGCCTGCACGGGGAAGTCCTGGCCAAGGGCCGAGATGTCGGGGAACGCACGGCCGATGCGGTTGTACTTGCCGCCGTTGTCGGGGATGTTGTTGTCGGTGGTGTTGTATGAAGGATAGCCAGGGTCGTATTTGGCAAAGTAGCTAGACGGCTGGATCAGAAACAGCTCTCAATGGAGAAGACGTGTTGAGGAAAGGCAAACTTACTTGGCGAGATGGGGTGCTTGCCAGTCCGGGGCCTCGTAGATGTTACTGAAGCCACCCCCGGATCCGAATTGGTACGTGGTTCGCTCGGGATCGGTAATGTTGCCTCCCTGAGGCAGGGCCGTGGAACCAACAGACGTGACATAGGGACAACCGGAGAAGTAGTCGATGCCGAAGATATCGGCGTCCTTACCGGCGCATGTCTTACCCACAAGAACACCGTTGTCACCCGATGCTTCAAAGACAGAGATGCCCCGAAGACCCAGCTTCATGACTTCGTTGCACTCGCGCTAGGTAATCACACTCGTTAGCTAACAAAGTCTCAAGTATGGTCTTAGTACAATGACACGTACCCTGGCAATTTTGGCTGGAATTCCGCTCTCAATGGTTCCATACGACGACGACATGATGTTGGTAGCGATCTTGGTGCCGCATTCGTCCTTGGATCCAGGGTTACCGACAGTTTTGCAGTAGTCGGCGTCAACAGCCTCCTCCCAGATTCCGTAGAAACTGGGGAAGGTGAAACCCATGGACCAGAAAGTGATCTGCTGAGGCCAAATTATGCCGTAGGACACTTGGACATCTAGTTCAGCTTCGATACCGTCGAAAAACTCGCTGGAAGATGCTGGAGGCCCGTTGCTGAGAATGTTGTAGAAAGGGTGTGTGCCCTGTGGAATCTCGGGAGCTTGCCAGGTAAACCATTTGTTGAGACTGCCCTGGCTGAAGGTTTGGCCCAGATCACCGAAGATGCCCAGAGAGTTGTTGGGCTGGGCGGTTGTCAGGGTAGGGATGTTGTAGAGTTGCTTGAGGCATGCGACGGTAGATGTCTTCCAGCAGGGGTCTTGGTTTGTCAGTTACAGAATGGCACTGGTATTAGGGGCTACAGCCAAAACGAGGGCTTCAATAGTTTACTCACCACCTGGGCTGTGTGTTCTGGTGTTTCGTTGAATGGCAGATTTCTTGGTCTGGGGAGTTGGACCATCAATATGACCAAAGGCAACTCCGGGCATGATGAAGTCAACATGGGGGGAGATCGTCTCAGGTAAGCTGTAAGATTCGGTTCCAAGGAACTTGCTCTCGGAGTGAACGTTGTCGTAGATAAAGTACTGGGCCTTTGTAGCCTTCTGGACCTTGCCAACGGTCGTGTTGAGCTGCATCCATGTTCCAGAGTGCGAGACCTTGATGTTCTTGTCGTCATCCACGATGCCAGAGTTGATGAGCCACTCTTTCACATCGCGAACGTTATCCTCATCAGGGGCAAAGAAGTCGCGGACTTGCTCGACGGACCAATGCTTGCCGTAGTTGGGCGAGTCGGGCATAGACCTACAATTCAATTTGGGTTAGATGTATTCAATCAGCAGCCGCTAGGAGCTTAGCTTACACGTCAAGGAGCTTCTTCTCAGCAATATCTAAGTTCTTTTGTTTAAGAGCGACTCGGAAAGGAATATGAGCATTGGCATCAGCAGCATGCCTGGCAATCATGTCCTTGGCACCAACATCCTGGAGGCGCGTCTCGTGGACAACATGCCTCTCAGAAGGAAGGGCGAGACACACGGCAGCAAAGCCAGAGAGGAGATAGAGCTCTCTCATCTTCATTCCCAATTGACGGTCGAAAAAATTGGTGATGCGAGGCTTCACAAGGGTTAAGCGAGAAGTGATCCCTTTATATTCATATCGGCACTACAAAAACTATATAGTCCGAAGTAGTATCAATTTGTAATTCACCCTTGTCCGAAGACCACAATAACGGTTCCATATTCAAAGGTAAACCACGAAGAAAACCAATGAACATTGAAAAGGAATACGCGCAGAGTGACGAAGTTTGGACGACATGGTCGGCAGATGCGGTAGTTGGTCGGTAACAAACCTCACTGCCGTGAACGGACCTTGGCAGCTCCGGACTGTCGCTACACCATGGCAAAAACGCGCATGTGCCGAGATACCCGTAAATGACACTTTATTAATGATAGTAGCAATACTAAAGAGGGCGATGGCATTTCACCGGGAAGCTATGCGATGAGCCGTTGACGGACGGGAACCGGGACGCCGTTGGTATGCACCGAGCCGGTGGAAAAACTCCGACGCAATGGATGCATGGGGGATATTCGGGGTTATTACAGAATCAATGGAAGATTACAAGTAAATGGATGTCATAAGTGATGAGTGTTTTCGATATCGTTGTCGTTCCTCTTGGGCAAACTTTGCGGCGTGGCTGCAGGCGCATCGGCAGGTTGAGAAGAACACCAGACCGTGCGATCTTGAGAATTCGGGTTTTTAGTGCGACATGAATTTTTTGTTTAGTTGAACTAAGCTCCTTGCCCTTTCAAAGAATTGCAGCGTGAGTCTGTTTAGCTGTGGCTGTTCTCAGCGACCTGTACACCTCCAGATCTGTGGCGGCATTGGTGTTGTTACATCACGACACCTGATCTCAAAAAGCCTGATGCAATGAACTGAAGCAATGAAGAGTACTTGCTTAGCCAAAGAACCAGAAGGGAGTTGGTTTGGAGGTATTCGAGTGCTTTTAGCAAGCAGCCATTTCCACCACAAGCCCTAATTCCACGGCACAGGCAACTCCAAGCCATTAGCCACTCCATTGACATGTTTGACATGCACGTATCTACGCCCTACAAGATACTCATGCCGGTATGACTGTTAGCATTGAGCAATAGCTAACGACGCCCGCTGTTCAAACAGACCCAGCGAAGTTGTCAATGTCAGCGGCAGGTGTGACCCAAGCTACGCACAACAGTCAGCTCAAAGACTTGGCTACTGTACCAGGCCCTTTCACGCATTATTTTCGGAGGCCTCTCCTTGATCAAGTCAAAGAGAATTTAATATTTGAGATGAATCATCTGAATGGGTTGACGGTGATAAAGCGGGCGCAATGGATGGAGCACAAAGCATGGGTCGCGGCGCGTGGTGCAGCGCTGGGGACGTTCGGGGAAGTTCCTTGAATGGTGCGTGATGATACCCTGTATGAAGCTGTCATATTTGATTTCACGACCGAGTGTTGTATTGCATGCTGCACACTGTATACGTCGTGCGTGTAAGTGGTGTGCAAGTCTGGCATTGAGTCACACGACGGTTCGCGACAACGGTATCAGGAGCCTGCAAGGCCAATTGAAGATGCTAATTGGACTAAATTATCCATCGTGCAGTTTGATACAGTATATTGCTGCAGAATATTGACTTTAATACCCTTGTCAATCTCTGCCACAGGATGCATGAGCATCGGGTGTGTGCATATCAGGCCCAAACCCTCCGGCGGAACCATCACCAACGTCACAACAGGACAAAAGGTCATTTCATGCTTCGGCGTCCCCAAGAGGCAACTGCACAAATTAATTAAGCCAAGAAACGATACATGTCGTTCCACTCCCATCACCCTGGCGAGTCCGCGATCACCGCAGCACCATCCGACCGCAGGCAGCCATCGCAAACATGCCAATCACGATCTCCCAGGACCCAGGGACACACTAAAAGGGTCCCACATCCAGCATGGCACTCATGTATCATATTGGGTCAAGCACACCGTTGTCACAGACAGCCTAGGGCCTCTGTAAAACATGTATTTACGCTCACTGGAGGCGGCCTCTGGGAGAGCCTCGCAAAAAGCCTTGCGCCCGGGTGGGTTCCACTCTCGGTAAGACTGCCGGTATGACAAGGGTTCGTTGGCAGTTGATTGGTCGTCGTTGCGTCAGGGTCTCAAACTTTCGTTTGTTTCCTCGCGCATCTCTAGACGATTTGGTGCAACATCTCCGCAAAGACTCAAAGTTTAGGCCGTGGGGGGTTTCCCTTGGGGGAAGCACCTCGTAAATTAAAATGAGCATCTAGAACGACTGGACGATGGACTTTTGGGCTTTGCGGGTCTGTGCTGGCTGCCATGTGGTGGTGGTGGGCTTTGGGGCGGGAACTATTGATTCTGCATGTATTCGACACCGGATCCGTGGGCTCTGGAAGTGACGAGGCATTGTGCAGAACGTAGTTTGAAATGTTACTTGACTAATTGAAGCTTGACGATAGAGTTGAAATTTTCTTTTCATTCTATTTGCCATTGGTTACTGTCGGAACAGTCGGTTCATGGCATGACTTTTTGCTCCCCACAGAATCGAGTGCCGGACGGGGCCCGCGGGAAGACAGCGCGTACTGGCCCATGCGTGACATGTTCAGTGTATCTTGTAGGTGTAGGTGTAGATGCATGTGCATGTATTTCGTGTGGTGTAAGTCGTGGACGGCTCATCTTGATTGAGGATCTGGTTCAATGGGCCAACCTGCAGACTCGGCAAGTCTTCCACCGCACAGGACTGCAGATACCCATGGAGGGTTGTAAGTCGCCGAGTGACTCAATTGCGGTCTGTATCCAAGACATGCTCTGATTCGGCTTCAACTCGGAAATCAGCTGTTGAGGCAATGCACCGGCAGACTTCGAAACGGTAAAGATTCGCAAGAGCGGCAATGGACCTTGGACGGGTGAAGAACCGTATTGCACCGAAATGATTCCGCAACTGCAAAAACATTCAGATAGTTAGGTAACTAGTTCGCTGAGCGGAAGACAAGAGTCAAACAAACTCAATTCAGTGACATGATTCAGCAAACCAACAGGGGAGTGTGCCAAGCCTCTCGGGACGGCGGCGCTTCCAACGGATCCGACACCTCCCCAAAACTCTGTTTTCCCTTCCCTTCTCTTGGTGGAGATGAGTAAAACTTCCAGAAGAGTAACCAGTCCCGTGCGAATGGTTCGCAATGAGGAAAAAAAAAGGGGGGGGAAGACCCCGTGGGTGTGTGGTTTGATCTACGAGATACGTCATGAAGGAGTCGAGGAGTCGACTTAAACGGCCGTCCACTGTTTTTTTGGGCATTGATTTGATTGGAGCCGATTGAGGATTCAATTTTCAACCTTGGGGTGAAATTGAGTTGTGGGAAAGGAGGCAGTGAATTGGGGGTTCTAGATCTTGCTTGGAACTCTTTTTTTTACTGGTTTAGGCAAAAAGCTTGCAGAAAGTCAAGGGGGCCCGGAACGTACTGCGATCTTTTTGGGAGAGACCATCGTGACGGATAGGGCTTTAGTGTGTGGCTTTGCATGGGAGTGGATGTCTAGTGGGTAGGTGTCTGGTGAATGTACTCCAGTGTAAGGAGCCAATTATTTAGTTAATTAGTTTTTTGTCTTTCTTGCTCACGTTATTGAGGACTAGTTTTACAGCCAAGTCGGTTATTCGGATCAGGTGTCAATTAGCGCCCTACCTAAATAGGAAGCTATGCCTTTACGAGGATGCACAATACGTGTATTGTTGTTGCAGTGAGAAGACAGGAGGGGTGTCGAGAATAATTAGGGGGTGAGACAGAAATTTCACGACCTTGTTTGGTAGTGTCTGTCTTTGCTAGGATAATTGACATTGACAGAGGAATGATGTAATTGCTCTTTTATCCGAGAGTCTTGTAAAGAAAGGAAGGGCTTGTACTTTCCAGAAACCTTTGGGCAGTTGTCTGGCATGTCAGGGTTCTGATGAATTGGTTTGCTGTGAGTCGGCACTGGAGCGGGAGAAGTTTAGCGGCTGCAGCTGGCGTCAGTAGGCGAAACGATCGCTGTAAGACGAGACGCGGACGCGTAATGGTTAAGCCCCAAGCCTCTGTGGCGCCGGAGCTTACAAGTACGGCCGCAAGAAAAGTGAGACACCACGAAGGCGCAAGTAAGACACGGCCAGCCCTAACAGGGTTGTAATACATTAATTGACATTTGATTGTCCAACTCTTGATTATTATGTCCAAATTTGAATGGTGAATTTCATTGTAATTTTAATCGTGTTGAAATCCTACACATGTACTCTGTTACTCTACTCCGTACTTGTACTCTGTGCAGCGTCTATGGCCCACTTGGTTAAACCTTGCCAGCCTCGTGGAGCGAGTCAAGAAACACCACTGCACGGCTACAGCGGCAGCAACTATCTGCGGCATTCAAAGGAAGCAAACTAGCAATTGAACAATATGGTACTGTACAGCACAGGTACCGGTTTGATGTGCATGTACTATACTTTGGAATACGACATACTGTAACCAGGAACCAAAAATAACAATACGCCCTATAGCAAGCCATGTCCATGAGCCAAGTCCATGTGTTTGGCTTCTGTTGCTATATTGGGATCAATAGTCGTCGTCATCGCCTTTGTGCGTCTAGCTTAGGCGGCTTGTTTTGCATGTTTTACATGCACCTTGCTCGACTGCCGTAGCCTTGCTCTCATTCGCCGTGGAAATTAAACATTGACCATCGCATCTTGCAGGGGGGTGGCGAGGTCAATAAATCGTATCTGTGGTCTATTCCTGTTCCTCTTAGTCTAACTCAGTCCTAACAGAGGAGAATTACAGGGGAGTACAGGGCGTACAGCGCCTAGAAACGGCAGTTACAGGGGGTACAGGGGAAGATGTGGAGGCTTTCATGCAGGTTTTGTCGTGACGAGCTGAGCCAAGGACGGGGAATTTTACAGGCTCTCAGCGGGCTCTTTGCGGGCTCCGACATATGCAGACAGGGCTTGCAGGCTCCATGTGAGTGGGCTCATATTGAGTGGACATGTAACGAGACTGAGAAAAAGAAGAAGAAGAAAAAAAAAATTGATGACGGTTCATTGGGCTTTGTAAGTGTCTATTTTTTTTTTTAAGTTTTTAAATTTTAGACGTTGAAATGATGCGTTTGAATTAGGTAGAGAAGAGTAGCCGTAATGCAGTTGTTCGCTTACAGAGAGTCACTGTAATTGTTATCTAGTCGCTAGCGCTGTATTTCGGTGGTGGATTAGCGCTAACTGTGCAGTGCAACAGCAGTAACAGAACAGTGGTGCAGGTGTAGTTGTAGTGGGTGGTGCAGAGAATTAAGCTAGCGGTGGCCCCTCTTTTCTCACTTTAGTTTGGGAACAAGCTCCGTTCCATTTTCGGTCAATTCCCAACTCGCTCACCTCTTTCTCTCTCTCTTCTGCCCACCCCCCATCTCACTCAAGTGGGCTGTCCTGACGTGTGGTACTTACAGCAGTAATACTGTAATACTGTACTGTGTGGTGCTGTGAGTGAGTCTGAGAGAGCCCCTCCAACGGCGGGATTGATTGATGACACACTTTCCCAGCCCACCTCCAACTCCTCACCATCCCAAATCCCAATCCCAAAACCCAAAACCCAAAAAAACACCGCCTTCTTCTTCCCTCTCGACAAATCAACCACACCTTTCCACCCCCCTCCCATCCCTCCCGGCACTCGACTCATTCAATCGCCGCAGCAAGGGGACACCTCTTTTTCTCTCCCGTCCGAATCCATCCCATTATTCCACACCACCCTCCACGCGTTCCGACCTCTGCGATAGGGCCGACGCAGCGCCCACCCCATCCATCCATTCACCACCATTGCATCAGCATCCCGGCCCTGCAGTGCACAGCCCCCCATCCCGCGTTGTTGGTCAACTCCAGAAGGCTGATTTGGCCTTGCCATCACGCCCCTTTTGCTCCTTCTCGTCGTATACGCACACCCCCATTCCCACTTCTGGCGCTCGATATTCCTGCCCCCGAACGACACTATACCCATTCGCGCAAGTGTCTCTTAGCAGGCACAGGTACCACCACCACCACCCGAATCGACCACCAAGCGATCACGACCACGACAACGTCTATCCACGCCTTCTCCCCTCTTGCCGTCCCTGCTGCTCCACCTCGCGCGACTACGTACGTACCCTACGATGGACGGCCAGAGTCAGGACGGCCGGTCGCCTTCGGCCTCCCAAGGCCACAGTCAGACCCAACACCAGCCCAATAATATAAACCAGTCGCAACCGCCATCCTCAAACAATTCTTTTGCGCCCAACGATCCAAACGGTCTCGGACTTAACCTCGATAGCCAACAACAGCAGTCGCAACAGTTTGTCGCTGCCGTCGACGGTACTTTCGACCCCTCCTTCACTGCCAACGACTTTATGAACTCCCAGTCATCACAGCAGTCCGAGTCCCAGCCCTTTGACGCTACCTCTTTTGATCCCTCTGCTAGCTTTGGTCAGCAGCCTGTCACCACATCAGGCGTCGATCCCTCACTAGCATTCAATACCCGAGGACAGCAGTTCCTGCCGCAGAACCTCAACGACGGAGACTTCTCTCTCTTTCCCACTGGCAGCACGGGCGAGCAGTTCAACGCACCCTTGTTTGAGCAACAGTCCAGCCTCAGCCCTACCGACATGAATAGCATGGCCTCCCCGCAATCGCATCACTCTCCAAGCTCCCCTGGTCTTTTGCAGCCCTCCGGCCAACAGTCGCCTTCCTTTAACCAGACGCAATTCTCTCCATCCAACAGCAACCATTCGCGCAACGTCTCGCTCGGCCCTGAAGCCGCCCTCTTACCGGGACAGGTTAACGAGTGGAGCCAACCACAGTTCCAAGGTCATCGACGCAGCCCTTCTGAATACTCTGACGTATCTTCCGTTTCGCCATCGCCTAATCTGATCAGCTCAGACAGCTTCGATCACGACCCTAGCCACTCCCCTCTGCAACGAGCATCAGACGGTCACCTGTACCAAGAGATGAACTTCAACAACTTCAACCTCGCGGACCCTCATGGAAGGAGTCCATCGCACAGCCCAGCCATGAGCCCACGTATTAGCCCGCAAAATATCCCCGATATGAGCCAACAACAGTACCTCATGCAAGGTGGCTATCAACATGCTCCTGTCTATCCCTCCGTTCAGGCACCCCAGGACTACGCGATTCCCAACAGCGAACTCTCCCCCATGGCTGCCCCAGCCATTAACATTGACTTTGCGCCAAACAACGCCAAGCCCGGCGAATTCGGGTCCAAGTCGCAACTAGACCAGGGGTCTTTGCTGCCACCTGATCGAGGTATGTGCATACGGCTGTTACTGACCTCCCGAGCATATCTGACATACAACTACTACTAGGTCGACCAAAGTCACGCCCCCGATCCGTCACAGATCCTTTCCAGCCTAGCAATAATGTGCCACCTAACCGATCGGTCAGCCAAGGCACGTCTCCAGGGCAGTTGGGCGCCAATTTGTCTCCCGGCCAATCCTCGTCTCGATCTCTATCGCCTCTTGACCGCCGCTCGGCCGCTTCAAGAAGAAGGCAGTCCACATCCGCCGTCCCCAACAACGTCATTGCGTTGCGACTGGCAGACCCAGAAAACCACAGCAGCCAGGAAGCTGGATCTGCCAAGCGCGTACAGAAGCACCCCGCTACTTTCCAATGCACACTGTGTCCCAAGCGATTCACCCGAGCCTACAACCTTCGTTCACATTTGCGCACACATACCGACGAGCGTCCCTTTGTATGCACGGTTTGCGGCAAGGCGTTTGCCAGACAGCACGACCGAAAACGTCACGAAAGTCTGCACTCTGGCGAGAAGAAGTTTGTATGCAAGGGTGATCTGAAAGCCGGCGGCCAATGGGGTTGTGGCAGACGATTTGCTCGTGCCGATGCTCTAGGTAGACATTTCCGTTCCGAAGCCGGAAGAATATGTATCAAGCCTCTTCTGGACGAAGAAATGCACGAGCGCCATCGCGCCTGGCAAGAGCAGCAGATGCAGCAAAATATGTCACAAAACATGGCTCCTCCACAAGGCATGGCGCTGGATCCCAACACGGGCTACCCCATGGACGCCAGCGGCAATTACACGCTCCCACAGGCCCTGTTGGCGCAATACCCTGCTTTGGCGCAGATGAACTGGTCAGCGCCTGAAATGTCTGGCAACATGGACGATGACCTGAGTGGACGCTCGTCATTCGAAGTCAGTGATTACGAGGACGGTGATGATGGTGGATATGTCAGTGGTCCTGGAACGGGATACGGCGAAGGAAGCATGGGACAAAACTTTGGAGAAGTGGGATATGCTAGCGATTTTGGAGGCGGGCCTTAGGTTTCTTGATGGCTCTTGATGACCGTTTTGTGTCTCTTCTACTCTTTTTTTTCTTCGTATTTTGATGATTCATTCTTGATAATTAGCCTTGGAAGGGCATTTTTAACGGATATGATGATGGCTCTCTTTATGGATTCAGGGATTTTCGGTGTTTTGTTACCTTTTTTGATGTCGAGCTTGTTTGGTTTGTGGGTCTTTGTGATAATGTGATGACAGATGGGCGGATGGTATATAGACAATGATGATAATTTTATACCCCAGATGCTACAGGGAATGAGGTGTGAGTGAATGTTTGGGTTGGTGAGTGGTGAAGTTGCTTGGATGGGTAGAAGGGCGGTGGACGCCAGAGTTTGAGGTGGGTTGCCGGGTTGGATACGCGTCGGCTCGGGATGCTGCTGTTGCTGCTGTTGCTGGTGGTGGTAATAGTGGTGGTTTTGGGTTAACCTTTGTAATATGAGGCCATGTTATCTAGTTCTTCTACTTTAAGTAGGCTGTGTAGTGGTATTAGTGGTAAGTCATGATTGTCAGAGTTGGGTATTTGGGGATGAGAGTGAGGCTGGATCAGGTTGCATGCAGACACCGCCTCACTTGGATGTCGACACCTCATTCCACAAGCACTTCACCGAAAGTCCATTTAGTTAGATCTTCTACGAAACATCAAACTTCTGCAATCGCGTACAGACTATTCTGATACCTTTGTATACTCTCCCGTTAGTCGTATCTCATCGGTTGTGCAGGCGGCCATCATCACGATGGAGGACCGCCCTTTACCTGCTATCGAGGGCAGTGGCGGCACCATGAGCGGAAGAAACCAAGTTGAGAAGCCTCCCTCACGACGGAAGAGGTGGGCAGCGCGTTGTAAAACAGGCTGTCTTACTTGTCGGTTAGTCATTTGGCTATAGGCATCGTCTTTTTTCAAGTCAAGGCACAAAGCACAGTACACCAGCTAATTTGTTGTCTCTTGGCTAGAGCTCGCAGGGTGAAATGCGACGAAGCCAGGCCTAGATGTATGAGATGCATTAAAGCTGGCAAGCAATGCCGATATACTCAGGCCTCGGCGTCTAGTGATAATGAGCCGCCACCGCGTTCATCTGTTTCCCAGATTCGGGACATGGTTGCCTTCCATAAGCCTTCTCTGCAAAACTTACATTCGGAATGGCTGGGATCGAAGGAAGTTGAACCTATGGATATGATACGGTTAAGTATTGGGACAAATTCACTTGATGTGCATAAGGAGTTTCTCTTTGAGCTTTTTCGTCTTTATCACGTTTATGAAGAGAGTACCAAACAACTGGTACTAAAGAATTTTAGATTGCTGAATGACATATCTCTGGTATCTCATTCACAGAATGGAGCTTTTCCAAAAACCAACCAATTAAGTCTTGTTGCTCACACACTGGGACAGGTTCAGCACAGCTTCAAAGAGCTTACTTTGGAAGAGGAACATTCATTTTTTCACGGATTGATCGGTGCCATTGATGGCAGGGTAGATGACCCTTTTGAACAGAGCAACGATCGTCTTGTTAATTTTGAGAAAAACGCTCAGAATGTATGGGGTACGTCTACGTTCAAGGCCTTACACACACCAAACATGGACATCCAGCAAGTTACACAAGCCTGGGAAGCTGTGGAAACTTGGAAAGCTAAAAGAACCTTCAACAACGCCGAAGACAGCGAGGACACTGAAGTGGGTGCTGAGGAAGATTTCGAATCGTGCAATAGAGCCGCCATTACGGAGCACATATTACCAGGCGATAGCATTTCTCTGGAGCAGAGTACAAATTCAGATGACGAGCAATCGGAGTCTATTGAAGACACGGTATACGCTGAGCCAGTCTCCGAACCGGCACACAGTAAGCATTTGGTACTTATATCAAGTCTATGAAGCACAATACTAATAAAGGCAAGATCCACTCTACTGGAGCTTTATAGCAAAGGTGTACTACCAGTTCCAAATCTGGCGGCGCCCAGACAAACCGCCTGGGTATACAAGGATTGAATGGACAAGTGCTCTAGGAGCGCCACTTTACGTTGATGTAGAGGGCATATCGGAATTGGAAGCGAAAAAGCTGCAAGACCGATTCGGTGGCGTGTCTGTCCTTGGAAGACCTCTCCATTGCCCGGTAAAATGCGACATAGATCTAGAGGGCTTCATGAGTCGACAAGACCTAGAGTGCCACATGCGCAATCACCATTTGACAGGAGGTACTGAGACAACGCCGTCTTCGTCTTCCATAGGGACGACCACCAAGCCGGATCGTACACACGGGAGCTCAGCCAGCATGAGCTATCACAAAAGGGTGCCGTCAGAGTTAAAACCAGCTACAGGACTGCAGTCGTCTGCCGTAATTGCTTCTGATCGAACACAAGAGCAATTGTGTGAACAGCTGAGGCCACGCTTCCTCTGCCTCTGTATATCTTCGGCAGATTCGGTGAGGTATTGTCCGATCGATGTTACGCATATTCTCAACGACCAGCTTTTGTTTCAAGCTATTAGAGACAACTATAATGCCTTGAAGCAAAGCACGTCATGGGTGCAGCAATTTACAGCTGTGGCTCATAAGTACATGCCCTGGTTGGCACAAATGGGTTTCAAGGGCATTGAGCTTTTCCGCCCTCGCTATGCTGAATTCGTCTCTGTAAGTGGAAAGTACTAAATCAGTTCTTCTGAAGTTTCGAATCGTTTTGTTAATTATGCACTTTAGTTTGGGCTGATGCCGTTGGCCGAAGGCGACGAGCAATTTTTGATTCCCATTGACCTCCAGCGGTCATATCCACCAGAGGACGAAGTCTGGGCGCAGCGATGGGAATACCGACCCTGTCCCAAATCTTTCACTTCCTTCAAACTGGGTGAAGCCTTTGTTAAAACCATGCTGGCGCCCGGTCATAGCCATCGCTACGATGCCTGGCTTCACCTGTTCCCGAAAAAGCTTCACTCAGAGCTGAAGTTTCAGAACGGAGAGCGAAATATTGGTTGGGGCATTCACATTGCCGAAGGGGTAGATACCTACGCAGCGATTTTTTATATCGCAATTGGGAGTGGCTTCTTTGGTGTGTTGTACTCGACGATTGCAAAGGATGCTGGTGCGGGATTCACAGTTGCAGCGTGGATTGCTACGCTGGCGGCTTTGTTTGTCGCCCCTTCGCAGCTTCGTGCTAATTAATTAGGCTTATTGATCCCTCGCAATTTCGCAAAGGGGAGCCCTCCACAATCCAGCACAAAGAAAACATCAGAATCCCTTTCTTGATGAACGTTGTCGGAACAAAGCAACTCGAGCGTCACCGAGGGCTGCCACCTACCGTGCCCTGGTATAAGACCAGCCTCTGGGACATTTCACTAGCGAAAACCAAAACGATCATTGTATGCAATTCAATAGAGCATCAACTTGATTCGACGGCATCAAGTCCCCAACTCCAACGCCAACGTTCAACATTCCCAGCACAGTGGTAAAAAAGCCGTTGATCCACCAGTCAGACGTAACTCAAGAAACAATGCACACTGTCACAAGCAGCGAGCGGGTACAAGGTAAGCTTGATGGAAGAGGCACATGGCGATCGAACGCTAACAAGCGTAAAGTTATAGATCGTCGGAGCCTTGTAGACAGAGCCTGCGATCGAATTCAAGTCTGGTTGCGCCCACCCGTGGAGCCGGGATGGAGACGAATCGAATGGACCAACTCTGCCGGAGAGCCAACTTACATGGATTTTGAAGGAGTGCCAGAAGAGGACTCCGAGGAAAAGAAACACAATTTTGAGAGTGTGTATGCTATGAGCCAGCCTGATGGACCATCGGGCTCAACCTCGTCATTTACCACCATCACCCCGGGCTCATACCGACGAGCGATGCGCGCAGGTGATGGCGGACCCAAGCACGCGTCAGCGATCGATTCGGAGCTTCTGTCGGAAGATGAGCAGGGATTTTCGTTGGTTGGATCGGCCAGCCTGACGGTTCTTGCTATTGCGTGGTCTGCCTTGTATTGGGAGCTGTTGATGCTTTCCGAGGCGAAAATTGGAGGTGTTGAGTTGACTACTGGGGCGCTTGGTTTGTTGATTGCTGTTTATATGATTATGAATAGGAAGTAGTACATGCAGTTTGTTCATTTGGGACGGTAGAGAATTAATACTTTGTTGTTCTGGATTGCCTCTTGTTGGTCATTTTCGATGTAATTGTGGGAATCTAGGGAATTGCATGAGCATCATGGAAGTTTTACTGGTGGAAGTTTGATGAAACCAGATGTGAATTGAGTTATCAGTGGACTAGACTAAATTTTGGCATGACTCGTCGCTAGAAATAGCCATAACTGCAATTCGAAGTCGAGTTGCTTGTCTCTTTGACTCTTCCGAAGATGGTCTTCTGAGAACGAGTCGGGAGACTGGCTGCGAGGAACAGCAGCCAGTTGCTTTCACAATTGAACGAGGGATACAGTATGCGAGACACTTAACAAGCTTGTGGTGATATTGCATATTGCAGTGCGTGAGCACCCGCTGAACAAAGGATCCAGGCTTACTTTTCGCCAGCAGGCACTGGCACCAAAAATGCTGCACAGCCCCCCCCCCCCCGCGTTCGAAGACATGACTGTCGTTCATTCCACGGTCAGTTTCCTTCGAGTACGGAGCCCTTGTTCATCAACGGCGTCAATGCAGACTGTACATAATTTAGATATGAGAACGGGGGTCTGGCAAGATGTCCAAGTTTGGAAGCGAGGCAAACCCAGTCACTGTCTAGACAAGGTCACTGCACAGCATCCCCAATTCAACCGAATCTGCCAGTTCCAGAACTTGGACATACTTGTTCGACATGTCTCAAGGAGATGCTAACAAGACTCTCCTTGACTCAGTAGATGTTGCTGAAGAGCTTGCCCGAACCAGCACAACCCTTGGACCCAGAAACCGGTACGTACGAGCAGCAGGCTAGAGAGCCAACAAAGCGGTACGTGTCATTCTGCGTTACCAGGCTAGGCTCTTCTGAGCATTGTTCAATTGACCTAACAAATGTCACCAACGATCAGGCCCTGTTTCAGGCCATAGCGGAGACGTACAATGCCGTCACAAACGGAAGTATTTGGGCCCAACGAGTGACGGCAGTGCTCAGTGCGTGCATACCTGCGCTGCCACGAATTGGTTTCAGGGGCGTCGACCTCTTCATTCCCCGACACGTCGACATAGTTTCTGTAAGTCCATGTGGAAATCGAGCTCAGAAGTCAGGGGTTGGGAGATTTTGCTAATTTTGCTCTAGTTTTTGCTTATGCCGACAGCGTTGTCGACGCCAACGCAGATGGAACGAGGATCGAATGCCTCAGCCTGTGTTGGGGCAGAAGAGTTCCTCCCCGAGGAAGAAGTACAAGCACAAAGATGGGACTATCAACCCTGTCCCAAGCCTCTCCTGCCACCGTTCTTGATGGCCGAAGCTTTTCTCAAGAATATGTTTGCGCCTTCAAAGGGCTTGTCCGATAGCGATTCTTGGCTTCAACTTTTACCCAAGAAACTTCATTCGGAAGTCAAGCTTGGGCGTGGAACGCTACAGCGCGCTTGGGGTGTTCACATTACCGATGGTGTGAACACTTTTGGCGCGGTTCTGGTGGCACTCTTCATCATGATTGTCAGTTGTATCGTCGGTATAGCGTACGCTGTTGCTGCCAAAAATGTGAGCACGGCATGTGCAATTGCGGCTTTAATTGCTGCATCTGCAGCCCTTTTGGTCGGCCTGCTACAGCTTCGACGAAGACATTGACAGTCTTCACTTGCGTTCAGGTCATATAGTCTTGACGTTGTTTACGCTTTTTGTGCTTTTTGTGCTTTTTGTATTTAGAATTGTTGGTACGGCTGCAACTGAGAGAAGGCTTGGTTGAATTGAACATTTGAGTACCTTGAATTTATCTGGCTTGCGATTAGAAACACTTTATAGAGAATTTACACACGATGCTTTGAAACATGCAAGTTCGCCCTGGCGCAAGGTCGCATCCCCAGGCTTGTTAGAAGTTGAGCCCGGTTTCTGCGCGTTTACGCCCAGCTCCGGCGGCGCGCCTCACCCGCACAGCTTCGGGTCGTCGGTGGTGCACATTACAACACTTGTCAGTTGTCGCCAAATACCATACAGAGTCGACCAGACATCCGCTCATCAACACCCAGCGCGAAGCTGTCGCATTTCTACCATGGCTTCCACCACCCAGCTCGGCCTGGCGTCGACCGCCCTCCTTGGCCCCGTCATCAGCCTCAATCTCTGGACATTCGTCATGGGCCGCTGGATGGGGATTACGCGCTTTGGCCACGTTAAAAAAGCTGGCCTCACGCCCCGACCCGAAGTGACGCCTATTTTTCTTGCTACGACGTTTCCTCCCGAGGTGCGCTGGAAGGCCGAGAACTTCAACCATCTGCATGAGCAGCCTACGACGTTCTACGCTGTCGCGCTGTCACTGACGCTCTTGGGGGTGGATGATCAATACACGGTTGGTGCGGCTTGGAAGTACACGGGGCTGCGGATTCTTCATAGCTTGGTGCATGCGACATGTAATCATATCCCGACGAGGTTTAGGCTGTTTATTGCGTCGTCTGGCGTGTTGTGTGGGATGGCTCTGAGGGCTGCTTATGTGCTTGTGAGGCAGCGAAAGTGAGGCATCACATTGTTAGCGTTTGATAGCGTGTGCGTGTTTGATTTTCTCTGTCACTTTGCGAATACTGTTGGGATTTGACATAGATTGGTTTCTGGATTGCTGGAAGCATCAATGGTATCTTATGTATCGATGTATGGATAACCTAATTACCCTTCAATCACAAGATGTTTCAGTCATACTCTGCAGCCAGCATGTGAGTGATTATGTTGAGGGAATAAACACAGCACACTTGCCGATTCCTGTGTGTTCTGCGGCAGTTTTGATACCATTATCCCAGTCCTTCAACGAGAATGTTTTTACATCTACAAAGTCTTGACCTCGGGAGAAAAGGCCACGTTCGAGCATCTTCACAAATTGCACGATATCGGTTCTCTCATACATCATTTGGCCTTTATGGGCTCAGTCAGTGGTACAATATCTGGCATAGATGGGCTTCTTACCTCTGAGGGTGATGTTGTTTGTCAAAATTTCACCGACGCCGATATTTTGAGTTGATCCCATGAGGCTAATTCTTCCTCCACGTCGAAGAGAGCGAATCGCGCTCTTGGTGTGCGGCGACGACGCGGCAGACGACGGCGTCAAGTCCAGCGCAGCGTCAATTGTGCCAAAGGCTCGAAGGGCGGCTAGATCTTGGTTCTCATCTCCTGAAATGGCCACTGTTTCAATAGTTGCATTTGATGACACATTTTTGACATGAGCTTTCAGAGCGGCAAGTTTCTCCTCATTGCGGCCCATGGCGATCACTCTCGCACCCATCGCGACGGCGACTTGCACCGCAGCGCCGCCATAACCTCCCGTCGCAGGACACACGACAATGGTTTCGCCCGGTAAAATCTGGATATTTGCCAATCCGCCGTACGGAACGAGGAGAAAAGCCATGTACGTAAGCTCCGGGATTGTGTATCCCAGCTCTTTACACAGCTGGTTCTCATTGAGCGGGATACAATTCTCCAGCGGCGCCTTCATGTATTCAGCAAATGAACCATTGCGCCAAATATCATGCATTAACTTTTTGCTCTCATCTGAAAAGCCTTCAATGACGGCCGATAGGAAAAACGCATCCGGGTCGTCGCGGGCGTGGACGACGCAGTCGACATAGACAAGCTGGCCTGGTTTGAGCGAGACGGCGTCAGGCCCGGCGGCGGCAATGCGACCGATGGCGCTGAAGCCGCCGACTAGAGGAACTGGGATGGGATAATGGCGGATGACTTTGAGATGGTATGGGAGGATTCCTGCTGCTTCGATGCCGATGATTGCGCTGCCGGCTTCGAGATGGGGGGTGGGGATTGTCTTGAGCTCAAAGCCGGCTTCGCGGTCCTCGAGAACCAGAGCAATATGTTGATCGGGGACGTTGGATTGCATGACGGAGATGGTATTTGATGGCTGCGATAGGTATAGATCCTAGATTTGATGTTTTCAAGGGTGGAGAATCTCAACGGCGGAGAATCTCAACGGCGGAGAATCTCAACGGCGGAGAATCTCAACGGCGGAGAATCTCAACGGCGGAGAATCTCAACGGCGGAGAATCTCAACGGCGGAAGATGTCAAGGGCGGAAAGATGAATCCACCGGCGGACTTGCGGAGTGATGGGCCAGAATTGATGGCAGATTTTACATAGCATGGCAGATGCGAACAATGAGGTTGTGATTTGAGGAGCTATAGTCGTTGACTAACTCTCTGGCTAGATGAGATGAGGTTTACCGAGATTGCGACTGTGAGAAACCAGTAGCAAAACAACTTGACAGTGCCTCCATTGCCAATTAAATGTGCGAAGTTGTATCACCAACGGCGCATGTCTCTGCCACCAGAATCTCAAAGTCCAACATCTCAACAATCGATTCGCTAAAGCCCAGCCTCTACCTCCGTGAAAGCGACTCCAAGAAATCTCCCATGGTGGCATTTGCCAAAACGAATTGGTGTTTGAGAAACCTAATCATCGGTCTTGGAGACTACGAAAAGAGCGCCCCCGCAGAACTCACATCGGAAAGACTATTGCGAGACAAGAACATAATAAGGCGAAGCGATTATCACGTCACCATGGACACAATGTCGAGATAGTGACAGTGCCTACTATCAGCCAACCCCAGGCCATGATGAATTTGCCCCTCTCGTACTACACCCTTATTGTCCAAGCACTGAATGCTGCCAAGGGACGCAAGTAATGGTACATGACAACGGAAAGGATCGTATGGAATACGCTCAGGGTCAGTCCCCTTTCACCTCCCGCGAACCGTTGCTGGTGTGATTGTGTCCTTTCGGCAGTCTTGCAAGGGTCAGATGAGCTTGCCGTTTGCGCGTCCGTGTTGTTGTCTCACATACACATGGAGGATACAGGATAAGGACAAATATAATTAAAAAAAACAGCAAGAGAGATTGGTATAGATATCTGATACATAGACAAGAACAAATGATTTTCTTCCATATCACACGAATTTATGTTAATGAAGCTTCTTTCATGCATCACATTTCCATGTTTAGAAGCGTGTAAAGGGCAGCCATTTGCCTCTCAAAGTGATCACTACCCAGTCTCCCTAGTATTGAAAGTCAGTTTGCCGCTCCAGGATGTGAGTGTTGTAGCCAGCGCGGCTCAAGATATATTAATACTTACCTTCTCGTCGGTCTCCTTTTCCACCTTTGTGGAGAAGCTGATGGCACTCATGATGCCATCGCCAAATTTCTCGTTGATTACAGCTTTGTATGCATAGCCGTAATTTTGCACGATTTCATACAGACGGTAAATGAGAGGCTCACGTGGTGGCATCGGTGTGGTACGACCGCGGTCTGGCCATCCGTACATCTGCGCTTTGAGGGACTTGATATCGACGCCAAATTGATTCACAAGATCGAGCTCTTTTGAGAGTTTGTCGATGTCTTCCTCGGTGGCTTTGGTTTGGCCGTAAAAGATTGCGGCTACAGCAACTTCATTGCGGCCGATTGCGGCGCCGAGAGCTTCAAAAGAGATTTGTTTGGCTGCTTTGGCGTCGAACAGTACCTTGGAATAGGTGGGGAGAGATGTGAGCTGGTCGGTCTGTGCTTTGTCAATTGGTTGTTCTTGAACATTGTCTTTGTTGTTTTGTTGGTGGTCGTCAATGCCAGCAATGTCTTTTGTCACGTTGCCATTTTTCCAAGGACAATGACAGCCTTTGTCAAACAAGGTTTTCTCAGACCTAATTGTATGACGAATTGGATTTGGAGGGACATGAAGTCATTGGAGATACGTACAGTGGCGGTTGAGACGGGGTTGTCAAATGATGCCATGATTACGACGGTTGCTGTATATGGTCCGTGGAGTTGACTTGAAGCAGATATAAACTCAAATGGAAGAAATGATTAAGACTCAATTTGTGAGATTGGCCTTGATTCAATGAAGGTTGAGAAATTAAAATAACTCCGGGCTATGGGATGTATGTCCAGCTCTTCGACCCCGCATCCCCAAATTAATTGCCTGCACATGGTGATACTCGACATACACACATTCGAGGCGGGATGACGTGCGTGGCTGTTTGTGATTGCATGGAATTTTCGGATGTAGATTTGCGTATCTCCGGTGGTACATTATTGAAGTTGGTGATATTGAGAGACCAACAATCTTAGTGTCGTTGGGCAGTCTCGTTGGTGGCTGGTTGCAGGCCCGACTGCTCACAGGCGATTGATTCTAGATGGAAGAGAACAGAAGGATCAAACGAATGGAGCCCAATGTTTCTCCTATTTGAATGAATGGGACAAATGACGAACAATGGTATTTGTGGCAAGGCGTCTGAAAGGGCAAATGTGCCGGATGAACAAACAATACATGTTCTTAGACAAGTACTTAAACCTGGTCGTGGCACCTGTCGATTCTCGGCAACAAGCATCCTCATCTTTTATGAAGCAAACATTCACAACTTTGACACAGGAACACACCAACCATGGAACACGAACAGTCTCCTGTTGTGACCCTACGACAAATACTCACCCTTGACAAACCATTATGGAACATTGCAGCTAACTTCTCCAAGCACGCATGGCAGGTCGACGACCGGGTCCAGGTACGACTCTGGGCCGAATTCTCAGTCGATTCCATCAATGCCATTTGCGGCGAATTGCTCGACCGACCCTTCCCCAGCACTTTAGTGCCCTTTCCCGACCCAGCACCCTATCTTGAAAACCACCTCGTTCAAGAAGCTGAAGACCTCAATAACATGGCTAGTTGGTTGCAAGACATGGCGGCAGCCACTATACCCTTCGCTGCCGCAGAGCTTAGGCTTCCAATAGGCGGGGATCTACTCTACACTTCCCAGCCAAGCTTGCACTGGTACGGCATTGAGAATGAAAAGGAATTCAAAGCCCTGGCCGTGGGATTCAATTGTACTACCGGCGGCGTGTTTGACTTTGGAGCCATTCGCGAGGGTAGAGGCAATGACCGGTGGACTTGCGGACAGCTTGAACAGCTACGTCAGACGTGCATAGCCTATAAAACCAACTATGGGTTTCTTATCACGGAGAATCAACTAGTCTTGGTACAGTGTGCTCCGGCCCAGACGAATGAGGCACCACTGTGTGGATTTAGGGTCATGCCGGTACCATTGTATGGAACGGGGGAGAGCGGTATGACGGCCGAGCTGGGATTTGCGGCGTTTTGCACATTGGCTCTGGTCGATGAGATCAGCAGAAGACGCATTGCTGGTCCTAGTACTGGTGATGATATAGATGAGCTGATTACGCAGTTTGATTCTATACTTAGGTAGGTTTTCTTGAGCATTGCTCCTGGGACACATGTTTCTTGCATTTCACGTAGGTCGGCATATCCTGCATATCCTTTATAGCATAGATCGTATTTTCATGTCACAAGTTTGATTCATCTTTATGATAAACTGCTGTTCACATTTGTCGCGGCGACAAAGGCAAAGGTTGCTAAGCAGGCCCTTCATTTCAGTCATTTTCATCACCAAAGCTTCAATCCCAGATGCTTTGTGGCCATTGGTGCCAAACGAATTCATTGAGGGGATGTCAACGGAGGTGAGCCCATCTCGCTCGTCTCTTTGTTTAATGTTGGCCTCGGCATCGGCACTGTCGGTCGCCACCTTTCTTTTTCTGTAGGAACAAAGGCGTCTTTTATCGTATTCAGTCACTCGGCGCCTTATGTCTTTGAGGACGACAGTGAATGTTTTAGAATCGCTTTCATGGGTGACATTTCTTTGTTGGAGATGAACCGTTGGCACTGTCAAGGGAGCGGGTGAGCTTGCAATGAAAGGTGCTCAATGAAAGCATGGCCGAATCCAAAATATAAAAACGTGTACTGGAAACGATTTACTTTGACGAAAAATGGGTAGAAGAGTTCAAAGCAAGAGTCTAGTCTTCGCATAGACAACACAACCAACCTCGACTACCTGTAACAATCAATCATCACAGTCATGGCAACGGAACAGCAGGAATCCCAAGTCTTGGTCAGGCAAACCGTCACCTTACGAGATGTCCTGACCCAAGTCAAACCCACGTGGGACGCGGCGGGGCCCGACAAGATCGAAAGAAGTCCTGTGCATGATTGGGCCAAGATGAGGCTATGGACTGGTTTCAGCCTGGCGTCCATCAACGCCGTCTGCGGCGAGTTCCTTGATCGACCAGTTTCCAGCGACAAGCTTGCCATGCCTGACCATACACCATATCTGAGCGATAAGAGGGTGGAAGACTGGGAGGACATTGCACGCATAGGGTGCTGGCTAAGCGAGGTGATGAGTTCCACCGTGCCGTTTTCCGCGTCCGCCCTCGGGTTGAAGGCAGGAGGTCATTTCATCTTTGACAGCCTCAAACCTGACATGGGGTCTTGGAATTCGCTTGTGCATAATTGGTACGGTATCAGGAACAAAACGGAATCCAGAGCCCTGGTCGCGGGGACGCAGAACTTCACCATCGACTTTGACTTGGGGGAATGTCGCGCAGGCAGCATCGTCACCGAGGAGATGGCGGCGCAACTGCGCCGGGTTGACGCAGTATGCTACAGTGGAAGAACCGATTACGGCTTCCTACTAACCGCCAAGCAGCTAGTGGTTGTGCACTTCACTCACCTAATGGAAATCACTGGGAAGGACGAAGCTCTGATACATGTGATGCCAGTGCCGCTGTGTGGGAAAGGCGCAAACGGGCTGACGGCTGAATTGGCCCTGTGGGCGCTTTGTATGCTGGCTCTGGTCGAGGATATTGAGAAACGTAATCGGAAGAGCGGCAAAGCTGCTGATCCTGAGCTCAGCAATCTGATTTCGCGATTCCAGTCTGGCTTTAAGTAGACATTTCGAGGTGGCAGGAGATGCACTGAGGCGAGTATCGGCTTCGGGGTCCTTTGACTGGACTTTGTATTGTTTTTGTTTTTGTCATTTGTCATTTGTTCGTTCGTTCGTTCGCTTGCTTGTTTACCAGTTGGTAGTTTACTATAGAAGCAAAAAAAATCAACTACCGTGATGGATTCAATGGCTGGTTGTCGATATGATTCCTTTGCATGCTCTTTGGTGAATGTCGTCCAGCGTGCCCTGATCGGATCTGCGATTACTTGGCAGCCTTACAGGCAAGTCGAGGGCTGAGGGGCCATCAGCCGATTGGAACTCAGTCCAATTGAAAGCCAAATGCAAGAGAAACTACTGCTTGACCTCGTCAGCGCGACGAGAATAAACTGGGCAGCGATGCAGGTACTTGGTTGCAGACCGCCAGTTGCAGCAGACGCTAAAGTAGCAGAAAGTGGCAGCTTACGGAGTGCACTGGGGCGCATTTACGGGGCACTTTCAGTGGGCGTCGCGTCGCTGGAGCCCCGCTGGTTCGTTCTTTAGAGGGTCTTTGGAGGCGATTGGGTACTGCTTGGGCGCCGCAGCTGCAAGAGAGTAGTTTTTTTTTTTAAAAGGGCTGCTTAAAGCTACTGTAGGGAATAAACTCCACTGCAGCGGGAAGCACCGGGGCCGCATCGCCGAGGTGATGTTGGGGAATACCATACCCGATGCCCTTCTTTGCTGATGCTGATGCTTTGACAATGGACTACACAAGGGAAAATGCCGTGCAAAAAGACATTAATTACTTGTGTGCGCCAAAACTTACAGAAAAGCTCTTGCCCTTATCTGCGTTTGAAATTAGGGCTGGTTTAAGTCAGTGAAAAAGAAGCAAGGGTCCTGGCATGGTGCACCGAAAAAAAAAAAAAAGAGAGGCAGGATAAACTGCAAGGGGACGCCCAGCAGTCCCTGGGCGAACCCTGGGGCTGCCTCTAGTGGTTAGCAACGTCATTGTCATTGTGCTGGGCCCAAACATTCAGCATCCGGGTCAGCTTTCAAGCCCAACCTTGTCGCAAAAATCTGACAAGCCCGAAAATAAGCAGATCCGAGTAGGATGCCTGGGATGAGTACAGTACGGAGGAAGTAGAGCAGGTACCATGTAGATGTCAATTAAATCACCGACGCTCCGCCAGGGAATGCAAGGCGTGGCGACACGATTCAATGCCCACTTCGAACACATCGAGTTGAGCACAAGAGCAAGTTCAGTAGGCAAAGAAGGTAAAAAAGAAATAAAGCAAACGCCACCTGCAGGGCATGGACGATCTAATTTTGCAAAAGTGCATGCAATGCCAGATTGAGGAATGCCATTGGCTCTATCCGCAGAGTCAGTGCAATGAACCGGCAGCCAATTGGATTGAACCTCGCAGGCGGTTGCCACGACTCAAAAGGTACTTCTTTAGTTGCCGCAGTGCACATGTATTCTACGCTTGGGCAAAGTACCCGCACTTATTTATTATTCAGAGTCCCCCAAACCGAGCCTGGGAGTATCCGCTCCCAGCCATTCGTGTAATTCAATTCATGCCCATTACCAAGTTTTTAATATTGCCACATGAGATTGTCGTTTGTCGATAATGAAGACATCGGTGTGACTGGGAAAACTAAAGAAAAAAAAAAAATCAGCGAGGGATAAAAATATCAAAGCCCGGTGAGACCCAGGTCAAAGTTGCATTCCCAACGGCAATTGACACCTGCTGCACGCCATTGTATGCCAAGCATGTACCAGTATGTGCAGACAAGATGAGATGACGACGGCAAGTGTTGAAACCACCGTCCTGCAAGGCAAGCCGCTGCCATTCCCATTCCCATTACCACATTGCTTGCATGTGCTGTTGCCGCGTGATGGTAGGCAAATCATCCGCCACCCATGTCACGCCGCACTGCATTTCGCTGGGCTGCCCTTCTCGAGCGGTGCAATCCCGGAAAAAACTTGCATCAATTGATTACCATTTCGTACAAGGCAAATAAGATACGAACGGCAATAATTTGTAATAATTATGGTTAATAAACTGTGGTGAACTGCATGGCGCCGTGCTGCACTCATACCTGGGTGGATGTATTTTGTGACAGGGGTCTACGTTGGGCTTCATCGACAATTGATCCCAGACCCGTCGTTGTCTTCTTTTACTCGTCTTCTCGTTTCTTAAACTATTTTTTTTGGGGGCTGCATCCGAACAACCATCGACCATAAATCAACTTTCAATTATTATTTATTCATTTCTCCTCCCGAATTTTGGTCATCAAAGAGGCACGTCGTTGGTATCCTCCCTGTACCACAAGCACCGCAAAGCCAGGGACTCCCCCTCCCCGGGCTGTCTTAGTGTGCATCCATCGGCTCCCTTGCAAGTCAGCACCTTTTGGCGGGCCATCGACGGATTGTCTTGGATGATTTGTCCCGCATACATCACTTGTGGAATTTGGATTGTTTCTCTACAAGTACATGTACAAGGAGAGAAAACGCACAGCGACGGCGCAGGCAACTCAAGGGTTGAACGCGACAGTGTAAATCAGAGGGGAACACACAGGAACATCTCGCATCGGGTATCACATCACGTATCACGTTGACCTGAAAAGGACACTAGATTGATTGACCACGCGATCACTCACCTGCAAAAGCCTCAGTCTCAGTTCTCTCAGTTGCGGAGGAGTACATCATCTACCGACAACCTACTGCACAGTACAATCAGACGCCCCCCAGCTTGGAGCAAGGTTCAGCGGCGCTGGTTGGCCTGAGCGTTGTGCCGGGTGGCTGGTAAATGCTTTAGCGGCCAGGCAATTAATTTTTTATTTTTATTTTTTTCCTGGCGGGCGAGGGGTCCCCCTAAGACACGCCTAGGGGAAAAAAAAAAAAAAGACAGGGCGTCTTATCGTTATCCGCTCATTGAAAAAAAAAACCCCCCAGAATAAGGAAAGAGACAAAGGAGAGCAAAAAGACCGAGAAGATCAACGAAAAAGAGGTCCCCACAAGTAGCCGCTGAGCTCTTACAACTTTACCTTGATTTATTACTTTTGGGCCACTTTCCTCCTCCACCGCCAGTCGAGAGTCGCAGCTTTCATCATCGCATATACAAAACAAAGGCTGCTCTTTTTCTCGCTTGTTTTTGTTGCCGCTGCCGTTTTATTTTTTACTTTATTTTCGGCTGCCCATTTACGCCGTCTCTTGCGTTGACAGTTCTTGTTTTGTTTCAATACCAAGCAAGACCCAAAGACCTTTGAAGCGTGTATTTGCTTCGGTTTCTGAGCTTCTCTACGTTATTTATTTACCGTCCTCGCGAGACAAAAAAAAAGGCGCCCTTTACGGTCGATTTGAAACTTATTTTCGCTGGGCGTGCTCATCCGTGGCGATATTCCGAAGCAGACACTCCCCTCCCCCCTCTTCCTCGTCTTCCACTTCCTACCTCGATCGCCCATTACTCCGACCTCGAGCATCATTTATACAATCACGACCGTCACGACCCATTCGCCTGCGTGCCCCATAGCTTCCATGATTCTGTCACTCATCTGCAACGACACCGTTTCCGATATCCACAATGGCTGCGGCCGCGGTTCTGGCGTTCCCTCCGAGCTTGAGAGGAAGCGAATGCTGCACTTTCGCGACAAGGCAATCGACGACGACTGGATGGGATGAGCTCTCGCTGCGTTCCCAGCTACGCTGCATTTCTCGCAAGTGGCAAACCAAGCGATCAAATTACTTGGTAAGTGTGTTCCTTGTCGCAACCACTGTCAACATCACCGTTGCAACTCGCTACACTATCGCGCGCAACCTATTTTGCGCGACGCACAGCTGCTTCGCAAAATACAGTGGCAGAAGAGAGCTTCCCCCACGCGCCACCAAACTCTATCCTTTAGCTTCTTGAATCGCGCCGTCCCTTCTGTTGGCTCCATTATTACCCGTCGACCATTCTGAACCGAAGAGTAAATGCTAACTTGACTTTCCTCACAGCAATGCCGAGCCTTTACTCCGCAATCGAGTACTGACAAGCAAAAATGTTTAATAGTCCCTGATCATTCCCCGGCTTGGTCACGGCGGCTACCAAGGCTCAGTGATGAGCATACCCCAACCCGAGATGGCATTGTTGACTACCATGATACATCCGACGTCGCTAAAAATCAGCTACCTTCCGCCCTAGATTCCGTTTCTCTCCCTCCATCGCCGCAGTCTCCACGAAAACCTTCACGAAACCCAGAAGATGCATTTGCCGATCCATCTACGCCGGGGTCGATTGACTGGAACTCAGTGGAAGGTATCACCGAGGTGGCCAAGAAGAAAAAGAAGGCGGGAGGCAACAACAACAACGCCGCCAACAAATGGCCCGATGACGACGAGGAAAAGAAGAACGAAGAGAACAAGGAAGGTGGCGATGATGGTTTTGGAGCTGGCAGTGGTGGTGATGCCGCTGGCGGCAGTGGAGGTGCTGGTGACGGCGACGGCGACAAAGATAAAGACGGTGCCGGTGATGCTGCAGACCCCGAAGACGATTGGGCCGGTTTCACCACGGCAAAATCCAAGAAAAAGAAGGGCAAGAAGGGAGCCGATCCTGAGCCTGCACCGACGATTCCCTCTACCGACTTTGGAGGAGACGCTTTTCACGAGATAAAGTTGGGCGACGAAGGCTCAGGGAAGCTCGACCTCGACTTTAGCTCGAATACAAAAAACAGCTTTGGGTCATGGGGCACTAAATGGAATACGGGCGGGAGTACATGGGACTGGAACGGCGCGGGTGGAGGCGATGCACCACCCGAAACTACGGAAAAGAAGGAAGAAGTCGATTCTAATCCCTGGAGCACGACAAAGACAAAGACGAAAAAGGGTAAATCCACCTTCTCCTTTGGCGCCCTGGACGACGTCGGCGAGACTGCCGAGCCGGAGCCAGAAAAGAAGGAAGATGACGATTGGATGACACCTTCTTCTAAAAAGGATAAGAAGAAAAAGAAAACCACAAGTGCCTGGGGCATGGATCCCGTTGAAGAACCCAAGGAGCCCTCGGAGCCGAAGGAGGAAGAATCTGCCGATATTTGGGGCTGGTCAACAAGCACCAAGAAGAAGGGCAAGAAATCCGACCCTGAGCCTTCTCCACCACCGCCGCCGCCTGAGCCTGCTGCACCAGCAGAGGACGACTGGTTGACTCCCGCGTCCAAGAAAGACAAAAAGAAGAAGAAGGGCGCCATTGCCGAAGTAATCGAAGAACCTCCACCAGAGCCCGAACCTGCCAAGGAAGAGCCAGCTGACGATCTCTGGGATACCTGGGGCTCGAGTTCTAAAAAGGATAAGAAGAAGAAGAAGAACTTGCTCGACGATTTCGGTACCACAGACACCGCGACAGCCGCGCCGGCCGCTGAACCTGAACCTGTTGATGACTTCTGGGGCACCGTGACATCAAAAAAAGACAAGAAAAAGAAGAAGGGCGAGATCATTGAGCCTGAGCCTGAGCCCGAGCCAGTCAAAGAGCCTGAGCCTGAGCCTAAGGCAGAGGTGGACGACTGGGGCTTCACAGCGACAACCAGCAAGAAGGACAAGAAAAAGAAGAAGAAGGCCGCGCTATGGGATGAGCCTGAGCCTGCTCCCGAGCCCGTGGTGGAAGAGCCTCCCCCTAAGGCAGAGCCTGAGAAGCCGGCCGATGACGACTTTTGGGGGTCCTTCGGAACCAAGAAAGACAAGAAGAAGAAGAAGGCTGTCGAAGAGGAACCTCCAAAGGAACCTGAGCCTGAACCTGAACCTCCAGCTCCCGAGCCTGTCGATGATTTCTGGGAAGCTGCTCCAACTTCCAAGAAGGACAAGAAGAAAAAGAAGAAGGATGCTGCTGCCGCTGTCGAGGAGAAGGCTCCTGATCCGCCTCCCGAGCCCGAGCCCGAGCCCGACCCGGTCAAGGAAGAAGTGGATGACTTTTGGTCTAGTTTTGGCACTGCAAAGAAGGACAAGAAGAAGAAGGGCGCGATCGAAGTAGTCGAAGAGCCCTCTCCTACCGAGAAGAAGAAAGCCGACGACGACTTTGACTGGATGATGACCACCACTTCGAAAAAAGATAAAAAGAAGAAGAAAGGTCTCATCGAGGATGAGCCGGCCAAGGAAGAGCCTAAAGCTGAAGAGACCAAGGACGACGACATCTGGGGTGCCTGGGGCTCGAGTTCCAAGAAGGACAAGAAGAAGAAGAAGGGCTCCGATTTGATCGATCTCGATGAGCAGGACAAAAAGTCAGAATCTTCTCCAGTTGAAGCCACCGGAGACGACGACTTCTTTTCATCTTGGGGCACAGGAAAGAAAGATAAGAAGAAGAAGAAAGACCCCGAGCCAGAGCCAGAGCCAGAACCCCCAGCCGAAGAGCCAGAGGATGATTTCTGGGGTACCGTCACGTCTAAGAAGGACAAGAAGAAAAAGGACAAGTCCTCCAACGACTCCGCAGAAAAGATTACTGGTGAGAAAGCCCAACCCAAGGACACAGCACAAGATGCCAAGGTAACAGACGACAACGACGATTGGGCTTGGTCCATATCCAAGAAATCAAAGTCAAAAAGTCGCAAAAATGCCTTGGATGATCCTCCTCCCCCCGCCCCAACGCCCCCAAATATGGACCTTACTGAGCCTGAGGATGAACTAGCAGACCCCGAGCCGGCAGAAGAGCCCCTGAGCAAGTCCAAATCCAAGTCGTCGGACAAGGACAAGTCGAAGAAAGAGCCGAAGCTCAGCGAAAAGGAACTAAAGAAGCTCGAAAAGGAAAAGAAGAAGGCTGAGAAAGAACAGGCCGAGCAAGACGCCCGCGAAGCTGAGGAAGCTGCCGCACGAGAAGCGGAAGAGGCTGCTGCCCGCGAGGCTGAGGAAAAGGCCAGGGAAGATGAGGAAGCTGCTGCTGCAATTGTTGCGGAGGAAGAGGAGCTGGCTGCTCTGACTGCGAAGAAGGCAAAGAAGGGTAAACTAACCAAGAAAGACACCGAGCGATTCAACGTTCTCACAGATAAGGCTACCCAGCGAGAGGAAGAAAAGGCTGCCAAGGAAGCTGAGGAAGCGGCTGCCCGAGAGGCTGAAGAGGCAGCAGCTCGCGAGGCGGAGGAGCAGGCTGCTAGAGAAGCCGAAGAAGCAGAAGCCAAGAAGTCAAAGAAGAGTTCCAAGTCCAAGGAGAAAGAGAAGGAGAAGGAAAAAGAAGAGAAGAGGAAGAAGGAGGAGGAGGAGCGGAGAAAGAAAGAAGAAGAGGAGGAGGAGGAGAGGAAGCGAGAGAAGGAAGAGAAGAAGAAGGCAAAGGAAGAGAAGAAGAGAAAAGAGGAAGAGGAGAGGAGAAAGAAGGAGGAAGAGGAGGAAGAAGAAAGGAAGAGAGAGAAAGAAGAGAAGAAGAAAGCAAAGGAAGAGAAGAAGAAAAGAGAAGAGGAAGAAAAGAAAAGAAAAGAAGAGGAGGAGGAAGAGCGGAGGAAAGAAGAAGAGGAAAAGAAGAAGAAGGACAAAAAGAAGGACAAGAAAAAGGACAAGGGCTCTGGCTCTGACTCTCCCAAGGCTTCTGCGGAATTGGATATCAACGCGGACGAACTCGATGAACTGCTCTCGCCCAAGGACACCGGCACCACAGATCCCTTCAGCTTCTGGGGTGCCACCAAAAAGTCGACGAAAAAAGGTTGGTGCACGCAGCGCGGCGCTAAAACACCACGCACCCCTGTCTACCCCAGATTACCCCAACATATCATCATCTAGAAAAAGGAAATTAGATTGCTGACTCATCCAATAGTTCTGGAAGATACCATTAATGACAAGGCAGCCACACCCCTTTCCAAGTCTAATGACATGAAAACGGTGTCTCGCAAGCCTGTCGGAGGCAAAGTTTCTGACAAGTTCAAGTCGTTCCAAGAAGAGGACCCCATTCCTCCTCCTCCTCCGCCCGCGCCTTCGCCGCCTGTAAAGGAATCCAAGTCTAAGAAGAAGGGCAAGGCAATTGAGATTGTCGAGACGCCAGTTCCCTCTTCTTCCAAGAAGTCCAAGAAATCCTCCGAGCTGCCTGGAAGCTTCCCCGACGACGAGGAGGAAGATGATGCTGCAGCGGCTCTTGACATGAGCCCCAAGGACAAGAAGAAGAGTAAGAAGAGCAAGTCGAAGTCGGCCGATGTTCCACCTCCGCCACCTCCACCGCCTGAAGCACCTCTGACCCCGCCGCCCGAGCCGAAGTCGTCAAAGAAGGATCGTCCCAAGATCAATCGCGACGGCGCCTCGTCTTGGGGTATGTGGAATGCCACAAAGACCAAAGACGAGCGCAAAGAGGACGAAAGACGCGACGAGCGAAGAGACGAACGTAAAGACGAGCGAAAGTCTTCCAAGTCCAAGGACAAATCTTCTAAGCGATCAGGCGACAAGGATTCTTCCAAGGGTTCCGGGTCGGATAAGGAGAAAAGCGGCAAGCCCGAAAAGACGCCTGCGAAGCCGCGCGTGTCCAGCATGTTCAGTACTCCTCCGGTCTCAAGGTCCATGTCGACTCGCGACAGAAAAGTTAGCGCAAGCGGCAAGTCTTCGCGACGACACTCTGTGGATGCTCATGGACTTGCTTCGCCGCCTCCGGAAGATATTCCCGAAATGTCGAGCAAGGCAGCCAAGATTCTTGGAGTTGGCAAGTCTAGCAGTAAGCGAAAGTCTAGCCGGGTTGATCCCGAGGTCGCTGCCGATCCGGAAGCAGTGAGGGCTGAGAAGCGCCGTAGTCGCAGGATGCAAGATGAAGACCTGATGATGACGGACGCTGACGCTGAGAGCCCATTGAAGCGCAACGCGTCTGTTGCCAAGAAATCTGGCTTCTCGGGACTTTTCAGTGGGCTCATGGGCTCCAAGGCAGCCAAGGCAGAGGCATCTGAGGATCCCGATGCGACAGCCGCCGAAACTGATCGCGATGTTCGCAGAAAGGCAAGACGCGGAGAGCGTGGTGCTGGCAGCGACGGGTCAGCAAAGGATGCGGCTCGTCAAGAGCGCCGTCGCCGCCGGCAGGAAGGCGAGGACCCCCGCCGGGGCGATGATAAAGACACCCGTCGAGCGGAGCGCAAGGCTGCTCGTGCGCGCGAAGATGAAGAACGCCGTCATGCTGAGGACCGCGAGGCTCGACGAGCAGAGCGCCGCCGGATGCGCAAGGAAAAGGAAGCAGCGGCCATTGCAGCTGAGAAGGAAAACGAGGACATGCGCCGAGACCGCCGCCGTTCGCGGCTAGTCGACCCATCCGATGACGATGCCGAGCGCAGACAACGTCGCGAGGCCAGAAGAGCCGCGCGAGCCCTGGAAGAAGTCGAAGGGCAAAAGCGCAAGAGCAGCCGACGCCCAGGAGATCAATCCGCCGATGAGCGAGACCCTGGCAAAGATCGCCGACGCGATAGCAAGAAGGGTACGAATTGGCCACACTCTGGAACGTCTTCATGGGTCAAGGATCATTCTGATGCGCCGCCTCCAGCTTCGTTTGACGCCGACGACGATCAAGCACGGAGAGAGCGAAGAGCCCGCCGCAAAGCCAAGGCTGGCGACACCACTGCAGATGAGGCAGATGACAGACGCCGACGAGCCAAGCGAGACGAACGCAACCGCGAGAGACGTACAGCTGGCTCTGAAGCCAGCGATGAGCGACAAGCCAGTCGGCGCAACTCGGCGCTGATTGAGCCTGTGCAGCCTAGAACAAGCTGGTGGAAGAAGATTGCCGGCTAGCATGTTTAACGATGAGCGACCTAGTGCGATTTCGATGGAGTTTTTGTTTTTTTGGCAATTTTAAGAGCCCAGCGAATACTTTTGGTTTTTATTCAAGCATGCTGCAAACCCTTTATACCCCTTGTCCAGTTGTTATTTTTTAATACATATTTTCAGTTGTTGTTTTACGGGACTACTTGGAGCAGAAGTTATCGTCCACGAGTGGTGGAAGATAATTTGGGAGGAAATATTGTGTGTTTGTTACGGAACATGTGGTATTATACGCTTTGTTGTATCATGAGTAAGACAGCCCTTGTGGCCTGCATGGTTTGGCTATCTGTTTGTTTGGTACGTCCTTGACACGAGGTGCGAGGGTAAAGACAGGCAATGGAGAGAAAGGTGTCTCTGGTTGTCAGTCTGTTTGGGAAGCATATATCACATATACCCCCCATTGTTTGTTTGAGAGGGATTTTGTTGGATCAAGTTTGTACATGTACTCTCGTGTACGACGACAAGCATTTACTGGCTAGACGTTTGAGGGAGGGAGATTTGTCTTTTTCGGTTTTTAGCTAGCAAACATTTTTTTGACGATTATGAAATAGGAAATGATGTTTTGAAGATTTTCATCTACTGGTGTATCGAGTGATTCGTTGAATTAATCTGCTCACTCCTGGCATGTCATGTAACTGGATAAAACGCGTCGTGGGTGAAATGCGAAGTGTGTATTATGCCAAGTGTGTTGGTTAAAGTGGCCGTCACGTCATTTGCCGCGTGTAAGACCGGCAAAGCAGCAACTCGGTTAAAAGAGAGATTACGCAAAAATAAACGAGCCTGAATTGAGCAAGTACCGAGTAAGTAATTTAGAATTCATGTATGGAACCATTGTTTTATTTTTGGTCGGTTCGTAATTAATGCAGCCACATTTCTTGGCAATTGTCGAGAGTTTCGAGGCTGTAGGGAACTAATTTTGGGACGGAAGTCGAGAGATTAGATAAGGTGGTTTTTTGTTGTACTGCACTGTCCTGGCAGCCGTGGCTAATTAAGCTGCCAAGCTGAGCTGTCAGTAACATTTGTTGCCCACCAACATCCGCAGCGATCACGACGAATGAGTCAACGAAAGGCACACGAATTTTCGAGACGAGGCTTAAATAAAGACACGGAGTTTTAAAAAGCGCACATTTTGGATTCTGCTCCAGGCCAGGAGTCCAAAGCAACCATGGCGGCGCCTGGGAAACCAGCCGCGTCGGGAGGCTCCAAATGGGGCTCGTTTCTCTCCCAGGCCGTGGGGGGACTGGAGTCGAGGTTGGATAACATATTGGCTGAGGCTGCTGATCCGGGATCGCAGTATGCGCGACAGCAGCAGCAGCAGCAGCAGCAGCAGCAGGCGACGGCAACGGTGACGACTAATGGGACGTTGCAGCCGGTTAAGCCGAGTCCAGGTATGTTCTGAGGTAAAAAAGGTTGGGGTGGTGACGGGATAACTAATTGTGGGACAGGAAATTCGAGGTCTTCGTCGAGTAATAGGGTCAATGATCGGTTGCAGGCTAGGTTGGCCAAGGCGGTCGCGGGGAAGAATGGCTCGCCTAGGGGGTCGTTGGATCAGGCGAGGGAGGAGGTGAAGGAGGCGGATGCGACGGAGAAGTCTGAGGAGAAGAGTCCAGAAACAGATGAGACGCCAAAGATTGACGCTGCCGAGACGGAGCGGACGGACGCAAAAGAGACGGGAGCTGCCGAGACGCAAGCTGCTGAGCCGACACAAGATGCGACAGTTGCGACAGACGCGACAGCTGCGAACGAAATACCCGCTACCGTTACCGTGCCGAGCGAAGACATCATCGACCTTGCCAAGGAACTAGAACAAATCAAATTGCGCCAACAAGAAGAAGTCAACGAATACGTCGAGAGAATAGATTCCCTCGAATCCAAACTCCAATACCTATCCAAATCTGCCGCCGAAACGGCAAAGAGCCAAGCAAATGCTGCAGCGTCTGGCAGCACGGAGCGCAAAATCGCCGAAAGGGACGAGAAGATTGCGCTGCTCATGGAGGAGGGCCAAAAACTGGCCACGGGAGAGCAAAAATACAGAACAATCATCAAGAAGCTACGACAGCAGATTGCCGACAACGACAAGCAATCTGACGAGTTGCGGAAGAATAAAGATAAAGCGCTCGCTGATGCGGAGGCGCTGCGCACACAGCTGAATGGTAGCGCTGAGAAGGAAAAGAGACAGGAAGAGGCGAAGAAGGCTACGGCGAGCTTGCAGAAGGAAATAGATGCCCTCAAGAAAGACAAGGCGTCGCGGGATGAAACGATACGCAAGCTCGAGAAGGATCTTAAGACGAAAACGGAACAGGCTGATAAGGTGGATGGGTTGAATAAGACATTGAGTACGGAGAAGGAGAAGAACAAGACGTTGGAAGAGACGAATGCTTCACTGGTGGCGGATATAGAGACGCTGAGGGATAAAGCCAAGCAAGATGGCATTGAGTGGAGTGAGAAGCTTGATAGGGCTGTGGAGCGAGGCAGAGCTGTCGAAGCTGAGTTGAGGACCGAATTACAGGCCATGGAGGCCAAGCTGGAGGCGATGCGGACACAGGCTGAAGAGGTTACGTCGGGATCTGGTGGCGAGGCGCAAGTGAAGCTCCTCAGACAGATTGAGACGCTGCAGTCGCAGTATGCGACGGCGAGTAATAATTGGCAGGGGATTGAGGCTACGTTGCTATCAAAGGTGTCTAATTTGGAGAAGGAGAGGGATGAAGCTCAGCGACGAGAGTCTGAAATGCGCAAAAAGGCGCGCGACGCGGTAAGTTGTGTTCAAGTGTGTGGGTGACACAGGTTACTGATGTGAGTAGACAACTCGCGCAAGGAACTTTGAAGAAGAGCTCGAGGACATCCAGCCTGCGCTGGTTAAATCACAACAAGATCTCGACAAGGCATATGAAGAAGCTGCCTCATTACGCTCCGCAGTCAAGTCTGCCGAATCTGCGCTTGAAGAAGCCCGCGCCGATCTAGAGAAAGAACGCCGCTCAGCCAGCAGAGAAAACACAGCGCGCGAATCAGAACAGCGCGAATGGGCAGACGACTTCCCCGGCTCCGCAATCAAGAATACACCCAGCCGACCCGACTCACCCATGCTCTCCGTCCCACGAACCTTCAGCTCCGACATGATGGGCATCAGCCTGCCCTTGCCAGGTCGACGTCTCTCGGGCCAACCGCCGCTCGCCAAGCTCAGCGCCAGCGGCGGCGGCGGCGGCGGCTCACATTCCGGCTCCGGAGCCGCGCCACCACCACCGCGTCCCTTCTCACCCTTTGAGGGTGCCAGCGAATCACCCCTGTCACCGCCCGGGATCGAGCGCGAAAACGTCCTCGACGAGATCGCGTCCCCCTCATCGCCCCGGCAAGCTGCCCAGGATATGATCTCCATGTCTACCGTGGCGGCGGGACCGTCGGTACAGCTGGTGGAGAGGATGAGCGCGGCGATTCGTAGGTTAGAAGCCGAAAAGGTGGCTGCGAAGGAGGAGATGGCGAGGGTGTGTAATCAGCGGGATGAGGCGAGGGGGGATATGGTGGGGTTGATGAAGGATCTGGAGGAGGCGAAGACGGCGACGGCGAGGGTGCCGGCACTGGAGAAGGAGGTGGCGGAGCTGGACCAGAGGTATCAGACTACGTTGGAGATGTTGGGGGAGAAGAGTGAGTTGGTGGAGGAGCTGAGGGCGGATGTGCAGGATGTCAAGGATATGTATCGGGAGTTGGTGGAGAGGACTGTAAAATAGCATGGCATTAATTTGATTACGATAACGATTACATCATTTACTGGGCATTATTCAACTATGACATTATCCAACTGTGAATAAACGAATGGTATCATTTATTTGTTTGGTTTTATGTGATGCTACGGCTGAGCTGTGAGATCAATTCCTTCGCGTTCGGCTCCTTGTTCGATATATCTCCGAACCTGGGGAGTTAGTACAATGTGTGAGCGATAGTGTAAGTAGTAATGTGAAAACGAACCTCTTTATCAGGCGCGAGGTCGAGAGGCAGTTCGTCCTCGGCGTTCTTAATAGTAAAGTCGGCTCCTTCTTTGAGCAGCGCAACAGCCGTGTCGCCTACAGGATTAGTGAGTATAACTAGTAGAAGCATTGATGAAAAAACATACCATGTCCCTCTGCAATGGCGTGATGCAGCGGCGTGTAGCCTTCGTTATCAGTCGCATTCAGCGGGCTCATATGCTTCAGCAGCAGCAATATGATAGGCACTGAACCCACAGCTGCCGCGCGATGAATGGGATACTGGCCTCTCTTGTCTCGTACTCTCGTCGATGCGGGGGGTTTGCTCTCGATGAGAAGCTTGGCCACGTCAAGGTACTGCTTTGATGCTACGAAGTGCAACGCCGTCTGGCCGCTGTTGTCTGAATGATGTTAGTAAGTGATGAGTGCGACATGTGAGTTTGGTGATGAGTGTGACATGGCATGAACTTACTCTTTGCGTTGATGTCTGCGCCGGCTTTGAGGAGTACTTGGATTACGGCCTCGCTATCTGGTACACTGGCTGCTATCATGAGGGGGGTCCAGCCGCTTGCGTCCTGGACATCCGGGTCGAAGCTGGACTGGTTGGCGAGGAGGACGACAATGTCCCGGGAGTTGGATGAGGCGGCCCAGTGGATAGCGTAGCGGCCATCATCGTCTACTTTCTTGGACAGCTTGGGGTCATTCTGGGAGCGTTAGTTGTCATGGAAGTAACTCTGGGGTAGGGTTGGGCGCTTTAAGCAGCAACAGCTGGCTTGTGGAGGGGAGCTCACTTTGAGAAGAGCTTCGGCGACGCTGGCTACAGAATGTCAGATGGGATCAAATAAAACTTTATTCTGTCAACGGTACCTTTTCCTTCTCGCGCAGCGGTATGTAAAGGAAACTTGTCAGTTTCTTCAGCCATTTTGAATAAAGTGAGCTGCAGACTGTGAGTTGGATGGATGTGGAACGACGGCGAATGCGTGATGTTGTCCCGGGTAGTGAAGCCTGGAGCTTCGCCCGCCCAAAAAAAAAAGTGGCTCTTCCGCCAATGAGCCAACGCGCGCGCCAAAACCAAACCTTTAAGCTTTTTATCAACAACCGTTCCATCATCACATCACCAATTTGCATTTCGCAACACCTCACATCGCCGCCAAACATGGCAGCATCAGAAGCGCACGATGCGCCCTTACTCAGCAACCTCGTCTCCTCCAACTCCACCGCCTCGCGCCACCTCTACACGCAATCCGCCACCCCCTCCAAACGACAAAAGCTCGACGATGTATTTGCCGACCCCGTCATGAAGCGCCGCTACCTCGCCGAATACGCCAATGTCGAGACCCTACCAGCGTCTCTCGCAGCAAAGCAGCCCGGAAAACAAGCCGTACGAAAAGCCGCCAAGCCCGTGACGCAACGCCCCGGCGGGCCCAAACTACTCGAAGGTGCGCCGGGCAGCCAACCCAGCGACAGCAGCGCACCGACACCGACAATGTCCCTGACCACGAGGGGCGTCAATCAGATCCAGCAGACCAAGCCTGAGTGGCACCCGCCCTGGAAGCTGATGAGGGTCATCTCGGGCCATTTGGGCTGGGTGCGCGCCCTGGCTGTCGAGCCGGGCAATAAGTGGTTTGCGAGCGGTGCTGGGGATCGCACAATCAAGATTTGGGACCTGGCGACGGGATCGCTGCGGTTGACGCTCACGGGACACATTAGCACGGTGCGGGGGCTGGCGGTGTCGCCGCGGCATCCGTACTTGTTCTCGTGCGGTGAGGATAAGATGGTGAAATGTTGGGACTTGGAGACGAATAAGGTCATCAGACACTACCACGGTCACTTGAGTGGTGTGTATACCCTGTCGCTGCATCCGACGCTGGATGTCCTCGTCACGGGTGGAAGAGACGGTGTTGCGCGCGTCTGGGACATGCGCACGAGAAGTAACATCCATGTGCTGTCGGGCCATACGCAGACGGTGACGGATGTGGAGTGTCAAGAGGCCGATCCGCAGGTGATATCGGCGTCGTTGGACTCGACGGTGCGGTTGTGGGATTTGGCTGCCGGAAAGGCCATGGGCGTGCTGACGCATCACAAGAAGGGCGTGAGGGCCCTGACGGTGCATCCTGAAGAGTTTACGTTTGCGAGTGGAAGCACGGGCAGCATTAAGCAGTGGAAGTGTCCTGAGGGGGCGTTTATGCAGAACTTTGAGGGCCAGAATGCCATTATTAACACGTTGAGTGTTAACCAGAACAATGTTTTGTTCTCTGGAGGTATGTCGTTGAAATCACCGAAAGGTGCAGAAATGTGCTGACTGTCATAGCTGATAATGGTTCCATGAGCTTCTGGGATTGGAAGTCTGGTCATCGCTTCCAGGCGCTGGACACGACGGCTCAGCCTGGTTCGTTGGATGCGGAAGCCGGTATCATGAGCTCGACGTTTGATCGATCTGGTCTGCGTCTCATTTGTGGTGAAGCCGACAAGACGAGTAAGTTTGCGCTCCAAATGATGGTGTTGAGAATAAAATGCTAACGTTTTGTAGTCAAAATCTGGAAGCAAGACGAACAGGCATCCGAAGAGACTCACCCATTGCAATGGACACCTAGTCTCGCACGCAGAAAATTTTAGATACCTCGATAAGGACCGGCGTTGGAATTTGGGAAAGCATGGTTTAAAAATGTCGTTATTAGAAACCCTGGAAATCTATCATACATGTACATCATATTACATTACACACCCACACCCAACTGTCTAAGCTCTCCGTCCTCTCGTAGTGCCATTTTGACTTCGTCGTCCGCAATGGCCAGTCGCAGCTTACTTGATCGATCTGCCCGGTGTGCTTCGAGGTTCACTAACCCTGCTGCGACTAGCTCCAATGCTGCCGTGTGGACGTAGCTGGGACGGCCCATGTGGCGCTGTATACCTCCTGGCGTCGTGCTCTTTTGGCCATTGTTCAAGATCTGCGCCATTCCTGGGGGAGCTCGCGGTGCAAAGGCAGCCAAACGCTGCAGTTCGTCGAGGGCTTCGCCAAATGTAGTTTCTACTAGTCCTGTTCGGCGGATGCGCATCAGTACAGCTACCATGAGGAGCTTTGAAGTGAGCGGTAAGCTGCGCAAGTGCTGTTGGATAGGGTTGGTGGTAGCTTCGTTGATGGCCTTTTTAATGGTGGCGATGGTGACTCTGCCGCGTTTGGAGTCACCGGGTGTTTTTGTTGGTGTTGTCGGATCGCCAGCTGGTGCGTCTGCTTCGGCAAGTTCAACTGCCCGTCGACAGATATCTAGTGCGCGACGGGCATCTCCACTGACGGCGGCGACTTTTCGACTGGCGAATTGGATGGCATCGGGGTCGACGATGTCGCCTGGTACGCCTTCAAGACGAGACTGTATGATTTTCATGAGCTGGTCGTGAGTGTAACCCGGGAATGTGATACGGGTAAGACCAAGGCGGGAGCTGATCTTGTTGCTGAGTGTTCGCTCGGGAAGATCCATGGTGTTGGCGACGGCGAGGACAATGAGACGGCTGTGGCGGAGAGTTGGCCAGTTGAAGAAGTTGTACATGACGGCTTGGTTTTTAGTAACGAGCTGGTCAAGTTCGTCCATGAGGACGACGCATGGCGTACGCCTTGGACTGGGATTGCTGAACTCGCGCTCGAGGAGGTCAAGTGCTTGTGAGGGGCTGGCTCGCTGGCCCTTGAGAGCCTCCCAGAGGAGTGAGTATGAGTGATGGGGGTCAGTGATTTTCATGCCGTTGATTTCGACAAAGATGAAATCGTCCAGTTCGTCGGAACCAACTGCATCTTCAAGGCGAGAAATGACTTCGCGCACTGTAGCTGTTTTGCCTGTTCCGGGTGTGCCAGAGATGTAGATACAGTTACCCGTGCCGTCTGCAATCGCCGCTTCGAGATGCGAGTAGACCAGTGAGAACTCGCCCTCTCGACAGGGCAGACTCATAGGCACGGAGGATACATGGAGTCGTGAGCGGGCTATTTGGAAAGGAGACGCTTCGACGTTGCTGGGGGAGAGTTTTCGGGTGGCTAGTGGAGTGAACTCAAGTCGTTTACTTGCGCTGCGAGGTTGACGAGCTCGCGAGTGCGGTGTGGCTGCGGTCGTGCGAACGGCCTTGGTGGGAGTTACTGGAGGGTGATAGACGGTGTCCTGCGGAGATTGGGCTCTTGTTTGGCGGCGCGTTCGGGTAGGTTTTGTGTCCTTTTCAATCATGTCCATGAAGTTGAAGATGTCGTCTGCGCTCTGGTAGACTTCCTCCCAGACGAATTCGTTGGTATACGTGGCCGTTCTCGTATTACAGCCTCTGCGACATACAAACGTCTTTCCATGCTCGGGAGAATGGCGCGCAATCTTGCCAGAAGGGTGTCGGATGAGGAATTTGTCGAGGGACATGACTCTTGCCTTGCCGTTGATGGAAGCTAGGGGGTTGACGTCCCACGAGGGGGATATGTATAATTCATTCTGTCACTGTTAGCATGCATCCAACTGTTCGGACAAGAAGTAATCGTACCCAGTAGAAGTCGTTGCGTTTCTTATCCTTGCTACGAATTTCCTTCTCCGTAGAAAACCACATAAAGTTCGCAGCCTTCTCGCCATCACCATCGTCCTCCACGAACTCGCAAATCATAGCCACCCAGGCTTCATTAGAGCCGTCAGATTTCAACAACACGCAATCACCCACCCTGCATTCAAAGCTGCCCAGTTTAGCGCCCACGATGGTGTTTCCAGCTACTTTGCGTCGCTTGCGCTGCTCGCCTGCTTCGTCATCGTCGCCGCGTGCTGGTGAGCCAGAGCTCCATATCCACTCCCATTCGATTTCGTGATCGTCATTTTCGTCGCTGTCGACTTGAGAGATGTCTCTTTTGTGCTGGGAGAGGGCTTCGGTCCCGTTGGGGAGGGTTTCGGTGGCCATTGGAGCTTGGGGGTGTGACGTTGAGCTGGGCTGGATTAACCACTTTACGCGTGGGATCGAGGGAGACGCGTTTGGGTGCTGCGATATGTGCATGGGTCCCGATTGGTGCATACATAGTGAGCAAGCAGCGTCGGAATTTGTAGGATGGAAATAAATTCCGGAAAGAAATTGACTTGAGTATTTACGTTTGATCTTGTTTTTAAGAGATATTTAATTATTTGTTTTTATTTTCACGATTTTTGAGGGGATGTGACGACGGCAAGCCGCTATGCACAGCGCAGTACTGGCTTACACCGACAGAGCTTGCTACTGCTTGGAATAAGAAGTATTTTATTAATTCTGCAAGGCGAAACAGTGAATGTGTGTGCATCGTAGCTTAGTATTAGAATTTAGTCCAGAACATTGAATATCGTTCATTAAATACTGAGATTGTTATATAACCCCGTTGCCCGCTTGTTCCTGGACGACCCCCAACCCGCCAGCTGGCACACACCTCAACATCTTTCCCCCAGTAAGTCTCCTCCCCCAACCGAAACACTTCCATTTTGCATTGGAGGGCTTCAATACTTTGCTTCAAGTTCCAAGATGTTTAACCAGCGCAGCAGCAAACGAGCCCGAATCATGGCTTCCTCAGGACGTGCTCGAAGCCAAGGCAGAGGTCGTGGACAAAGCAACGCAAACAGAGGAAGTTCTCAGGCCAGCGCATTGGCAAATCTTTGGAGAGACGCGTCTGTGGCATCAGAATCCAGCACAGCCTCACAAAACAGAACTCCAAGAGACAATACACGTGCCAGGGCAAACAACCGCGCCAATTTGTACCGGGCTCGAGCTCGTGCTCGTCCAGCTTCAGCTCCCAACCGTGGGCAATGGCAGGTTGCGAGAGCGAGGGCGGCCGCACCACCGGAGGTCGGCCGTAACAAGTTTGGCAAGGCGGATAAGATGCCTACATTGGTAGCGCAGAAACAGCAAGCCCGCGTCAGTGAGATGACTTTGGACCAAGCAAACTTCCGAGGGCCTCCGCCTCAGAATCACGACTTGGTTGAGGTAGGTTGGACATTCTGCCGAGATGTGGCATCGCTGACATGGAGCAGGTTCGCATTATTGTGCCCCGGCCAGCGAAAGGATTGGATAACGAAGCAGCCTTCAATAGCATTCGAGACGCCTACAAAGTCTAGGTGACCAGAATAGAGTCTCATGTCTTCCAAATATTGGGCGGCTCTCGCACCGTTATCAAAAACGCAACGGTGGCATTTCACAAGCTCATCCACGAAATCCAGCAGACGACTGAGTATCAAAAAGCTTGTTACTACGTTCAGCCACCATCAAAGGTGCTGGATATGGAGACGGTGGTGGTACGTTGCAAGACTGGATCGCGGCCGTACATATCCTTGCCCGGCATTGCACCCAGCAAATTCGAGGACGCAGTTGCAGCGCGTCTTGGTCAATTTACAAAAGGTCTCTTCGAGGCAGCGGATGTTCTCACTGCTCTGGATACGCAGCTGAGGATGCGCGTGAGTTTTGGGAAGCTGTTCATTCGAGACGACGGCATCGATCCTGTGGTGGAAGGCTCGTATGAGACGCTCTCGAAGCTGATGGACGAGTTTTCAGAGAATGGAGGAGCTCGCTTTGAATCTAGGCAAGTCGTGAAATACTTCCAGTTTGGCATTTGCTAACAATTGGTAGATTGTCGGACCACGATATTGCTTCCCAAGTCACCAAAGCACTCGTTGATCCTGAAAACGAGATATGTTCATCGTCTCAGGACATCCGCTACAATTTTGGTCTCACCATGAAGATAAACGACAGACACATCATCACTGAGACCGAAATGAACGTCGGAAACCTACGACGATTCACTCCTGCCAAATGCATTACGCCTGAGCGCTGGCCACGACTCAACTGGGTGATTGCAGCTCCAGACATGTAGGTGACACCCATCATTTGTAGTATAGAAGCTGACTTTTTCAGGCCACTGGATTGGAACTTAGCCATCCACTCGCACAAGGCTGTACACAATGTGCCAGAACATATCCAGGCATTCATCAGCAAGGTCAAAATCGACATTGATGAAGACACCCGGCCATCAGAGATATTCGACAAGCTTCCCAACCTCACCGCCAACCTATCCGGCCCCCTCGCCAAAGAAATACAGGAAACCGACTTCCGAACATCTGTCCTCATTCCCGTCGACAACTCCCCATACATCATCGAGGTCAGCGTCACACAACAATGGGATGGCTTGAAGTGGTATTCCACCCCCAAACGAATCTGGTTCAGTGTCGAAATGTACGGTCGCAGCTGGGACGAGTCCATCAATATCAAAAAGCCCAGTGGAGGTAAGAAGGACTGGGGCGAGGAGCTCATCCATCTATTTCCAGATTCGAGTCGCAGCTTGCGAGAGCGACTGGAGGAGTTCGTCGAGAGCATCATGCTGGTGCAGTACGTCTTGGACACGGAGATGGAGGAGTAGCCTGTGTGAGAGGATTCGGAGAAATATATCTGGAGAAAACGATTTGTATTACTTTTGATTCTATGCCATTTATGCCTGAGCAGCCTGCGCTCCAGCTTGTTGTTGAGCAGCCATCATCTTGTGTCGCAAGACTACCAATGTTAGCCGAAATAACACAACAGACAAAATTGAATCCCGACTTACCCTCTTCAATCGTCCTTACGTTAACTTGCTTCTGCTGAACGACCGCCTCCAGCTCCTTCAGGTTATCATTAAGCTCCTTGACCTTGTCCTCGTAAAACTTTGCCGCCGATTTCAAATTCTATCCAGTCAGCACCGCCCTCTGCAGCAACATACACACGCCATCCTTACCTTCTCTATCAAGAATCCCGTCCCCACATCTACTAACACCTTGTCCGTACTTGTAAGTTCGCCCTTGACGTACAGCGAATTCGTCAACGGCACGAGCACGTTGGACCCTATCCCGCATTAGCCACACCGTTTATCCCTATGTGTTATCGAGTATTTAGCTTCGGTCCGTACCGCTGGACGCTGCTGATCGACTATTGACGCATTGCAGACAGTCCTTGAACTTGTTCTGGGCGCCGTGGAGCTGCGCAAACGAGCTTGTGAGGTGTTCGAGCTCTTCGTCGAGCTGTTTCTTGACCTGGGCGAGCTGCTGGGGCTCGAGGGTGTCGAGGTTAACTGAAAGGGGACAGAAATTAGCTAGAGGGTAATTGATTTAGGAGGAACCGAAGCGTACGTGTTTCTTTTGGCGCGGACATTGTGGTTGATGGGCGGTGATGGGTTTGGAATTGCGCCCCTCCATCATGACATTTAAGTGGTGGGGCACAGTCGAGCTTGAGCATGGATACGGCCAGGATACAATGTTGACGTACGCGGCAAAATAAATACTCAATAATGTTTAAATAATTTTCAAAGATCTAACTGATTGATTTTTTCTATATAAAGTGTCCATACTCTAGTACAAAGCTTTGCTGAGGAGATTCCAGCATCTCCCTCTACCATCATATTAAATAAAATTTAAGCTCATCTTCACACTTGAGCCATCTATAATAACGTCTCTACATGTTTTACTTTACCCAAATAGCCCTCTATTGCAGTTAGTTGTCCCTTCCAGCGACTCATCCGCGGTTTTGGTTCTCCTTGTAACAGGCTCGCGTGTTAACCATTTTTGTCTCCACTAAAATTTCCCAGTCCCTGGTAGTCAAGACTCAAGCTTCCTTCAACTCCAATCCTCCTAATTCAACATCACCACCACCACCATGTCCCCCCTCCTGCCCTTCCTCTACCAAACGCGAACCCTCGCCCGATCCTCCCCCCGCTCCATCCTCCTCACATTCAACCGCCTCGCCCACTCCCGCCCCCGCCACGACCACAACATCCCCTTCGACTGGGACCCGGACGACAGCCATGACTTCACCGACGAAGCTCCCACGCAGCCCTCTACAATAACCCCCTCAGAAGCCGAAGTCTTCAAGGGCATCTTTGACGAAATCGCCCAGGGCAAGGTACCCGCCAAACGGACGCCGGATGTTCCCGCGCCAGCTCTCCCCGATGCGCAACCTTCGCCGCAGGCGGGCATGGCACGATCGATAGTAGAACAGGCGCGCGTTACGGAATTCAGGGAGAAGTTCCTCACTAGATACCCCAAGTCACTGAGGAATGCGGCGCAGGTTGCGCTGGGGCTGTATGAGCTTGAACCCGCGGCGGAAACGGACTCTAGTAGCGCGGTGTTGGAGATGGAGGAGGCGGACAGGAAGAGGCAGGAGGAGGAACGGGCCAAGTATGATCTTGCGAGGGCGACGGAGAGAGAGAGAGTAGATGCTTTGATGGCGGGGTGTGCGACTGATGCGGCGTTGTGGAAGGTCATGGAGAAGGAGGTGTTTTCGCTGCCAGAGAGATTGGGGATTACGGATAAAGTGACGAAGCGGGCGAGGAAGACCAAATCGAAGAAGGCGAGCACTCCTGAGGACGAAAAGCGTATCATGGACGTCCATGGACCGTTATACCCGCATTATATCAGCTATGGTTTGTCCCTGCTCGAGACTGCATTCGTCAAGCCGTCACCATACATCTTCAAGGTCCTTCCGCGCATCAAGGAGCTCGGTCTGCCTTCATACGTACTTGGTGTGTCAACGCCGTTTTATGCCCGATTAGCCCGCATCCACTGGGAGAGATTTGGCGACGCGACGTCAGCGCTGGACGTAATTGACGAGATGCACTCTACTGGTTTATACCCCGACGAGGAACTGAGTGAGTTTCTAGCCAAGATGCGCGATCACTTACACGGGTGTAACTGGGGCGCTCAGGGAGCATTCGTCATGGCTATGATGGATTCGCCGCCATATGATGGTGGATTGACACACAGACTAGAAACCGCTGAGCGTCGCGTTAGGAGTTCACTGCTGTCACTGGAGGCATAGTATATTATATATGTATCATTTAATGTAACAACATCTTCTCTCATTAAGACATCGCTCAACTAACCACTCCTCGTCACTTTTCCTTTGACCCATCTAGCTATTCTCATAAAATCCGCTCCAGCAGTAGCCTTTTCCCTCCTCGCCCTCTCCAACCCACCCTTGTTAAACCCTCCCGGCATCAAGAACCAACTAAGCATACAAAATACCAAGATAGCCAACACAATCGGCTGCAAGACCTTGACACCCACCGCCTGCGCAATCGCACCCACCACGAACGGGATCACGGCTGCGCCACCACCGCCCACTGCAGCCGCGAACCCAATCGCACTAACATGATACTCTGGCGGTAGGAGTTTTGTTGCCGTAACAATAGCCGCGGGGAACAAGGGCCCCAAAAAGAATCCCAGAAATGTAATAAAGACCATTGACGCCGCGAAACTCGGCACAAGCCAATACAGGAGCTGCAGCACAAGACTAATGACCAAGTAGATTGTGATGGCGAGCTTTTCGCCAATTCGGCCCGTGATGAAGCCCAGCACCACCCGTCCGATGGTAAGGCCCAGCCAGAACATGGTGACTGCCAATCCGGCGAGGAAAGGCTGAGCATGCCGCACGTTAATCATAAACGTGGGAATCCAGCCGCCGAGACTGACTTCGACGCCGACATATCCCACGAGGAAGAGCGCGACAACGTATGTGAGTGGTTCACGGAGCACAGTACGAGTCGTGGTGCGGTCTTGGTCCGATTCAAAGGATAGTTTCTTGCGGTATGCCTCGCCCGTTGCGTTCCAAAAGGCCGTCATGCCCACGAAGAATTCCACGACAACAATGCCTATCATGACGTAGTAAAAGGTATACCACTCTAATTTTCCCTTGGTGACCATTGCAGAAGCAATTAGGGGACTGACAGTGGCGCCAAGACCGTAGGCACCGTGGATGAGACCCAAGAGTTCGTTGGCGCGGTGCATGTTGCCCACCCAGGCGTTGTAGGCGCTATCTTCGATGCCGTTGCCGAAGCCGGAAAACAGTAAAGCGATGGGCAGGACGGGGAAGGGTGGGTGTTGGGAGATGGTGATGTAGCCGATGAGGCGGCATACAGGACCGAGAAAGGCGACGCCGCGCTGGCCGGCTTTGAAGTGCAGGTAGTTGTTGGAGAGGCCGGCGGCGACGTAGCCGACGAAGGGGACGATGAAGACGGTGGAGACTTTGATGTAGTTGACGTTGTAGTATGGTTGGATCTGGGGTCAGCTGTCAGTATAAAGGGAAGCAGTGAGGGAGTGTGGTAAGAGGGGGGTTATACGTATGGGATTAGGGCGCCGAGAGAGGCGTCGTTGAAGCCCATGATGAAGAGGGAGAAGTTGACGACGCAGAAGCGGTAGGTGTTTATGCGGGGGGTGTTCCATCTGTCGAGGCCGTTGGCGGAGTCTGTGGAGGATGTGTCGTTCTTTTCGGGGTCGGGGTCAGAGGATTTTTGATTTGAGACGTCATTGGAGATGTCTTGGGAGTTGTCATTGGAGTTGTCATTCTTTGAGTTGGATGTGTCATTTGAGGTGTGTTGGGTCTTTTCATTGACTATGGGAGTCGGGATATCTGGCCCTGGAGATTCTGCCATGTTGAAGGTATTAAATATTGACAGACAACTCAATTAGGTGACATGAAGAAGATGAGCGACGGATCAAGTGAATATATAATAAAGTCCAGTGTGCAGATGCAGATCTGGCGGAGAAGCTAACCACAATGCCGGTCCGACATGCAACCACTCCGAACAAGCATCACGAGCTGACAAAAGTGAAAGTGGCCGGCTGAGAAATCAAAACTGCCAAACGATGCATGGTTTTAATTAGCTGTCACATTTTTTTTAGGCGTCAATTGGAACTAAAGTCGGTCTAAAAGTCGGGGTATGCGGAGGCACCGCTAGCATGAAAACTAGAACTAAACGTAAAAGGGCTGTGGGGGTCACTGCCGCTACTGAGAAGGCGCAGTCTGTAATTCCAACTTTACAGAACGTTACACCGTCATAAAGTATGTCTGACTGGACAATGTCTGACTGGACAATGCCAACTATTCCCGACGTACCTGGTGGCGTGGACATCCGGAGATGAGCCATGACGGGACGACTATCCGACGAGGATATACGCTGAACATGGTCTCTCACTCACATTCCCCAAACACACAATTTCAATGAGTCACGAGAACACTTTTCACCTTTCGAGTAATACGATTGCCGATTCACTAAACGCAATGCAATGTACTTACAAGCGATATTCCGCGAAACAACCCCCATTCACTGAGCACGATACAATACATGTTAGGTATGCATAATACAATTCATTAGGCTAGCTGTAAGTGCTCGTGATACATTTTATCCGAACCTGGATATCGCAAGAAAAGGACCATGATTCCATCAATTACGCTCATTCAAAACCAATTTTTTCATCTTTCAACTTCATCTTCCCTTTTTGACGCTCTAAGCCTCGTTGCTAGGGTACTCAACCGCAGTGGTGGCGTTGAACTCCTCCTTGATGGAGCGGACGTTGACGAAGCGCAGCAGCAAGTTCTGGCTTCCAGCCTTGTCGTCGGTACCCGAGGCACGCGCACCACCGAAGGGCTGCTGGCCAACAACGGCACCAGTAGACTTGCAGTTGACGTAAAAGTTACCAGCGGCGTTGCGGAGCTTCTCCTCAGCGAAGCGGACCGTCTCGCGGTCGGTAGCGAACACGGCACCAGTCAGGCCGTACTCGGACGTAGAGTCGACGAGCTCGCAGGCCTTGGCGAAGGCGTCGGGGGCGGCGTCGTCGTAGACGTAGGTGGTCAGGATGGGGCCGAAGAACTCGTTGGACAGGTAAGGGTGGTTGGGGTTGGTGGTCTCGTAGATGGTGGGGTGGATGAAGTAGCCCTTGGAGGAGTCGTAGGTGCCGCCGACGACGAGCTTGAGGTCCTTGTCGTTCTTGGCGGCGTCAATGGCGCCAGAGAGCTTCTTGAAGGAAGGCTCGTGGATCACGGGGCCCATGAAGTTGGTGTGCTCCCAGGGAACGCCCTGCTTGATGGCCTTGGTGTGGTGGACGAGCTTCTCCTTGAACTCGGGCCAGACCGACTTGGGCACGTACAGGCGAGAGGTGGCACTGCACTTCTGGCCCTGGTACTCGAAAGCACCACGGACGGTCTGGATAGCGGCGTTGTCGAGGTCGGCAGACTTGTGGATCAAGTGGAAGTTCTTGCCGCCAGTCTCACCAACGATGCGAGGGTAGGACTTGTAGCGGCCCTCAGCAACACCCTCACCAATGGCTCCGTACAGCTTGCGGAAGACTTGAGTGCTACCGGTGTAGTGGAGGGCAGTGAACTCCTTGTGGGCGAGGACGGTCTTGGTGATCTCGACGGGGTTACCGGGGACGAACTGGATGACGTCCTTGGGCAGACCGGCCTCGAGAAGGATCTTGTACACGAGGTAGGCAGAGGCGACACCGTTGTCACTGGGCTTCCACAGGACAACGTTGCCCAACAGAGCAGGGGCACCAGCCAGGTTACCACCGATGGCGGTGAAGTTGAAGGGGCTGACGGCGTAGACGAAACCCTCGAGAGCGCGGTACTCGGTACGGTTCCAGACACCGGGGGCGTTGTGGACGGGCTGGCCGGCGTACAGGGACTCGGCGTAGTGGACACCAAAGCGGAAGAAGTCTGCAAGCTCGGCGGCGGCGTCAATCTCGGCCTGCCAGGCGTTCTTGCCCTGGCCCAGCATGGTGCTGGCCATGATCTCATAGCGGTACTTGTTGGCGACGAGGTCGGCAGCCTTGAGGAAGACAGCAGCGCGGTCGGCAAAGGGAAGAGCCTCCCAGGCGGGCTTGGCAGCGAGGGCAGCCTCAATGGCCTTGTTGATGTCTTCGTTTGTGGCAGTATGGTAGTTTGCCACGGCGGAGGCGTGATCGGAGGGGTTGAGCTGCTTGGAGACGGCAGAGGTACGGATCTGTCACAACAGCAATTAGCATTGGTTTTCATCGGGATAATGATGGCCTCAACAAAACTTACCTCCTTGCCGCCAACGACGACGGGAATATCGACGGCGCCCTCGCCACGAAGCTTCTCCAGAGCTGCGGTCAGACCAGCACGCTGGGGAGAGCCCTTGGCGTAAGTATGCTATGAGTAAAACGTCAGCATCTGCCATTGCTGCATCAATTTCAGCACCTCATTCAATCTTGAGTAACTTACGTTAGGCTCATTGGCAATGGTCGGCGTGCGGAACGAAGCCAAGGTGGCAGCAGTTCTGGTCTGGACGGCCTTGCCAGCACATCGGAGGCCAGCTCGGCGGAAGAGAGCAGCTTGCATCATGATGACAAGGTGTGAACAAAGAAAAGAAGAAGAAAGAGATAGCAAAGAATCAGGAAACGGTTTGCGTCTCGTAATTCTCTTTTATTTCTTGGATGGGGGAAGCTCAACAGAAGACACAATGAGATTGAAGCTGTTGGATTGGGGGAACGTTTTAATAATTAGAGTACGAGCAGGCTTGCTCCAGACCAGCAGTCTACAGCCCGTCATGGTTGGTCACGACAACCACAAAAAAAAGTCCAGGACCCACGCGGTTTGGGGCGGCACAAAAATATTGCGGGGGCAACAGGGCAAGCTTCTATGGCAGGTGCGGTGCAAGTGCCTGCAGGCGCGGTGCTCTGGACCCTTAATTATGGGTCGCCACCGCCTCCCCGGAGGTTGGTTGAACGCAGCTTTCCAGCGCTGTGGCACCGATCTGCTCGGGACGTGGTGCAACAGACACGGGCGTGATGTTTAATTGAGGACAAAATAAATATGACAGTAAATCCTTTTACTTCAAAAGAAATGTAAAGAATGGTCATTTTTTTTATCAGTATTCTTTTCTTTTTTTTTTTTTTTTTTTTTAAGTGCATGATTTTTGACACTACATCCCTTGAAACTTGGCACCCAGACATCTACAGGGACTCGAGCGCTACGGGGACCGCTAGAGACACGGCTACAGGGGCACCCTGGCTGCCCAAAGCTCCCCAAGCTGTCCAGGTGTCCAGGTGGTGGTGCCAGTCCCGAAATCGGATCTCCACAGCACTGCAGACGTCCGTCGAGAGCCGCCCTCCAATTCCCCTCCTCTACCTACCTTGTTCGTCTAGTTGTCTTCCCCAATTACGCTATCAATTAGATCAAAAATCCACAAGCTTATTAGCAAACGTGGCCACCGTTGACGCAACTGACGAAATGACATGTTGAATCTCTTGCGTGGGTCGTCTTACACATCAGCAAATAAGCCAATCAAACGTAGATACACCAAATCTATCGCTATCAGCAAGGGAACAGGGATTATTTCAAGAATACATTTGATCTACAATACATTGTCTAGCAACACACTTCCACAATGTGATAAGTATTCAGCTATCAAAGCTTCCTCATTAGATCTTCGGTATCTCCTGAGTAGAGCAATGAATCCCGCCCCCAAGAAACGGCAGCTCCTTGGTCAAGACAGTCTCAACCTCGCGATCAGGATACAACTTCTCCATAACCTTAACCGCCTCCCCATCAGCCTCTTCATCCCCAAACTGCGGGAAGATCACACCCCCATTCACCAACAAATAGTTGACGTACGTAAGCGAAGGGTAATCCGCATCGCCCTTCTCAATCGCATCAAGAAGGCTCTGATCAGCGCCAATCTTGTCCAGATCCGCCTCCGTGACCTCTGTAATATCAAGCTCTCGACCTTGGGCATCCGTGGTATTGGAAAGGATCTCCTTCGCTTCCTCATACATGGCGCTGAATGGGTCGTCTCCCACAGAAGCGGGTTTGCTCAGCAGGACCTTTCCAGGCGCAATGAAGCGCACCAAACCATCGATATGGCTATCGGTGATATCCAGACCCTTGCGGCCTGGCACCCAGATGACCTTTTTCAACCCCAGTGTTCGAATCAGCTCCTTTTCAATCGTCTCTTTATCCTTTCCCGGGTTGCGATTGTCATTGACAACAGAGCTCTCCGTAACAAGCAGCGTTCCATCGCCATCAGTCTCGAAAGAACCGCCCTCGCCGATGATAGTGGACGCGACTCGAGTAATCTCCTTGTTGTGCATGTACATGGCCGCAAGCGAATTACATGACCCGGTGGGATACTTGTCACCCCATCCATTGAAGTTGTAGTCAACGCCTTCAAGCTTCTTGTTATCCGTATTGATGACAAAAGTAGGCGCCATGTCTCTCATCCACAGATCGAGTCTCGGATAGCCTTGAATGGGCTGTAGGGAGACATTTTTGCTGGACTTGAAGCGTTCCACTGCGTCGGCGTAGCGGTCATTCTCGACCAGGACTGTGACGGGTTCAAACTTTCCCACCGCTTCGGCGATGGCAGAGACGTCCGTCGTGGCACGATCCAGGTCGTCTTGGTCATCGTAGGCGCCAGTTTCAGCAGAGGGCCAGGCCATGATGACACCGACTTGGTCGTCCCATTCTGCTGGGCGTGTAAAGGCTGCGAAGGCTGCGCTGCCAAATAAAATGGATGTGAGAAGCATTCTTTCTGATTGTAAATGAAAGAAAAGTCTAAAAGAATGTAGAAGACGTTGCTAATAGCGTCTGTGATGAGGTGTGGTCAGAACAACATCAACAAGCTTCGGCAGCGGGCATCTTAAGTCTGGCATTGAGATCACCTTAATAAGTCTGGTATCAAATGTCCTCCTCGGGCAAATTGGCTTCTGCACAGCCCATCGCCGAAATAAACTTTCATCTCGAATCTGTGGTTCATCGCAATTGAATCTGATTTGCTGTCGGGGACACCGCAGCATCCACAATGTGGACGCATTTGGCAGTTTGACGTTGCGGCTGTGGTCCACGCCTCAATTCGCTGCGCCAAACTGCCACTATGATTGAGGCGGAGGCCACTAACATCGCCTAGCGTACACTGATGGATATTTCCCTGACTCCGGATCTGGGAGGCAACTTTCTGCAAGAGGTGGGATACAAGTACAGCTGATGAGACTTTAATCAAAACCTTCTAGACCAAATGATCGCTGCTGTTCTTCATTCTCTTTAATAGTCTCTCTTTTCTTTCATCTTTTCCTTGGGTTAAGCACATCCTCGTCTCCTTGGTCTACGTTTACCCTTTCATTAAACACATCACACAATGTCTACCACAGCCATTGCCATCCCATCAAGTACGTGCCGATCTACACATTCCTACCACCATGTTAACATGAACAGATTGTCCAGCCATCCCAATGTGGACAACACCAGCCGCCCATGAAGGAAATCCCACCGCGACAGGACCAGCAGCCACGTCGACAGACAAGAGCGACGATTCGACGCGGTTGAGTGCAAAGACAGGCTGGCTGTGTGCTGTTGGGTTTGCGAGTGTATACATTGTATCTATATTCTAGGTCTTGGTACTACTGCACCTCAAATGTATTATAATTCATTCGCACTTGTAACATAACAAGAAAGCTGTCCGCTAGCACTGCTCATTCTTCCGTTACTAAACAATTACCCGTCGCATACAGCCTTCTGTTGTGTTTTATCTTATTGATTTTGTTTTATTTTTTTGCGAGACACTAAGTATGTTTGACACCATGATGGACTGTCAATTCCGTGAATTGCCGCCCGCCAACTAGATCCACCACTCCATCACCCACCACCACCCGTTACCTCACACATGAATAAGTTCATCAATGAAAAAACAACAAAAATAAATTGGTATTCATCACTAAACTAAACTACAAACACTCAAAGTGTATCAACTCGCACCAAAAAGTGTCTCGAAAAGATTGCACAAAAGAAACCATTCACTTCAAACATTTCCACAAACATTTCCATCCTACCGTTCATCTCCGTCGCGCATCCAGGACCCATATGTTTCGACGCGATGGGGTAATGGCTTCCACCTTCACGCCGACAACACCTTCCCTCATCATCTTTTCAATGACATCTTATCTCAAGTCATTTACAGCTGTGGGGGGTGGGTAGTCACGACACCGGGGCGGTATTGCAAACGAGGCACCGTCAATCCATAAGCCTGCGTCCGGCCGTCGGAGTCGTGCTGATCCATCTCGACATTGATGCGAATGTCGATGCTGCCGTCGTGACCTCGTCCGAACAGCTCGTCTGACGCCGCCTTGTGCGCCGTGCCTGCACCCACTTCACCCTGGTGCAACTCGGAGTGACCGTCCTTGCCTTCGAATTTCTTGCTAGTGGCGTCGGCATTGGCGTCGGCAGCAGCAGCGCCATCGCTGTTCGCGTTTGGCTGGTTGTTGGGCGAGTTCTCTGTGAGCATGGCGAAGTTGCGGCTAGGCATAGTGCAGTGGTTGTGGTTCGCCGTCTTGGCCGTAGTGCCGGGGTCTTTGTCAAAGAAGTCCAACAGTGTCTCGTCGGTGTCCTTGTTTAGGTGGTGGATCTTGTTTCTGCGAGCGAGCAGGTTGGCCACAGCCTGAGGAGGGGGTTTGTTGACAATGGCAGACGACACAATGTTGGCCATGTAGCGGTGGTCCTCCTCGGCGGGGATCTTGAGCTTGGGGTTGGCGTAGAAGCGTCCCAGGGCTGCCAGATGCACATCACCTCCGAGAATAGTGACACGCACAGAGAATTCGGCCGCGACCTTTTGCAGCTCCTCGATCATTCCCAGACGCTCCTTCTTGTGAGTTCTAGCAGTGTAATGATCGTCCAAATCGTCAAGAAGATCAACTCCACCATCGAACTGGTTGAACAGGCCGCCACCGACGCCAAATCGCTTATGCATGAACTTGATGGGACCAATCAAAGGGCTTCGGAGCACGTTCTCGAGCCAGGTCAGGCGAGGATACGCGATAGGAATTCCCAAAAGCAGAACCAAGTGGTGAATGGGCTGTCCCGATGACGAGGCAGCTTGCAGCTCGCTACGTAGGCGATCAAATACCAGCTTATATGTCTCGGGGTAGTTGACCTGATGGCGTGTACGCTCGGTTCTGGCGTCGATACCAACCATAGCCATGCGTGCTCCTAGTCTAGTGTACATGTTGAAGGCACGCTCAGCAACGTATGGGCCAGGCTTGGATCCAAGGATGTATTGCGATCCGATCTTGGGCTCGGCGACGAATGTATCGATCAGCTGCTGAGGGTCGGGGGTGTCGGTGTTTTTGTAATCGGATGTGTAGGTAGACTTGGGAGGTGCCATGTGGTGCTGGAACAGCATGTAATACTTGTGAGCCGTACCTCCAATTCCACGGAACACATCGCAGCGCATAAATCCGTCGACATATGATCCGAAGCCGTCAATGATCTGCAAGTTGATAAGCATATGCATCAAATTTGTACATCATGACAAAGTACTTACATCGTGATCGTCCCAGATGTTCACTTGGGCAATCTGACCGTTAGCAACGGCAAAAGGCGCAGAGTTGTACCACTGAATGTAATTCTTCAAGTAATAGTCATCACACTCTTCACGGAGCTTTTCAGAAAAAGGAAACTTCTCGCGCTTCTTGGGGTTGCGAATCGAGGTCCAAGGACGGAGAGGACCATGAACTCGAATACCATCGTTGTAAATCTGGTCACCACCACCAAGCATCACATGGAAGGGAGTCTGTTCGTGCTTCCTGAGCACGTCGTTCCACAAAGCTGCACCACTATAGGCGTCCTCGTCGGTTCCAACACTGAAACCGTTGCACGAGTGGAACATGAGGCGCATACACTCGGTCACGGCGGGGATAAAGAAGTTGTTGACCTTGGGCTTGTGTTCGGCAGAGAATCGCATATCGTTGAAGTCGTAAGCATACTTAATCTCGCTGCGTTCGAGGGGCACGCGAATGTCGAACTGCCAAAAGGTGTTTCGCTTGTCTGAATACAGTCGCTCGCCTTGAACGGTTGTCGCAGACGTCGCAGGCTCGGTACCATTTGTGCTGGGCTCGTTATGGATCAATCCTTCGCCATGCTTGGCGTTACCAAGTCTTCGCAGGTTCAGCGACGGGGTGTGAAGAGCCTCGACACCTCCTCCGCGAACCACGACAAGCACACTACCCAGCCAGTAGCCCTCCTCCGTACGACGGTAGTTTAGCAACGGGCCGCACACAATCTCGCGCCCATCCGCAGGTGGTCCATCAACACCGTCCGTGTGCATAGTAGTCCCATCAACAGCATCGGGCGTGTGGCTAGCCTCGTCAGCACTGCTCTCAGCCCGATGCGAGCTCAAGAAATGGGCCAGCTTGCTAGTATGGGTGGCAGAGCTGCCCTCCTTGGCCAGGGACGCATATTTCGCATAGCGAGAAGATTCCTGGTGTCTCCAGCGACTCGACGACGCGTGGGGGTTGCGAGGTGGCTTCGCAGTGGGAGCGGGAGCGGCCGCGTTGTCTTCTGGCTGAGCCATGATGAGCGCAAGTGTTCGTTCAAACGGATTGTTCTGGAGTTAAGCAAACGCTGCGCAGAAAAAAGAGTGAAGGGTTGCGCAATACGGGAGCTTGGGAGATGTAGGAAAGGAAAAAGGGGGAAGAACTGAATTGAAGCTGGACCGAGGCAGGTAAGCGGCTGCGCCAGAATGGATCGTGATGTGGAAATAAACTTGGAACTGCGACGATACGATGGGCTTCTGGAGCTATGACGCAGGCGGTTGACAATGCGCCGCTTCTGGTTGGGCGGCCGCGAATTTTAACATTAGGTATACATTTAATAGAGCTGCTGCGGAGCCAGAGGAGCTAGTCTAGTCGTTTTTGGCTGCGCCTGCTGGTTCCACAGGAGCTCCAGCGGATCGAGCATCTCGCCGACGGACGTTGCTACGGGGACCTGCTACCCGGGACAATTTGGCTACCTTTAATTCCTCGAAAAATGACCTCATTCTCGGGCATGCAATTTAATAAATTGCACATGTGTCTGGATGCATTAATGTCAAATACATCATATCATTTCGACTTGTTTAAAATTTTAAACCTGAGTGGAAGCGAGGCACCTACCATTGATTACACTCATAATGTTCTTTGCGATCTAAACTGTACATAAAATTAGGAACGACGCAACCAAGTAGAGCAACCACTCGTCACCATTCCGTTCAACTCCAAACCGCAACAAAACAACAGAGTTATGCATAACACCATAAAATAGAATATTCACTATTTTCTATATTTATTCATCACCAACTTCAACAGCCAGTCCTCGCCATCGCGTAGAGAGCCCCTACGCGCGCCAGTGGGGCGGTTACATAAGCCAAAAAAATCACCCACCAAGAAAATGACCATCCATTTCGAAAATTTCACGTCCTTCCCAACTCTTCTACTCAACCTTCGCAGTGAACCTGCCAACGACCAAGGACAGCGAGAACCGACCATAACCAGCAGTGTAGATTACATGATAATCCACTGTCTGATATAAAATCATCACGGCCATGTAGGAATGCACCATTGCTCATGGGCATGCAGCCTTCAATAGAGCGCCAGTCCGAACGGTAAGTCTCGCTACCAGTTTAATAGCCACCGCCATCAAGGGCAATCGCTTGAAATCATGCGGCATTAGTGTGTACAGCAGTGGGCTAAATCTGTGCTCCAATTGCTGAAGGAATAATTCATCGTGCCAAGATCAAATTCCCTAGCATTACCAAACACCCAAATTCTGTTCCCCAAGAATCCGAGGTGCATGAAGCTAGGGATACATTCCCACGCCTTGTACGGCAAAAGTGATAACTCTTCAATGCTAAGCCTGCAAACCCCATGTTCACTGTCTTCGACGCCAATGGTGATCGTGATTCTTGCCATTTGCAGCCACAGACCCGGAATCAGGTGTCTCAGGCATGTAACTATCCCTTAGATTAGCACGCTGCAAGACATGGAAACGGTGGGAGCCTCAGTTCCAGTGAGCACGCCAGCCAACCCAAATTCTCGGTCAAGCGAAGCTTCCCGCAATCCAATGGGCAAGCTTGGCAGGCCATCCACCTCGGAGCTAGCCAACCCTCTTTTCATGTGGTGGATCAGGTTCCAAACGATGGGGTTGGTTTCCGAACACACTGCAGTGGGCCGAGCTATAAATGTGGCAGACCTTTGCACTGAACTGGTGGTGGAGTTGTTGCAAGCGTCTTTGGGCCCAAGTTGCTGGTAGTTCGCCTCAGATTAACATGGGTTTTGCGCCGGAGCCGACATGGAAAAGTCAATTTTACCCAATCCCTAGAGCGGGGACCGGCCAGTGGGCTTATTCCTTTGGTCGGTGGACTGCGCCTGAAAACGTGCTGGCCTCTCATTCGACAAAGGTGGCTTGTCTGACTACCATATTTCAGCTCTGCAAGGCCCTCGATGCACTGACGAACTGGCCAAGCTAATGCACCACTATGATGATTGGAGGAAATGACACCCAGGCCCAATTGGGTACGGCCAGGAGGCAGAATAACAAAAAAGCATGAAGCCCAACCGAGTTTCGTATTTCTTGCTTCATTTCCCAGAAACACAGAGGTCAATTCTCATTGTCAGACCGCTCCATATTCATCTGAAGTGTTAGAGAGACATTTTGAACCAAAGAAGCAACATCTAAGACTTGCACCGGGATGCAAACAGGAAAGTTTGCCTGGCACCTGGGACTTGCATGTGTGCCAGTTCAACACTGTTGCACTGGTGGCTCGGGATCTGCGCAGGCAGAACGTTGGCGAGCAGGTGGCCACTTTTTGGCTGTTGGCGCAAGAATCAGTTGAAGCCAAGGGAGAGCAGTGCGGGTCACACCAGGCCTGTCTCACCAAGACCAGCCAGCGCATCCCAGGCTGAGGAGGCAGAACAGCGCTGTAAACTGTGCCAAAAGAAAGAGAGAATACTCTTTCTTGTTACCAAGAACTGGGGCGGTGAGTGGCTGTCAATCTCTTGGTGTCTGCATGTTTGTGAGTTGCAGCGTTTTCTCTTATGCACAACAGTGCTGTCAGTCTTGAAGACGACGGACTATCTTAGACTTGCATTGGAAATGTCCAGTGTGCGCAGCAAATAGCTGCAGTATGCCAAGAAGACAGAGCAAAACATCAATGAGGGAATCGCCGATGGGGGTGAACCAAGAGTATGAAGCTAGTGGTGGGCGACCATCCGCGAATCATTTTGCATTTTTAGAGCAAGACGCTAGGCGAACTCATGATGCAACGGACGCCAGTGACTTGCGTCTTTTGATTGAGCCCTGTTGACTTCTTGCCCGACATTTCAATTGTCTGTTGTCCACGTATGCATATGCTGTTGTCATCAGCTCTTGTTGAAGCGCATAATTTACCTACCCCATTGGCTATTTGAATGTACTATTTGAATGTACTACAATGTACATCCATCGTCGCAGTCGGCAAGCAGAGCAACCTACGAGCAAGCAGGCTGGCTGGCCTCGGGAACAGCGGAGCCGTGCAGTGGGTGGTCAACCATGGCATCATATCAAGTCCAGCGAAAGTTAGGCCCAATGCAACCCCAGAAAAGGGACTAAAATTAGTGGTCCTCAACTGATCTCCCATGGCTCCGAAAGGTGTAGGCGTGGCCCACAAGGTTGCGTTGGTGCTGCAGCGCACCACCACGGTACTGGCATAACGCCACGGGGCCGCCAACGATGCCATTGTGAATGCCAGTGTGCGAGAGCGGCATGGGCCTCCAAGACATAGATGGGTATTGCCGTATTAGCGAGAAACCTGTGCTGTTACTTGCATGTTATCTGTAATATAAACGGAACAGCCGTTCCGGAAAAAGCGGAGAAGGTTTAAAGACAAGAGAGGTTGAGAAATGGACAGGCTCAGAGATGAAAGACAAGAAAGCGACGAGCAGGAACCAGGCACAAAACGCAGCGACAGGGCGAGGTGAGGCTTGCAAGATTGGCATTGGAGGAGGTCGGTTTGGTATGCAATGGCTGGCGGTTTTGCGTGCAGTGGTTTGAAGCGCGCTCATCTGCCAATCGTAATCTGGAGGTTTCCCTTTTTTGAACGGCGATCCTTTTGTGGCTGCGTGAACAATGCAATCTCTGACGCAAGAGTTGCCGAGGAGATGGAATAAAGTCTGCGTTTGCCAGCAAACTGATATACTGGATGACGGAGGATGGCGTAGGGGTTAACAGAAGGAGGAACGAAGGTGGAGGAGTGTGAGTGGGCGGGGTGATGAGTGCGGTTTAGTGCGAAGTCCCCTCTTCTGCCACTTTCAGGTACTTTCAGGTACCCCTTCATCCTCCTCCATCTTGGTCGTCCACCTTGGCCTTCCACCTTGGGTCTTGCCAGTGCCCTTGTTCGGAATAGGTGTGATGGGCTTTTGATAGACGTGGGATGAGATGATGGCCCCAGCCCAGCGCCAGATCCGCATTTTCATGCACCACGACGCATGACAGGGTGCAACTGCGCTGCAGCGACTTTATTGCAGTGCCCGCAGCAAGCCATAGTAGGGGGCCTCTTATGGGGGCTTCTGCTGAGCTTCAGCTTCCATTTGGGGGGTCAATTGGCCACTGGAGGAACAGCACATTGGGGGCCGCTTCGGGCGATACAGCGCACTGCCAGCCACTAAAGCCACTAGAAGGACAGGACGTTTTACCAATTAGAGGCAAAACATGCGCATGGTCGTGCAGACGGTCAGCCCATCGCTCACGCAGCTAAACTCGATGAATTGGCACAGTAAAAAATCACTGGCTGTAATAGGAGGCTGCCTTACCCCATTGGTAATTTTTTCTTATTTTTCCTTTTCTGTGCAAGAGGGGTGGATTTCTTGATACACATGATTGCATGTGCACGTTGATGCGTTTAATTTGCCGCTTGTCCCCTTGACCTAAGGGGTCCTCGTGGGAGGTGGCCAAGGCTGGGACAGACGGACAGACACAGAGCCTTGGAATCGAAGCAGCAAGAAGGACCCATGTTGATTTTTTTTTCTTTTCCTCTCGTCGCCATTACTTAAACTGTGTTCAGCATGGTGCATACAGAAAAAAAAAATAACCAGAGACATTGCGAGAGAGAAATGCTGGAGCATGTGCGTCGCCGTCTGCGTCTGATGGGGCAGCCTCTGAATGATGGATGGTGTGTGTGGGTGTCCGCTGCCGCCCCTGCATCTGAGATTAATTAGCCACTCGCTGGCCCGTCCGCCGTCGCATCCACCACCGCCAAACTGCGTGCAGTCGCAGTGCAGTCCAGCGCTGTGCTGCACTTGTCTAGGTGCACCTATGTTACAGACGCAGGTATCCCAACCATCCACATCCCCATCCTCCAGCATCCCTGGTCCTCGCTCCTTTTGACACAAAGTACCGATTTGTTCCTCATACGTAGCGCAGCGACATCATTACAGTCCCATCCCTCTTGTTTTATTTTATTCCCTTTTTATTTTTAATTACCCATTTTTTTTAATAACAGACCCCTACCCTGCCATGTCCCTCGATTGCGGCTGCCTACAACTCCAGTACAAGCAGTAGTCGAGTTTCTACAATTAGGTCCCTCCAGTACCCACGTCTACCTACCAGTCAAGCGACTTTGCTTTAGATAAACGCAACAACTCTGCTGCGATTAGTTATCTTTTGAGGATCTCAACTGCGAAAGCCGCCCTCCCAGTGCCCCGATCTGACTCGATCCAGTCCTCATTTTTTCCCCTCCTCCTTCCCTCTGTCTTTGTCTCCTATTCCTGACTTGTCTTTTCCAATTGCTTCCTCATATCCAGCGATTGTCTGCATTTTCCGCTCGGTTTTCCTTTCTTCCTCGAACTTTCCGTCGAGTCCACCGTTATACGTTACGAACTCTAATGTCGCAATAATCATTTCCAACCGTCCTTCAGACGCCTAGCGCCTCTCAACGGCCAACGACTGGACGACAACAACCCTCACCCGTTGCATTTCCTGCCCGCAAAGCAGGTAATGCGATTGTGAACATCATCTATAATCATGGCGCATGCTACGAATTCAGACTCCGGTGCCTTCTCTCGCTCTTTCTCCTCTCCCGAACTTCAGTCTCTCGTTTCCTCCTCTTCTCCTCGACAGTCCTCACGCCCCTTCAATCAGCGACCGCAATTGGATAAAGCCCTACCAAATATACCCTCTTTCGATGTTCCCTCGTTCAATTCGGGTTTCGAACTTGACACTTCGCTGTTTCTGAAAAGCAGGCCATCCGACAATGCCGCCGCAACACCAACTCCAGTAACTGCAGAACAATCCCAGGATGACCTCGGTCCCCGTTTACGACTTGCAATCCCCCGTTCCAGGACAGGCAATTTGACGACTGAGCGGCCGAAATCTTGGTTACACGGTCTTAGATCAGCCAAGGAAACACCTCCTGAAGAGAGACAGCGACCTGCCACGGCAGCTGCTGACTATGACCCCGTGCCCGACGGCCGAAACAGCCCTCACGCTCCTTCGCCCCAAAAGGGTGGTCTCACAGCTTCCACGTCCGAGAAAAGCTTTGCCAGTTTCGCCAAAAAGTCATGGATCTCCCGAACCCCTTCACCAAAAAGTGCTCCAACGTCACCACTGACAAAGGTTTCGGGGACCAAGGCCGAATCGAAACTCAAGGTCGCCAAGACACCTTCCAGCCACGAACGGAGCTTGTCGCCAGCCAAGGACCGCGTTCCTCCTGAGGATACGAGCAATAAAACGACGCCCAAGGCATTTTCTCGAGCTGGCAATTACCTCGCTAAAATACGACCCAATAAGACATCAACCCTGCCCACCAAGGGTCGTGATTATGCCGACTCGGACCATAGCTGCGCCTCTTCAGCCACCAGCCTGGGAGGCACCGGTCCACAGAGCATCGACAGTCAGACCTCTCAGTCAACGTACGGCGAAAGCAACACTACGACTCCCATTACTGATGATTCCTCCAGCGAAATGCCACCTGCGGTGCGGGATACCCTCTGGTCGAGCTTCAAAACCCTCGAAAATGAGTACCGAGGCTTTCCCAACAAGCAGGTGGCACAGAAAATTGTCCAGATACAGATGCTCCTTGTGCCGTTCCTGCGCTCGACCGTGAACCATCCTTCCATTCAAACACTGAACCCGGACGATGTGGACCGAAGGGCGACAATTCTCAACAAGTGGTGGAGTGCCGTGCTGGAGATGCTCAACAGTCAAACGCAGCCTCCTGTTCCTGGCGTAGATCGCCCTATTCTGCTAGAGGCAGCAACAATGCTCATGATGCGACCTGAATGGCGACGAACGACCTCCTCTTTCCAGCCATTGGCCGAAAGATCACCCATGGAACGGATACGAACTCGATCCTGGACTAATTCATCGGATTCAACGTTTGATTCAGCCGAATCTGCACTGCTTGCCGAGTCTGCCGAACACAGCGTGCGGACCATGTTCACATCCAACCTCGTTAAACAGATAGCCATTGTCGTGGAGAAGATGTCGCTGCGCCATGCCCCTCTTAGCCTGGTCAATTTCGCCGGAAAGACGTGCGCCTATGCCTTCTTTTTCGCTCCTGGTGTTGCAGATGTGCTCATCCGCCTTTGGGGGCTTACTCCAGAACTCATTCGCCGAGTCGCAGACGAGTTCCACCTTCCGCGCAAGGACTCTGGAGAGAGCGAAGACATCGTCGCCTTATTTCCTCCCAAACTGGCTGGATTCGGATGGACATCGCCGCGGGCCGCATGGAATACTATCAAGCAAATTCCTAAGATGACGGTGCTTGTAGCTCGTATTCCCTGGACCGGTCCGTGGGTCGCACGATGGAAAGGAAGGGATACGGATCTCTTCTTCATCTTCTGCAAGTACTTTCATATTCTGTCCGATCAGTTTATGCCTCCAGGTCTGCCTTTGACCGAGAAAGCTCGCTCGCCAGCCTTTGTTTTCGTCCAGGCCCAGGTCCTCAATATTATCGACACAACGATTCACAGACAAGCAGCCCTCCAACACCACAATGCGCCTTCAATGATAGATAGCATGAATGGCGCAGATGCCTCTGCCCTAGCAATGCCTCTCCCGGCTTCCAACATTATGAAAGGCATGTCCGAAAACCGAGCCGTCGTTTTACTTAAGGACGTGCTGAACGACAACTCGACAGAAAATCTTCACGCCCGAGTCACATTTGCAGAAGCATTTTCATCCTTGATGATGGCAGCCACCAAACGAACATCGCTGTTTAACAACCCAGCTTGTCTCACTTTGTGCGATTTGTTGGAAGAGGTATTGGCTGTATACAACGACTTCGAAGACGCCCAAGGCATGCAAAACTTGATCGACTGGAATTTTTGGTTGGACGTGTGCAAAAAGGTGATGACCTCTATGAATACCATGTCAGAAGTTCGAATGTTGTCATTTCTCTTTACTATTTGGAATACAGCCGCAAAGGACCCTCGACGAAAGACTGCTCTTTGCAAGGACTGGCTACTGACAGAAGAGACTTTCAATTCGCTTTTCAACAATTGGTGCCCAATGGTTCGCGCTTATTATCAACGACTTCTCTGCTGGAGAATATGTCGCGACGATGGAAACGCCACGGAAACAGATAACGAGATTTTACTCCTTGCGACTACCCGTCTGAAGTCTGTATGGGCCCATTACCTGTATCTGAAAGAAACGGCCAATGCACAGTGCCGCGCTGGCCCATCCACTGCACCAATGTCTCCTACGTTAGGCAAACGCTTTATCATCATTCGACAGGAAGTAAATACGCCCCAACCTGGCCTGTTCATGGGTTTCGATACGTTTGCTCGATCTTCCTCCTCAACCAGCAGTCTCGTTCCACCGGTTGAATTCTTTGACAGTAGCATCCCTAAGACGGATTCCAAGAAGAGGTGGTCTCTTCTGGGAAAAGTTCTGTCCTTTACTTCAGGAGAGGATGGAGCCGATGGGTTTCCTCGCAACAAATCATTCGACGACAGCCTCGCTCTAGCTCGGCGAGAGGTGGCAGAAAATGCACGCAACCGACCAAACGGACAAACAGCAACACCGCCGCCAACAACGCCAGTCAAGTCCAGCGCCTCGTCCTTTGGATCTGAAGATTCTGGTGGTTCCACACCTATCGTCGTTGACGAACAGAAATACGTATTCAAGTTTGTTCTGGGGTGGCAGCAGCAACAAAATGCAGGTAGCCGCGAACGTGTTTTATCAACACCCCGACTTCCAGGGCCAGCGCAATTACGAGTCGGAGGAGGTGGAAGAATCAGCCCTCAGCAACAGATGCGACCCGGCAATGGTCTTCGATCAATTTCCGGCAGTTCCGCCACTGGTCTGATCCAAAACGCGAGAAATGCCAGTCCCTTGGCAAGCCCGCTGGAAGAGAAGCTGCAGGACCTGACCATGATGGACGGAAGACTGCAGGACTTCGACTCGAGCAGTATTCACACCACCAGCAAAGCCTCTAGCCTCAGCGGATGGAGCGATACCACTGGCACAGCGACACCATTGGGTGGCAGACAACACGAACGAGTCGAACCAGCAAAACCCACTGGACACTTTACCCGCAACACAGCATATACTGGCCAAGCTCTAGCAGAATGGAGCCAAGTCGTCAGCGAATGCAACAGCTTCATAACAAGGCGCCAAGACGAAGGCATTACACGACTCTGCGAAGTGGAGGTACCACTGCTTAGCGTGGAGGGCTTCCGGAGACTAGGAGGGTGAGGGGAATTTCAGCCGCCACATATTTATTTTTCTTGCATCAATTCTTGTGTGTTATAATTTGTTGGGCTCAAAGATGCATTATACCCTCCATGGATTTTTGTTTCTATACTCATCTGTTTTGGATTCCTTTTCTTTTCTTGCATTTACACGACATGACGTTTTTTGGCGTTTGGGATTATAGCCCTCTGAGGCAAAATAGGATAATCATTGGAAATCACGGATATTTGTCTGGCGTAATCAATTGAAACCAAGCGGGCATTCCGCGCATCATTTTTTTCATTCACAACCAAACTCCCGCTCAAATCACCGTGCCATTCGTTACATGCCCAACTTCTTCTTCAGCTCACCCCTCCAAGCATCCGACTTCTCAGCCAACTTAGCCACTCTCTCCAGCGTATCAGGTCTATAAAACGCCTTTCTGTCGGGATAATACCCCTCAAACTGCGGCTTCCCATCACTGATCTGCACAAATCCCCTCCGACTCGCCGTGAAGATATGCACATCTGGATCCATCACCCAGGGCGTATCCAGGGTGCCCACCCTCAAGTACGCACACTGATCCCCCGCATCACAGTAGTAATTCCACACCGTGGTATGACAAGACGGACACTGGACCTGCGTCTGGCCCAACTGGGACTCGGTCGGCACGGTGATGAGGTCTGGCGTGACGGGCGTATCTGGCGAAGTGGCAGGATGGACGGCAACACTGCCGGTAGTGGAGGCAAAGGCGTCGTTTACACCGCAGGGGACGGGTGGCTTGCCGGCGATTGAGGGGGAAGCTGGAGGAAGAAAGGCCAAGGCGGAGGACTCGATGACGGCGTTGATGGCGAAGGCGGTGCCGAGTTGGCGCTGGCAGGCGGTGCAGTGGCAGCAGTGAACGATGATGGGGGGGAGGGAGAGGGAGTAGCGGAGGAGGCCGCATGAGCAGCCGCCCTGGAGGGGGTAGGGGACTTCCCAGTAGGACATCGAGGATGTATAAGAAGGCAAGTATAGGGGATAAGACGAAGGAGTGAAGAAGGAAAAGAGGAAAGGAACTGAATGACAGAAAGGTGAGTGACTGGCTTATAAGGGCGTGGTGGGGGGGTGAATCAGGCTTTTTGAGCGTGTCAGCTGTATTGCCCGATTAGGAAATTTCTTCACGCACGCCCAGCGATGAATTCACGGGGGGTTCTGGTGGGAGAAATGAAGGAGCTAAATTTGAAGGGAGTGAAAATTGGGTTAGAGTAAAGTGTGAATAGCGGCAAGAATCATGTACAAATGTGAAAAGACAGCTCGTGATGGTTGCGCGGAATATCAGCGGAGAGGAGAATTTTGCGCGGGTAATATAATGTGAATTAAGATCGTTGTCTTCAACAATCACCACTGGTGAGATGGCCGAGTTGGTAAGCGCATTCGCAAACTCAAACAGTCAATCTCATTCAGCCCGCTAACATCCGATAAAGGTTATGGCGCCAGGTTAAGGTTTACCTTAGCACCAATTTCCTGGTGGAGCAATCCTCCTGGGTTCGAGTCCCAGTCTCATCAAGATTCTTTTTTTGCTTTTTGCTGCTTCGGGGAGTCGTATTTTTTGCGCTGCGTTGTGGCATTAAATTGCAATGCGGTGTATTTTTATTTGATGAATTTTGTTGTTCAATTGGAGTGCTTTGTTGAAGGATGTACAACTGCGACTTATAACAGGGCTTGGAGAGATCTAGTATTAATGATACGCTGTAACAAGCGGCTTGCAATGCTGAAGTGTGTTCAACTACGAGTACTTGTGCTATCTTCTTTAAGAATGTTACTTCCTATACCACATCCTCGTCGACTTATTCCTCCGAATCTTCTTTTGCAACTGAAATATCCCATACAACAACGCCTCACTTGTCGGCGGACACCCAGGGACATATATATCAACCGGCACAATCCTATCCACGCCTCTCACCACACTATAGCTGTAGTGGTAATACCCACCGCTGTTGGCGCAGCTCCCCATGCTAATCACCCACTTGGGATCGGGCATCTGATCGTAGCATTGCCGCACAGCACTCGCCATTTTGTTGGTAACGGTGCCGGCGACAATAATGACGTCGGCCTGCCGCGGAGAGGCGCGGAAGATGATGCCCAGGCGGTCTTGGTCGTAGCGTGGCATGGAGACGTGCATCATCTCGATGCTGCAGCAGGCGAGGCCGAAGGAGAGGGGCCAGAGGGAGCCGTTGCGCGCCCAGTTGGCGAGGGTGTCAAAACCGGTGCTGGAAGTTCAGAGACTGTAATTTGGGACTGAGGACATGTGGGAAAAACTTACAGAACGTGCTCGACTAGGCTGGAGGGTTTGACTTCTGTGGAGAGGAGGGTTTGCTGTTCCACGCGGTTGGAGAGGTTTCGGTGATGGGCGAGTGTGTTTCGGGGTACATTTCGAGTTGCTCTTGACAGATGCATGAGGGAGAGACTCGATCTGGTTGCTGGATAGTGATGTTAGAGAAAAGTGTCCGTTGGAAGGTTGCCTATTGAAGCAGCACGTACATGCCATGATCGCTGGCAGCTTAATTCACGCCTTGAAATATGAATATGAAAGGATTTGGATATTGATCTTCTATTTAAAATGGAGATAAAGAAGACACGACCTTGAAATATAAAACAAAACGAGACGGGGCAATACAGCGGCACGTCGGGAAATTCACACATTTGCTTACACGGGGCTGGTCAGCTCTACAGCCATCATAGGAGCAACGGGAAGGGGCCTCGGTTTAAAGTACTGTCTGAATGTTTCTAACAGACATCAACTATTAAAAGAAGTTTATTAGAATATTAACTTATCAACAATAAAGGGTCTGCAATGAATTCCTTACTACTGGCGTAGCGTTGTGCGAAGATTCGACGCCCCACCATCGGTCACCCAGCGTCGGAAAAAACACTCATCTGAACACAGCACTTCCAACTCACCACTCTCCTGCCCATCTGCAGGGGTATATCTCTTCCATGGCGGCTCCAGAATGCTCCGTATGTCATTTACCCCTTGGCGGAAGAAACCCTCGGCAACATGGCTGCCCCTTCTGCAGCCGAACGTTCAGTCGAGTCGACGGTGCCAAACGACACATCAAGAGCTGTCCATCCCGTGGCAGCCAAGCAATACCAGATAATGCTAAAAGAGGAAGAAAAAGGCATGCGTGTGATATGTGTAGCAAGGTGAAAGTCTCCTGCGACTCAAAGAAGCCTTGCTCCCGATGTGCTTCGAAGAATTTGAGCTGCTCATATGGTCGGTTCTGTACAGATCCCACTCACTTGGCTCAAGCACAGACACAGAAGCACGTGTCTACGAAAAAAGATGGCATAAAGCTTCCGTTTTTACTTGCTTGCACAGACCGGACTGTTGGGACGGTCGATGAAGTTATCCTTACGGGTGAACCGGAACAAGGCGAGCAGCCGGCAGCAAACGTGAGCAGTGATGTTCCTTCGGAGACTATAGATCCGAGCCTTCTGTTCTTGGGGTTTATGGATCCATACTTTGGTACAGAGATGGAGTTCGATGCAATGAACGACGGCATCCCTACGCCTCTGAATCTGGATTTAGATCTGGACGAGGCTCTTTTCCATACGAAAGTATCCCTGTTGGAGACGGAACTACAGGAGACAGCCACGGCAAAGCATACAAGAGGCCATAGAAACTTTGATTTAGGCGAATGGGCTTCACTATTTACCCCACAGAGCTTTCGAGACTGCATCAATGTCTTCTTCCACCGAGATCAGCTGCTGGCGACCATCGTTCACAGACCAACCTTTCATTCCGACCGAGTCGATCCGACGTTGCTGCTTGCCATTGTGGTATCTGGATATTCATATATCCATGCAAGATCAAAGAAGGGATTCAATTCTTTGGCATTGGCGTTGCGAAAGATCGCTGAAGAGTACATTTTTCACCAAGTCGAACACTTTCTGAGCGTTACAGACGGCAGCTCAGATCGCCAACGAGCGCTTGAATTATGCCAAGCCGCATATATAATTGTCACGCTACAGTCCTGCGTCAAAGATGCCAAGATACGACAGCGTGTTATTACGAGATGTCATCCGATGCTGGTGACGTTGTTGAGAAATCTCGATATGATGGGCATGGAGCACGACTGGTCCAACATTAGCGACTGGTCGATTTTTGTTTATAAAGAATCCTGTGTAAGACTGGTACACTGGACTTTTATTAACGATGCCTGGTTTAATCTCTTCACAAATTATCCTCCTGCCATGACACTGCTGGATATGAGCGGTGATCTTCCTTGCGAGGATAAAATGTGGGCAATGGAAGACCTGGCTGGGTTTGATACTACAAGTCTGAAGTCAAAGAGCAGTCATGACCAAGGCATATGTTTGAGGTCGCTCATGTCGAAACTGCTTAAAGATGACTGGATGCCCCAGACTGTGGCTCTTTACAAGCAGTTGGAAGTTAAGCACTTCCTGGTCTTGATTTTTGGTGAGTTGCATGTCTTATCATAAATACCAACGCTAATACTGAAATTATGTAGCCTTTCAACATGTGCTGTTCCAGTTTGAGTCGGCACTATTACCTGCGAGAGGCTCGTCTGTGTTGCTCCGAGGGTTGAAGCGATGGGCTGAGCTTTGGGAGATTGCCCTCAGCAGCATTGACCTTGAACAGAGACAGTCACTTGGATTGGTTAGATACTCGACGGAGATGTCTTTTCTACTGCGACGAATTGTTGAGTTGAAGAAGAGCCAAGAGGGTGCGCAGTTGAAGTACCTTGAGCGTCGGGTGATGTACGATACGAGAGCTTTGCATGAGTTGATACAACACTGCAGTAAATAATTCTGAGAAATTTGATCTGATGACAAAATTTCGTTTAATTGTTTCCACGGTTTTTTTTTTTCAACAAAATTTTCCTCTTCATCGTCGACACTGTCGACATGCGGTTCATGAGACACACGCACAGTGTCATACCAGGTATCTTGGTGTGCGCAGTGCGGGATTTTCTTGCAAACCTTCTTGTACTGAAATAAAATCCCAGGACAGCAACCAATCAGATTGGTGAGATGGCCGAGTTGGTAAGCTCATTCCGAGTCCACAGTTCATCTCAATCAGCCACTAACATCCTCTCAAGGTTATGGCGCCAGGTTAAGGTTTACCTTAACACCAGTTTCCTGGTGGAGCAATCCTCCTGGGTTCGAGTCCCAGTCTCATCAAAACATCTTTTTTTGTCTTTTTGCATAGTTCACTCATTGTGGGTATTGTAGATTGGTTCATTTCATTTTTTTTTGGGCTATGAGGGAGCTCGATACGAGTTCATTTTTCTGTCTTTAATCTTTTGCGTTCCCTTGCCTTGACCATCTCTGGGGGACTGTCTTCGATCAAATCGCTGTCTTCGTTGATACCTGACCATTTGGGCAGCCCGTCTGGGATATCCATTACCCGCTGCTTGTAGAACATATGAAGCCTGCATTGTGAGTAAAGCATTGTGCAAGGGACGAAGAGTGTGCGTACCTGGGTTTGAAGTTTTCTCTTTCCTTGTCGGATTTGAAGTGTATAAGGGACGGGAACAACAGGATCATGTTCCGTCCTTCGTCCATGATTGGGGAATGACAGTAACTACAGCGTACTTTACACGGTAACTTGTGCTCGACAGTCTTTTCGGTGGGATCATACCACTCCAGGCCGTGATGGCCCTTTGTGAAGTTGATGTCTTCTTTGTGGAAAATGGCAGCCCATTGGAACGGCGCAGCTGTAAACCTTAGCAAAGGACCAATTATTGGCAAACGGACGAAATTTACCATGTTGAGTTTGGCAGGTCGTGCAATGGCACAGTTTACTGTCCAGAGGCTTCTCGCGGGCTAGTTGGTATTGGACCTTGCTGCAGTGGCAGCTCGCTTCGTAAAGGGACTTGAAGTCTTCATTGGCATCGTGCACGCGGTATGGAGCTCTTTTCTTCCACTCGTGTATCCCGCTTGTAGATTCTGAGTGAGGGTCTTGGTTGCTCATGTTGAGAGTGGAAGAGCTGTATCGAGTGGTATTCAAGATTGAATTTAAGCGGCTGGTGGCTGAAATGGTGCGAAGTCTGGTACAACTGCGAAGCATTGGTCTGATTAACATAACATAAATTGCTATGTTTCAGAAGGAAAAAAAATTGTCCAATTTCTCTCGCTTTAAATAGACAAGGGCGCCTTGAGGTGTGGCGATGAGTTGCATGATGGGGCCATGACGCTACTAGGACAGCGCACGACTAGCTCGCTCTGACTGCGCTGTAAGGGCCTCACATGACTATAACCATATGAAAATAAGGATCATCGGTGTCTGACAATTTCTTTTTTTTTTAATTTACAGATTATACACTAGTAAACATACCTAAACTGCAGAAGCTCCTTGTCGGTCTTGTCGTGAAGGGCAGCTTGCTCGCTCTCAGCCCGTGTCGACGGTCCATTGGCGGCCTCGAGTCGATCGCGACGACGGTTCTCCCAAACCAGATAGAATCGCAATACAAAAATGGCAAAAATTGAAACCGCAAAGCAAATCATGATGGCCGTAAAGCCAGTTGGGTACGAGGGTGCTTCTCTGCCGATGAAGAGCTGCGGGCCAACAATGTTGCCGACGCAGTAAGCGATGAATTGCTGTTTTTACCACAAGAGTTAGAACCGCCAAACAATTTTACCGTGTTGATCAGAGAGGAAATGAAGATGTACGTACCGCTGCATTTGCTATCGTCTTCTTGGTGAAGCCGCCGAAGTTGCCAGTGCACAACGCCATTATCAACGGAAAGTTGGCAGCGAAGCTGATGGTCAGGCAGTAGCCGGCGTATCGTGCCCAGATGTGTTCTGCCGAGAGATATCGTACCATGGCTGAACCTGTAATGGCTAAAATTAGGTTGAAGACCATGAAATACGTTCGGCAGTTTGTCAAAAGCGTGCTTCCGCCGGTAGTAAGGAGCACGATGAAAATAAGAGGCACGAAGCTCGCGCTTTGGAGCAGAAACGATGGAAGGGTTTTGAATCCTAACCCGGTAATAACTATAGGTCCAAACTATTAAATCAGGAGAAAAAAAAATTAGCTATGAAGAAGGAAGAAAATAAGGGCAGGCCGCAGGGGCCAATTTTGACTAGAGACGTACACTTTGAACAGCGCCATTGGGAATGTTGCCAGCAAGCTGAATAATTGCAATGAGCCAAACTTTAATGTCGAAAAGAGCCTCACGGCACTGACACCATTTGAATTCGTTGCTTTTGATGCCAGTCAGGTTTTCTTTGACGCGGCAGACTGCCTTTTCACGATCAGATTTGCTGAGGAATCGTGCCGTCATGGGAATATCTGGAAGAAGGAAAAGGATGACAAAGGACCATGCCGCAGTAGCACCGCCGAATATGAGAAACACAGCCTGTTTATGCGTAAACGGCGTCAGTCTACCGTTTCGCCAAATATACGTCTAGGAGGGATGTACTGGCATCGACAACTCACCTTCCAGGCTTCAATGCTAGTGATATGGCTTATGCCATATGCAGCCAGACCGCCAACGACGCCAGCGAGCTGATTTCCAAGGAACCAACCGGCATGGCGTAACGGCTGCTCCGAGCGTTTGTACCACATGGAAATAATGATGGTGAGTCCAGGCGCAATCATAGACTCAGAAACTCCAAGGAAGAAGCGAGCGGTGAGCAAGGTTTGCGCGTTGGTGCATAGCGTCATGAGCATCAGAATGGATGCCCAGACCAGCCTGTCATACATTCACATTAGCTTTCATCTACGAGCAACGCGGCGAAAGGGAGTTAAACTGTGAGAACGTACATGGCGATGAAGATCAATTTGGCTACTCGCCAACGGATCAGGACGAATGCAACAGGATATGAGGCAACCAGGTAGCCGACGTAGTAGATGCCGCTTGCCCATGAAAAGTCGCTGCCAGATAGATTGAGTTGTTCGCGAAATCCCAGAATAGCAGCATAGCCGAGCGCGCTCTTGTCCAGAAACTGGAACATGAACGAGATGGCCATGATCGGCAACAGACTATTGCTCGTATTAGCGCGAATCGGTCGTGCTGGATGTGTGCAGTCTGGTTGACGAACCAGAAGTCAATTTTGCGCAGGAGGCGCCGGTCATCGTCAGGCGTCACGGTATAGATTGGCCCAAAGTCGGCTCCCGCATCTTCTTCGTGAAACGACTCACGCTGCTTTTCCTCCTCGTGGGACATGCTTGCAGTTTAATCTCAAATGCGTCAGATGCACCAGATGCAATGCCAAGAATCAGTGAGAATCTGGAATTTCCAGAATGTCAATAACTACTTGGATTATAAAGAGCCCGGGGAACCTGGGGAACCTAGAGAATCTGCAGAATCTGGGGTTAGACCTTGCAAGGGACTTATTATAGCATCTCGGAACAAGTCTCAAGAGGGCGGAGGCACACCGAAGCGGAAAGCATCGCGCTGGATGAAGATCCTCAGGCGATGGCTACCAATAAGATAACCAAAACCACGCGCGACTCAGAGCGTCTAAATTTTACCATTACGCAATCAATTTGAATGGAGCTGCCGTGGTAATGCCACCGCGGAAGGTATTGAACCTAGGAGTGGATGAGGCGCTAGCGAAGTCCGGGGCCGTTAGTGAAATCTTCCCCAGACAAAGTGGAAGTCATATTTCGGAACCGCCTCCAATTGGCTACGGAGGCTTTTCGAGCCGGACAACCTTGATTCCGGCGCCGGGCATCGCCGTCGGATGAGAAGCTGCTATGAGGCCATCTTGGCTCGTGGCGCTAGCATCGACTTTGGCAAACTCACAGACTTTCCCTTGTCGCTTATATGCCCGGTCATGACCAGAATGATTGCTCCAACAACTTTCCCCCGTAATCCTGGAAGTGGCTCAGCCATGACATTCGATGCAGATGCCGCTCGTCGTCTAGTTGAGGACCACCTCAACGAGCTGAGCCCCGATCTCCGGATCAAAATCAACAAGAAACTCCATGACAACCCGGAGCTTGCATACGAAGAACACATAGCCCATGAAACCATTGCCAGCTATCTGGAAAACCTCGGTTTCGAGGTCAAGCGCAAAGCCTACGACCTCGACACAAGCTTTGAGGCGTCGATTGGACAAGGCGGGCGCCAGGTCGTCTTTTGCGCCGAGTATGATGCTCTTCCCAGAATCGGGCATGCCTGCGGCCACAACCTCATCGCCACCTCATCCATTGCTGGATTTCTCGCCACTGCGCACACCATGTCTGAGCTGGGCGTGTCTGGGCGACTTCGCATCCTGGGAACCCCAGCCGAGGAAACGGGTGGCGGCAAGATCGATTTGATCAATCGAGGAGCTTTCAGCCCCTCTGAAGACGTAGCCATGGCCATCATGGCGCACCCTCTTACCGCGCATGTGGTTGAGAGCCAAGGGGTCCAATACCCGGGCCTTGCAGGGCTCAAGCTCCACGCAAGGCGGTTCGTCAAGTCAAGGTTCACGGGACGCCCTGCCCATGCGTCCGGGGAGCCGTGGAGCGGAGTGAATGCACTCGACGCAGCCGTGGCAGCATATTCGAGCATCGCCATGCTCCGACAGCAGATTCAGCCAGACGAGCGAATCCACATCATCATAGAGGAGGGTGGAGTGGCCGTAAACATCATTCCTCAGTATTCGCAGATTAACTGGCAAGTTCGAGCACCGACAATGGCTCGCGCCGTGGCGCTCCAGCAACGAGTCGAGCAGTGTATATCAGCAGCCGCGCTCGCCACGGGCTGCAAGGTTGATAACGAGCCGTGAGTAGTTTTCTCCCCCCGCCCTTGGATTCATGAACAAGGCAAAATGGCAACCTCCCGAGAATGCTTCTTGAGAAACTAATGGGCTTTTAGACCGGCCGCATATGCTGACCTGCGGGTGAATGATGCGCTATGCGATGCTTACGTCGAGCGTATGGCAGAGTTCGGCAAGGATGTCTTGCGCCATCAGTCGCGACTGTTCGCCGCCTCAACAGACATGGGAGATGTATCGTATGTCGTACCGTCCTTCCACGGCGCTTTCGCTATCCCTTGCGAGAAAAGCGTGGCAATCCACAGTGCTCCTTTTGCCGGCGCCGCCGCGACTGATGAAGCGCACGATGCAGCTATCCAGTGTGCCAAGGGCATGGCAATGCTTGCGCTTTCTGTTTTGACAGACGAGTCGTTGGCCCAGCAGGCGAGAAGAGATTTTGAAAAGATAGAGGATGCTTGATTAGTGGAATAATATAATTCTGTTCAATACAGTGCAACAAAGGGCAATTGTAGCACTAAAAACAGTAACATATCAGAATGATGGCAACCTATCACCAGATTCTCTGCGTGGCTACAAGTATATGTAAAAAGGAGAGACACGAAACAGACAATGACTCGAAAGATTAGAGAAGAAGACAGTTCGATAGCTTAATATTAACAAAAATTTAGGCGCTCAAGATATAAACTTCCTTAATTTTCACAATCATAGGTATATTACGTCCCATCCCACTTCTGCAAAACAATTCCTAGCGCCGAGGATACTCATGCTCCGACCTCACCAACCCGTCTTGCGACTCGGTCAGATTTGACTGCCAGTCACTGCCATTTTTGTGCTCCACATCGGCCAACTCGTTTCCGTGGGTTTCCAGTGTTGCTTCTGAATGGAGAACATTTCGACCACGCGATCCATGTGCGTAAGATACGCTTCCGCCCGATCCCGTCGTGTTTCCCAGCAGCTTCGGGAACAGGCGCAAAAGTAGCAGACGCAGCGAGGGAAAGCACGTGCAGATCATCCCAACGTTTACCTCGATTGTCGACCAGTAGGCAATCTCCCATTGGTCCCACGTCGGGTTACTCGAGTTTGCGAAACCGACTAGAGATCGAAGCCGGAGGATGGACACAACCGTCACACTATGCCAAAGGATTAGGGCCAAGCTTGAGTCCTGCGTGTAAAAGTTGTACTTACAAGGTTCCAGTCAGAAACATCATGACAATGCCAACCTTCTTCCTCCAATGCAATCGTAGCTTCTTGATCTGGCTCAAGGGCGTGGCAATCATCAAGATGTCGATCAGAACGCTGATGGTGGCGTTTGACCAAGCCATAGCATTGATGTTGATGCAATGGCCCTCTCCAGGGTTGTCTGCGTACTGCGTCCACCAGTAGTGAATTGGTGTGCATTGGAAAATGGCCGTCGTGACAAAGACGACGCCAAAAAGGACATTGAGGATGCATATTCCCCATAGCAGGCGTCGGATACCCTTGCCGGGGAACACCACCAGATAAAACGCCGACAGACTCAGCTTGAGCAGAGACAACTCGGCCAAGTACAGAACTTCCATAATGTATAGCCACATGACAAACGTGCTGAGGTCGCTGGCGGACATGGTCCATACATCCTTGCCCAGGCCATGGTTGGCAAGGCCTTTGACGTTGAGGACGGTGCCGGATATGCGGAGCAAAACGGTTGCGAGAATGATCTTGTCGTCGGGGCCAAGTGACCGACGTGCGCTCCAGAACTGCTTGAACGCGATGCGCACGAGCACGAGAGAGATGGCAAGGACACCGAGAATGAGGGACATTGTGTAGTATTGTTGAGTCTTGTCGCGGATGGGGGCGCCGCAAGCCGTCTCCGAGGCATTCTTGGTGCGGAGGGAATCCGAAAGAGTACAGGACTTGTTAACACACGCAGTTGCGTTCTTCTGTAGATTACTGTCGTGGCAGATGCACTGCGTGTCTGTCGGAGAGCATTTCGAGGCGGACATCGCGGTCAGTAGACATGGAAGCTAAGGGCACGAAGCAAACGCCCGTTAGCAAATGAAGTCTTTGGCATTGATTCTGCTCGGGTAAGAAACTTCTCGTTAACACATACAGCACAAGAAGGGACAGACGACAATTGCTGCAGCAGGCTGTCCGTCCGTGGCTGCTGCGACGCGGCCAGGCAGAGTTGACTGCCGAATGCCAGCAAAAGGCCCCAGTATTGGACGAGCATTGTTGTGCGCCGTGAGAGATTGTTCAAATTGGCTTCCTGAAAGAGAGCGAGATCATATTTATAACATTGTGGTTTGTGGAGAGAGTGCTCTTGCTAGCAGGGCATGCGGGCACGCGATCTTATTTAGATGCAAGATCGAATTGCCGTGTGAAAGCGGGAGGGTAGATTTGTTTCCGACCTCCACCTCCCCTTTCCCATGAGACAAGGTCTGTCTATAGTATAAATGGGGGCAGAGAAACGATTCGGAGCATTTTGCGAAACAGGGAAGCGACCAAGTTAGGGCTCTCGTGGTTGGGTGTGTTCAACCGTCGCCGCCGACGATCGTTCACATATACCCATGCATGTGATGGCGGTCTTCATATGCCACATTTAATTTGCCGCGATTCAGAATTGCCATGAGTGGCGTTGGGCATTTTATTCCTCGGTCTCTTCGGCCGACATATCTTGCCTATACCTGCATCACTTTAGAGAACAGCAGGACTCAATATACATATCAGAACAACTGCAAGCTATTCTATACCTCTCTCCTCTTCTTGACGGCATACAGAATCTGTCATTTTTCGTCCCACTGTTGTACACGGCTTTAATCTATATCAGAAACGGCTAAACTAAACTAGTTGCGGCGCGGCCCAGTGGGACACCGTTTTGTTTCGCACAGGCCCTGGGCTGAACGGTCTCGCCTGACTCGGGGTGAAATTGGACCAAAATGTCGGAACCTGTGCAATGAGCCATCGCCACTAATAAGCAAGTCGCAAGCCATGGCGCCTTTTGGCGTAAACGCTCAGACCCTTGACTGGTCGAGACCAAGGGATAATTAGCCCGGCAAAGCATTCTTTTCTTTCCCATAACATCTCGACGGGGGTCAAGGCATGACATGGGTTGCGACAGTGCGTGTACATGGAGTAGGGCGCAAGCGCCACAATGCAAGACCCAAATTTTTTCAAGGAGAGAGGCTGGATAAAATTTACAAACCTGCTTAGGGCTCCGACGAAAAGAAGGAGGATACTTGATCGGTAGACGATCTAAATGTTCAAGAGATTGCAAGCGCTGAGACATAGACATAGACATAGGAACCGTAAACGATTGTATAAAAAAACGTGAAATGAGGAACCGGCAGACAATTCAGCAGCAATTCATATCTAGGCTTCTTGCGGGCGTCTCAATCCCAAATTATCCAAAAACGGCCCATCATGCACAGCGACCAAGTACGCATCCTCGGTAGCCGACAAATTAACATGCTGAACCATATACCAGGCCGGTATGGCAAAAGTATCTCTCGAAGTCCATTTGATCGTCTTTGTTTCTCCGCTATTTGACGTTACCAGCGTCTGTCCATTCCCCTCAAAGCAATGGTACAGGAACGAGCTGGAATCCTGCGACGGCTTGGTCACGCTTAGACAATTGATCCTCTCTGCCTGTACGCCCAATGTTGTTGACAGAGGTCTACCATCGTCCGTCTTGTAGTGATATATGGCATGAGGACCAAGTTGAAGGTCTAGTGCCGCTTGGGCTTTTGACCAGGGATGTAGCCAATCGGCAGATTCGTCAGGCCTGTAATTATCATGATATTAGATTTGTTTCAGGCCAGTGAATGTAACTACTTACGTGCTGGGGTATCGCTTTTCACCGTATCCCTCTGCGAAATTGACTCTGGCATATGTAAACAGAGGTAGATTCAGTGCATCGAGCCAAATGACGGGAGCGTCACTTTCGTTGCCATGGTCATGCCAGTGCCAGGAAGGGGTGACGACGACATCTCCACGTTTGAGGGGAAGCTTCTTGCCTTCTACGGCTGTGAAGCCCGTTCCATCGATGATGAAGCGGCACGCGTAAGCGATGTGTCTGTGAGCTGGGGCAGTCTCCCCCGGGTTGACAAGCTGCAAACCTCCATAAATTGTGTCAGTCGTATGTGGTGCATCTACGAACAAGTTAGTAACGGCTGAATCATAAATTAAACTTTGAAACATACGCATGGCCGGATTGACAAGCATGAGAACACGCCTCTCAGCCTCCTCTTCGGGTACCATTGCACCCGCCCTGTTCAAGTACGGAAGGACAGTCTTGTATTCCCACAAATGAGGAACGCAAGCAGGATTAGGAATCGGAGGGACCATGTTGCTGAGTCTGTCCCAGAGGGGCTCCAAATTCATGGATGGCAGTTCTTGCAGATACTCTTCCATATTGGACGTGCGGCTTTGTCGAAAGGCTAACTCGCCCATGATCTCGATGTAAGTGGTGTCTCAAACAGGGTTTTGCAGCTGCGAGTTTGATAAATGGTATCTAAGAGAAAGATTAGACAGATAAATATCCAACTACGATTACGAAATGTTGCCATACCACGGAATCGACAGAATATTGTACGGAATGTCGGCCGGACTGCACTGGTGTAAGCGTTCCGGCCAGGATGGCTTCCTATTGGCCGACCACCCGAACTGCAAGTTATGCAGAAACCAACGCTGTATATTTAATTGCTGTCTCAAAGTTTCCCCCCAAAAAAAACTTTAACGATTATGTCTGGTTTCTTACGAACATTAAATTTGATAAAAATGAGTTCTTGGTCGAGATTAATCCGCTTCGTTGACAGCAACGGCCGCGAAGCCTTTGGCGAACCATGTGTCGCTGACGACCACGAACTAGCCGCCAAGCTAAAGGCCAATGAGCTCTGGGCGATTGAGTTACAAGGCAACGGCCCTATTGGTAATCTCACTAAGGGCGACAAGGTAGCCGTCAAGGCATTGAAACCTGTGCTGCAACAGTCGGATGTGCCCATCATTCGATGCATTGGTCTCAACTACATGAAGCACAGTATGCTGGCAACCTCCAGAGCAATTGAGAGCTTGCTAATCGTTTATAGTTCAAGAAGGAGGAAGGAAGCCGCCACCATACCCATCCGTCTTTGTCAAGCCCTCCACCTGCATCGCCGGATTTGACGAGGATGTTCCAATCCCCCAAATCGCCCAAGACGGCACAGTAGACTACGAAGGAGAGCTGGTACGTCCCATTAACACCATACTATTAATTCTCTATGAAACTAAAAAATCCAGGCTATCGTCATTGGAAAAACCGGCAAAAACATCACCAAGTCCTCCGCACTAGACCATATCCTTGGCTACTGCGCATCCAATGACGTCTCTGCCAGAGGATGGCAACGTGACCCAGCCAAAGCAGGCGTGGTCCCCCAATGGTGCTTTAGCAAAGGCTTCGACAAATTTGCACCGCTCGGCCCCATGATTGTAAGCCCTTCAGTCGTGGGCGCGGCGTCAGATCTCCATTTACAGACTTTTGTGAATGGAGAGGAGCGTCAAAACACAAGTACGGGCGACTTGTTGTTTGGAGTTGAGGAAATTGTGTCGTTTTGTAGTCAGGGTACTACCTTGGAGGCGGGTACCGTTATTTTGACCGGCACGCCGTCGGGAGTGGCGATGGGGATGAAGGAGCCCAAGTATTTGCAAGATGGGGATGTTGTTGAGGTTAGGATTAGTGGGCTGGGGAGTGTGAGTAATAAGATGGTGTTTGAGAAGGACTAAGGCAGACAGATAGACGAAAATAGACTTGATTTATGTGCTTCATTTGTTCATTCTAGACTGAAGCTATTCGATGAGAGAGTTCCAAGTAGTCATGTAATTTAACCAGGACAAATCGTCTGGTTCGAGAGAAAAGTCGCCAAGGTTGACATCTGCAAAATCCATAAGGCTATTGCTGAACTGTGATTCTCCAAATTCTTGTATCGTGGGACTCACAGTCTCCTGTGGTTGCTCGGACGCTGAACTTGATTGCCTTTTGCTAGAAGGCAAGATTTTGGACGAGAGTATGTTCAATGCAGCAATGCACTTGTGCGCGGAGACGCTGACATCCTTCAGCGCCTGGCAAACTTGCATCGATTCCTCCCAGGATGTATTAATGTCTTCGGTGGGAAATATGTCTGGTCGCAGTTTTGCGGCGATGAGAACCATCGATGCCGAGAAAAGATAATACAGTCTGTACCACCATGCGGGCAGCAGCCCGACGGTACCATCGGAGGCTTGGTAATTCAAGAGTAAACTGATGGTAGCTTGAGCAGTTTTGACGCAAACCTCGGCGCATTGCTGGTGGATGCGACCTGTGAGGTCGTTGTCCGGCAAGTTGGACTCTTCTGGCTTGGGAAGGCAAATGAGCGCCAGGCTGGGACGCAACAGAAGCGTTCGTGCATGTAAGAGGCTATAACATGAGCAATTGCACAGCAGCCAGATGCGTTGAGAGAGACTTACCGCATGTGTAATATTACAGCTTCACGTGAAGGCAATGGGTGTTTTATCGAAAGATGCTCTGGGATATTGACCTGCCACTCCGTCAAGCGACCGTCAATTTGGACCACTGTGGCCAGTTGAATCGGAGTTGACCCAGGAGTGTGCTTGGCTAATCTGGGCATGCCATGATACAGTTTCTCCGTCAGTTCATGTGTGATCTCATAAAGCTCAACAGACTTAACGAAGAACGACGCATCCCCTAGGCTCTGAAGATCCATGTCAGATGAAATGCACGGTAAGGGCACAGAAGCCGCCAATTCTGCCGATACCATAGCAGGACGTCCATGTGTCAACGAAACCATGCTAATAAAACATTATTTGCATGCACTACAATGAATATCTGGGGGACTCACCGATCCATCAATACACAACCGTGCCATATCCGACGATACAGCTCACGTTGTACTTGAGACGGTTCCATATCAGAAGTCGCAGGTAGATGTAGCCCCAAACTTTGCGCAATTCTTGCAGCCGAGCCAACCACCATCCAAGTCAAGTGCGGCGAGCTTGTGCATTGTAGGTATTGGCCAGCGAGAAGTAGATATTGTATAAGTCCCAAACTGCCAGAATCCCAAAGTACTAGATCCATGGGCTCTCTCGCGCGCTCAAAGTAGACATTACTAGCGTCTTCTCTTCTTTCGCGATCAATATGTTCCATCAATTGAGTCGAGAGCGCAAAGATGATGTTCAGTGTAGCAATAAATAGAACCTCATCTCCGTCAATGGGGACTCCGGCGAAGATGTCGGCGTAGCATTTGTCCCAATGCCGCCTGTCGAGAAAAGGGTAGAGAGGAGCAACAAATTTCCAGTATATTTCCATCATCTCATCAGCAAGGCGGCGAGGAGGTAGTACCTGTCTACTTGAATCGCTCGTCCTGCCATTTGATGCGGAAGACCGATACGTTGCTTGCAGGCGGTGGTTGCGCTCCCTGCTAGAGTGATGGCCACGCAGGCGTCCTTCTAGAGCAGCTTTGATTTGGCTCGTAAATGAACCGGCACTGCTGCTACCGAAGTATTCTGTGCTAGGGCCATCGACTATAGCGTTCATGGAATCCACAGTGGAAGGATCGGGAGCTGTACTCGCGCTTGATGGGCTTTGCGAGGGTGTGAGTTGAGCGGCAGGCGCGATAGTACCCCGTGCGATTGACGTCCGCGTGTAATTGGGACTGGGCAGTTCATTTTTACTACTTGGCAGTTGCTTTGGACGAATGTAAATGTGAGAAGTAGAGCCTCGGCTATGGTTGAGCTGAGGCGAGTCTGGCTTGCGTGTTGTACTTTGAGCGCTGCGCGATGGTGGTTTACTTCCGCTGTAATGACATCGGTCGCTCTGACCGAATCGTGCAGCGCATTTGTTACATACTATTAAAAAAATATCAGATATTATGATTATGTGAGATATAATGTGCCGCAGTGGATGTACTTACCAGGCCTCAGTCCATCGCACTTGATCTTCTTGATGCGACATGGATCGCACGCGACATCAATCTTGAGCCGCTTCCGGCGTCTATTCGCGTCAGCAGCACTATCGATCGGGATTGAAGTCGACATATTGAGTCGTTAATTCACGGAACTGGAAAATACGGAGGAACGGAGCAATTTAATAAATTCAATTCGATGAACATTGACGAGGGATGCCAAGTACCGTCGAAAGGTTCCGGAAACTGACTCGAGGTGACCAATGGCGTTGAGCCTTGGCCGGAACCCGCTAGCAAGGTCAGCCATTTCCTCGCAATGTCCAGAAACTACCCAATCAGCATGTGTTCCGATCGGAATGAGCGCCTGAATTAAAGATCAACGCTTCCATGCTCGGTTCTGGTGCTGTGCAATTGCATCTTCACTTGCGCATATCCTCCCATTGTGCCGCGCCGGGGATAGGACTTATCCACTGGGGCCTATTCTTTACGAATAATTCATTCTGAGGTTGGAGAAAGGCGCTAGTCACCGTTAGCACTGTTTCTTGAGCTGGAAGAGAGGGTGTAGCGCACCCTGAATCGAGAATGGCGGTGCGAATTATCAGGTATTTTCCCTTTGCTGCAGATGGAATTGTCCAAAGAGGAACTGCGCATATTTTACAAAAGGCCTTCTCTTTGGGTAAGCCACTTGAGGTGTCTGAGAATGTATAGGTGGCGATGGCTTCGTGGCCTTGAATATGTACTTTTTCGACATCGAATTTAGCAATCTGCGATTGTGTCAGTTAGCCCCCATGCTGTCGTATTTCTGTAAGGACAGTATATAATAACAATTTGACTTGGACCTCCTGCTCCCTTACTGCAATGTTCGCAGAAACATGCCATGACGACTTGGGGCTCAGCATCGATGGTGACTTTGACGGCGCCGCAGAGACAAGCGCCAGAGTGAAGAGACATTGTAGTGAACTGGTAGCATTCGCAATATGGAATCTTGAACTGATTATCTGGAAGAACCTGGATTTTAAAGTATTTATTTCCCAACACTGCCATCGAACTCGGAAGCGGCGTTGATTGGCTATATCCGCGCTAATACTTTCACTTGACAGCATGGGGATAAAACGGCTGCAGAGCTCAGTTATTGTCGCATCTAATATGTGGAATTTCTCTTGATCCTATCCAAGCTCCAGAAACGCCATCATTATTTTTTCTCGCTTTCCTAGTATTTCTAGTGGCGCGTAACATTGGTGGTATGATGCTTGGCAGTGTGACCGATACAATGTCCATCTCCCAAGCAAAGTGAAACACCCAACTCGCCCAGCATCAACCGTTCCATGCTAGTTTAACAATTTCCAACCACTCTCCAGCGCAATGCATCGTCGAGGTGCTAATGCAAACCTAGTCAATTGACGTAACAGGGCTGAAGCTAGGCCAGGCTGAGCTGGGCGACCCCGTCTGACATATTACCCGACCCCAAGAACTAAGCCTTACTTGGCACAGGATTCGAGCACCTCTTCCACACCTCGAAAGCAATTCCCTCTTCCAGTCATCATCTTACCGCATCCCATCCCTGCAGCGTCACTCCATTCTCTTCTTTTGCAGACGCTGTGCTTTCTGCGCAGTTTGACAACACCGGCGGCAAATTACTGGATCCAGGGCGAACACACCGCGCGCCGTTGAAGTAGAGGCGCTCCCGCCATGCCTAATACAGGCAAGCCAAGCCAGGATTGTCACCTCTGTCGAAAACGTCGCGTCAAGGTAGGACACACACTGTTCGCGCATGGAGCTTTGTATGGCAAGTATTGACATACGTAGTGCGACCTTACTCGACCGCAATGCAATCGCTGCATCAAATACGGCACGGAATGCCCCGGCTACAGAACCCAGCAAGAGCTGGTCTTTCGCAACGCAACGCCGGCTATCTCGAAGAAGAAAAAGAAGCGATCAAGCCCCTCCTCTGACGAGTCCGAGACCGCATCCCCCGCAGCAAATGCAGCCGAAACTGTAACACATTCTACCGTCGAAGATATCGTCAGGCAATTCTCAGATCAGAACGACGACTACCCCCGACTGTGGACAGAGCATACCGCCGTGACGCGGGTGCCGATATCGCGGGGCTTGAATCACCACTGGACGGAGCATTCAGTTCCTATTCTGCTGAATATATATTCAGAGCTCGACTTTTTACATAATACATATCGCACACATGATAGGAGCGGCCCCCTGCTGTGGGCGGCGCATCTGTTTTCGAGGACGTATGTGACGAATTTACGGAACCCGACGGCAGTACATAATGATTCGACAGACGAGACGAATAAGACGTTGGGGATGTACATGGGGAAGACGCTGACGGCGGTGAGCGAAGCTTTGAGTAAGCCGGACGGTGCGTTTCGAGACGATGTGTTAGCGACGGTGTGGATTTTGGCAAATTACGAGGTATGGTTGATAATGATTGTGATGATGAATTGGATGTTGACGAGTGTAGATTCTGATTGGATCGTTGGATCGAGTCGAGCCCTTGAGTCCGTGGCATTTGCACGCAAAGGGCATGTACAGTATTTTACAAACACGAGGGGTGGAATCCATAAAGACGGAAAAAGGCCGAACGGCTTTTTGGCCGACATATAACATGATTGTATGTATAATCACAGATTTACCATGGTTAAGCTAACATTGTTCAGCAAATACAATCACTCATGGCAACCACGGAAGCACCCGCCGAATCAGAATTGTGGCTACGCACAATAGAAGAACACGTATTCCCCGGCGAGGCTCTCACGCTCCACGTATCCCGCTTCGTCACCAAAGTGTGCGCCTTCCAAGCGCGCGCCATCAAATACATCAGGAATCGCGACTTCGCCGGCATGTCAAACTACTACCGCCAAGGATGGAACCTCATGACATCGGCAGAGAACGAACTCAACGGCTGGATCGACTCTCAGCCACCTTTTGAGCACGAACTAGACCCGTACATGCGCAACATGCAATACTCTGCCATCGTCAAGGGCTACCACATCATGCAGATGATGTGCAACATGCTAACGCACTACGCGCCTTGCCCGATCCCGTTGGACGAATTGTTCACACACCGACGATTCTGTCTACAGACGATACGGATTGCCACGCAGGGAATCTTATCGAATATACCGTACGCTATTGGGCCACTGGCGAGGGGCAAGGATAAGTCCCCGCGGGTGCTGTTTGATGCGCTCAAGTTGATTTGGCCGCTGCTGTGCATCTACATGGTGAGCACGACGACAGATGAGCAGAAGAAGACGGCGTGGAATACGCTGCGGTTCATTGGGGAGGAAGTGGGCGTGCGGCAGGCGACCAAGGCGCATTCGAATATCACGGTGTTGCCGCCGGAGGCGTTGAAGCCGCTGGAGGTGGAGGGGACTGATTTGCAGTGGGTGGCGGCTCCGGAGGTGAATGTGGACTTTGGTAGGCTGAATTTGGAGACGGGCTTTTCAAAGAATGGGACGTCATAGGGGTTTGGACAAGAATAAGGGTCTGAGATGTGGCCCGAGGCTGTGTTGGATCGAGTCAGGAATGCCGCGGGAGGAGGGGGGATACGATGTCGACGTCGACTGTATATAGGGTTTGATGAATACGATGAGACGAATACATGGCTGCCCATTTACATGAATACATTTTACAGCAGTACATTGGAGACAACTCTGAGATGATTTATCTGAAGAGTAGTTGATGAGATTTTCTATCATGACAAATGCCGTCGGTTGAAGCGGTTCACTTCCCAATCGGGTAAATGGTCAGTCTGCGTGTGCCAAGCCTTCGCCCTGGCCCAGCACCTGGGTTCCTTGTGAAGTTTGGCAGTGGAACGTAGCACGAATTAGTGATAACAGCGGCAATAAAGAGCAATAATGCAGTCATGCGTGCACTGTGACTTAACTAGTCTACCAGCAGTATCTGCCCGTGTATTCGCGCGCCAAGACCTACGTCAACGAGTGGATCCATTTAGTGATTCGATCCGGCTCCGACGTTTGGGCCAGAGGCAGCAAGCTCGTATTCACGCACAAAAGTCCCAGGACAGATACCCCCAAAAAATAAAATTGTTGGGCTGCCCCTGAAGGCGTTCTGGGCTGTGTTGACTTGGACCCTTTGACGAGATGTGTTTGAATCGGCCCGTTGTCTTGGGAATCTGGGGAGTAGATACACATGATGGCGAGGAGACTCCAGGCATATGTTTTCGGGATTGAGTGAGATTGGCGCGGCTGACGTCACAGGACCTCTATCTCTGTACCTGTAACCACCTACCTGTACTGCTGTGGTTAGCGTGCTATGGGAAGTGCGTATTGCAATCACAACACTTCATACATGGCCAATTAATTAATTTCAAAATTATACTCAACTGCAACCGGTTCTTCCAGTGTCCTGACTTTTTTCTGTATTCATTTTTTACTCTTCTCTTTTACGAAATCAGTAGAGTTTGATGATCGTTTCCAAAGCCAAAAAAGCTGCCAAGCCACCCAAGCCGATTATCCGCCTCACGCTTGGCCAAGCTGCACCACTAAAACGCCGCCCACTGCCCAGTTTGGGGGGTCTTGGCTGCCCGCTGGTGGCACTGAGAACCCCTGTAATTTTCGGCTACTTCACCAAAGCTCACCTACTAGCTACGCCTGGCAAATGATCAACTGCTATGATTCATTTATTTTCTGGCACTACTTGCATCGCTCAAAAAAAAAAAAAAGGAAAATCACTACAGCATTTAGAATGCTTGTGTTTTTTCTGTGAATTTTTCAAATGCCAAAATACCATAGATTGAGTGAAATAGATCATGCCATGTCCGCCGACAAAAGCGGCAGATGACGGAAAATCGCCATCATCAATACGAGGCTGTCCTCCCTCTTCCTCCACTGATGTCCGCCGCTGCCCTCTGCCCTCCTCCACTGTTCGCCCACTGTTCGCCCACTATTCGAACCCCTAAAAGTCGCCAGAGACGCTAATCCAGACGCTAAAAAATTCTTTTCACCCATTTCAGTCCATGTTACATGGGAAAGCAAAGCCCATGTCTCCTTTCCATGTCCCTTTTAGCGCGTAAATCTCCCCGTTGCGCACTCTTTTATAATTCAATATCCCCAGTATATCCCCAGCGCCTCTTTTTTGCGACTCTCTTTCCCTCCCACCATACCATCGTTGCTCTTGCAGCCACTCTTTCAGCCCTGCAGCTTGCATACATACCTCTCCTCTGACCAACAAGACAATACATAGACAACATAATAATTGTCGTCCCCTCACACAACATCATCGCCATGGCCACTCTCGCTCCTCAACCCGTCCGCCCCAAATTCAACTCCCACATCACCTCCGACCGTCTCCGCGAAGGCGCAGGCCTACGTCTGCCCCCCTTCGCCGTCCGCTCCAGCAACATCCAAAAGGGCCGCACCTCAGTCTTTCGCGAAGCCCTCGAGGACGACGTGGGCGCCTTTGGCGATGCTGAATATTTAGTCGTGCCCAATGACCCTCCACCTACGCCCAAGAGCTCGGCTGTCGATGTGCTCCCCAAGCAGGGGGGTAGGCCGTGGTATGCCAAGTTGGCCGCGAAACCTGCCCAGAAGAGACATGCGAGCTTGCCTGCTGTGACGGTTTCTTCGACGGATGCTTAAGTCACAAACATTATGCAAAATTATACATACACATGCACATATACACGTACACGCACACGCACACCCACGTGCGCACACGATGGATCAGCCTGGAGCTGAATGCACTTATACCCTACACGCACCCATCAACAGTCGCTTCAGCATAAAAAGCACATTCGGAGTTTTGATTTTTGATTTACAATATTCATTCGCTACTGCGTTATTCACTATCGGGATTGGAGTTATGAGAGACGACCTGGAGTCCAGGACTTAATGAGAGGCGATTTGTACTATACTCTCACTGCTGTATATGCTACATTCGTTGGATAATGTACCTATAGTTATAATTAATACACCAACATACAATTGAATACTTTCATTCCTTGACATGCCGCGGTACACGCCACGATTTAAGTCACCATTCGGAATGAGACAAATTAACAATTTGCTCGGTACTGGTACCACATGCCCTTCATGCGAGCAGTCTGACCCGGAGTAAACTCCCGATAACACGAACTACCCAGTCAGCATAAAATTCACTCCCCAGAGGCAGTACTCACTCGTCACTATAATCCATATAGTTATGAATAGGATCCAACCCAGGCTGAGCCGGACACGAATCCCTCCCAACTGGACACCCATCCGACGCACTCGCCTGCGCAGGCGTATCATCCACCTCATCACCCGCACCCTCACACCCCTTCCCATCAACACTATCAAACGTATGATGCAACCCAAACCAATGCCCGATTTCGTGGGTGGCCGTCTTCCCCAGCCCCTGCGGCCCTTCATTACCCGGCATGGTGTTATACCGCACCCACGCCCCGTCAAACGTGTAGTTCCCACCAGTCTCGAACGGTGGGAAAGCGTAGCCGGCATTGCCGCTCGCATCCTCGACAAAGTACAAGTTAAGATCCTTGTAGGTTCCCCGTCGGAGGGTTCTTGTCAGGTTGGCTTCGTGCTTGACCGGGTCGTTGGCCCACGCGGCGTTGAAGGTGCGCGAGGTGGATGCGTGGATGAAGGAGATGCCGCTGGGGCGGAAGCCGGTGTTGACGACGGCCATTTGGGACGTGATGAGGGCGGAGGGGATGTTGCTGGTTGCGTTGGGGGAGGAGGCGATGATGTGGATGTGGGTGGTTACTATGATGGGGGATTTGGGGATGAAGTGGGCGTCGTGGGCGCGGAGGAGGGAGGCGTGGGGTTTGGGGGCACCGCAGGAGAAGGGGGAGGAGGTACCTATGGCGAGGGCGGAGGGGAGGAAGAGGAGGAGATTCATGTTGGTGTTGGTGAAGATTGGGGTGGGTGGTGGTTGTGCTGGTGAAGATCATTGGAGAGGATCATGGTGTGCTCTTATAGTTGGTCTGAGATGGTGAGGTTGATGTCGATAGTTAGGTAAAGCATCCAGACTCATCTGAACATCGCCACTACTTGGCACCTACTCAATCTGTACAATGCAACGAGATCGAATCCGTTTTGGGCAATCCGCCCTGCATGCCGGGGTGCATATATTAAACTTAGATTAAAGAGTCTCGGCACGCCCAGTACCGACACACCGGCACTGTGGCAGGGCAATCGAGTAGATTAAACGCCTAAAGCTTAATTAATGGGTGAAAGGTCACCCAGAAGCATACAACTACTTGATAAAGTGTTTTGCCAAGACATTTCTATTGAGGCCTACGCGGCGTGCTATGATACATGACTCGAAGGCTTGGCCTCGACAGCGCGAGCTATACTCTACAGTTTCCTCTAATACTCCAATTTCTTTTGGGACTCATAGTATCGTCACTTTCTGCCTCACTCCGTACCCCTAGTCAACATCTGCACAGCCCTCATGATCCCCCTCAGTGTGTCCGAAGGGCTCATCATGCCCAGCAGCGCCCGATAGCCCAACACACCACCCTGGTAGGAAGGGGTGTATGCACGCTCAGGGTCGCTGTGAAGGATATATGGCTTGACGGGGTATGACCATACCATGACGAGAGAGATGGGCACCATTTCGATGCAGGTGAGCAAGTTGGGAATGCCGATGTGGAGGTCGGCGTAGGTGAGGGTGTCGCTGGTCTTGAGGGCGTGGGTGGCGTCTAGGATCCAGAATATGATCTACAGCGCTGGGTTAGTATATGAAATTCTGTGAGTGGTGGAGAGTAACTTACTCCTTGGAGAAATGTGAGCGCGACGACGAGTTTGAGTGCGACGAGCTTGCGCAGGGGGTTGTGTTGCGGCATGCTGGGCTTGAGGGTCATGGCGACGAGGAAGACGGACATGAGGGCGAAGAATTGAGAGACGTTGCGGATGATTTGGATCTGACCAGTTAGTTACGTTCGGTAATAGATAAAAGTCCGACTTACCCAGAGTTTGGCATGGTGCAGGGAAGTCTGGTACTGGCAGTAAATGCCCGCTGCCTCGGTGATGTCAGTCGCGATGGCCAACCCCATTGCCACAACAGGATACTGAAAGATCATGATGTATCGTCTCTGAGCCAATATTAGATGTAATCATCTCACAGGAGCGTAAATAATACCTTGAACCATGTCTCGCCATCAATGCCCTTCTCGCGAGCTCGCTTATCGCTAATCTCCACCATGTTGAAGTATCCAGCTTGCTCTTCCTGGTGGGGGGATACGTATTCACACAACAGCAAGAAGTACGCGATGAGGGCAGTGGCCTCGATAATGTTGCGCCAAGGCTCGATGTAGACGTTTGCTTTAGGGAAGCAGATGCTCAGGATGGACCAGAGGCCGTAGATGGGGACGAGGCACATGACGCGCATGATTCTAAATGTGTTAGTACAAGTTCTCGGTGAAGAATGAGAGTTATTCATACTTGAGTTGTTCGCGAGGGAGGCTAAGATGTGTGGCATGGTTGAGGAGGTGGCTGATGATGATGAGGGTAGCAAAGGCAGCGCAGGCACCACCTAGTACACGGTCGAATTCGAAGAATGTGTATGTTCCGAAAATTGGTGATTGGGCATCTGAAAAATTAACCACTGCGTTGCGACTATTTGATGCTTGACTCACTCTCAGAGAGATCGTGGACAGTGCAAGTGTCGTCCTTGGATGATTTGAGTTTGTCAAACATGTTGTACCGACTGAAACAATACAAATTGGTATAAGCTCGTAGGGAATCTAATAGTAATTGAATAACTGAGTTTGAATTGATTAAATATTCAAGGACATTCATCTGATTATATACAAAAAAAAATCCATATCGCATAGCCCCTTAAACGAACCCTCAAGGCTCGCCAGGCGTCGTCGATCCTCGGAGACATTGCATCGTAGCCGTAATATTGTCGACTTAACAATTACCCAAAGGGGCATCGCTCTCGCTCTCGCTTGCTTTGTGGCCGGGGGGTGTGCTGACAGGATTGCCTGTTTGGGAAGATTTCCGCGGGAACTTGGTCAGCCCTGCAGGTGCTGCTTACGTTGTATGGGAAGTCCAGAGGGTGAAATGGGTCTGAAGCCTGGTTTTTTTCATTAGACGATCGTTCACTCGTCTGTGGGCATCTGGGCGGCTGTGGCTGTTGTATGCATGGCGCAGGCGTGATGATGGAGCATGATTGGGAGATGATTGCTTTGGCTTGGAGATTTCGTTGTTGGGTATAAATGGATGACCCGATTTTGTTGCTTGAATTGGCGTTTGGCGCTTGCTTGATTATTGTCAGCTCTAACGGTATGACTGTCGTGTTAGTGCATTTAGGGCATTCTGGGTGCAAGTTTTGGTTTCGAAAGGGCATGGACTGTCTTACTAAATGCAAAGCTGCAACGACAACGCTCCAGAGAAAAGCGTTGCAGAGACAAAGATGCAAAAATAAAGTTGCAAAGACAAAATTCGCCACAATTTGCATACATAAAATGCCAAGAGAGTCGATGAATTGCTTAGAAATATGTAGAGTGTCCATCCGCAACAGACATCCAGCTGCATGCGCCAGTCATACGAGGTTGCGGACTTTTGGCCCATCATCTGCGGATCTACAAACAACCGCAGCAACAAAGCCATATATTGCCTGTCCAATTAGCGTTGTAAAAAGACGCTGGCCCCCCAATATATCTCCGCATCGCAAGTTGAAACAAGTTGAACCGCCACCAGAGCTGAACTAGATCCATCTCAACGCCGAAGTCCGGCACCAACTCAGAATAAACTTTGGCAGCGTACTGGCACCAGTCTATGCTGCCACTTCAGCGTCTCTTGTACGAATTCGTAATTGAATTCATCATGTGGATTTGTAAGTGAATTCGATAAAACATCGCCATTATTGACCCCGGTGGTATATAGACAAGCTATGCGGTGCACCATCTACAACTAACCTAAACACCTACTCCAAGACAAGCACAGCTTCACAAGGTCTACAATTGAAATGGCACCTGCACAGGCAATCACGGCCTTGTGCGCCACTGACACCCAGGGCAACAGCGTCATGAACTCCCTCCTCGCCAACGCCAAGCAACAATTCCACGTTGGAGGAACCACCCGCAACACAGAATCCGAAAGCGCCAATGCCCTTGCCGTAGTCGGGGGAGCGATGATTCAATTGGAAAGCTGGGGCCATGAAAAGCTTGCAGATGTCCTTAAAGGAAGCTGGGGTCTGTTATTAAACACCCACTCCCAGGTGGCTGTGAATCCGATTTGACCCAATGCACTCTGTCTCCTTGTTTGAGCGCCACTAATACACGTATTCTGTCGGAAACAACACAGAACCCGAGATTGGCAAAGTCATTGTGGATGCAGCCTCTGACGCCGAGGATAGTGACTCAGTTACAACGAATAAATGTTTCGAAATATAGTTGATTTCTCTTCGAAGACATACTCGCAAGGATCGTGCATCCTGTGATTCAGGTGCCAGGACATGACCAGCATCTCATGGCGTACAACTGCTAGTATCAATTTCTAAGCATCTCCCACAATCTCCTTATTCATCAACTACCCGTGGAGACTCAATTCGGCGCGATTCTCCCGTCTCAAGTTGCGGAGTCCTCCGACAACAAACCCTCATTTACTAGACCGCCGCAACTAGATACGCGTATCTCAGCCAAGAGCGGCAATCAAAATTTGGGCCGCCCAAACGGCCCCCAAGAACCGACGCATCTTTAGGTATTATCCCTACTTTACTTAGTGCACCAGAGGAGGGGATGATGACGTTTGGACAGCTTTTGTGCCGACATCTGCAGCTAGTCCGCAGACCATTTAGTCCGTTGAAAATCTCTCCGCAAGTCCGGGTACGCGTATGTGATGATTCGATGTGACTTCGAGCACATGTGCAATGTCGTGGAGATGCCAAAACGAAAGTGACCAGAGCTTGTTTATTATAAATACTCCTGAATCCCCTCCGGAGACTAGGCACATAACAACAAAGAAACATCGCGTACGATGGCAAATATGCTCTCAAACATATCCTCGATCGCTAAGCAGGTGCTGTCGCACCACAATCATGGCTTTTGGATAGTCTGTTCCGCAACGGCGATGGCCCTCATTGTCGGAGCTTTGTACAATTACGTCTCGCGGGCAGACAAGATACCTCTGCTCAATCCGATGAAGTGGTCCGAGTTCTCGCAGTACAGAGTCAAAAAGCATTTTACGAAGAATGCTAGAGCGATGCTCAATGACTGGTTCAATCAGAACCCTGGAAAACCAGCGTCCATCTATTCCGAAATGGGCTTGGTGACGGTCTTGCCTCCTGAATTGGCGGATGAGATTAGAAATGACCCGCGACTGAACTTTCGAGAATTCAACCACAAGGTATGTTGCGTGGCGTTTTGTCTGGGAGCGGGATCTGTTTTCGTTGACACGGAGTTTAGCTTTTCAACGCTGATCTTGCTGGTTTTGAACCCTTCAAAAATGGCGTGGACAATGATATTCTTTTGCGAGTTATCACAAAGGATTTGACGAAACAGTTAAGTAGGTATACCGGCGGCGAGTTTACGTGCCATGCATGGCTAATGCAAGCTCTAGCAAAAGTCACAGCACCACTCGCTGAAGAAACCGACCTAGCTCTGGTCGAAACCTTTGGAAATTCACCTGGTTAGTGTCCCAATCTTAAATCAGAAGCATAGTTGAAGACTAAACATGGGAGGCATAGAGTGGCGCACATTCCCTATCCACGTAAACATGCTAGGAGTCATCGCTCGCATCTCCTCCCGCGTCTTCCTCGGAGACCAATTATGCCGCGACGAGAACTGGCTACGCATCACCAAAGACTACACCGTCAAGTCCTTTCTCGCAGCTAGCGAGCTGTGCCTATGGCCCGAGTCCTTGAGACCCATCGTCACCCGCTTTTTGAAGTCTGCCACCGAAGTCCGCGCACTGGTACAAGAAGCTCGCGAAGTCATCGAGCCCATTCGTGATCAGAGACAACAACTTCGAAAAAAGGCCTTGGAAGAGGGCGAAGAATATGAAAGGCACAACGACGCCATAGACTGGGTTGAGGATGAAGCAAAGGGAACACCTTACAACCCTGTCACAGTGCAACTGGGCCTTTCTCTCGCTGCGATCCACACCACATCGGATCTCTCATCCAAGGTTCTTATCAATCTAGTGAGAAACCCAAGCATCATCGAGCCATTGCGTAGAGAGATGACAGATGTTCTGAATGAAAATGGATGGAGCAAGAATGCGCTCTTCAAAATGAAGCTTCTTGACAGTGTGATCAAGGAAAGCCAGCGCCTAGCACCAGTGGCATTAGGTATGTACTGTGGAAAATCTCAGATGATATCCAGAGAAAAAAGAACTAACAGCCCGTGTTTTTTAGCACTGATGGCACGCATCGCGAAAGAGCGCATCGAGCTCTCTGACGGCACTGTTCTGCCACGTGGTCGTGCCATCAGCGTTTCCCTGACCAACATGTGGGATGACCGGGTCCATTCGGACCCTGACGTCTGGGACGGTTATCGCTTCTATAACATGCGGCAGGATGAATCCAAGTCGAATAGCGCACAACTTGTGGCTACGAGCTCAGATCATTTAGCATTTGGACACGGCAAGCACGCGTGTCCAGGGCGTTTCTTCGCAGCCAACGAGGTCAAAATTGTGCTGGTTATGATTTTGCTGCAGTACGACATTGCTGCTAAGGACGGGCAGGCTGAGTTACCACTTGTTTCGGATTATGGATTTACCATTGGCCCTCATCCATCACATGAGATACAGTTTAGACGGCGATCGCCGGCGGAGGTAACAGTTCCGGACTTTTCAACAGCTTAGAGCCAGGGGATGTTGTCCTCACAATTAGCCTTTGAGGAAAATGAGTCTTAATTTAAAAGACAGAACGCATTAAACAAGACTGGCTGTGTTTGTCTGCATATGTATTGTCTAGTCTATAGTTGCTGTGAAGATCTTGGGACGTCTATTCTCTTAGACATCCGGCTCAACCTCATCAACTGTAGGCACCTTGTTCAACTTCAGTCCCCAATGTCCCATAATAAGCTTGACTGTATCAACCAACACCCCCGTGTCCTCTTTAGAAACTCCAATCCTTCTCGTGCCCCGAATGTGCCACCACGACTCCTGCCTCAGATTCTGCGCCACAATCGCCGAAAGCACCACCAGCTCCGTCTCCAAATCATCCGAGACCTGTCTATCTCCCAGGAAGAACCCGTAGGTAATATACTTGGACATCCACGCAAAGTCTTTGTGCGCATCAAACAGCCCCGCCGTATCCGTAGCATTCTGGGCGTAAATCTTGAGAAACCACTCCATGGCGCGGGCTTCGTTGGCATCGTCGCACTGCCATCCCACGCGAGTGCTGGAGTAATCTTTGTCCTCGGGCCGTTCTACTTGGCTGATGGCTAGGATTGACTCAATGGGTTTGCAGACTCCGACGATGATGATGGCCTTGAAGAGGGCTTCGCGCAAGCGGCGGATGAGGGCCTGGCGAGATTCGGGGGTGGTGTATTCTGGTTTGGAGATTAGGTGGAGGTAGAGTTGGGCTGCGGCCTCGGGATCTGGACTGGCGGTGATGCACGCCATGGCGAGGATGTACCATTTGTCGGAGGGGAGGGAGGTTTTGGCGAGGCTGGCTTCGATGGTGGTGAAGAGTTGATGGAACTCTGGAGTGACGATGGTGATTGTGTCTGACATTGTGGATGAGTATTGAGATGTTGTTTGTAGAGATGTATGTTTGCAAAGTCCTTTGATGGTAGGAAGATGAAAGATAAGAGATGAGGGGTAGTTATGTTGTGTTGTGTTGGGTTGGGTGAGATTGATGCAGATGCAGATGCAGATGGTGATGCAGCAGGACAGTGCCAGCTGCCGCCCCACCCATAATCAATAAGACACTGTCGGATTTATCAGGAGCGGAGTTCAAGTTGAGAGTCCGATGGGAATCCGATGGGATATATGTTCAACCGTGTGACAAAAATTATGACACGAAATGCTCCTGATAGTCGCTGTTGTTGAGAAAGTATCTTGGGATCGCCGACAACGGCGTAGGTGCGTCCCTATGGCGTGTGTTAAACCAACTGTCAGACCAACGTAAGTTCCGTTATCTCGCAGTAAGTATTCATTTCAATTCTAGATTAGTAAATACGATTTATTAGCATGAATTAGTTTTACAAAATAATAATATTCTTATATTTCTCAGCAAAGTTACTTCGAAAAGACTCCCACAGTCATCACGCACCCGCATTCAAGCAGCGGGCCTATGCTGATGCACTTACAAGCAAGGCCACGCAAGCGAACCCCATAAGGCTGCAGTGCTCCCAAGTCAGGTCCTAATTCTAAAAAAATTCGAATTGGTATTCTAGACTGTTAGAATCAGTAATACTCCTTTCGTTTAGATTGACCACAAGGCCCTGTACGAACGGCATGTTTAGACCAGCTACCACTAAGACACCACAGCCACTCTCGAGCCTTATTTGAAGCGCAATTATCGAAACTGCGATGTTGCAATACATGTTTGCACAGTATTGGTCATGTATGCACCTTGTTAAGGAACACTGCGGCAAACAACATGTGAACGAGTCCTGTATCTATTTTAAACGAAGCCTCGTCGTGGATAAATCACTTACAAGTACAATACAATGAGGGCTCTCCCAGGAAACTTCATAATTCCATCCACCACCATGAAGTTCTTTGCCATTTTCATCCTCACTACCTTAGAAGCCGCAATTCTTCTTCGCATGTACTTGCTCCAACACCAAACAAGCGACTAGCACGATCAGAAGAGACAGAGTCTCATGTCTGCCACGCTGGCAAGCCGTAACAGCCCCGTTGACGTAAGTCAACACAAGCTAAAACTGACGCGAAATACAAGCGAATATTTATTGGAATCCAAAGAGATGGCTTAAATCCAGGCAATGACAAATGACCCCAAGCAATACAAAAGATTGGAAGTCAGCAAGACACTGAGTTGTATAGGAACAAACACAGCGCATTGTTGGTTGTGTGCCCCTCATAACATTCTGAACAAGCCACCTACTCCGATCCATGCCAATTCTGAATAATGAAAGAAAATGTCTCATAGGGCTATGTTCCAGAAACAGTAACTTCTTTTCGTTCAAAGCAACCACATTCATGATTGACCAATAGGCAGTTGATTATTCGCTACGGCTGAGTTGCGAGATGCAGCCACCGCTTACAATGGCGACGCCACAGAGCCCGGGCCCTGAAGAACGCTCTGAGAGTCTTTGTAACTACCTATTTAGAACTCCTTTGTTAAGAATTTTCACCCTATCGTGTGAAAGATTGCAATCCCTGAGTTCCTCAAGAGGCTCATCCGTTGCATACATCAGTCACGTAGATTTACCCAATAACTTGCCATTCAAGCAAGTACTCAAATATCTCCAAGTACAACCGTTTCATACACATACGTACACGGTGCTAAGCCTTCTCCTAGCTGCACCTCTAATTGTACCCCGCCGACCTACATGAACTAGACTTCAACCAAGCATCCTGGTACACTCCCTCGGAGGCCTAAGCATATCACAAGCAGCAGATACGCCAAACGTAATTAGTATTAATACGCTTTAAACTCAAGTATAAATAGCTTCAGATTCCTCCAGCCTCTCTAACCAGCCCGTCATCCTGTACCCACATCTCATCATGAAGTTCCTTCTCGCACTGGCTGCTCTCGCAGCAGCAGCTCCCATGCGTACGCTGCCCGGTTTCTTTCACTGCCTCAAGATAAAGCTTACACCATACAGAAGACATGAAGCCCCGAACGGATGCAAGTCCTGATGCTCGTGGTTGGCCACCACCCGGCAGGGCGCAAGACGGCGCAGATGCTGGCGGTTTTTCTCCTAACCGTAAATAATCAACTATCTCATAACACAAAAGACACAACGCACAATACACAAAACATGAGTCAATATCGCAAGTGCAGTCCCAAATCAAATATATTCTGTAAACGCCCAACCATGCAATGCATCAATTTGACTTGAGATCCTCATCCGCCACGGTGCCAACAAACGCTCTACTCAAAAACGCCAACCATGCTTTATTATCCCCCTTCTTCTTCTTCTTTCCCTTCTTCTTCTCGCCCTTGCCCTTTCCAGCCGCACCTTCATCCACGTCTAATGCATCCCCCTCTGCCCCCTTACCCATCTTATACGCTAATTTCAACCAATTCCTCACCGTGAGGTCCGTCAACTTATAATTTTTGTCCTTCTTCGTGTCATATTCCACCTCAAATTTAAACTCTCGCGGCTTGGCTTTACCGTTCTTTTCGTTATTGATGTGCGTTAGGTTGGCGAACCATTGCTGGTATGAGAGTATTGTCAAGGTCTGGTCGTAATATGCTGGGCCAGGCAGATCTTCTTTGGCTGGACCTTCAGGGACGGTCAGGTTGGGGTCTTTAGGCTTTTTGCCTTTGCCCTTTTTGCCCTTTTTGCCCTTTTTGCCCTTCTTTCCTTTCTTTCCCTTCTTTTTACCAGCGACATCCACATCGACATCTCGCAGTTCCAAGTGGTTGTCTTTTTCCACTCGAGTTTCTTCCGAGGATATCGTGTATGAGTCTTCCCATACTGCTTGTTGTTCCAGTCCGGTAATGTTGTATTCGTAAATGCGCAACGTGGGGAAGTAGTTCGGTACCACGCTCGGACTCACAAGCGTGAGTTGATATCGTTCGGCATGCTTTCCTCCGATCTTCTTGAACTTCTTCTTTTTCTTCTTTTTGCCTGCTTGCGATTCGATATCTGATATCCTGGCAGCAGACCCGGGCAGATCTGACCATTGATCCCTCAACTCATCGAGGTAATCCTTTTTAGACGCCGCAGAAACGTCGCGATGGCCCTCGATATCCAAAAACGTCCTTTGCTGTAACGCCTTGGTGTCGACATTCAGATCAATTTCCTTGGAGTCTGCGAGCAGGAAATGGTCAATGTTCATATGTCCATACAAGCCGGCAACAACAACATCTCGGTACTGCTTCAGCCACAGGGTATATCTCTGCCAACATGTCTCATCCCACAACTGCTTGCTCTCCGTCCTCGCAGGAGGCACATGGCCCATTAGTATCGCCTTCACTCCTCTCGACCGCATGAGCTGCAGCTGAATGCGCAGCCACTCCATATGCTTGTATCCAGGTTCTGACGGCGACGCGCAGCCATCGACAGCAGCATTTCGATCAAAGAAGTACATGGTGTTTAAGCTGAAGACGGCCAACTTATTAGGGATGACTTCGACATAAAACCACCCACCAAACTGAAAAGAATGTCTTTGTTCCTCGGGGATAAATCGCCTCCAAATATCTGTATACGCGGCCAGCCATTGATTAGGCCCTGGCTCGAAAATGTTATGCGGCAAGAAGTCGTTATTGCCGAATGTCGGAATGATAGGGACAGCCAGCCGTCCCTTATTGTCGCTAAACGTATCAACAAATTTATCGGCAATGAATCGATTCGTCCGAAAGACCTCGTCGGCTTTTCGGGGGTGATTTTCGTCACCGTCGTGTCGGGCGCTGTCGCCTGTCCATATTACGAAATCGACGTCATCTTTAATGTGGCTGGCTACCCAGTCAAAGGTCGCATTCACCAGCGAATACGGCGAATCGCACTCTGTGGTTTCCGCGCCATAGACTCCGGCCGAGCCTTTGCCCTTGTGACAAACATTGTCTGGTGTCGTGTGAGGTTGGTAGAAGTCGTCGGGGTGGAAGTCTAACGGTGATGTCAGCGGGAGCTTCTTTGCCACATTGCGTCATGGCAGGGACAAGCAAGTCTGGGGTAGCACGAACCTGTGATGTGTAGAAATCGGCCTGTAAGCTTTCTTGAAGCTTGAGGAGTAGGATTGGAGAGTCGCGAGAGCACCGTCTGGTCGTCTGTTGTAGGTAACGCGGTGCCTCTATGAGCCAGAGCGAGGAGCAGCAGCTGGGCTGCGCCAGTGCGTGTCATGGCGAAGGGCGAACGATGTGGCAAACTTAATGAACGACGAGCGATGAGAGGGAGGATGCCATTCCGTGATGAGAGAAGAGGAGGGTGTCCGCAACGGTGAGGGATGTGTTTGGCAGGGTTCAAAGTTTAGCTCTGCGTCAGAAAGAATTAGTGTTTTCTGGCACGCCGGTTTGGCTTGGTTGTTAAAGAAGGACTCCGGGGGTCGGCCTGGTGGGTGTGTAGTGGGTTGGGTTGCATGGGGCTGCAGAGTGCTGCAGTTTAAGTGAGCTTAAGGGCGCTGTAGTGAGACTCTGCCTGCGTTAGCGCTGCGCTTGGCGGCGTCTCTGACCAATCTGCGCCGCTGGTCGCCTACACGTGCTGGAGCTGCCGTCGTGTCAGAGCGCTGTGTTTGCTCAGCACATGCAGGAAGAACCTTGAAGGTTATTTTTAACACTGCCACTCTGTGCGGGGAGCAAATGTATTCGTGTACATCGTGAACTCTTTCAACATCTAAACACTTGATAACAACATAATAAATCACACAAGTGCTCCAGATTCACCCAAAATATTCATCTTGACATGCATCGAAGACTACGTATATATATGTGTCATTGCCAATCGAATAAACCTGCCAAATAAGGCTACCATGCAGGCATCCAGCCTCGCAATCGTAGTCACCCCGCATCAACACCAAGTAAACCCATCACCATCACCATCACCATCTCACGCCTCAATTCTACCCGAGATCCATAGATAATCTCACCCTCTGTGCCTCTCCATCCACCAACATGAGACCCCTCATCCTCGTCTCCTTGATACTCACTCTCACAAACGCCCAACTTCCCCCTCGCTCAACCCTTAAAACCATCCCATCCAAACACCACCCCGGCGTCTCAATCTCCTACAAACGCTCCTCCCTGTGCGAAACAACGCCATCCACAGCCTCATACACCGGCCACATCCACCTACCCCCCAACTACCTAACAAACACCACCTTTGAATCCCGACCATACCCCATCAACACCTTCTTCTGGTTCTTCGAAGCCCGCCACGACCCTTCCAACGCCCCCTCCCAATATGGCTCCAAGGCGGTCCCGGCGGTTCATCGCTGGTCGGTCTCTTCTCTGAAAATGGCCCTTGTAAAGTGAATGGCGATTCGCGGACTACTCGCCTCAATCCGTGGAGTTGGAACAACCATGTCAACATGCTGTATATTGACCAGCCAGTACAGACTGGCTTCTCGTACGACACTCCCACCAACTGCACCTTCAACTCGGATGGACCTGGGCCATGGGCATGGGAACCAACCGAATTCTCAGACGGTGTCCCCGAGTCGAATTACACCTACTGGGTTGGCACCGTGGCCAGCCAGGACGCAACTCACACAGCCAATACCACCGATTATGCCGCTCATTCCCTATGGCACTTCATGCAAACTTTCTTCCAAGAATTCCCGGGATATAAACCCAACGACAACCGTCTCAGTATATGGGCAGAAAGCTACGGCGGACACTTTGCCCCCGCCACTATGAAATTCTTCCAAGAACAAAACGAAAAGATCACCAACGGCACTATCGGCCAACAGGCACACCATCTCCATCTCGAAACAATGGGCATCATCAACGGCGTCATTGACTCCAATATCCAAATCGAGGCCATGATTCGCTACCCATACAATAATAGCTACAACATCCAACTCTACAACCGATCTCATCACGACAAGCTCCTCCACGACTTCCTCAAGCCCGGCGGCTGCCGTGACCAAGTCCTAGCTTGCCGCAGTAACCCACCGCCAGCCAACTGCGTCGATGTCGATGGACTCTGCATCAATGCTCTTTACTATGACTATATGGAAAACACACAACGGAGCTTATATAACCTTGCTTACCCCGTGGCTGAACCTTTCCCTCGACATCACCACTTGGGCTTTCTGAGGGATAGTGACGTCCTTGCCAGTATAGGTTCCCCCGTCAACTTTACCGACATCCCAACCGCTGTTCAGGAAGCTTTCGATGCTACTTTTGACCATTTGCGGAATGATCTCGACAATGTAGCCTACGTGCTGGAGCATGGAGTGAAGGTGCACTTGGTGTATGGCGACCTGGACTGGGTGGCCAATTGGGTTGGTGGGGAAAAGACCAGCCTTGCAATCCCGTACTCCCAGTCTTCTGAATTTGCCAAGGCAGGATATGCGAAGCTAATTAGTGGTGATCAACATAAAGGATTCACACGACAGTCAGCAAATCTCAGCTTCACTAGGGTATTTGAAGCTGGCCATATGGTTCCTGCCTATCAGCCACGGGCGGCATATGACATCTTCACAAGAGCCATCTTTAACAAGGATATCGCCTCTGGCGAAGAAAACATCACGGATGACTACATGTCGAAGGGGCCGCAGAGTGCCTGTGATGTCAAGGGCACAATGCCAGAAGTCCCCAAAGCCAAATGCTACGTACTTGCCCGTGGAACTTGCACTGAACGGGAATGGGCTAGAGTGGCCTCTGGCCACGCTGTTGTCAAAGATTACTACCTCGTCGACGGAGAAGATGATGTTTTTGAGCCACAAGAACTGTAATGGGGGAATACGCTTGTCTGTCTGTCATGATCTCTTCTCTGTAAGAATAACTACTTGAATCTCTTGCTCCATTTTTGGTTTATAACGAACGCAATGCTTATCAAACTAGCTAAAAGATATTGTACCTCTCTCATCATTCATGTCTTTTCTGTTTTTACATCTTTTTTTTTCTTTTGTTTAATATTCAAGAGCCAAACTGCTTGACAATCTGGGCAACCTTGTTGGCCAGCTCATCAGCCTCTGATCTAGTGGCTGCCTCAGCGTACACTCTGCAGGCGTTTTCCGTACCACTTGCACGAGCAAAGGAGCGGCCATTGGTATACTTCTTGACCTCTTGGTCAATCTCATCCTGGGCACCTGGTGGGTGGCTCAGGCGGCGCTCGGCATCGGTAGCCTGGAACAGGTCCTTGTTGCCAACCTCGACGCGGACAAGGCGGTTGGGAAGATCCATGTAAGTCGTAGACCAGTCCTTAAGGGTCCAACCCTTGTGCGCTAGGATCACTTCCACCATGAGCATGTCAGAGATGGCGTCACCAACCGTCTGGTTGATCAAGTCTCCAACAGCAGCCAAAGTCTCGAGAGCGTCTTTTTGAGCGGGGGACTGGGGTTCCTTCTCCTTGAAAAGACGGAGAGCCTCCTGGGAGAAAACAACGGTGCCGTGGCCGTTGGCCTCGAAGTAGACACCGATGTCGAACTGGCAAGCAGCGTGGTGCAGGTGCTTAACACCAGTAGGCGTGAAAACAACAGGAAGCTGCAAGTGTTTCTCAATGTATGTGGTGCTAGCACCGTTGGCGTAAGCGGTCTGCACAACACCGATGCGGACATCTTCTTCCAATCCAGCGGAACGGACCAGCTCTCCAATGAAGGAGGCGTTGAGCGAAGAGATGCGGTCGCCGTCGAGCATGAAGAATCCAGTGTCGGGGTCGACCCAGTAGTAGATCAATCGATCAGCATCGCCATCGAAGGAGCAGCATCGGACCCCAGGAACGGGCTTGGGGTTGGGGGGAGCACGCTGTCTCGTCTTGACAAAGTCGGCACCGCTCTGAGCTGGGTTAGCAAAAGACACAATGGTAGAGCGGTGACATGCAAACTTACATCGAGGTTGAGCACCTCAGGACGGAGCACATCGTCGTTGACAACCTTGACATCGAATCCCGTTACATCCTTGGGAATGACGTTGAGAAGCTCCGTGAGCTTGGGACCACCAACACCATTTGCGCAGTCGACGGTCAGGGGACCTTGGACCTTCTTGCCCCGTAGAGCACGGACAAAGGCCAAGGATAACTTCTCGTAGTACCCAGCCTCGCTAACTTTTCCATATGCCTTGGGTGTTCCTTCGGTGTTGACGCATCGAACGAGGTAGTGGAGCTGAGGGGTCGTGAGGATCTTGTAGTCGGTCTGTTCGGTGCCTGTAGCGACGAGACCGTCGGAGAGGGCCGTAACGAGGCTGTGTCCAGAAGGACGGGTATCGCGGCCGTAGACGACACGACCGGGAGCATCGACGTCGATCTTGAGCTGCGCAGCCAAGGCCTTGTAGGCGTCGAGGAGTTCTTGGTCGGTCTGGCAGTTAACGAGCTGGGTCGCGTACGCCTCCCACTCTTGCTCGAGCATTTCGCCCATGGGGTCGACAATCTTGACACCATTGTCGGGAGCAGGGTTGTGGGAAGCTGTGATCATGACACCAATGGCTTGACCGTTGAGCTTTCGGCTGCGGAGACCAGCCAACAGACCAACTCTGAAGGAGACGGCGGGGAGCAGGTCGGCCTTCATGCGAAAGCCAGCGGTTCCGTACTTGTAGGCATGGCCAGGCACAATGGGGTACTTGGCCGACGCGGCGATGATTTTGTCATCCATGGTCGAATAGCAGGGCGAAATCGAAGTGTCGAGGGAATTATGGACAAGTGGTCGAAGTGAGAGGAGCAAGAAACGGACAGATGTGAAGCAAACAAATGCGGTGTGTGGCGTTGACAAGGCTTATTTAACGGATGGATTTGCCTCGAGCAAAAGGACCTAGAGAGAGAGCGAGAGAGAGACTAGAGAGACTAGCAGCGAGTTATGACGGAAGGGTGCCAACCAGAAAGAGGGGCTGAGGGGTCGTAAAACGAGGCGGGGCAACAAAACCCCCTCCTCTCTAATAAGTTATCTTACAGTACGTACCATACAGTACAACACAGCACAGCGCGCTGTACCGTGCGTGCTGCAGAATACCTACCTGGCTGCAAGGTGACTGCTGTGTTGTTCTGTATGCCCTGCCAGGCTAAGCTGGCAATTACTCAGTGCTCATCGCGCAGTGCCACACAATCCTTCACGAGAAAAATCAACAGGCACAAACTCATCTTAGCGCATTTAAAAATAGAAGTGGCGTCCTCTGAAAGCAGCCTAATGCGAACCCTGACTGCGCCAAGCCCGCAGCCCAGTACCTGTACCTTGGAGCCTCAACATTCCCAAAATATAGTACCAATATTATCTCAGACTGCTTAGATAGACTGTCATTAAACTCGCATGGATTTTACTCTTTAAAAACACCATAATTTGAAGCAAAGGCACCATCGTCAAATTTGATTTTCATTTAATTTTTTTTATTTGTGCTTTTTCAATTATGCTTTCGTGTCGTGTCCATTAATTTAATCATCCTGTTGCCTGCAACGTCACTTGCCTTGAAAAGGTAAAAGGTCACAAATAAAAATTAAAGTGACTAGAAAAACTTAGAAAAATAAAATCCTCGACAAGTCGTGGAAAGTTTGTCCTGCAAACTTATGTAGCATGTAAAAACAAAAAAGATATCGACGTCGTCTCTTCCTTCTCGTCCTTCTCCTCGTCGTTATCCTCATCATCATCTGCTGTTATCACGGTCCCGCCTGTTTCGGGTAATGCCATAATCATGGACTCTTTTCTCCTGTCATTTCTATCATTCCTCTCTTTCATTATCATCTTTCCCACGCAAATAGGTGGGCAAAACCCAGTCGATACTGAAAACGTGTCCCCTGTGGCCAGTAAGCCAGCTACCAACAAGCCAAACACAAATATCACCCACTAACTTTCGTCTAGTCTCGCACAGTGCAACATTCTTCGCCGAAGCGAAATGTCAAGGAAAGCCCAACAACCCCATTGTAAATTTTGGCTGTAGCGCCCAGTGCTTTCCCACTGGTGGCGCGCACAGCGTCTTGCTCCACGGACCCAACTTCCACCGCTGGAGTGAGTGGAAGGCTGCACCTCACTCCTGGCACGAAGGCGCTTTAGGCCGTGGGGATCGAAACAATATCGCCGACCGAGGGCCTCTTGCTGTTGCCTACGGCTTTTCCGACTGTCGCAAGGATTCCATGATTGGCAGAGCCAGAATCCGCCCAACACGCATACAGAACTGTGTGACATTCAGCGAGCCTGTCTTCGGATGGTCTCTCAAGCTCCAGTGGATGTGTCAGGCGCAAAGGAACCGATACAACAAGCATTACGATGGAGACTACCATGAAGAGGAGTACTGGAACTGGCGTGAGCCGGAACCAGGACAGGTCGAGAAGTGGCGTGAGTTGGTTGCACTGAACCGCGCAAACCAACCAAAGAAGAAGCCCGAGCCAGCATTCGATCATTCGGGCGATCCAGCAGACCCCGAAGGCGAATTGGATTTCAACCTTGGGGTTGGCAATCTCGACCCGTCAGAAATCGAGGATCCTGGAGGCAAATTCGGAAGTTCTAGCGGCGTGGGAGAGCTCATTCAGCCCGATGAGGACTTGCCATCTCGCATTCCTGACAATGGCCTCGACAGCGACTGGCTGGATTCCATGTTTGACAGCTCCAACAATAATCTCGACGGCGAAGATCTTGATCAAAGTCCGTTTGAGAAGACATTCGACTTTATCGGAGACGTCCTTCCGGTTCCCGAAGATTAGTTTCAGCAGATAACAACAAATGGTTCTTGCCAGCAGTCTTCCCATTGTGATAGTCCTGACGCCCAAAACGTGCGGAGCTTGGCATCGATGGTCGATGGTTGTGTCACTGTCAAGTCGCTTGCGAGGCAAGCTAGCCAGACGAGCACGAGATCTCGATCAGCCTGAGATCCATCCTCCTTCAAACTGAACCCCAATAGTGCTACGGGCCAATTGAGCGTATATCGGCAACCCGGAGTGTCCCATAGTTGCTTCATAAGTTCAAAAAGCTTGTCGCGTAATTCCGTCTTGGATCTGCAGCCACAAGGCAGAGGCACGTTAGTAGCAGGTAAGGTAAAGAGACCATATAATGCCACAGATATTTGAAATACTGTCGCAAGGATAGTGACTTCTGGAACATCAGGCAAGAAGTAGAATTCTGTCCATTCTGTTGGTTCAAACTCAGAAATGTTGGTGAATATGTTGCGGGTGATTGGTCGAATGACCTCGTTTATAGAGGCACCTCGGTCTGCCTGCAGTCGGAGGTGCGTTAGGTCGTGTAAAGATGAGAATAATTCGGACGGGCAATTCAAGCCAGGGTGAGACATATATTTGTAAATGAACATGATTTCATCCTTGGTGAGGCTCCATAATGCTCTAATGTTGTTTGAAGGTGGGCTGACGGTATTGGCAATCGCTGCCGAGCTATTTGGAGGAAAGAATGAGGTTAATACGATATGTGTTTTTTATGCATTAGTGACTAAGAGTAAACCACTTACCAAACCATGTCATGAATAGCAACTTGGTTGCCTCGCGTGGCGCGGAGCATGTAATTAGTACCTCCACACATCCGCAGGAGGGCGAAGAAGCCACTCATGTGAGCCTTCCAGCCGGGAGATTGAAGCATGAGCTATCATTCGAGTCAGTATTGTAATTGTCCTGCAAATAGCCGGTATGGAACCTACCTCAGTCCCTACAAGAGCATGTATTTTGTTAAATATTTTGTTCCTCCCAAGAGAAGCAGCCAGCATCATGTCACTGTTGATCTCCACAAGAGTCTTGTGTACACGAAAGGCGAAACGGTCCCATAAGTGTGCAGTACCAAAGGCAGCGCTGGGGATCAATCCGACACCGCGCTGCGTTGAAATGTCTTTTATGCGAGCTGCCAGAGTGTACGCGATGATGCTGTCTGCGCAAGGGCTGCTGTCTCCAGCAGACAGAGATTCATAATGCATGCTGGGAATTAGTTGGTTGTGTTCAATGTGCGGTAGAACGACGACATGGTCTGATAATTGTCAAAGTCAGTGATGCAGTTCATGACACGTAAAAGGCATGATCGCATGCGACCTACAGAACTTGATACACTCTACATAGTGCCAGTCGGAGTGAAGCATGTCAGGAAGTAAGAGGGCCTCGTCGGCGTGTTCGGTGGTTGGCGAGATGCTCGACGAGCTTACGCTGGAACCTTGTGGCCGGACGGTAAGAGCCGTGCCCTCGCCGGGGAAGTGGTAATAACAGGTCCGCCGAGCCTTGGTGCATTTTTCGCAGCGAGGCTTGGCCTCATCACACTTGACCTTGCGATGGCTGTTGGAGTTGGAGTACGAGTCAGATTAGCGAAATCGGGAATGAGGTCGCATAGGACCAGACGTAAGTAGCAAATGCAACAAGGACTAACCGGCATGTCACGCAGCCTGTCCTCACGCGCGGGGCCCATTTCCTCCGCCGTGGATTGGATTCGTCGGTGTCCTCGCCGCTGCTGTTGGGAGAGGAGTGGTGTTTCTCGATGGGAGACATGGTCAGCGAGTGACGCGCGCCATGGAGGAGCGAAGCAGAGGACCAATGGACAGTGCGCGGAGTGGCGAATAGGAACGTTTTATGAGGTCCAGCATTGGGGATCAGGACAGTTGGGGGAAGTTGGGGAGGCTAGCCGTGTTTCCGTAAGGCCCTTGCGAGTAGAGTAGCGAGAAGGGCACCGGCGTCGCCGAGGGGTTGAGATCCAATTATTGTGTGTACGAGGCAGCCTCACAGAAAGCCGTAGAGAGCGCGGAAAGTAGATGTTGACTGGCGCTATTTAGCACCTGGGTGGGTAAAAGGGCAGTCACGGCGCTATGCGGGTGCTGTGCGGGTGCTATAGTGCGCTGGGAGGCCACTGGGAGGGTCCCCCTCAGCGGCTTTGAGGCGTCTGGAGGGGCCTTGAGGGCCCTTGAAAGAGCACTGAGGGGCTGCCGTTGCATCGCGGGAACAAGCTCCGGCGCTTTTGATCGTCCTGGCCTTTCTCTTTGTCCCGTTACATTCGCTCAACTTTACTTCAAACACACCCAATCCCGTCTCATCTGACCCATCCGGCGCCGTCATCCAGTACCGCACCGTGGTCGCATTTTTCAAAGCTTATCCTGTCGCTCACCTCCCAAGACCCCCAATGTATCACCGGTCTTTGGTGCCACGCTCCTTCACCCCCTGCCCCCTATCCTTGCCCCCTCCCCGCCCTTGTCCCCTATTCGAGGCGAGCCGCCCGGGAAGGAGAACGGTGACATGGGGATGGAAACGAGCCATTTTAACTCAGAAAGGTAATATTTTAGGCCTGCATCCTCGTCGACAAATCAAATACCAAAACCGCCAAATCCCATAAGGCTGTCGGAGTCTCTGCAAGTAAAACATACCCTTGACCATCTTGGGCCTAGCCCTTGCTCAGCTCGGTGCTGATCGTCGCCCGCTTCGCCCCCTCGCACGCACCGTTGGCTGCCTTTTGTCACCAGCCGAGAGGAGCACACGCAGAAAGTGAAAGGCATGTCCCTGCATGTGATGCGAAGTGTCGTCGGCCAGCACTTTTGTTAGTATTATTAGTTGTCACCATTGGCGGTGAACCTGTACCGCAGCCTCGATCACCATGTTGCAGTGCTATAGCAACCAATGTCGCTTACGCATGGCGTTCCGCAATGCCGCCATTCATTCGAGCCTTCTGACGGGCATATTTAACCTTCGACACTGGCCGGTGATTGGTCTGACCTTTGCGGCGCCAAAACCCCAGCGACAGGCTACTGGCTGGGGGGGGCCCTGTAATGATGACAACAAACACACCACTAGAAAACAATGAAACCATTTCAGAAGGATTCAAAAGAAAGTAACGGCGACATATTTGTTTATTACACACAGCGTCCGGAGGCCTCTAATCTAAATCTCAATTTAAGAAATTTCGTATTTCTTCACGCAAGGGAGCGACGTCAGCTTCCAGTACCTATGCCTGCTGCGATGCTCGCTTCACCTCCTCCAAGAGCGTAACAAAGGTACTTTCTCCATTCTGCGCAAGCTTCTGGAACACAGGAAGCTGCTCACCGATCCACTGCTTCTCTTCCCCAGCAGTCGGAATAGTGAATCCAGCTTCGCGAGCCGTCACAATGGGCAACAGGCCAATTGCATGCAGCCTGATGTCTTCCTTCGCGACGAGGTAGGGATGCTCTGCGCTGGAGGTCGCTCCATCTCCAACAGTCGCATACCACGCATCTTCGATTGATTTGGCCACTCTATCAAAGTCCTCCTTGGTGCGTGAGGGCGAAGTGCGGACATAGGAAATGATACTATTCGACTTCTTGGTCTCCCGCTTGCCCCCGACAAAAACGTTGCCCTGGCTCAGGTCTTCCTTGACAAAGCGAACATTGACAAACAAGGAAGGCGTCTTGAAAGCCTGTACGTGAACGTCCGTGATGGCCTGGGCCAGCCTCTCACGTTGATCATCGCTAAGAGGAACAGAATGGTTGACTTCGTAGTATGGCATGGTGGAAAAAGGTACGTTGGCTGATAGCTTGGCTTGAAACGGCTGTCACTGCTGAAGTAAATTCTTTCAAAGGAGGAACGCTTGCCTTTTATAGCATACAGGTGCACTCTGGGTATGATGCATCCATTCCCTTTCCCAACGTCATGCTGGCGCCAATTGCGACATGAGCTATTACAACGTGCACCATCACAGCCTGCTCGGCTGTTCGTTACTCATGCCGAGGACACGTATTGATGGCGACAGATTATGCCAATACGGCCCATATCTTGGTGTGCTTGTCGGGTCATCTGATACTACTACTATGGAGAATCTGCAAGCATAATCGGTGCATTTAACTAGCCGAACCCCGTCGCGGAAGCAGATGTTGCCAGAAAGTGAACTTCGCCTTGGGAAGTCAACGTGCGCCAAGACTGCCAGATATGAGCATCGAGTCTAGACATAGTTTCCAATCTCCACCATTATTCGTATACATACAATAAAGTTCATCGGTGTAACAGAAACATACTTAATTGTCGGTACTGATTTCTATGAAATTAGCCCGAGTACCCGTCCTTGCCAACTTAGACTGTGGCCAACTTCCCCACGCCGACTTGTGTTCGAGTAATCGGCGCCGGCAACGAAGTAACCTCCGCAAAACTCCACACGATCACCTTCGATGCGACGCCAGCCACTGCAACCAATATTTATTTCTCATAGATCGAAGGTAGCAATAGCCGAGAAGTCCTGTTGGTATAAGACTCAGTGTCACGGGTTTCACTCGCGCCTTCATCAACGCACCTTTGACCAGAAAAGCAGGTGACGAAGCCAATATTAGTGCACAAGGAGTCGGAATGCGCTCTCAGACATTCTCTCAAGCATCAAAGGTTTACAGCACGAATTATCGCACATCAATCCGTGTGTTGTATTGAAATTTTTAAGGAAATAGCTTGCTTCAATTCGATCGCTTCTGCTCAGTTGATTTGGAAGACCGCCCAACTAGGAAGTATGCGCCAACCAAGCCGGCCAGTGTGAAGCCGATCCATTTAACTCTAGATTTTCTTGACATTCGTTAGCTTGTACAACAATGTCTCAGATATCAGACTACTTAGAGCAGCACGCACACATACTTATCGTCGTCCTCTCTTCCGGACGCACTCCATGTCGTTTTACCCGGGGGCGCGGAAGACGTGCTCTTCCACGGCTCTTTGACAGGCGATGGAGGACTGTGCGAAGTATCGTAGTCTGGGGGTGACGGCGGTCTCTGAGAACGAGGTGGGAATGAGCTATATCTCGCGAGCTTTTGTTGAGATATGCATATGCAGGCGGGAGTTTGGTGTCGAGTGACAGCACAGCGGATGCTGGATCTTACCCACGGCGCGGCGATACTCATGGTGAATAAAATTGATTTAATCAAACAAAGTATTCGAAGGTGAACCAAAATTACTTTTTTGGTGTTTCTTTACAGTATTCTTTAATTTTTAAGCAGATCGTTGAGTGAACTTGGGTTGACGCAGGCGGTGATGTCACGATGATTGGTGGGACGTTGGTATTTCCAGAAATGCGGTGGTGGCAAGGCGATCGACGGAGAGCCAATCGGCGACACAAATCTAGAATTTGGATTTTCCACATTGAGTAATTATAATTAGTTACAGAAATTAGTGGATGTTGGATTCAGAGTCTACTATTAGTGCTTGACTAGTGGTAGGTGACGATCGCGCGTGGTTTTTGTCCATGTGCTTAACGGTACATGCCTGTGTGATTCCGTACCCATCACTCTGACGTTTCTCGTGTTGGCCAGTTTGCTACTAACTATCCTTGTGTCGTTACTGGATTGTTTGTCGTCATATACATACGGTATTTCCTGTAATTGCCTTGACATTGAAGGTCTATAAGTCAACAAGCCTCACGCCTCCCTTCAACTTCAAGTAGTTACAATAACACAATCGCATCTCATTCAACATGTCACTTCGCACAACAATTCGCCCTCTCTCTCGCGTTCCGCGCCAAGTATGCGTGACAATCCCCTCCCGCCGATATCTCAACCTCGAAACTGACCCCAAACTCTACTCCGCAACGGCCGTCTCCAGCGGCGGCCGGAAAGGCCACGTCAAAGGCAGCGACGGCCTGAAGCTCATCCTCGACGTGCCTAAATCCCTCGGAGGTACACCAGAGGACGGGAAAACAACCAACCCTGAGGAGTTGTTTGCCGCAGGACTAGGGTCCTGTTTTCAGTCTACGATGGGGCTGTGCGCGAGCGATCTGGGACTTGACTTCTCTGAGAAACCGGAGGATAATGTGGTTGAGACCAAGGTTACTATGGCGGGAGGGATTAAGAAGAGAGATTTAGGGGTTCAGGTTAAGATGTTGGTGAGGACGAGGGGGTTGAAGCAAAGGGAGTTGGAGAGGTTGGTGGAGGAGACGAGGAAGGTGTGTCCGTTTAGTCGGTCCATTGATGGGAACATGACTTTGGATATTAAGGCGGAGGTCATGTAGCACCAGGTTTTCAATGTGGCTGTTGGTTTGTTACATGATGGATCAGTGGCGAGGGCTGAAGGTTGGCTTCGTTGGAAGCGGGACCTATAAATGCCTCCGACGGGGTGAAGAGGAACTTTTTAACCCAGGATTTGGCAGAACAGATGGTTGCATGGGGGAAGCGACAACTTTGACCTAGGCAGCATGGTTATCGTGACACAAGCCTCGATATAAAAAGGAAAATGTTCAAATCTTTTATCAGTGTTTTTTTTTGTGTTTCTTGTCTAGTTTAATTGTATCATCGGACTCTATCCAATTCAAAATAATGTTGATTGATTCGGGTTTGTTCAAAATGCTTGTGATCCATCACCGCCACTAACCGATCTACCTGGGATTCCGCCCAAGGTACCTACAAATCAGTTAGAATTGGACCTTAAACCAAGTCAAAAAAAGACTTACTTGTGAAAGGCACGACTTAGGAAGCTGTCGTTCGCGGCCTGATCAGACATGCTGTTTCTATGGGCAGCAACCCTGTCACCACTTCGCTTCTGTTGCTCGAGACCAGCGAATGCGGGTGTGAAGGACGAGCCCTGGCCTCCAGTAGCTGGCTGAGGTTGCACGTACTGCATTATATGAGCTTTTGTCTCGTGATGAAGCTGGGTGAAAAGTAGCTTACATTGGTTGAGTGATCTTCGTTCATGTTGGTCATTTTGCAAGGTATGGCTTTGCAACTCTGTCGCTGCCAAGAGCGCGCACCACACGGTTTATATACAACAAATCTCCTGACTCAAATGTAATCTTACAGGACCTTGTCGCAGATCCCAAGGCACATTTAGATCGATTTTGGTGCTCGACACTTTTTCCATCAACGTCATAAGCGTGAATATTCATGGCCGATGGTGAGTTTATATGGGGCGATGATGGGTTTCGATGGAGCGATGCGAATGCGCAACGAGTCGGCCGATCCGCTTTGGCGATCGGTTGACTCAAATCGCAATCACAATGGCATTTCCCGAACGGGTAAAATCCTCCAAGTGTATGGGAAAGTCAGGGGCGTCATCGCAGAGATGGGCTTGTGCGGGTTCGGAGCGGTGGCCGCACGTAGTCGCGTTGCTGGATGGCTCATGAGACGATTTTGCAAAAGGCTGTTCGCCACTCATCCTACCTTGTATATTTGACCAACCGCCATCATAGTAAATTCGATCAATTTCACGAGAGACAGTCATTATCTTCTGAGGATGTTAGGTGTGCCTGGAATGGCGCCAGTTTAGGCAGACTCGCTCTCGTTCAAGTTGTCCATGGCGTCGCCAAGACTGGAGCCTGGTCCAGTAGGCCACGAGACCAACGATGGAAAATGAGTACAAAAATGCGTGAAATCTCAGCAATGGAATCAAACCCGTTGGAAACCTTCACAATTGAGGCAACTTGTCGTATTGGCCACACACAGTCACGATGCCTTCGTCCACATCATTGCCCTCGCTTGACGAGGCGCTAGCCATCTACAAACGCACCCAAAAAGCCGCCAACTATGCCTTCTTCAAGGCCAAAATCGAGCATCTGGAGAGCAATTCAGATCTGACCGATCTGCAGCGCCTCAACCGCCTCGCGCCCTGCTTCGACATGGGTAAATGGAGAGCATGGGGACCCAATCCCATCATCCCGCCGTCCGACCTTCTCATCGAGGGCCGTGATGTGTCGTTTAGCAGCACTGTGTTTTCAGACGGCGCGGGCGATCCTGCCCCGCCAGAAGAAATAGACGCATATTTCGAAAAACTACTGCCAATGCTGAACGACATCGCGGGCTATGATGTCGGCGAGCCAGAGGAGTTCCGGCAGCTACTCCAGCGCGCGTCTTATATACAAGGCAGCCACTACGAGCAAAACAACGTCGGGTCAATGAGTATGGAAGAATTGAAACCTCACGACGTCGTCAACTACGATCCCAGCAGCGATAGGGAATGGGTGGTCATGGCGGCCTTTAGGTGTGGCTATGGATACGATACCGGGGTGACTTGGATTGCGTTGGCCAAGAAGGACGAAGGCACGGCGGAGGAGCAGGTTCTCAAGTGGCGCGTGTATTCAGAGGGAGATATTGAACTGGATGATGGGATGTGGTTTTCGAGCATTGCTGAGTATTTGCTATTCAAGTGCAAGTGGCTGGAGAGGCTGCCGGAGGGTTGGGAGAAGGAGCAGGTGTATCCGACGCCGCATGGTGGTGAATTTTTTGATGAAGATGATGATGATGAGGAGGAGGAGGAGGAGGACGAGGCAGACTAATCTGTAAATGACACGATTACAATTTAACTCAATGTATACAAGGTATTGTCTCCATGTTCGATAATGGGTCGCTGCAGCAATGCCTGTTCATCACATATATATGTCAGATTAAAAAAGGAAGTAAAGTGAAAAGAAAGAAAAAAAAAGCGTCTGCCGATAGTCGTCTAGACCGTTGCATGCTTCACTGTTGGCTCCGGCGTCGGCTCCAGATCAGGAGGGGGAGAGAGGGAGCAGAGGGAGCAGAGGGCGTACATCTGGGAGCTTGACCCCTGTACCAGGCGGTGGCCTATACACGGACGCCTGTAAACGGAGCCCGCGGGGCAAATCGCCCCCGCAAACGCCCCAGAATGTCCTCTTTCTCACAAGTTTTGGGGGTATTTGAGAGGGGGAGGTGACAACTGCAGCCGGCCCAAGTGACGCCTTACAGCGAGCTAGTGCTGCAGCCGTGCCACTGAAGCCCACTAAAGCCCACTAGAGCTTCTCCCACTTCCTGCCCACATCCATGCTGCATCTCAGGTCGGTCCAGGCCCACGATACCCAAGTCCAAGACCCTTATCCAACTTGACTCGTCCTCTTCCCACAATTCCAGACACAACATCATCGTCATTTCTGATTCCGAGTGTCAGGCTGCAGAGACGCCTTCTGACCATTTTGTACCTCTGAGTCACTACCCTAACAGCGTCGATATATAAATCTACATCACCTCGGCACAGAAAACGCATCGGCGAGATTGCCCCAGGACATCTGCATCAGCCACAATGTTACCTCGTTCTGTACCTCGGGCTCCACGCCTGCTGCGTCTCTGCAAGTCTGCATCGCCAGCGCGCAGCTTCTCTAACACTTCTCGCGTCGCTGCTGCCATTTTCAAGAATGAGCCGACTGGTCCCAAGGTGACCACGGAGCTGCCTGGGCCAAAGGCTCAGGTTGGCACCAAGAAGCTGGACAAGATCTTTGATACCAAGAGCTTCAACATGCTAGTTGACTACAACAAGTGCATTGGAAACTAGTACGGCATATCTCATCTTGACTCTCCATTCAGATGCTAATTATTCTTCAGCATTGTTGATTACGATGGCAACACCCTTCTCGACTCGTAAGTGTATTCACTAGCTGCCAAGGTGACACACACTCACTTTCATAGCTTCTCTCAGATCGCTTCCATCCCCCTTGGATACAACAACCCCCAATTGGCCGAGCTAGCCCGCTCACCAGAGATGGTCAGCGCCATCATCAACCGCCCTGCTCTGGGGAGCTTCCCCTCTGGCGAATGGGCCGACATCCTGGAGACTGGTCTGCTCAAGGCAGCCCCCAAGGGAATGGACCAGATTTTCACCGCCATGACTGGCTCAGACGCCAATGAAACGGCCTACAAGGCTGCATTTATTTGGAGACGCGCACAGGAACGTGGTCTTAACGATTTCACTCAGGAAGAACTTGACTCGACCATGCTCAACAAAGCTCCCGGCTCGCCTGAATATTCCATCCTCTCCTTCCACAAAGGCTTCCATGGCCGCACATTCGGCAGCTTGTCAACCACGCGCAGCAAAGCCATTCACAAGCTCGACATTCCCGCTTTTGACTGGCCCGCCGCTCCATTCCCTCAACTCAAGTACCCTCTGGATCAATATGCTACAGAGAACGCCGCCGAAGAGGAACGCTGTCTCCAAGAAACCGAGAAGCTCATCTCATCCTTCCACAACCCCGTTGTAGCTGTCGTTGTTGAACCCATCCAGTCCGAAGGTGGCGACAACCACGCCTCGCCTGAATTCTTCCGTCGCCTGCAAGACATCACCAAGCGCAACGGTGTGCTACTAATCGTTGACGAGGTCCAAACTGGAGTCGGTGCCACAGGCAAGTTCTGGGCTCACGAACACTGGGGTCTCGAATCACCTCCCGACATTGTTACTTTCTCCAAGAAGGCCCAAGCTGCTGGCTTCTACTTCAGTGACCCTGAACTGCGACCTAGCAAGCCATACCGCCAGTACAACACGTGGATGGGTGACCCAGCCCGCGCTCTGCTTTTCCGCGGCATCTACAACGAGATTGAGCGATTGGGCCTGGTGCAGAGAACCGCTGAGGTTGGAAAGTATCTGTATACAAAGCTGGAGGAGCTTGCTGGGAAGTATCCCAATGAGATCCAGAACTTGAGAGGCAAGGATCGCGGTACATTCATTGCATGGGATAGCCCTCGCCGCGATGAGGTGATTAGAACTGCGAAGACAAAGGGATTGAACATTGGTGGAAGCGGTGAGAACACGATTCGTCTACGCCCTATGCTTGTTTTTGAGGAGAGCCATGGTATGTTACAATCTGAGACTTTTATGAGCCGTGCTAACAGTGATAGCCGACATTTTGTTGGAGATTCTGGAGTCGACACTGCGAAAGTAGAGATGGGACGTCATGTTGTATTACAGGATCATCTGAAGGATTTAATAGTGCGAATTGATGCGAAATCGTCATTAGTTGTTCCAATACATTATTTTACATTTAATAATTTAATGCCGATCTCACCAATGGACACCCGGCCGCCTCGGGCTCCGCGGTCCTGCTCCGGCGCCGGTCCCCCACCAGAGCTTCATCGCGGGGCACAATTAATGCAACGAGGACCAAGTCGACCCCACCGTGGGGTTAAAGCTACCTTGCTCTCTCGAGCCTGACTTGACTTGTTTTCCTATTCTCTCCTCCATCACATACTCTCTCGATTCTAGTCTAGGTGTAATCATGGCATCAGTTCAGCTTACAGCTCCCAACGGAGTTTCGTACTCCCAGCCCACCGGCCTATTCATCAACAATGAATTCGTCCCCGCTACGGGCGGCGAGACCATCACCTCTATTGACCCTGCGTATGTCTGATCACTCCTTTGACGCTCTCCCAAACTCACATCTTCAGCACCGAAAAGGAAATTGCTACCGTCCAGTCTGCCAGCGAAGCAGATGTCGACAAGGCCGTTCAGGCAGCCCGTGCTGCCCTCAAGCACGCCTCATGGAAGCGCATCTCTGCGTCAGACCGTGGCAAGATGATGGCCAAGCTTGCAGATCTCATGGAAGAGAAGAAGGAACTCTTCGCCACTATTGATGCTTGGGATAACGGTATGCGAGCTCTGTCAGTCTGAATGCAAAAAGCTAACAACTGCAGGCAAATCATACAACGAAGCCCTCGAAGTCGACCTCACAGAAGCCATAGGCACCATCCGCTACTACGCCGGCTGGGCCGACAAAACCTACGGCCAGACCATCAGCACCACGCCCGAGAAGTTTGCATACACCCTCCGCCAGCCCATTGGCGTTGTCGGCCAAATCATCCCCTGGAACTACCCTCTGTCCATGGCGACGTGGAAGCTCGGTCCCGCTCTTGCATGCGGCAACACCGTCGTGCTCAAGGCTGCCGAACAAACGCCCCTCAGCATTCTTGTGTTTGGCGAACTCATCCGTGATGCTGGTTTCCCTCCTGGCGTAGTCAACTTCATCAACGGCTACGGCAAGACGGCTGGCGCAGCACTCGTTCAGCACCCCCTCGTCGACAAAGTAGCCTTTACCGGCTCGACTGCCACAGCTTCCCAGATCATGAGCATGGCCGCCAAGTCGCTCAAGAACATCACGCTCGAGTCTGGTGGTAAATCGCCCCTCCTCGTCTTCAGTGACGCCGATCTCGAACAGGCCGTCAAATGGTCCCACATGGGCATCATGTCGAACCAAGGCCAAATCTGTACCGCCACATCGCGCATCCTGGTCCAAGACACCATCTACGACCAATTCCTACCCAAGTTCCTCGAGACCCTCAAGGAAGTCTCCATCGTCGGCAACCAATGGGACAAGAACACCTACCAGGGACCCCAGGTCTCCAAGGTCCAATACGAGCGCGTCTTGGACTATCTCGAGGTTGGCAAAAAGGAGGGCGCCACTATCTCAGCGGGCGGCGAGGCGAAGAAAGTCTCTGAAGATGGGAAGGGATACTTTGTTTCGCCTACGGTGTTTACGGACGTGAAACCCAGTATGAGGATTTATAAGGAGGAGATCTTTGGGCCAGTGGTGGTCATTGTCAAGTTTAGCAGTGAGGAGGAGGCGTTGGATCTGGCGAATGATACGACGTACGGGTTGGGCTCGGCGGTGTTTACGAAGGATTTGGAGAGGGCGCATCGGGTGGCGGCTGAGTTGGAAGCGGGCATGGTTTGGGTCAATAGTAGTCAGGATTGTGATCCGAGAGTGCCGTTTGGGGGGGTTAAGCAGAGTGGAATCGGGAGGGAGTTGGGCGAGGCTGGGCTGGAGGCTTATACACAGGTGAAGGCTGTCCATGTCAACATGGGGTCTCGTTTGTGAGTAATTATAGTTCGAGCTGTTTGCAAGCGTTTCTTCTCCATTAGCACTCGGCGTCACAGTACTCTGTCGCCGCTTATTTCCAACCTGATAGGCGGGATCTTTTCATCTTACCTCGAGTTATAGGCAAAGGGACAACCATCAAAGAAATATCAAATTGAATCTCAAACTCAAACTCAAACTCAAACTCAAGTCTAGTCTAACGCAATCTCCCCGGTGCAATGTTGAATTACTCCCTCTCACCAGTTTTTCAAGACTCGCATTCAATACCCACAATATAGTCTTTACCATTCAGCATAAGACTACTTACGATATAGATGCTTACGATGGTTTCCCAAAGCAAAATCAGCGCACGAGATGAAGCAAAACCGATAAAGACAGACCGCACTCAGTCAATGATCAATAGTTGGTCTCGGGTGCGTACACAAGACCTTCCAATGATTTGAGAATCCAGGAAGCACCCTCGTGATTCTCAATGAGGATGACGATGGCACAAGTTCCTCCTCTCTCCCCAACATCGTGATTACAAGTACGAGTACGACGGAAGCCAGGACCAAAGCCAGCAACGCGCATGCTACGCGTTGCTCTTGCGCTACGGAGTCTTGTGGCGAAATTCCCTGCAAACTTGCGTGGTTTGTTAGACCACCATTTACCGCCGCGCAGTATTCGACGTTCCCAATCACCTGGAACGGAAACCTCAAATGGCGCAAAAGCATCAGCATGCACATCGTAGAAGATGTCAAGTCGTTGATCTGAGGTCTTCAACAGAGACTCATATTCCTTGGCCCCCAACAAAGAAGAGAAGTTGTCAGGGAGGCAAGCGAGTAAAGCGCTTAAAACAACTTTTCCCTTTGTTGTAAAGGCAAAGTCCACGACACCAAGGCCCAAAAGATTGTCCCGTACCCTGGCCCAGTCCTTCACCACATCCAAACGTAGCACTATTGCAGTGCGTTTGGCTGTTACCTTTTTCGTAGGACCTTTCCAGGGTACCCATGACACGATTCTCTGCTTGCCCATATCGACGTCGTTCGGGTACGGTCGCTTCCTGCTCGAACTCCACGAGGTATTGTTCAGATATTATACTAACTAGGACTTATTAGGTCTTGGTGCTGTACAAATCTGAGAATACCACCTTGGGCAATAAGAGACAGGTATATTTAGGAGCAGAGATGGGCGGCAGGAGAAGGGGACAGTTTTGGGGGGGGGGGGGGGGGGGGGGGCGCGGGTTTTCCACCCGCAAACCGCCGGTGCTGGCTACCTGGGGGCTAAACACTTCAAAACTATAAAGTATGCCTTCTGATGACGTGGCAAGGCATACTGTAGAAAAGAAAAGAATCACGTAGAATCGTGGTGGTTTGCCTGCAGGTCGCGTTTTCAACCATGCCGACGCGTCGAGGTGCATTTGGTGGCGTACTTGTGGTGTAACCCAAAGGCGATAGCGACGTTAATTGTTCCATGCCCGGGTGTTCGCTCTCTGCTAAATGAAAGCGCTTCCTAGTTATGTGATGGCTGTATTTATGAAAAGCTCTGGTGAAAAAGCGAGTATAAAAAGGTATTAGCCGTGCGAACCTGCAGAGAGCGCGCCTAAAGTACTGCAAAGAGCGTAGAGAATGCACAATATGGGAGCTGGTTTATAGGGACATGACAGGCGCTCTGTACCAATATAAATTTCAAATTGGAAGAAGAATCTTCTGAATCCCTACTGGCTACTTTGACGGGGTATATCAGTATGTCTAGACTTGAAGCTGAACAATTTTACCTCTTCATGCCAAGCGACTCATCACAGGATATAAAAGCATTTCGGTAGCAAAGCATGCATTGATCTCTCACTTAAAGCTGTAGTGATACCCAAAGATCTGATACTAAACTCGTGGCTAACCAGTTGTTATCTCCCAAGGCCTCCAAGGTCCTGTCGGAGAAGAAACCAAGCAAACGTCAGGCGCTGTCTGGAAGCAGTGCTTGCTTAGCACTAATCCCACTCACAGAGAGAGTGTATGTAAAGACGGAGAAGAACCGATTTAAGCTTCCAAGATGAAGGATTCGAAGCATCGATCGAAATAGCGAGGCCACACGTCTGATCGGTACTGGCCACTTGGTTGGTGCCGCTTGCAGGAGCCCGGATGTCGAAGGCCAGTCTATGCGACTTGAAGGCGGTTTCGCTGCCTGCAAACACCTTCTTAACAGAACCTGAATGCTGTGATATGGAGCCGTCCACGGTGACACGACCCTTCAGGTGCTGTGCAAAGAAAGATGTGTTGATGCACTTCACATCCTCACCATCCAGAACGCGCAGTCCCAACGAGAGTCTCGGGTCTTCCTTCTCCAGGGCCCTACGATTGCCAACCCCTGTCGAGAGATTCACTGCCACTCTGCCTTTCGTCTCAATGTCGACCTCCAGATATGCGTGGCAGAGACGCTGCGCCTCGATTGTGCGAAAGTCTTGTGTCCAGTACACGGGCATCCAAACAATGGCACGTCGATGATCGCCTAGTTGCTTTCCTTTCCATCTGACCTCTGTGGTGTCTATGGGTCCGCTCATCTTGCTGGTAGCCGTGTGTGGAGGGGCGTGGATTCGGTGTTGAGGTCGATTTTCTTTGATGAGAGTGGTAAATGATTGACATTGGCAAATGTATATGGTGGTTTAGGATCACAATCCTGAAAAAAAAAAGCCTGAAAAGTTGGTTTACAAGGAGAGAAGAAGAGAGGTTCACTCAAGTTGGCGAGCGGCGAACATTAACTGCCCAGCAGTCTCTGCTGCCTGGAGCTGTGTGACAGCGAGGTTTTTTCGCTTTTCTTACACACAGTAAAATTAACTCATAAATTCGATTTGTTACATATTATCGGGAAGATGATTCCCACGTTGCTCTGGATTGGGAGTGCGCTATGCACCGCCGAACTACTCTAACATGTATTATCGGGCACGCGCTTCACACTACAGAGCCTTCTTGAGCGGAGAATCCAAGAGTCTCGCAGTCACAAGACTAATCAAAAAAAAATCCCAAGCACATCTTCATTATCATTGTCTATTTAAATATTGTTCTTTATCGTCCCGTCGTGGTTCGTGCTCACTCAGCTGAGAAGGGGGAGACAAACCATTAAATGTCGCCATTTTCCAACTTGACGCCTTCGTCGTCTCCATCCTCACTAGCCTGTGAAGTAACACTAAGAGCCATCGATCGAAGCTTCCAACGTGCTCCAGTGCTGTTATCGATGGTGACAGCGAAAGCAGATGTCGTGTCCGCCGCATTCTCAAGCTTGACATCATTGGATTCAGGCGAGGCGGTAAAGACGATGGTGTGCCGCGGATAAGACGCACCATTGCCAACCAAGGTTCTGGTAACTTCCTCCGTGGAGGGAGATGGGTCGCCGTTGATGCTGATCACGCCCTGCACGCTGTCCTGACTGAAATGGGGCAAATCGTCGTTGCCGTTGAGAGCGACCATGTCCGCCAACGGTAGGAAAACAAGCCTTTCCGACGAAGGCCAAGACTCCCCCCTGTTTTGCTTCCAGAGTTCAATGACGCTTTTAGGAATCCGCACGCTTGCTGCCGTGACTTTGGTCTCCTTTTCCACTTGGATGGCAAACTCCAAGATGACTTGGGACACGCGATACGATTGGGCCAAGGACCAATCATGTTCGCCTGGGACTTTCATCACCAGAGTGGTGCGCTTGCCGGCGAAGGACCATTGTCCTGTCCACTTTTGTTGATAGTATCCCATCTTGTGTTTGTTTGTCGCTGGATTGGTCGAATGATGGTCTCTGACTGTTTCTGCACGGGACTCTGGTAGGTATAAATAATTGATCTGCCTCGACGACGGTGTGAGAGAGAGAAAGAATGTGGCAAATTTACAACTATATTTCTTTGATTTAGACGGCTTTTGTATCTTTGAAGATGCAGTGGGACAAAGAAAACGGTGAGATCATGAGTGACTTTCTTTGATTGCGAGGGGTTTGCATCTTTGAGGGTGCAACGGCACAAAGAAGCTGGTGGTAGCGCAGTGTGAGCAAACACTCATTGAGAATGTAATAGAATGTCATCAAGACTTTTGACTATCAAAGTGTCATCGATGACATTTCAGAGGACTTTTAGGCTTCAACTGGAAAGGAGAAACACTCGAACCACCAGCCATCCGAGTCATCTTTGAGAAAGAACGCAGCACTGCTGTGGAGTACAGCCCTTAATCACCACGATGCTGTGTCATTGAATCGATGAGACTACATTACAGTGGCGGCCGAATTAATTGTCCAAAGGTGGTTTGTAAACTTTGTATTTGAGCACGAGCCAGGTGTGGCACTCTGTGGCTGAGATCGATCTCCTTTGTAGTCTGATGTACCTTGGCAGGTTTTGGCGCTGTCAAGGACAGCAGGGTCAGTGGGGCTGTCCCGGCCCCCCAGGGCAAATGGCGTGTGGTGCGCAGTTCCTGGCTGCGCCGTTTACAGAAATCTTGACAATTCCAAACACAGCAAAAAACTGCTGAAATGGCGCCGCACATGAGCGACGCTGAGCATCAGAGACTTCTGGCACTTTTCGAGGCTGGTGAATTGAACGAAAGAATAGCATACGAGCTTCAGCGCTGTAAACGTATAATACGCAGGCGACGAGTGATCTACGATAAGCATGGCACTACCAGAGCGCCTGGCACGAAGCCGAGAGGTCAACCGAGACACATTACTAATAAGATAATAGATACCCTAAAAGATTATACTATAATGAATCCTTATATTAACTATAAGGAGACTAAAAAATTCGTGAAAGACAGGTTTGGGAAGCAGACTCCCCTTAGTACTGTTAGTTACGCTTAGCTTCGTGAAAGTTACCAATTGAAAAAAAACCTGCTAAGTAGCTTAGCAGCGAGATGCTGCCTTGCAAAGATGTTTTCTTAAGAAGCTTTTAAAATACAAATCATATTAGTTGGTTTTCATTAATAAGTCTGGTTATAATAAGTTAGATGCCTAGTACAAGAGGGGGCGGGCTCCTAAGGGCATAGTACCAGTACACGTCGCCAAGTTCACCCAAGACAACAAGCTACAAATTCTACCAACTTAAACTCAAGATAGAATCATCCTCTCCAGAGTCTACAAAGGTCTAACTGATAGATCGATTTTCGAAGACTTTATCAGAGACCTTCTGCACTACTATGGAAGGTTCCCGGGCCCTAAATCAGTCCTAGTAATGGACAATACTGCATTTCATTACTCGGAGAGAATTCGAAAAATGTGTACTGATGCGGGTGTTGAACTTCTGTATCTTCCGCCTTATTCTCTAGATTTAAACCCTGTTAAGGAATTTTTCTCGGATTTAAAAGGTTTGTGATAAAACACTGGCACTACCAGGTGAACTCTGGCCTGTTATTTGCCGCCTTCCTCCGATAGAGCATAGCGCACTTTGGCGCAAAATATAGGGATGTAGAGCTACAGGCGTATTTGCCTTCTTTAATTTGCTGTCTGACTTGCCGTCTACCTCCTGACTTATGATGAGATCGCAGAGATACAGCGGCACGTCAGCATGTGTCTCGATCATACCACCTGCTTTAACGTAATTTTTAATAATTACAGCAGTTGGGTATGGACTAGGAAGCGCTCTTTCGTCTCGGGATGTGCCCAACACACCAACAAAGTCGCCTTGTAACCTGATTAGGGGCATTCAAAGATACTAAAAAGCTTGTGCTAAATACAGGGTTTACTAGCAAGCCTATCTGCTTCATCAGCTTTCGCGAGCTCTACATGCTATGATTTAGTACCCTAACTTACGCGATTCTCTTTTCATTCGCCGTATATGAAGTCGACCTTAACCTTCACTCGCTTGCCCCCACAGTAGAGATGGCTCCAGTCAAGCACCCTGTTACTAACCTTATGCTAGTCAACATCACGTCCTTTATATATTTGCTTAAAATCATGTTCGGCTTAATTATTTACACTTATAGTAATCTCAGTCTTATCGGCGAGAAATTCATTACCTGGTATCTTCTTCTGTACTACTACGTCGAGGATTGGTCTCAGCTTGTTATGCTAGAAGTGGTGGGGAGTAACTACTACGTTCTGCTCGGTATTACTGGTAAGCTTTGTACGTCTATTTTTCGCCAGCATCAGCCTCCATTCTACGACGAAATGAATCCATTTTGGTGGTCTTTCATCGTAGGCTTCTTCTTGATTCCACTCGTTAGGCGGCAAAAAGGGCAATTCCGCTAAAGTCTGCCCACGCTGACCTAGACCCTGTAGGGCTGGGCTACTACTGCGGCTATTTAGCTGCGAAGTGGAGAAATTCAACTCATCCGATGCAACTAATGCGTCCTCCATGGTAAATTTACAGGCAGAAAATCAAACGTAGCGATGGAAAAAAATGAAGCAGAATCATAGAATTCAGAGCTGGGCAAACCAGCAATAGCCCCTGAAACCACTCCATGTGTGCTCAGTCTGCTCAGTCCAGCCATTTGCTTGTCATTCCCACCAGGGCCAGCAGCAAGTGACGACACATGGAGTAGCAGTCTCCACAAGTGGTTTAGCTGTCTTTGACCTTCCATGTCATAAAATGACCACAAGTAGGAGAACGCACTTTAATCTTGTAACGGCGAACGGCGCTTTTTTTTTTTTTTTTTTTTTCTCTTTTTTCTTTTTGGCGAAGCACTACACAGAGAGCTATTGGTATGGGACACGTAATAATGACTGACATTTGATATTGTTAATGATGATCATGCGTAAATCGTCTGCTTAGCAGGACAGTCCCACGGTACTCTTACAGCAGCTGTAGTACAAGCAAAGCAGGGAGAAAGGCCCATAAATAGCTGACAGCGGACTGGCAAAGTTACTCAGCACACCGACAAAAATTAGCGCCTTACAGCGGCAGAAGCCCGTCAGCCGATTATGCCGAACAGGAAAACTCACATTGAAGTTATTAACAGGGCCAAATTCATTGTAAGTTACAGAAAGAGAAACTATCATCTAAAGAGCATCTCAAGTCGACCATTTGCGCAAGGAGTTTTTCTGACATTATTCGGTCAGGATGGCCCTCGTCCAGAGCTGTCTCCTTAGTCTTGACAACATGCTGTAGTAATGTGACTGCTTCTTGGATCTGGCCATTAGCCTTATATGCTAGTGCGAGTACATATTGCGACGCAAGTCGATCAGGATGGGCCTCGTCTAGAGTTTTCTCCCTAGTCTTGACAACATGCTGTAGTAATGTAACTGCTTCTTGGATCTGGCCATTAGCCTCATATGCCAGTGCGAGTGTATGTTGCGAAGCTAGTCGAGATGGATGGCTTTCGTCTAGAGTTGTCTCCCTGAGCTTGATAATATGCTCTAGCAGCGAAACTGCTTCTTGGATCTGGCCATTTGCCCGATAAGCTCTTGCGAGTTCGTGTTGTGAAGCAAGTCTATCACGATGGCTTTCATCTAGACAATTATCATGAACCTTGACAATATACTCCAGCAATGCGACTGCTTCTTTGATCTGACCATTTACCCGATAAGCTCTTGCGAGTTCGTGTTGTGAAGCTAATCGAGAGGGATGGTTTTTATCTAGACTTGTCTCCTTGAGCTTGATAATATACTCAAGCAGCGAAACTGCTTCTTGGATCTGGCCATTAGCCCGATAAGCTCCTGCAAGTGCATGTTGTGAAGCTAGTCGATCACGATGGCTTTCATCTAAAGTTGTCCCCTGAATCTCGACGATATATTGTAGTAATGCCACTGCCTCTTTGATCTGACCGTTTGCACGGTAAGCTTCTGCAAGTGCATGTTGTGAAGCTAGTCGATCACGATGGCTTTTGTCTAGAGTTGTCTCTCGAGTCTTGACAATGTATTGTAGTAGTGCGATCGCTTCTTTGACCTGACCATTGTGCTGATATGCGTATGCGAGGTCAAGCTGTGAAACTAGTTGATCGTGATGTCCACTGCCTAGAATTATCTTCTGAATCTTGACGACCTCCTGTAGTAGTGAAACTGTCTCCTTAATCCTTCCTTCTTGACTCAAACAGCTCGCTGCCCAATAGCCCAAGTTACATACATGAACAGTAGTTTCGTTTCGAGTCTCGAATACATGAAGCACGTGAGACAGTTGTGGCCTCCATATCTCCCGCATTTCCCATTCATCGAATTGAAATATGTTGCATATGTGATCCAGCATTTCTGCTTGTGTCTCCACATCTATGCCTTGTTGACGTGCCCATGACTTCATTACCAGATGAACGAGGCCGTGCATATCAAACATTTCTGTTCCTGGCCTTGCTCGAAGGAATCCATAACTCTTGAGCAACCCTATTGCCTTGATCAGTTCTTGCTCTGACCCCACATCGGGCAATATTGACTGAGGAATAGCTTGTGGCTCTATCCACATTATGAAATAGAGCAGCCGCGCGGCCGAAGGGCTTTGCTTTACAAGCTGCTTAATTGATATCAGCCATGTTGTGGCAACGGCATGCTGACTCTCTTCGTAAAATGTTTCGTCTTGATATTGACTGCTCATCAATTCCATCATATCTTGATGAGAGTTTCGGCATAATCGGAGGTATTCCTCGATGGGTACATCGAAGATATTCATGTAAGCCGCTGCCTGTGCAATTGCCAACGGCAAATACGTTAAGGTGCACAGCAGCTCCTGTACAGCATCGACATTCCACGCTGGCTGTTCATGAATCAGCGAGGTCTGAAAGAAGCTCTTCGCGTCAACCAAATCCATCTCCATTATGGAAAATACGTTCTTCTTGGCGAACTCCACAGCAATTTTCCGCCATCGCGTCGTAACTAAAACTTGGCCACGTTGTCTCTTTGGGATATATGCATAGATCCCCGCTTTGTCTTTTGATCCATTCAAGATATCTTCATCATCCGCATTATCCAATATGATGAGCCAAGGTCCGATGTGGTCGGAGTTCAGATGTTCACGAAACTGCTCTTTGGGGTCATCACCGAGGTCGCTTGGCAACTTCAGCTTATTTACTAAATCGGTGCATGCTTGCTCAAAGCCTGCCATACTGAAAGCGGGCAACCAGAAAACGCTGCAGTCTTTCTCCTGACCTTTGATCAAATAGGCAACCCTCAGAGCGACTTGTGTTTTCCCGGTACCACCCATTCCGAACAAAGCAATACGGTTCTTCTTCGTATCCGATAATGCCTCCATAAGTGCCTTGACTTCGTCCTTGCGGCCCACGAAGTGTTCAGTTTCAGCGAAGGGTACCGCAAATATTTGGTCTTATTGTAATTAGCATAAATTGTAGCTGAATAGTAGTAATATGCCTAGTAAATGTCTGAAATAAACTAACTTTGACTTGTTCGTGTCCGTTGTTCATGGCCAGAGCTTAGCCGGGGCACAATGCTGCTGGAAGATGGCAACCAGGTCTTCAGGAATGCTTTCATACACGACGCCGCTGTCGCTGCCGCATATCTCTGCCACTTTTTATTCTTATGACTGTCTGCGTAGTCACATCCGCCTTTGATCACTACACACGGAAAGACGTCCCACACACCAGTGCTCTCCATCTCAAATGCTAGTATGTTTTCAGTCGTTGCGATCCGATCACGATCTTTACCGGACTTCATCACGGAGTCGCCACATGCAATTATCCCGAAGTGGACAGCGGGAGACGAGCTAGAGCCAGTCTGCAAGCGTTTGCGTGGTAAAACTTCTCCATCGCAGCCATGTTCTTCGCATGTTTGACCATCGCTGCTGTAGCGATAAATTGGTCCAAAAAGCTTGTCTTGCTCAGCGCCTGGATACTCTGCGTCGAGGAGGGGCTCACATCGAAGAGTATCAAGGTATCTTGCCGTGTCTTCGCTGAGAGATTTACGCCCGCGAAGGCCTTTCAATTTGGCCAATGTTGCACGAACTTCGGTGTTGGGTCTTCCTAGTGAGTCTAAGAGGGTATTTTTCCGAACAAAGCCCTCCGGTAGCTGCCGCCCAAAATCGGACTGAATAACGCCGTCGCTGATTATGACATCGCCGAGGATTCTTTCCTCGTCATGTAGGCCGAACGGAACAATTCCAGCAATGCCTACGACTAGGGCAAGTCTAATGTTCGGAAAGCTGGAGCGGCAGTTACTAGCCACCAAAGCAGCGTTCACTTTTCCCATGCCTGGCATGTGCGCGAGCACAACATTGTGGCGGCCGATTGTGCCAGTTGAGTAGGCATTAGGATCGCCAGGTGCTTTATCGTAGTAAACACCATCGTCCTCCCAGTGGTGATCGAAAAGGGCTTCGACGGCGTCGGCTTCGAGGGGAAGGGCACAAACGATGGCAATTTCAAAGCCTTCTCGCGTCCTTGGGCGGGGCGGCTGGGTATCCATACTTCCCGTTAATGTAGGTTTTGTCGACTTGTGGAAGGACGTAAGACCACAGCTGTTTGAACGTCTGGCTCTTTGATAGTGAACGAGTCTAAAGGGATGGCACACGCTGGAAGAGTGAGGGGTCAGCAAGTGAGGCTGCGTGGCTGACGGTATCATGATTGGCGACCACAGTCACTGACACCGCAGACGCAGCTACCCGTCGGTCATTCTCGCGACGTGGATGTCAGCTATAACAACAAAGGACAAACGAATGGCCAAAGCGTAAATGAATGAATGAAAAAAAAACCCCAACTTATGACGAAGTGTGACACGGGTATTGAGGCTGATGTTTTCTCAGGACGAGTGTGCCGAGTTGAACGCAAGTCGTGGCATGGCCGCTAGGTTGGTTACGCTGCGCTCCCTTCACAAATCGATGGTGGGGTTAGTGGTCCTCCAGGCCTTTCAGAGCCAAATTCCACTAAGCTTTAGCTGGGCCAAGATTGGAGCAACTAAAAAGATACTTTGGGGCACCAGCGCAGCCATACTCAGCCACGATTGACTGCGGCTGGTCCGTGCTCAAACACAATCTTTACATACCACCGCTGGACAACTATTTCGGCCGTCACTGTACTGTACAGTGGCAGAATGTTTGTCAATTTGGAACATAGCGCACTCCTATCTGCTGAGCCTTCACACCTTTCACCATGACTTAATTCTTTTTGACCTTGAATGCACTCATAGCTGAAGGGACTTTCCACTCACTCCCCCAATGACATTCCATCTTTCATCCTTCACATACCTCCAGGCACAGGATAGGCCGCTTCAGAATCCTTGAGAGTCTTATCCAATCTCATCTGCGCAGCCTGCGCCTCATCAGAACAAGTAGGCACCAGCCCAATCAGAGTGAAAGCAATAGTGTCCACACCACCCTCAATCAGACGCAACACCGAGCCCAACGGAGCAGAAACAGGAGTCAAAGAAAGAATGCCCCTCTTGCCAATGACAGTCCTAAGGAGAGCCTGATGAACCTCGACAAACTACAACAGTTAATCAACATTCTCCACAATACAGTACGGTACCGCACAGTTCATGTACTTACAGTCACAAACGCCTCGCAGATCTGCTGCTGTCCCACCTCAGGGAAGGGAGAACCATCTGGAAGAGCAGCTCTACCATTAACCATTGGTTCAGGAGTGGGCATGGGCGTAGGAGTGGGAGTGGCCATGCCACCGCCAGAGATGCCCTTCAGGATCTTGATGTCCATGGTGACCATCTCGACGATCTTGCGGAAGTTGTTCACGACTTGCTATGTGGGTGTTAGTGAACGAGGTGTGTACGTGAGTTTGGGTACATACAAAGCCATTCTCGACTGCGGAGGGTCCGAAGGTGATTTTCATAGCGGCGGTGTTGGTGTCGTTGGAGAGGCCGGTGATCTTGTCGATGGCCATGGAGACATCACTGGCAGTGACGTCGGATTGGCGGGCGACGAGGGCGGTGGCCTGGGTGGCCAGGGCGGCGGTTGCGAGAGCGAAGATGTTGAAGTGCATTTTGGTCAGACTGGATGCTAAAGAAGCCGAATTGTTCTGGTGGTGTTTGTTGCTTGTTAATGAGATTTCTGAGAATTGAAGATGGAAGACGAGGTTTATATAGATAAATTCATCGGACTGCCAGTGCATAACTCGTGTATCATTCATGTCGTTCTCATTCGTGTCTCCAGATGCTGAGCATCCAGCAAACACATCATTTCCATCACATGCATCCTCAGCAATCACATTCTTTCTTACTTTGCATTGTCTCAACTACAGCAACTACATCTGCAGGCAGTGTCGGTGAATGAGTTTCACCATCGGTGTATGTCCAACGGCTATCATTGCCACCCAGGCAATCCATGTCTCGGAAGCCCGCCATCCCCTCAAGTAAACACCGTTGTGTAACGGCCGCATTGAGACACCTTGAACAGAAACAGAGGGCGCATCTGCACAATGTCTGCAGAAATGTCCAAAAGAAACAACATTCCGGGTCTTACTGCTCCGGAATGCGAACATCCGCTTTCATTGTGGAAATAATCGTCAGTTTTCACCGGGAAGCATCTGAGACAGAGCTGAGCCGAGACACACAGGGGAATACATGGATATACATTAAGACGACAAGGAAGTTATATTGGCATGGCATGAACTACAGCGAGATGAACATGGAAACGCGTTGCGGTGTGAGTTGTTTGTCTTTGGGCGTTGAAACATCTGGATCATGTTACATTGGGATCGGAGTGCGTGTGGGAGATCAGAGAACGGTGATGGCATGGAGCGTTTCTCCCGGATTGTGCAACTACAGTTCTGTGAGTTCGACAACCCTTTTTGCATTTGATTTCTTTGTACCTTGTTACGTCGCTTGCGAGCATATTCTCGTTTGTTCTCTACGTGGCTGAGTGAGGCGTGATGTTAGCCTCACTTTGTTCCCTTCAACCGATGCACTTACAGACTGGGCGGAAGCTGAGGTAAACTGAAGAGGAGTGAAAATAAATTACAGAAGTTTATCGAAGAAATCAATTAAGAAAATTCGTCTTGTGAAATCTCAATTGAGTGAATGCTGTGCATTTATGTGCAGCCATTCACAGCTCAAGTCAACGACACCAGTTGTCGTGACAGTCAATGCCATCGCAACCAAAACACCACATTAAAATATCGCTCAGTAAATACCTCCATTCACCAAACTCCATTACCCCAGATTCAATCTCATTCATACATTTGCATCACTGCTTATTTCGCCAGTCAATCACCCTCCCTGTCCGCCCTACCGCCGTGGCGCAGCACTTAGCCGCTGGGCCTCCATGACGGGCCAACATCCTCTCTCCAACCATTCACTGCAACCAGAATCCCCCAAAAAGTTACCAAAACCTCCAAAGTTTCCTCCCCAAACCCAATTCTACAATGTCTCCCTCATCACCATGGCCCTCATCGCCCGCGACAACCGCTTCGGTCCCTGGCCCCAGCGCCTCCTCCACGTCCCCTCCCTCACCTCCTACGAATGGCGCCCCGGCAACATCTACGGCCACACTTCCTGTCCCATCTATCACATCCTCACCTACACATCCGGCAGATTCAAACTTCTTCCACATGAATTGCCCTATGTCCCGCCTCTACGCATAAACAACAGCCCCTGGGCCATTCCACGCATTCACCCAGACTACTTCACCCCAGACCAACTACTAGCTGCGCTGCATCAAGCAAGAGGATGGAGAGTGTCGTCGCAAGGATTGCTCGTCGCAGAGACGGATTGGGTATGGGTTGATTTTGCGTGTGTTGACCAACGCAAGGGTTCACCAGCCGGTTACGCGGAAATGGGGGGACAGAGAAACATATTCAACGGCGCGAGGAGGGTCTTTGCCTGGTTGACCTCTACGAGATCGAGAGACCTTGACGCATTCCATGCGACTCTTCCCGAATTGAAGAAGACCATCAGAGGTCTCAGAGCCATGGATCAGTGTTATGATGCGCTCCGCCAGATCCTCGCCGATCCATACTTCACTTCCCTCTGGACATTGACGGAAGCAGCGCTCCGTCCAGACACCATCCTCCTCTCCCACGGAGCCAAACTCACCCCCCTCCAATCCCCCCGTCCGCCATCATACGCCCAAGCTCTATCTATTCGGCGCCTCACCGACCTCTCACTCAACCTCCCCGCCCTCACATCCTTCCTGCTATCGTCCTCCGCGCGCAAAGTGAACGCTCTCTTGTCCTACAGCGGCATCAGCGCCATCGCCAGCCGCAACTCCACGGCCGTGTACATCGCAGCTGTCAACCGCCGCTGTGTCCATCCCCAAGACCGCTTCTACGCGATTCAAGCCCTGTTCAACATCCGCCTAGGGTCCACGGCACCCGGATTCGCAGGAACATCGTGGTCGAGCGATGAACTCTCCATCCAATTCGTTGAGGAACTGTTGGCGCACCAACCCGCTCTTAGTCAGATGTTCATACACACGGCGCCCACCTTCACCGGCACGAGCTGGGGGATTAATGATCTGTCCATCTTCCCGGCCATTCCACCACATTTTTGCGTCTCGTTTCGCAGGTCCCGTCCTAGCTGTGAGCTGTCTCGGCTGGACATGCACGGCGTGACATGGGGCTTGATCAAGGGCTACATGTGCGATTTCACGACATTCTATAACCGCTGTATGGACAATGAGATGCGTTGCTATGAAGAACGAGCGTCGTTTGCGGTGTATCTCGATGCGACGTCGGAAACGGCGCACTGCCCTGAGGAGACGAATACGGCAGACTCAGTCAACCAGCGGAGGTTGTTGAGGTGGCTGAAGCAGGAGTTTCCGAAGCGGATTGTAGTATTGGAGATGCAGTCAGTGGGGGAGGTGTCGTTTGGGTTGGTAATGATGAGAAAGAGCGGGAAGGAATTTGACTATTATCAAAGGCTAGGCATTTGTTTCTGGGAGGGAGGGTGCGAGGGCGTGTCCATGAGGGGAGGATATCCGAGGGAGTGGGCGTACATGGAGGCGTTTCTGGGGTGAGCTCTAAGATTTAAAGGTTTAAATGTTTTATTAGCTATTTGGATATCCTATTGTACATCGTTAAACATTATCATGAGGCGTTATCAATTCATTCTTCCAGCCATTTCATATCCCAACCGTACCTATCGCTCTCGTCCGTGTCGTATTCAGTTTACATATCTGCCCTCGTTAGTTCCCATTCAAAAACGCCAAAGACTCGGAGACAAGCTCACCTTATTTCATCCATATCGCGCCCACACCACAGCATACACTCAAGAGTACATATGAACTATCCATATATCCATATCATGTATTCAAATACCATAATACAAAAGAGCAAAACAGATCCAACCAAATGGCATACCATACGGGGTAAAACAGCAATCAATTAAAAAGTACTCCAAAATTTTCTTGTTTTGGTTAGTTTCACACCTTACTCAGGCTTCAAGTAACGAGTCTGCACAAAGGGCATCTTGGTCACAACACCCTTGCGCTTGCGCCCACGCACAACAACATCCACCTCGGTTCCAGACTTGTGCAATCCATCCTTGACGTAGCCCATGGCAATGTTCTTGCCGAGTGTGGGGCTAGGCACACCGCTGGTGATGGTGCCAATGGTCTCGCCGTCCTTTTGGAGCTCAGCGCCCTCACGAGCCGGAGCACCCTCGACGACGAAACCAACACGGCGCTTCTCGACGCCAGTGCCGCCCTTGCTCTTGGGGCTCAGCTGGGGGATGATGACCTCGGCGCCGTGGAAGCCGCCCTTGGCGCGGCGCTCCTTGGGGATGATCCAGCTCAGGGCGCCCTCGACGGGGGTAATAGAGTCGTTGAGGTCATGGCCGTACAGGCACATACCGGCTTCGAGACGGAGGGAGTCACGAGATCCAAGACCGGCGAGGCGCAGACGGTCAGGTCCGCCAGTCTTGATAAGGTGCTCGACAAAGGAGCCCGTGGTTTCGAGGGCGGGGTACAGCTTGCCGTTGAAGGAGAGCTCGAAGCCATCTTCACCAGTGTAGCCGCCTCGGCTGATGAGGACGGGGTGAGTCTTGCCGCCGTCAGCGAGCTTGAGCTCAGCCCAGGCCGCGTTACCAAAGTACAACTTGGACAAGTCAACCTCACTCGCAAGAAGCTCCTTGAGGACTTCAGCAGCTTGGGGGCCCTGTAGGGCAACGAGACCCGAGTTATCGAGACGGGTCCACTCGACGTTGCCGCCGAACTTGCCCAGCTCCTCATCGAGGTACTTTGTGTCCTTCTCGAGACAAGCACCGTTGGTGACGACGTAGTACTCATCCTCGCCGAGACGGGTAATGACGGAGTCGTCGACAATGCCACCAGTGCCCTCCCACAGGAAAGTAGTCAGCTTGCTCTGCATGATGCCCTGGTTTGCCCAGTCGGAGGGCGTAACCTTTTCGAGGAAGGCGGCGGCATCGGGACCCTTGAAGATGTGCTGGACCATGTGCGAGACGTCGAACAGCGAGGCGTGGTTGCGCGTGAAGTTGTGCGAGTCGGCCAGCGACAGGTTGGAGTACTGCACGGGCATGTGGTAGCCAGCAAAGGGCACCATCTTGCCGCCCTGGGCGATGTGGAAGTCGTAGAGGGGGGTTTTCTTGAGGTCCTTGGCCGCGACGTCGGATCCGTGACGGACGGCGCCTCGTTGAGAGAGACGGAGGGCGGCGCCGCGGAGAGTCGTGGAGGTCAGCGCGGGGCGCATCTTGGTGGCCATTGTGATGCCCTTCATTTTGATTCGAATAGACAAAAATCAATTGATTAAGAAATGATGAGAGAAGGGAGAGTTGGTGACAGAGAGGAGAGGGATGAGATGAGGAGCGAATGGCGAGAAAAAAAAGAATTGACGATAATTGATTCAGTTGTTGGTACGTAAGAATAGAAAGCTATGGTGGGGCAATGCGGGTAACCCCGGTCGAATGCGGCGGGCTCCAGCGATAACGGTAACAAATTACAGTGACTGCACGACCTACGGGGGCCACACAGGTGCAAAAATTAGTGGTCGTGCACCAGTCTGCACCAGTCAACAGCAGTCAACAGCAGTCGTGCCATGGTCACCCAGTGGAGAAGCGCTGAAGATGCCCTGTAGTCCCCCAGCGATATCGCCCTCGGGTCCCCGGAATGTCCATGATGGGGACGCAAATGCTGTGCGTGCGGCACTAATTACTAAACTTTTACCTCAACCGTATGAATGACTCGGCATCGGAATCTCCATCGTCATCTAAGACTGTCATTCCGACAGATGTGATCTAGATAGTTCGTGACAGGCAATCCCTCAAACATCTATGCATCGCAGCTAGCCAATAATTTTTAATTTTTTTCAAAAACTGAGTCTCACTAACAATGAATCACAATACTCGTTTCCAATTAATTAACTTTTTTTTTCCATCACTTTCCTGTACCATTTACAACCGCAGTTGAACATGCCTCCAGCCTCGACAAGTAGTCGGTGATTATCAAATATAAATTACATAGCCCTCAATCAGCCTGCGCAAGGTCCAGTATAGACAGTCACTGGAATCATCACAATTGTATATCTGTATGCAATTCAACTAGGAGCATTGCCCAGATGCAGCTCTGTATGTCTACAAACGTAAAGGCTTCTCAGAAACAACAAAAGAAACGACGTATCCTTCACCAACTTCTAATTGAACAGCTGGACTTCTCTTTCATTTGCCCAGATTGCAAAACGCTGGTGTTTCAGACCATTCTCTTCTCACCACGCCCCCCCTCAAGATGCCTTAAGACGATTCGAAGCTGTACTTGAGCCAGCCGCCCAACGCGCGCAGACTCTCCCATCGTACGTTTTCATCCTCTGATTGCATCAGCTCCATAACTCTCGTCTTGAGACCAACTCGCTCCAGTTGATATCTCTTCTCGGGGACTTCCTTTACTAAGAAGCCAATGTCGTTGCAGGCAATGGCCAACACTTGCTTGTCGTTGTCCCAGGGTTGCGACATAATCTCGGCAAGCTTCTTGGCAATCTCGCCGTTTTGGTAGTCGAGGATCTTGCGAGCATTTTCGGCCCAGAAGACGGTAGAGCGGTGGGGAGGAGACCAGCGCAAGTGTCCAGAGTTGACCTCGGCCACGTATTCGTCAAATGTCGTCTTAGTTTTCGTGTATTCGTCCAGCATAACCTTGAGAGCCTCGAGGTCCTCCAACAGATCCGTATCAGTGAGGTGGCGGCTGTTAAGGTTCTCCAACAAGCCCGGCAGGCGTGCCAATACGGCTGTAGGGAGAAGGGATCTTTGGTTCTTGCTGAGAAGGTTGTGTAGCGTGGAGAGAATTAGGCGGCTAGTCTTTTCCTTGGGAGACAAGCGCAAGAGATGCGTGTATAGCAAAATAATATCGTACTCACTGTAAAGTGTTAGTAATAGTGGTCAAAAGAAAAGGTATCAGTTGTCACATACTCGTTTAATTCATCTCCGATATCTTCAGCCTCAAAGCTGATTTGCCAAATGACGAGCAAGACGTGGTAAAGTAGTTGGAGACCAACTCCACCTCCAAGCGAGCCTTCAGTTCCGTTGTTGCGGGCATTGCTATTGCTGCTCCAGAGGCTAGCTGAAGTGTTACCGCCATTGTTAATGCCAGCAGCCGCGTGAAGGATCTTGATCAGAGGAGCCACAGTCTCGCTTCGCTGGTCCCAGAACTGCTGTCGTGGCAAGTGACCATACAGCAGGGACGAATATTCCTGCACGGCGATATCTTGCAGACCGGCATCGGTACTCTTGGACAGGCCAGAAAGGTAGGTAAATAGAATAGGCAGGGCCTTGGCGGTGGCGTTGGACTCGTCGCGAGCGAGAGCCATGAGGGTGGCCAGGGAATGCGCCGTGAGCAAAGGAATAGGGTCTTCGGTTGTGGTGGAATGCAAAAGTGGTAGGAAATGCTTGTAGGGATCGGAGTTTTTGAAAATGGCCTTTGCTAGGGATGGGGCAGCTAGAATTGAGAGAAAAGTGATTAGCACAAGTGTTCATGCATAAGGTTTATAGAGGCGGAAAGCTTGTTGTTGAAAGCCACCCAGAAAATTGTGTGATGGGTTTGGCTTTCTTTCCTGCGTGTAGGGTTTTGGGGGAACACTCACCCTCGAGCAAATCTGCTAGCAAAACTAGAATGTACTGGATAACGTTGGGGTGCTTTCCTGCCGTCTCGAGGACGCTGGGCTTGCCCGAGGTGCCGACAAAGAGGGCCGTGTAGCCATCGAGGTCATCGCTGACGATTTGTTTCCGTTGGTCGAGCTTCTTGGCCTTGTCTACGGAGCGGATCTGGGCATGCTGCTCTTCTGTGAGGGTGCCGGCTCTAACAGCTCCGTCCCAGGGAATGGGCCGTTGGCGGATGTTGCTCTGCAGGGAAGTGAGGTAGGTGGGAGGATCGAGCGACATGTTGATGCGGCAGCGGTTGGGATTGCGGTTGCCGTTGATGGTGGGTGGTGTGGGCAGTGACGCAGCTGTAGGCTTGTATTTCGGGGCTGCGGGAGCGGTTGGGGTCTGGGCCGGGCGGGATTGGAGATGGTGATGGCAACGGCGATGCAGACGTCGAAGGAGCGAATTGGGCTTGAGAGGTCTGGTGATGATGCAGCGTGCCAGCCAGATGGACTTGGAGCTGGAGGTGTGAGCCCCACTTCCGCTGGTTACGGCGGTGGTGGTGGACATGATGGGTAACTCGAGCTTCTGTACTTGACTCTGTTACTGTAGGCTGTGCTGTAAACTTGGCGGGTGTTTTTTAGCCGAAGAAACTCCAGAATTAATGGAAGGGAAGAATTGATGAGAGGAATCTACGGTGCACGCATGGATATATATGCTGGAATAGACTTTTATTCAAGACTGTATTCGAATACAAAATGCGAAATTGTGAACTTTTTAAGAAAGTAAATACTGTCGGGTAGAGGCAATTGTAGTGAAAGACGCCTCTGAGGCTATTCAGAGTTGGAGCATAATTCGGGACTACAGTAGAGATCCCTTAAAGTTGGACTCTAAAATTCAAACGACAGATAAAAACAATAAGGCAAAAATTAATGTTCGCTCTTAAATTCGATATTACGCTAGGCATTATTTTCTTCCATGGTTTTGTTGCCCTTCTCGGCCGCACCTCCAAAGGCAGCCCTGCCTTACACCATTCATAATAATACCAACCACCTTAAATTCACAGATTTCTCGATCACATCCAACCCAAACAACAGCCCAATCCCTCTCCACTAAATAACAGGGTATCATCTAGAAGAATCCGTTTTTTAATTTGGCATTTTTCTTGCAGCTCCCAATTAAGCTTTTCCGCCTCGGGAACCTGCATATGGCGTCGAGTCTGTTGACTGTACGTGTTGTTTCTCAGATTCCCATGGAGCAGACCTACCACCGATTCTCAGATGTGCCATGTAACCCATCGATCTACCACTGGACAGTAACAGCATCAACCGTCATGCAGCTAATCATTCTGGGTTAGGTGTCAGCTGGTTGTGAGCTGGCACTCACGCCGTACTTTTGTAGCAGCACAGCTTCAAGGCGAAAAATACCCTGTACCAAACGCAACCACTTGATTAATTTTTCCTGTGCCTGAAACTAGAGTTAAAAATGCGCAATTAGCGCCAGGGGTAAGAGGATAGAGAACAATACCCTTGTCTGTTTTTTCTACGCCGTAATTCCCTGTTTCTGGCGTCGTTGAGCAGGGGTTCTTTCAACTCATTGCGAGGTGATCGGCTTGTGAAATGGAGGGGTTGGGGTTGATGCTCACTGTTAGTGGTGGGCAGAGGCTAAAAAGTGGTAGCGCCCAGCCTCCCACTTAGATGTGCAGGACGCTAGCGACAGAGCCTACGTATTCCCCCTCGTACCGTCTCTAGTGCTAGTGCCGGCGCCCAGCCTCTCACTAAAAACCCAGGAAAAAAAAGTGACTCGGCGGGACGATAGACACTCATTATGCAGCTCAATGACACCTCCAACCCCGACGTCTTCTCCCCCTCCTGCATTTCCTCATTCTTTCTTCCTCTTCCATCTCATCCTATCCTCAATAGCTTGAACTTGTGTGCGACCTTACTTTTTTTTTACTCCTCTCTCCCTCGACGAACATCTACATCCTCATCGTCTGCTCATCTCACCTACACAGCCCACGTCTCACTGAGACAAACATCACCCCTCCAAAGGTGTGAGTCGCTTCGCACCACACCAAGTCTTCCACCCGCATTCCAGTTCTGCCTGGAACGGTTTCTCAAAATACCTTTGTTCAACGGCCGATCAAAAAAATTCACAATGGCTGTCATTCCTTCTCGTCCGTTAGCGACATTGTCCCGCACCTCACAACTACTACTGCTCGCTCTCGCAGGTCTCACCTCCGCGACGCCGTTCCCTAAGGACGACCTCCACGATGCCGGCTACTCGTACCTCATGCCCAGAAATTGCAACGCCTACTGCGGCTCAGATAACCAATTCTGCTGCGAATCCGGCCAATACTGCACAACCCTTGCTGGAAATGTAGCCACCTGCGTGGCAGGCAATGGCCAATTCGGCCAGTACACCACCACATGGACCGAGACGCACACTTACACGAGCACTGTGGGTACTTTTTGGCCCGCGCCGCCGCAACCCACGGAGGGAGTCGATTGTATACCCCAGGAGAAAGACCAGGAGCAATGTGGTCCTATTTGCTGCGCTGGATGGCAGACTTGCGCCTTCAAAGGTCAGTGTTCCGCCAAGCCGGGCATGGATGGCGGTAAGACGGTTGTGGTGACCAAGGACGGCAAGACGACTACGCAATATTCCGCTCCTTTCCGAGTCACTGGAACCACGACTGTTGTCACCAGCGGTATCAAGTCTACTGATGCCACTGTCACTGCGACTAGTACTGGCACGGCCGACGGCGCTTCTGGTACTGACCAGCCCGAGGACACTGGAGGTACCGCCAACAACAAGCTGAGCGGCGGAGCCATCGCCGGTATTGTCATTGGCACACTCGCTGGTATCTCTCTGCTCTTCTTGCTGTGCTTCTGCTGCATTGTCCGTGGTCTGTGGCACGCCATCTTTGGAAAGAAGAAGGATAAGCATGAGCGCGAGACCGTCATTGACGAATACAGCAGCTACCACGGCAGCCGAGTTCCCTCCGCCTACTCCCGTCGCGACCGTCATTCCGGTTGGGCTGGGGGCCATCCAGCTTCCGTCAGTGACCGCCGCGAAAAGAAGTCCGATGGCAAGAAGTGGCTCGGTCTGGCCGGCGGTGCTGCCACTCTCCTGGCTCTACTCAACATGAAGAAGGACAAGCGACCTGCTCGCAAGGCACCTACCTCGAGATACACCGAATCCTACTACAGCTACGACAGCTCCAGTCCTAGTAAGTTGCATAACCAGAGACTTTCAAATACATACATTTTCTAACAAAATCACAGGCAGCGCTAGCTCTGGCGGCAGAACGTCACGAACCCGCCGAACCCGCGACTCTCGCGGCAGCAGAGGCACAAGATCCCAGTACACCCGAGCCTCGCGCCGACCATAGACTTGTCGACCTGCTGCTCCCGAGTACATTTTGCATCTGAGCCCTTGCGGCACTGTACATTGAGACAGCATCACTCTCCTCCCCCGCTCGTGCGGATCATTTGATGGCTTTTTTTGCTTTCGAGCCAGCCATGGGCGTTTTTCGGTTTATTATGGATGAAACCTATTGATTAGATTTTTTGTTTTGCATTTTTTGTTTTTGGCAGTTTATATTGGACGACACGTTATATATATTATTTTGGTAAGTAAGTACGAGAGGTGGCACGACATACGATTACGAAGAGAAGACGCATGTGGAGGAACTATACCACGGCCAGCGAGTTGCTGTTGCTGATGAGGTGCATGAGAGGAGGCTTTGCGATGATTTGAGGATAGACGCCGTTTATGAATGGCATGTAATTGATGATGAATTTTCATGACCCAAACTTTTTTCCTTTTTTCTCCTTTTACATCCATCTCGTGTGTAATTGTCCAATTAGGCCTTTTCGTCTGTTCGTATTCATGGCTGCCTCGAGTTCCAATTCGCTGCTGCAAGTTATCCAATTTGATTCGCATCAAATGTCCTGTTAGTCCCCCGTCACATCGATCGAGCGCGAACATCGTAGGCATCGTAAAGGAGCATCCTGGTGCTTTTTGAATTTATTTTTGATTCGTAGCGCCATAATGCTACATGACATGCAATGGTAAAACCCTCGCCACTCCTGTAAGACCCAGAAACGCAATAAGAAACAAGAATCCGTGTCCAACCGTTTACTCATCCTCGACAACGTTGCCCTTCTCGGAAACGTACAGACCGTCAAGGAACTGGGAATGTTAGTGGGGGTGACACAGAGGTTAGTTGGAAGGTAAAGTTGGTGGTACACACCTTACGGATATCCTTGTTGCGGACCTTGCAGATCTGCTGGATATCGGCGGCACTTTGGGAGACGTTCTCGAGAGAGTTGCCAGTCAGGACAAGCTCATCCTTTTGCGTAGTGGAGATGGCGGCCTCAACACCCTCGGCCATGGTGACTCTGCGGACAATTTTCTCGCCAATGAAGTTACGGATCTCGACCTCCCACAGACCAGTCTCGGAGTTCTTGTCCAGGTTGACGTTGATGGGAAAATGGGCGTAGACGTAGCGCATCTTGTACTTGAAGCCCTTGGTGACACCGATGATCATGTTGTTGATGATGGAGCGGACGGTGCGCAGAGCGGCGACGTTGTCACGCTTGCCATGGTGAATCTCGATGGAGACGACGCCCTTCTTGGGCTGGCCGAAGTTGACGGCGATGTGGCCGAGGTTCTTGACGAGCTTGCCTCGGGGTCCCTCGACGGTGACGATTCTCGTCTTGATCGAGATCGAGACTATTTAACACACAGCAATGTTAGCCTTCAGCACTTTCTCCCAAGCAATTAGTCCAATGTCCGTAATTCGCCAATCGTAACGCATTGTCGTCGTTCGTTTCTCGTTTCGAATCATGTCAATATAGTTGTGTCTGTACTGCATAGCCCGTACAGCAACTTTTCGCATATCGTATCGGGAGACGTTCATCGTCGAATGCGCTTCGCCAGGGAAATCCGGGACAATTGGACAACAGTAATTGTATTCACGTACCACCCTCGGGGATGTCGAGGAGCTGCTGAGTATGAATGTACTTCATCCTGGCAGTTGTTGTTGGGGATGACGGGAGTTGGGCGTATCGTCAGAATCTCTAGAGCAGGCCTTCACACAAAATCTTTGGCGAGGAAATCCGTGTGTGTGGGTTAAACTTTTGGACGCCACACGTGACCAGGGCAGACAGGCTGTGGTGCACCTCAAAACTTATTTTTTGGAGGGAGAACCCGCTAGCCGACAATCAGCCGTGAATTTTGCAAGCGACCTTTTTTTAGTGGACGGAGCGGGGTCGATAATGTTACATAATCCGCCAGGGACAGCTTCCAGCCACAATTTGACACTAGCCACAGTGGCTTAAGCATCGTCTCCGTTCGTTCTATCCGGTACGTCAGCTCGGGGCTCTCCCACTTAGCATCACGACTTGAACATAGACGACTTGCGATCTCGTCTTGTCGCTGAGTTGTGAATTGCTTGACATTGTCACAAATAATCCGAAAGATACCAGTACCCCGAGTGATTCACCATGTCCTACTTCTTCTCGACTCCGGTCGACATCGATGTCGTCCTGGAGGACACCGACGAACGTTCCATGGTCGATGTCAAGCTCGACAAGAACCGTCGCGAAAAGGCTCCTCTGTACATGGACGGCGAATCAGTCAAGGGTGCCGTTACTGTAAGACCCAAGGATGGCAAGCGACTAGAACACACGGGTATCAAGGTTCAATTCATCGGCACGATAGGTACGCAACCACTCTCTTTATGATTCCCAATCCCGACCCAATCATACTAACAAGTCCAGAAATGTTCTTTGACCGCGGAAACCACTACGAGTTCCTCTCCCTCAACCAAGAGCTCGCCGCCCCCGGCGAACTCCAACACCCCCAAACCTTCGACTTCAACTTCAAAAACGTCGAGAAGCAATACGAATCCTACAACGGCATCAACGTCAAGCTGCGCTACTTTGTCCGCGTCACCGTCTCCCGCCGCATGGCCGACGTCATCCGCGAAAAGGACATCTGGGTGTACAGCTACCGCATCCCGCCCGAGATGAACAGCAGCATCAAGATGGACGTCGGCATTGAAGATTGCTTGCACATTGAGTTCGAATATAGCAAGAGCAAATACCACCTCAAGGACGTCATTGTCGGCCGCATCTACTTCCTGCTTGTGCGCCTCAAGATCAAGCATATGGAATTGTCTATTATTCGCAGGGAAACGACCGGCGCGGCGCCTAACCAGTACAACGAGAGCGAGACGCTCGTGCGGTTCGAAATCATGGATGGTTCGCCTTCGCGAGGAGAGACGATTCCTATTCGCCTGTTCTTGGGTGGATTTGATTTGACTCCGACGTTCCGCGACGTAAATAAGAAGTTTTCCACACGATACTACCTCAGCTTGGTGCTCATTGATGAGGGTGAGTCTTTTCTTAACTTTCGCAGGCAATTAACCTCATTTCATTCGCATGCTAACATTTGCAGATGCCCGTCGCTACTTCAAACAGTCGGAAATCATCCTCTACCGCCAAGCACCCGACGCCGCCCCCATCGAAGGCGCGGGAACATCATCTCTCTCCGCGCCGCCTCCCGAGCACAAGATGCCTTCCCTGCCACAGCCGCATCAGCAGGCACAACAAGCACCGCCCGAAGCGCCTCTGGAGGCACCTCCGGCGCAGGCATAGACTTTGTGTGAATATATGTATTGCTTTAGCATAATGAACGGCGTTTGGGTTAGGATTAGACGTGAATACATCAGTCATCAATGCATGTTATAACGAATGTGATGTGAATGTGACTGTGACCATGCAACATTATCCTGATAGCTTTTAAACAAACTTGATCTCTGCCCAATTCAATTCCGATACAACGGCACAGCCACCTCAGCCAATGCTATACTCAGTCACAGCCATACACTCACTCATCTCATATCCATCTGTGTACCAAAGATCATTCATATAAGACCATTTACGAAACCAAACTAATTCTACATCAATTTTCAAATCCCTTACGATTTATCCTGCACTCTCTCAAATCACACCAATTCCATAACATCACCCGCCTCAAATCCAAACTGCCCATTCTGAATCGCCGCAATCCTATCCAACTCATCCTGATACTCCTTCCTGACATCCGCCAACGAAACCACTCGTCTCTTGGACTCGGTCTCATCAAATATCCACGCCTGTTTGCTTTCAACACAACTCAACGCATTAATCAGCAGCAAATACTGCCTCGTGACCGGCGTGTCCAACACGTCATCACCGACCATCCTATCGCCCTCACCTGCCTGCTTCAGCTTCTGGATTCGATCCAACAAAACCCACGCCGCGCCGCGGAAATTGCGCCGCTTGATGCGCCACGCATACAGTACCTGATGGTACTGCGCACCGTCAATGGTGGATTCGCGGCACCGCTGCTCCAGGAAGGCGTCCACGTCTTGCTGCATGGAGGGGAAGGGGAGAGATACAAGATCGTTGTGGTGGCGCGTTTCGCACATCTTGTCGACGAGCTTGCGGAGGCTGGAGTGGCGGAGGGCGGGGGAAGGTAGGGAGAGGAGGGTCGTGTGGGCGAGTTCGAATTGCGAGGTGGCGAGTGTTGCGGCGAAGAGGCGCGTGAGCATCTCGGCTTTGATGGTCGTGTCGGTGGGGGTGAGGAATTGAATGGCGAGGCGGCCGAATTCGACGACGTACGAGTTGGCACGGTGGGAGTCGTATAGCGCGACGATGTGCGAGTAGTACTTGGCCAAGCCGTGGTTGATGAGCGCCCATTCTGTGTCGTCAAGGAGACCGCTGCTGTGCTTGTCCAGTTTGGCTTGTTGGTTGCCTGAGGAGGTTAGTGGGGTAACATAGTTGTGAGGGAGTGGGATAAGTACTCATGCCAATGGCCGCTTTGCGGAATGAATTGGCCGCAGATCTGTAGTCTTTGAGTGCAAGTGATACTCGTCCTTGAACGTATACAGAGAACGGGTTAAGGTCACTGTAGGGCGCCAAGTCGTAGGCTAAATCGGCTCTCTCGCGCTTGATAAGAGTACACTGCACCAAAGCTGGTGAAATCTCAATGTCGCTGTCCGCCGCGCAAAGATTCGCTACCAAGTCTGTAATGCTCTTAGACATATACTCGTCCTTGATGCTAGCGAATCCAAGCAAGTGGGCAACATTGGCCTCCAACGCCGTGACAGTCTGAGCGTCATCGGCGCCCTTCTTGGTAGGAACTCCCTTCTCCAGCTTGAACAGCGGAACGGACAATTCCGTGTGAGCCAGTTTTCTCAAGAGCTCGAGTCTTCTCAGCGCAGTTACGAGCTGTCTGAATACAGAACCGATATCAACTCTGTTGTGCAGGGCGTCGGCTTCGTCGTCAAACTCAAACTCCATATGCACCAGCAACACCAGCTGGCTAAAGTAGACTTTCCACACGAGATCGATGTTCTCACTCGTAGCAGCCATAACGAGCTTGCGTCCGAATTCAGTGACGGGCTGTTGGAGTTTGCGGCGTTTCGTTTCCGCCGGTGCAGCAACGAGTGTCAAAACGCTCGCGTATAAGTCATTAGTGACGACACCAAAGTTTTGTCCTAACACCTCCACAATCTGAGCGCAGTCTTCATCTGTGATGCCACGCCAGAATCCAGCCTTGTCTGAGAACCATTGTATGCGTTCCAGTTCCGTCTTTTGAGACTCTTCAAACAGCTCGAATCGCAAAGCAGCATTGCAAAGCTGCACGTAGTTGTCAGAGAATCCGTCCACAAACTGCAGACCCGAATTGATGAGAGCGGCTAGCTGCTGGCTACCATCCTCAGGAGCATTCAAGTTGTGAATTATCCGCTCCAAGTCGCTGCACTGTCTCACAGCCGAGATCAAATCTGCGCAAACAACCCACGCCATGTCGGCATCAGCATCAATAGCCAGGCCAATAGCCTCGCCACGTTGCTTATCCAACTCAATGAGCAGACGGTAAAAGCGACGCCATTGCGTCTCACTGGCAGATCGGAATTGCTCATAGTCGATATTTCCGGAAGCATCTCGCTCCAGCGCAGCGGTGGCGCCAAGAACAGAGCAAATCGAATCAGCCAGTCCCCTCCCCTTTGTTGAGTCTCGAGCTTTTCCAAGACCGCGCTCATAGATAGATAGCGCGACCTCAAGAGTGGCCTTTGTGAATCGTCCAGGCTGCAAGATGAGCTGCAACCATTTCTCAGTGACATCGGTGGGATCGCATGGCCCTGACGTCTCGGCGGTAATGAGCGTCGTGTCTGCAAAAACGCCCTCCCAGCTATCATGCCAGCTCTCCTCCATGTTTTTTCTGTCGAGCTCCAGTCGTTGAACGCGGTAGGTCATGTTATTCTTCCATAATGTCCACAAGCTAACAGCGGCGTTGCCAGACGATGTAAGTGCAAAGTCGGCGAGCGTCCAAATATCCGATGATGATGGCGTGCCAGGAACCAGCGTCAATCTGGGGAATTGATCTTCCACAATAACTGTGTGGGCATCCTTGGCCGTGATTTTCCAGAACTTGAACTCGCCCGCTCCTATGGGTGAATATGTGCTGCAAATACGGTATCCTCTCGAGTGTCCAACAAGCTGAACCAGATTCGACTGCGATGGATCAATCGTCCACTTTCCAATCTCCTGAGGGGCGCGTTCAGCACCTAGCAGATCTCCAGTATACAAAATCTGTCCATCCTGAGTATTCCAAATTCGTATGCGGTGGTCGAGACAAACTGTCAGCGCGAATAGAGCCCCGTCCAATCCAAAGTCCGTGACCTGTACCGATGTCGCGGCGCTATATTCCATGTTCGCTCGTCCATACTTGATGGTGTGGTTTCCATGAAAGGGGAGCATACTTCGCAGGTTCTGCTTCCAGCCTTGGACATTGAAGAACGATTCCTTCCACATGCCCCCGGGTGCTACCAACGTCAGCCACTCGTCTCACTCGCAACTCTCAACTTGTACTTACTCTCATCTCCCGGCGTCCTATCAAAACGAATCATACCACCATCGTTAACCGTAACCAGCAACGTATTCGCCGTCACCGCCACCATGCGATGCGGCACCTTGAACCCCAAGCCCGCCGGCGCCTGCACCTTGGCCAAATCCGCCAACCCAGCATCCACTGCTGCCCTCCTCCTAAACAGATCCGGCCGCAGCGTAAAGGTATACAAGTGACACGAAGTATCCAACACAAAGACACACAGCGCGTCATGTTCAGCCGGGTCCGAGAAAGCAATGCACCCTGGTTGAATAGGCACCGCAAAGTGGAAATTCAGCACCAGCGGCGCATCTTCGACCTTCGCATCTCGTGAGACATCCACCGCGCGGATGCTCAGCAGCGTTCCATCGTCGAGAACGCGCCACAGGAAGCTGCGCGGCGAGTCGTGCCACTGGCGACGGTAGATGGAGGACGCGGAGGCTAGGTTCTTGCGGCGGAAGGAGGATTCGTCTTCGAGGGACGCATCGTTGGTGGATTTGCGGCTGCTGCGCGCTTGGGCGGACGTCGAGGGCACGCGGATCGTCACGACCGATGCGGGCGCAGGAGGCTCGAGGTTCAAGCGAGTCTCTTTGTAGAGATACTGGGTGTCGCTCGAGTCCATCTCGCCTCCGCTTGCATTCAGGGGGATATTGCTGTCGTCGTCTGTGATTATGGGAAGGCTTGTATCAAAGGGATATTGCGCCAAAATTCAATGGAGTTGCCTCAAATTGTGGTTGAATGCGGTCGATGGCTGAGGTCGTGAGAGCTTGAGGTTGGTGTTTGCTGGGCAGAATTTCAGAGCTCTTGTTTGACAGAGTGGGTCCGCACGCAGCTCACCAAGAGTAACTCCAACAGACAACAACGAATGAAGTCAATTGGTTATTGGGCAATTAATTAAGCCAAATTTAGTTTTCAAACAAGTCATAAATTTAATGTGTGCTGTATTTATTTATTTGTGCATTTACTGGCACAGGTAATATAATGAGCGTCATTGGCATCACTGACCGCGACTGAAAGCTAACAGACAACAGACTACTGAATGAACTCAACAAGCTATCAAAGAAGCATTAAACAAATCAATTGATTCAATTTGACTAAGTTGAAAAGAAAACATCAAAGCAAAGTTGTGTATTTAATTCATTAGTAATTACAGCCCCTCTAAATCATCTATAGCAGTCCTCCAACTAACGCCAGCAATGCGAGCAATCATACAAATCATGTCTAGAGCCTCAAGCAAACACACCAAAATAGCGTACAAGGTCCAGCCCTCAATCCTTTTCCACATCCTTTGGCGCCGGATCACCAATACCGTCCTCCTGAATCGCAAACAGGGTATCACTCTCCGGCAAACAAGGGCTATCATAAATCTTTGCAATTCTCGTCTCCGCCCTCCCCTTCTTGAGACTAATCCTCGTCGTGCTCGCATGCGCAATAATATTACCACCAATAGGCTTCTTGGGGTCTGGGTTAAACATCGCACTCGGCCCACCATCCACCTGCGCAACGACTTGGTTGGTAATCACCACGGCGACACCAAACTCATCCGCCAGCCGCTGCAGCGTGCGCATAAATTTCGCCAAGTGCGTCTGGCGGTTCGAAAGCTCGCCGCGTCCGCAGAAATCCGTTCGGTACAGCGCCGTGGCACTATCCACAATCAGGAGGGAAAAGCGCGTCTCGCACATCATGGCGGAGGCCTGGTTGAGCAGTTGCAGCTGGTGGTCGGAGTTGTAGGCGCGGGCGTAGGCGACGTTGTCGAGGACTTCTTCGCCAGACAGACCGAAACGGTTGGCTACGGCGAGGAGACGCACGGGGCGGAATGTGCCTTCTGTGTCGATGTAGAGGCATTTGCCTTCACCGCCGCCCATGTCGAAGGGGAGCTGGCACGTTACGGCGAGGGTGTGGCAGATTTGGCTCTTGCCGGTACGGAATTCGCCAAAGAGCTCGGTCACGGAGCCGGTCTCGATACCACCAGCTAACAAAGTGTCGAGGTTCTTGGAGCCCGTGGTGATGGAGATGAGCTCGCTGCGGCGGTGGTGCATTTCAGTGGCTGTGGTGAAGCCCATGGGGACAAGTTTGGAGGCTGCATTGTCAGCAATGATTGGTAGATGTGTGATAAATGAACTCACCCTCACTAAGGATCTTGGTTGCCTTTTGCTCTGAAATGCCCTTGATCTGCTCCAGCATACGACGGGGCGTGTACGCAACAGACTCGACGGTGTTGAAGCCGCCATCAATGACCAGCTGAATGTCACGCTTGGTCAAGCCAGCAATTCCCTACGTACACGTTAGACTCGTTCACTTTCACAGCCGTGGATCACAAACCTCGAGAGCAGTGAGCGGCGTAGGGGCACCAGGGCCGCCCATGCCATCCTCACCAGCCTGAGCCTCATCATACTCTTCACTCATTGCAGCAGAAATGCAGTAATGCGCAAACTGACAGAGATGCTTCCAATGATACAATGCTTTCAATGACACAAATGCTTTTGAATGAATGTTACAGTTGTCAGCGTGGCAAATCACAACAGTTGCAATTCACGGTCATTGTTGATGGGGCGCGCCAGCGCGTCTGGCCTAGGCCACAGCGTCGCGCAATCACATGACCAATTTGCATTACAAATTCAACCATGCAACAAATCGTACTTTTAAAGATGTGTCTTAATTCATGAAATTAATTTGAGTAATTGTTTAAATAGTTGGGTATTTGTTTCGATTGCGCCAGCCTTTTTTATTCCTTTTTATTCCTTTTTTGCTTCCAAAGAGAAGGCATATGTTGTACCAGGTATAGTACGTTAGCATGCAGCTCATGAAGCAGTAGAGCCACAGCCAGCAGCCATGCATTCATGATTGTAAAAGTACTTTATAAATCCAAACATAAGAATTTTTGAAAAGTCTGGATAATTAATTTGTCACTTTATATTGATCACAGTTCATGCATATTAATCAGGGAGAGATGAAATGTTGTAAAGCAGATGTATTAAGCTAGACTAGTATACAGCCAGTCATGCAGTAGCACCAGTAGAGGCGCTACTTACACGACCACTAAGAAAAGATTCCAAAACTCCAAGCGATGCTGATTCATGTTGCCATTCGGCACCCGTGTGAGTGAGTGTCTAGTTGATAGCAATGCGCCTAGACTCATGCTTCTTCGCCTTGGGCACAGCAACACTCAAAATGCCATCCTTGAAGCTCGCCGTAACCGCATCCTGCTCAACCCTGCTGGGGAAGTTGAAGCTCCTAGCAAACTCGCCAATACTGCGCTCCGTAAGCCAATACTTGGCGGTGTCGACGGGCGCTGCCTGAGTCTCTTTGGGGACAACCTCAGCAGGATCCTTAGTCACCTGCCCATTCTCCTGGGCCGCATTCTCCTCCTCATCAGCGACAGTAGCCTGTCTCGAGTTTCTCTTGCTATCGATCGAGGCGGCATCATCAACAATGGAAGCAGCGTCGCCGTTGGTAACGGACTCGACATCGTCATCCACAGGAGTGGCGGTGGTCGAATTGTAAACTCGCTCAACCTTTCCGCGAATCACCATGGTTTGGGGATCGCTGAATTCAATGTAAACATTCTCCTTGCTCACGCCAGGAAGCTCGCCGTGGAGTTCGTAGGCGTTTTCGACTTCGCGGACGTCAAACTTTGGCTGGAAGGTGGGTTGCTTCTTAGCGGCAGCGTGGCATGATCCGCTCTGGCGTGAGTAGGAATCAAAGTCGTCGAGGAGACGGAAGAGAGGCGTGAAGGAAGCCTCAGTGGTGGTGTTGTAAAAGTTGCGGGGGAAGAATGCCATTGTGCGTGTTTGGGGTCTGTAAGAAACTTGTTTGAATGTTCTGGGAATTCTGCGGATTCTGCAAGATTGCATAAAGTAGAAAAGAGTAGAGTAGAAGTTGTTTGTTGGTGAAACTGTTGTGTTCTGATGAGGAAAGGAATCGATGGTTAGGGGGAGGAATGGTTGGAATTTATAGTTGCAAACGGCATTCAGATTCGCCTCAGTTTATTAATTTTCACGACATGGCTGGAATCACTGTGAAGGTGCTGGCATCGCATCGAAGCGCATTACGAATGCCCAGTGGTTACCAATTGCCATCGCGGCGCTTCCAGCTGTTGGTGGTGAGTGCTGGAACGCGCTAGAAGCTTCCGCCAAGTGCCGCCACTTACACGCGGCTGCCTGCCTGCCTACGCTGCACTGCACTGACTGTTACTGCGACGGCTTTCAACAACAACAAGAAAAAAAAATAATAACCGGAAAAAGGAATGAGAGAAATTAAATTTGATTTTGAAAGAATACAAACATTTTTTTTGCATCACAATTTGGTGTGCCAGTACATGTCGATGTCACTGCCAGTCCTGATCAATCGCGTTCCTTCAATGATTATGTCATCATCGGTCCCTGAAAAAGGCTGGCATTGCGTTGCCACAGAGCTTCACTTTAGCACAGCCCAGCCTCGATAGCTTATGCTGGCAATGACGTTTATTGGTAATTGAAACTCTTAGCGAATTACCTCTTTAAATCCACTCGAGACAAGAAAATTGAAAATACGCATCTTGGCAGCTGCGCCTTTTGCGTTGATGATGAAAGAGAGACTATAAGTTGGATGTTGAATGACGAAAGGATGAAAGAGGGAGGCAACCTCTAAGTAGAAGTGATGCGTGGTTTTTTCATGTACGAGACTGGGGGAAAAGTTGAGATTATTGTACACTAGATATTAGTCACGTACACATTTGCCGCTGTTAAACTGGGATGAAGCAAGCAATGCATGGATGGACTCGCTATCTCGCCTCGAAGGTCGGCTGTCAACACCAAAACGAGGTGGGCGACAGTGCGCTGCTTTAGTCGCCTTCTACACGAGATACCAGTTAGGAACGCACCGAGTAGTATTCAGGTACGCGCTGGGGGCGATGGGTCCGATGTAGTCCACAAGACAGCAGGTTGGGCCCATTGCGGACATTACATTGAGGCGCCGGACCACGTATATTTTGTTCTCGGCTCGTAAAAACGATGCAGGAATAAAGAATTTCTCGTCTATGTCCTCGGTAGCGTAGCGGGTGAAGCTCTCTTGGTCTATCATGCTTGCTCTAGTCACACGCCCGGGCCCCCACGGCCCCGCTCCGTGCTTGAACCACCAGAAAGGCGTCGTCCAAATTAGGAAGGCTCCAGATCTAGGCCCAGATTCACCGTGTAAGTGCCTCGAACTGCATTCGCCGAGAAAGATTTGCGATCTACACTTTGTTTGCAGAAGTCATCGTTAAGGGCAGAAGTTATCGTTTAGGTGGGTAAGGCTGTTTAGAGCGTTACTTTCTCTTTTTAAAATTGGTCTTCCTTTTCTATTCAGGCTTTAATGGTTTGTTTCCCAACTTTTTTCTCTCTTGTTCCAATCACCGTCTCAGGGTACAATCCTTTCCCCTCCTTTCTGCTGCATTCTTTCCAACTATTCCGTCAATCGCTTCTTTCCTCTTTATTTGCTTCTTATTCTTCCAATAACTTCTTTCTTTTGTTTCCTCTTTGATTGGGGGTGACGGCGCAATGCTTGCTGTATCAGCACTATGGCTTTTGTGCCTGTCATTGGCCTGCCTCTTTCAGGCCAGCGCTGCTACAGCTCCAGTATCGCTCGCTGGCACATTTGGCAGCTCCCTACCTCCTTTATTTCAATCTAGAGCAGTATATCCAACAGTCGTAAGTGCCTAGTCTGCGACTTGGGAGTGTTTGGTCACAGATTGTAGCCAGGGGCCCCTACTTCCAGGATATGAAGAACCCCAAGCCTATGATAAAGGTGGGCAAAGAAGGCGATAGTGATACTGTCGAGATTTCCGATTTACTCTTTACGTCTATGGGATCTCTTCCTGGACTGGTGCTCATGGAATGGAATGTCGCTGCTGAGAAACAAGGCTCTGTGGCTATGTTTGATGCCCATTTCCGTGTTGGCGGCGCCTATGGGTTAAGTAAGTTTTATCTTTATCTAGCTTTGTATTACTAAACTAACGAATTTACCAAGAGCTCTCCCTTGCCGACTGCCCCAAGGTTACTAATATCCCCAGCAACTGTATCGCTACTTCTATGCTCTTCCACGTCACACCTCAAGCCAACGGCTACTTTGAGAATGTCTGGGGCTGGATCGCTGATCACGATCTCGATGACCCAAAAAATACCATGGTCACAGTTGCTGTTGCCCGAGGCTTCCTAATTAAATCCAAAGACGGCCCAACCTGGCTTTATAGCACAGCGTCGGAGCATGCGATGCTTTACCAATACAACTTTTATAGCATAAGTAATCTATTTACAGGCATGATTTAGACAGAATCGCTCTATTTCCAGTTTACGGAATCTACGTCGTCTCCAGGCCTGTTTAAAGATTTGCTAGGCGTCTTATAACAACGATCCTGACTTTTCGGAAACATATAATAGCTCTAGCCTGTAGTATGGTTTCTCTAAGGCAGTTATATTTAACTATATCAACTATATCAGCAATGTTACGATTGCCAGCGCCGGCTTTTACTCGTATTTTAATACGTATAACCAATCAGTATGCGTAGATGCGTAAAACTACCAGTAGCAGCTCATCTTCGACCAGGCAGAAAATGGGGAGCTCTGGATCATTAACTTGGTGACTATTAGCGCCGTCAAAATGATTAGCAATAGTAATAGCGCCGTCAAGACAGTAAAGAAGATACACAGGCTAACGCACATCCCTTCTAGAGTGCCCTAGCCGTCTAGGGCAATAACAGTAACCTAGTTATTCTGCTCTGTAACAAGACCGACGAGGATCCGGCCTATCATCCAGATCCTATATACGACTTAAGCAAGGACTTTGCCGACATGGACACGCTAGTAGCTACCTAAGGTTCCTTACCGGCAGAATATATGCCGTATCATACAGTCAACGCCCTTGGTAACTCTCTTAAAAGCAGTCTCGACGGTTACGACAAAGCCAACGACGGCTACGACGACGTTTAGAGCTATTATGCAGAGGGCTTCCGCGGCTCTATAGATGCCGTCATCCGTACCTTCACGCACTAGCCTAGCACCATGGACAAGTTCACTAGGCCAGGACTTAAGTACTTTGACTGCACCCTCTCCATAGAAGGGACCTCTCCAGACACTACCAAACAGTGCCCGTTCTCTGCTTTTGAACTGCAGTTTTACGAACAATATGACATGACGTACACGCTTCGGGACGCCGATGGTTTCTACGATGACCTGAACAAGACGTTTAGCATCCCCAAGGACTGGGTTGGCTTCACGAAGCTGGATAATTCAGCCGTAGGATGCACCGGCGGTGGCAACCATCCTAGCAATGGCCCCAGAGTTGACCGACGCGACGAGGACGCCGAGACGCCAGAGAAGATTAAAGGCGACGGCATGCAGAAGAGCTGCGGACGTACGGGTTTCCGCTTCTACGGTATTCCGTCAGGCAAGACCGACTACGATGTGCCTAACCCCAAGGATGCTATCTTAAAATCTATGCCCAAGATGCTTAACCTTCAGATCCAGATCGCTACGAGATAGACTGATCTCGCTTTAGGCAATTTTAACGGCACTGTCAGCGATATTAGCCAAGCTCTCAGCCTACTAGTCTTCATGATGGCTGAGTCTATTGATAAGATAAATTAAGCCAAGGCAGAAGGCCAGAAGATTAAAAACAGAAAGGATATCGAGTGTTTGGAAAGGATCCTCGGCGTCGTCTTTATGTTTATGCCATTTCTGGACGAGCTGGCGCCAGAGATACTTATCTTTAAAGGTATAGCTACTGGTCTGTCCTTCCTCGGCAGCACGGCTCTCGCCATTGCAGACATTGTCGAACACCCCGAAAACGCCTTTATTAACGTTATTGGCATCGTTACGGACGCTACTTTCCTCAGGACCAGCAAGGGTTACAAGGACGCTGCCGATGCACGACAAGGTATGAAAGGCGAATTAATTGACAAGTCGGGCAAAACTATCAAGACGCTCGACGACAAGCTGCAAGGTGTCCTTAACAAGGCGTGTTCCAAGTAGTAGTAGAAGAGAAGAAAGTGTATTAGTTACAGTAACTTATAAAGAATACATCTGCGTTTATACAAGCTTGATCTTGCCCACTTAGTGGACATGTTGTACACTAGACGACCAACCAACCATTTTGCGCGCAAACACCACCACAGCGTACAGAATCAACCAATGTCTTTTGAACCCATTTACAATGAAAAGGAGCTACTATTTTCGTCTATATTTTCGTCTATTATATTTTGTGCGTTCAGGGGAAATGAACACTTGTTCACGTGATTGAACCCAACACCACGTTCTCAGTCGAGTTCCAGTCTCTCGACTGCCAATGACTCAAAGTAGTGGTTACTCACCACGCCAATGCCACTAGAATCACACCAAAGTCACAACAACAATTACAGTTACAATTGCAATTGCAATGTTGACCGACCATAAGCCCAGCAGACTTACAGACCTTCCTTGGGAAGTCCGCCGTCCCATCATTGTAGAGGTCCTGCGGCACCAACGCAAAAGCACGCCCGTCTTCAGCCGCAAGTTCATCGAAAGCCGCGTGCGCCTGCGCAACTGCTTCGACGAGAACTTTCCAGAGACAACCAATTTCTACGTCGCCAGGCACAAGAACTGCTACCTGCACGGCAATGCGCTGCGAGCCATCAACCGCAAGCTTCGCTATGAGACTAATCTGCTGATCCAAGAGGAGCTGGAATCCGGCAACCTACAACTTCCCTTTGTACTGGATATCATGGTCGTCAAGGATATCGGTGTCTTCCCCACGTGGATGAGCTTCCCGTACCGGCCGGCACACATCAAAAGCTGACCATCAATCCCCGCATTGTTCGACCAGGCACCAGTACCGTCCCAGACGAGTGGGTCGAAACAGCGAGGTATCACGATGCCCAACTGTATTCTGAATGGGGGAACTCGCCTACCCGGTGGCATGTTGTTGTTATGGGTGTTTTGCTGTATGCTTTTGGTTGCTTCTCTGTCAAGCCGGACCCTGCACGGCCGCTCATTCGACGCAACAATCAGCAGGCGCCTACTGCGGAAGATACACCATCTGCTAGGAAACGCACCTCTGGAAAGGCAGTGGTCAGTACAAAGCTACCATCGGGGCCCAAAGCAAAAAAGACGAAATCCGGCATGCGACGGAACCTCGAAGATCATCAAAGCGACATCTTCAGTGCCTATGTCCTCGCCTCTCCTTCGTATATCATCGATGAACTGTTTATCGACTTTCAAGGACGTGAATATGATGCTCAAAACAACCCAGTCCTTTCCAGAGAAGAGGACAGAATCAACAAGAAAAGCCAATTCTACAAAGAAGGCTGCCTTCAATTTGGTCGAGACATTTTTCGTGACTTTGATGCCAACGACCCCAACAAAGACTACGAGGGGCTAGAGGATGAGAGAAACTGGATCAGTGACGGAATATATGCCTGCTATCAGCTGGAACACTGTTTTTACAATCTGTTCCGGGGACGTAAATCACTAAGCTTGTACAGCTCAGTGTATGGCCCATACCTCGAGATGCTCCCTCGTAGTACCGGATGGGTGAGCTATACTTCCTGCACAGGACATGATTCTCTCATGCTGGGAAGGCATCCAGACGAGTGGATGAGCGCCAAGTACGCCGCGATTGCCAGTTCTGATCCTCGGGGATCCAGCGTGGCAACTATAGAGCAGATAATGGCTGCAGAAATAGCGGGTGCCTCTCCGGATGAAGATCTCGTTGACGATTTGCGCCTTCTTCAAATCAGAAGATCACACGGCTGGGTTGAGGAAGATGACTAGAATGGCTCTGTATATTGGCTTTCTATTGCCTGAGGAACCATGTTTTGGGAAATCGAATCAGACGGATCAGCTGGCGAATCAGAGGACGAGGGCGAAGTCCCGAGCGCCAGCCCATATACCATGTCTGTGTATACTTTGTAGGAGGCAAAGCACATAATTATACGTATATGGAGAATAACAAGAACCTCAACAGCAACACTTTTACTTGGCCCTTGAACTCGTGCTGGAGAATGGAGCTGCAAAGCCAAGTCGCGCCCGGATGGACTGGGCCTGGTTTCGGACGGTAAGGAACCTCTCGCTTACTTAGTTGCCGCCTGTCAAAATTGGCCGAGGTGCAGATCAGATTTTGCCCATGTGCTGGGCCAATCCTGCGAACTGGCAAACTTGCGCTGCAGGTTCATCCCTCAACTGCACGTAAATTACATCTTCAGGACGGAACTGCCATCGACGATATTGAGCAAGTGGCGAGCCATTGTCCATTGTTTTCAGCAACCAGGGATTGTGCCTCGTACGGTCTATGCGCACGACTGACAAGAGGGCGACTTTGTGCTTTTCCACAATCGCGACCTTATTCACTTGGTCGCTGGCGCCTTGGCCGAAGATGAGATCTGACCGTTCAGCAAGTGCAACCTTGCTGGCAGCCAAATGCCTCGTGAGCCACGCAATGTTGGAAAACCATGGGCAAGGGGGTCGTGGGTGCTCTCGATTAGTCCTTCACCATGGTGAGTAGCGGCAACCCAGGTGTATCCGACCGGCAAGGGTGCACAGCGTTTGGCCAATAATGCTTTAGCAGCTGATTTGGGCTGTGGCATTTTGTCAGTTACTGGAGCTACTTTGAATGCATCCGGTTCAGGCCTGGCATTGTATGCAATGTGGAATCCAGGTATGGATAGTATCACGATAGACAAAACGGCATGTGTACGCGTTAATCAATTACAACGAGAATCGGTATTCCAGAGGATATAAGAACAGTAGAGTAATTAGAATAACTTTACCCGTTTTCAAATCCGGAGCCTCCCTGAAAAAGGTACGTACCATTTTGTAGCTGAGCTTCAGTTCCACTCAGGCACATCCAAGCATGACGTCACTGCGAAATGGTGGACTTTGGGCTTCAATGTACAAGTAATTGTGGCTGTTATTTCATGTTTGCTTTCGCTTCGTGTACTTGCGCTCTCGTATACGTTTCGCTTTCGTCATGTTCTGAGCCGAGCTGGCCTTCGTATATACCAGCTCTGCCCCGTCCTTGCGCGTATTCATTTCGAACGAGGCCCTCAGTAGTTATAATGTGTGTAGGCTTCCATGCGCCTGTCCTTCATCCAACGCCTTGTCATCGTCAATGTGCTGCTTCAACCCTCATCAGCGCAGAAATCTGGCACCAATTTTCCGTGGTGCCCATCTCTCATGCTCCATTTGACTCAGGTACCTGCCAAGATAAAAGTACTTTTTGCCCAGCAAAAAGAATACCTCCACCTTTGGCGTTTCCACAATACACTGTAGCATTAAAGCCACACTTACACCGTACAAGGCAAGTCGCCACTAGGGCAGCCACAGCAGATCGATGTCTAATTCGACGACTAGCACCTTCGAATAGATACAAGTCAGATCTTGTTTTCCAGTGACTTTCTCTCGACAGACGCCCTTACAGGGGTTCCCCCCAGTGTCGCTCATGCCGTACCCTGTGTGTGTGCCTATGTGCCAGCTATTTCGCCACAGAATGACGCGTCCATTGGAGCGGCAGTCCGTCCATGGAGCTCTAATGTAGGCCTTGAGAGTAAAGGGACGACTGAATACGTTGTGGCTTGCAGGGTGCTCACCTACGCCCAACACGGCTCCTTGATGCAATCTGTGTACGGCACAGCAGCCCTCATGCGCCTCAACCTCTGTCATCCCATACACTTTGTCGTCTAGATCGTCCGTATGTCGTATATATTGGACTCATCGTGTGCTGAGTTGTAAATCAAAATCAATTGAAATTTGAAACTTTGGGCTATTCGTATATGTAGCCTGCACGTGTACATGCGTCTCGCTACCTGCCATATGGAGGGCCGCGTGTATAACCCGGTGCATATCCTGGAGGCATCTGCGCATTCGGAGGAATCTGAGTCTGGTTCAGAGCTCGGTTGAACAGGCCAATCAATCTTTTACCAACTGACGGTTCTAGTTCAGTACCATCTCGCGCAATCTTGACTTCCCGGTTGGAGTTCCATGGATTGCGCAAGCCTCGGGTTCGAAAGAATGGAAGCCTGCTCTGTGAAAGCCATTCCAGATGAAAAGGTTTCCCCCATGTTTGCATTTCTTCCTCTGTGTCGTTGCCTTTGCGCGCGGGAACCTCATCTTCGTCCTCTGATTCGCCAGCGGATTCGTCTGATTCGATTTCCCAAAATATTGTTCCTCGAGCAGAGTCGTCTACTATGCGTCCAGCAGGTGTATGATCGTTCGCTTCGGTCGTGGTCGCTTTTGGCAAATCCGAGTCCTTGGTCGATTGTATTAGTGGTGCAAACTGGATGGCAGCCGATGGATCTTCGTTGATTGGCGATGTCATCCTGGCGTAACCGTAGTATTCACCGGACTTGTTTGCTGAGAAAACTAGGTAGACATTGTCTGCCGCCTACATTGTGTGTTAGCAACCATTTGAGAGTAATCTGATTCAACAGTAATGTATGCTTACTTTGAAAGCCGCGTTGAGAGCTTCCTCGTTGTGTGATTGTGTAGCCCAGACACCAGTTCTCATGCTTAGGTCCAAATCCTCAGTCGTTAGACTCTTCAAGATGAAGAACCTGTCCTTATGGGAACTAGTGTTGGGTGAGGTAGGTTGATCCTCAACGCCATCCACGCCATCGCTTTGTGCCGCTGTGCCGTCCTCTTGCTCCATGTCAAGGGCTGTGGAGGAGGTAGTCTCCTCAGTCTCGTCTGTTGGCGCAGCTTGGGCACTTGGGCCGTCTGGAGACGTCTTTCGCAGACGACAGACCAATCTCACAGATTGAAACTTCGAGTCGTGAAGAAGTTCTTGAGCCTCGTTACAGCTTTCTTCGTCTTTGAAATTGGCGAAGGCGCAGTTGCTCTTGGATATAAGAAACAGAGACTGCAACCCGGGCGCTTCTTGGCAAACGTGGTGCACAAGAGTCATGAGTTCAGTTTGGGCTGGTAGATTACCGATCCAGATGGCATGTCCTAGGAGCATCGATTAGGGCGAATTCCAAGCGTTTATATGGCAAATAGGCGTTTTTCAGCTAACGTACCGCTTTGTCGTGGCTTTCGTGGAGGTCCTCGTACAGCGTTTGATTGTTGGCTCGTGTCTAATAAAATGGTTAACTGAATTCTCAATTTCCGAGACGTTAATAACAAATAAATTTACCATTGACGGTTTTATTTTCAAGTGCCGCCCTGTGACTATGCTGTTGATGTTGCTGAGGTCGAAATCCTCCTTGGTGACGGGGTAGTTGTTGTTGTTGTTGCGGCGGTGGTGGTGGTGGTATATACCCCATCATTGGCGGAGACTGTGGTTGACCAGGATGTCGAGGGTTTTGGTTAAAGTAGGGTGTAGATTGCGGGCCCATCGGTATTTGATTCGAATAGTAAGGAATCCCTGGTGCGGGATGCATGTGCTGGGGAGGTTGGCCAGAAGACATGTGCTCAGGAGCGTAGTACTGGGGCATCTGAGGATAGTATCCAGGCGCGGCCATGGAAGACTGTGGTTGGCCACCATAGGGGTGAACTTGTTGCATAGGGTGCACCATGATGGGAGAGCCGCTCGAGTCGTATCGCGGAGGATAGCCAGGGTGATGATACTGTTCTGGGGGATAGTTGGGCTGTGGTAGGCTGCCTGCTACCGACGCCATGTTGAAAGAGCCTTGTCGGCTCGTAGTAGGTCGATGTGAAGAGCGGTCAAATTGAGGTTGAAAAGCATGGTGTGGTGATGCTTGGTAGTTTGTTCCTGGTTGGGAGGGAGTTGTTCGTCTCGATGTGGCTGGTCGTTTTCCTGGCTTGACGTGAGGCCGTTGCGGCTCATGCTGAGGCTCACTATGTTGCTTGCCTGTAGTTTCAGACTGATCCATCGGAACAGTCGAGTCGGGTGGGAGGTCTCCCATAGTCCGTAACCGCTTCAGAGGCGCTTTAATCCCCGAGGAGCCGCTGAGGCGGAGGTCAGGGCGCGGGAATTTCAACCCCCAAAGCCGCGTTGACCAACTTCAAAGCAATTAGGGGCCTTTCCAGACTAAGACCTAAAGTGTGAAATCGTTCGACTGGTAGAGGAAGAAACCTTTGAGTAGCTAAGAGAAGTGACAGTCCAGCCACTAGTGGCGCGTGGGCTGTTAAAGTAAGGGTTAGCCTCGTCCGTGTAAGTCTTATACTTTTGCCACATGAGACTAGTCAGTAGCAAGAGGGGAAGTTGGATCGTGGTGCGGCAAGATTGTGGACAATGTGCGTTATGGGTCGGGATGGGATAGAATAGAGAGGAGCTGGGTGTGTATGCAAAAGGGCTTCGGAACCGCAGGCTGGGGGTAACTTGTCGGCCACGCGAGATCCACCACGGGCGCCAATAAGGCATTCCATGATGACATTGATAATGAAGAGAGGTGATGATTTGGGAAATGATGGGCTCAGTCAGGTTTTCATGGGTTTGGAGAGGCGCTACACGACGAAACCATTCCCGGGGACGTTGAACTGGAATAATTCCAAGCTCCCCTGGCTGTCGGTTTCATGCAGCTTGCGCGTGGGTAGCAGGGGGTGTTGTGTAATGAAGGTGTAGTGTGGGAGTAGTGCGTATAAAAGAAGCGGGATAGGGCAAGGGTGCGCAGTAGGCAAAGCAGGAACGCATGGGGAGGGGAGAGAACGAAAATAGAAGCACATACCTAGCGCTGTGTACAAGTAATGTTGAAGCTGCCTTTTGGTAAGGTAGAATGGGCTTTGGCTAGTGCGCAAATAGAGGATGACTAGCAATTGTCCACCGTGCAGAGGTGGTAGGACAAATTGGCCCTTGGTAGGACTGAAAGTCTGTAAGCCAATGGCTTTATTAAGAGGTCTGGGCTGGTGTCAGTGCCTTGGCAAAGGCAAATCGATTCGATAGCGCCGCGTGGCTGGTGTCGTCCTCGAAGCGAAAATGTCCGTAGGGCCAATTGGCGCTATTAACAAACAAAGATCAGGAAATTGAGAATTAAGGCCAGCATGAGGCTAAGAGAGAGAGCTAGGGCAATGTTGAGCAGCGCCACTACGGCGGCCTGTAGCAGGGGACTCTGGCGAGCACTTTTATGAGAATGCAGAGCCGAGTTCCACTAGAGGAACATTTGCCACAAAGCTTGTCGTCTGATGGTAGGCGGCAATGACGACGCGAGGGACAGCGTTGGGACGGAGCTCAGACCTGATGGGTCAGGGTGATGGGTAAAGGTGTAGGCTTGGGACAGGGAGTGCCAATACCGTTGAGGATTTCTCGATGGCGCCCACTTAGCAGCGACCCAGTTAGAAGTACAGGCCTGCGGGAGTACGGAGTAGTTTCTAGCTGAACGGCGAGGCCGCTGTGGAATACCAGGGGGGCGTGTGGCTTTGCAGGTTGAAGGGAAAGCAGGGTCACCGAGGGTGTGTGTGAGCGAAGAGCGAGCAAGAGGACCACGGTGTAAGGTGTAGGTATACGATGTAGGCCGACTAGCAACGGCAGTGACGGGGATAATAACTGGAGAAACTGGAAATATTTTTTGTCCCAAAGAGAAGAGTTTGGTAAACGAGCAGCCGGCGTAGTCGGGTGATGGAGAAACAGGGAATTGGATGGATATGGCGGAAGGATGTCGACGTTGGAAGAGGAGCGCCAAGGTGGGCTGTGGGTGAGGGTGTGGGTGAAAGGTGAAGGCCTGGATGGTAGTGGAAGTGGACTATAATATCCAAAAGAGTAAAAGAGTAGCAAGGTATGATGGGTGTATGGATGGAGAATGGATATTGAGGCGTGGGTGGGAGTAAAGAGGGTGGAAGGGGAATCTCAGTATGGCGGGACGGTGTTAGTGGTAGAGGGTGAGAGTGGGAAAGAAGCAAAGAAGTGAGAAAGGTAGGAAGGAACCGCGGGCCAACGTAGATTCAAGGCAAGCAGCAATCAAAGTAGCCGCAGCTAAGTGTAAAGGGTATAGAGGTAAGCAAAGGTAGAAAACAAAGTGTCAAAGTTGGCTCTGGCAGGGAAATCGGAGCTTCAGGGCCCTGCCAAGCGATGGTGACGGAACATGGCCCCGTACCCAACCATTTGCCACCGGCCGAGAAAATTACAACGGGCCGCCAGTGCATCGGAGCAGGGATCGACATGGTTATAGTTCTAAAGGGTACGGTGCGGTAGCGGTAGCGCTGCGGGTAGAGGCACATGGTACAGGTACAGGTACATGTACAGGTACATGCGCAGGTGCGTGAGCCTTTACTCGGATTGCTGCTCGAGACGAATTTTTGCGAGCATATGATGTGCTTGCGCACTGTTGTCTCTGTCACCATACTATGGCTTACTTACAGGGCGTCGGTCCTAGAAACAGCAGGTAATGTCTACGGCTCATAGTCCGATTCCTACTAGACTCTCTGCATTGCTCTCTGCATCGTAGAAAAGCAATTGAAAAACACATCAGACATAAAAAATGGCCGTTGATCTAACCTCAAATACTTTCCTTGGCGCGTAACCCTGCCTACGCTACCGAAACTCAATTCGTTTCTTGAATTCGCCACTCCGTCCCTCTAGCTCCCACCTCGTTGGCCACCGTGTCGTGAGCCGTTGCGCTCTGCAAGATCCGATCGACAGGGTTTCTGCTGTCTCGGTGTCTCACGTCTTGATAATCCGACAATCCAGAGGCAAATTCTGCCGGCAGTGTGGACGATTGGATAAGCAGAAACAAAAGGCCTTCGGAGTCATCTCCGTCGTCGTCGTCACAGCTTTTGGCTGAGCCCGAGGTCTGTTGATTCCTGTCTTGCCAGTCTTTGAGTTGCAGTATCCAAGTACCAGTACAGTGGCAAATATAGGGCTCCGCGCTCTCCGCCGGGCGGAAACCTGGGATTGCTGCCATTGTCGAAGCTGGGCAAGGACTTACATTGGGTCTCCGCCGCAAAGGACAGCGGTTACGTGGCACAGCAGGCTCAGGACCCTTAACCCAGTATTTCCTGTGGCTAGTTTGGCAACTCAATTCGGGCGTTAAGGGGAGAGATTTGCCACCGACTTGCATCTTTGCTTTCCCCCGCAGACACAGCACAGCTCCCTGGACATACTTCAGTGGCCCCGACAAGGGTCCTGGTGTGGCAGCAGCAACAGTGGCAGGGCCTGGACTGTCACGAGCTACCTGTTGATCAAGTGAATTTTCTACATGTGGTAAAAGCTTGACGGTGGGTTTCGCTCCCAAATAGAATTTGCCGTGTCACATTTCATCATCGCACAGGGGACCAAGCTATGGCTGTCCGATTTCCGCGGTTTCGCAGTTCCACAGAACAGATACTAAATCAACACCTACGTCAAACCTTGGCCAAGACTTCTAGCACATGCCAAGAAGAAGAAAAATAGGTGTATAGATATTAATTGCACGCCTCTAGTATTTGGAAGACTCTCTTGGAGGACATTGGAAATTCCTCAATTGAAAAAAATTGTTCGGGCACTTGGGCACTCTGTCACGTCTCTAGGCGCAAGTCGCCTATATACTTGTACCAGAGACTGTAGGTAGTACAGTACAGGTACAGGTACGGTACTTGGGCGCATGGATGGTGCAGGGGCGGGGGTGCGTCTATGAGTGCTGTGCGTTTCGGCGTAGGTAACTCTAAAATTGCAAACGCCGTAAAATGATTTGGAGATGGGTTTTCCCATTGAACAGAATGGAATTTCTAATGGAATTTTCTAGTGGTGGGAGGGGAATTATTTGCCACTGAGTTTGTGGTTGAGTGGTGGGCAGCTAATGATATCATTGTGCTGAAGCGATGCCATCACCATTGGGCATTGAACTGCAGGTACTGATTTTTTGTATTTGCAAATTACAGCTTAGGTAGATATCCACTGCATTCAATCTGTGGGCAATGCACAGCAGAATACAGAATGTAAGAAGAAGCGTGGTGCCATCGTCCAAGTACAGTACCTTTAGCATGTACTTGCGGTACAACGGCCTGTCAGCGCTGTAAGAGCTGTGAGAGCGCTGCAAGTATGGCGCTGTGGCTGTGCTAAAAGAGCGCTGCAAGTGGGTTGGACGGATCTTTCGATCGTCGCATTGGACTGGATTAGACCCCTGTAATGCCTGTAATGCCTGTAATGCCCATTGCTTGCAATGCCTGCAATGGCTGCAATGCTCCAGCCTGTCCTGTCCTGTAGACGGGTACTTTGTGGGTACAGAGGGACCGCAGCGACTTTTGACGTCATGACTTGTATCCCGGCCGTACCTCGTTCTGTTCTGCTCTGACCGAAAAAAAGACGTTGGGTCGAACTGACCATTGTGGCGGTGGCTGGTGCGCAATTGTGGCTTGTTCATGAATTTTCTGTCGTGCAATTACTTGTTTTACTTGACCAATGATTAAACCCAAGAGGGTCCAGCCTCGGATTGAATGCTCCGGTAAAGAAAAAAAAAATATTTAATCTTCAAGCCAAAAGCAAGGAATGGGGACGAAAACAAAAAGCGAGGTACCCGAGTGTCATCATGACTGCGTTGCGTCGTTACGTACAATCAATCGACGGATGCCCATGCCGTCTTGGGCTCTGCTCGATCTCGTCGAAACGTTGATTTACACTCATCAACAGTCATCTTTTAGCTATTCCTAGTGTCCAGCTATCTATCTCACTACCAGTGTAGGGTCTTTTGTGGGCTAAACTGCAGTAGTCCATGCAAGTCAGAATGTCCCGTCGCAAATTAGCTGTAGACACTACGGGCCACTGCAACGCATTCGTCATCCATACAGCCTATCAACACCTCAAGAAAAAAAAATGCGGCTGAAAGTTTTGCATCAATCACATCACAGCGAGTCCTTTCAAGGTTCAAGCCACAGGGTCCCTTTTTGACCGTGTCTTGACCTTGGTTCGGCTCCCCCACCTGCCGGGAGCCCCAATGACGACATGGCGGCGACCAAGTCTGACCATTTCTGATCGCGATGCAGCGACTTCAGACGCTATTTGCTTCCAGCGCAATCTAAAGCCCCTTTGACTCTGGGTTAAGCCAGCACAGTCATCATCGACTTGTTTAGTTCCCGATACCTCATGTTTCGTCATGTTGTCATTGTGCATACGCTCACGCTTCTTCGCGTCGCGATCGAGGCAATCCAACGGTTGAGCCTCATCCACACAACTCGACGCAATTACCAATTGCCACCTCGGTCACATTGAAATGAAATAAAACCACAATTGTAAAGTTTTTACTATTTCTTTTTATTTAATTTTTTGGGCAAAAAAATTGCCTTTCCCCAGTCTTCGGTATTTGGAATACAGACACTCAGCCAACATGCACCAATTGAAGTTTTCTTGTGTCGGAGAAGCTCAAGTCAGGGTCCCCCAACTAGCCCCACCTCTCGGTTGTTTGAGATGCTCCCAAACAAAAAAAAAAAAAACAGGCCGCCGAAAAAGTCAACTGAAATTCGAATAAACAGTATTAAGTATGTATGGTAATTTTTCATTTCTCCTTCGACCCTGGCTGAACTCTTGGGGCAATAATGACGAAGCCACTGCGGGACCTCTCCTCGCCTTCCACCGACTTTTGTCGGAACTGCGTGTGCCCAACGGCTGTCCAATTGATAACTTTCCATCATGTTCTTTGCAGCTGAAAAAGTAGCTAACTATGAGGCCCAGACCTTAATCAGCATACTAGTTCTGTCGTAATTAGTTGCTTTTGATGCCAGTCAGTCATGTCTTGTAGCTGCTGTCTGACCGGAACAGCAGGATCCGAGAGGTGAGCGATACGCAGGTACATGTCACGTAGCGTGCATCGTAACCAGAGTCAATGTTGCTTGAATGTTGTGATAATTGGTACGAGTAGATGCTTGGGCATGGTAAATTTCAAATCATCGGACTTAATGGATTTTAAATCGAGAAATGCCATGGTGATCATGAGAAACTGCATCGTCGACAGCGGCAAAATTTTAGGTCCAGGGTAGCTGTGGCCAACAAAGCCGGTTTTGAGGTGACCATCCGGCTAGAGGCATCAGCCTTGTACATTATGGCTTAATAAATATTGCCAATATATTGTTTACATCTTGTACACTGTGGATAAGTTTTACGACAACTATTTGAAGTGCTTTGGCATCGTAGTTGTTGAGTGGGATTGCCAATGTTCTGTTCCTCACATTCAAGCATAAGCCGCCAGCTATTTCAAGTCATTTCATTTGATACCTCTAGTGTACACTATCGTCCACAGCTTAATCCTTCTTCAATGGTACAATCACCTCCTCAATACCGTCCTTGGTGATAATCAACATCTGCAGCGAATCACCAACTTCAATGTGTCTCTCCGCCGCACCGTCAAACGCATCCTTGGTGATGGTCTCGACCTGAGGGCGAGTCAACGGGTGACGCTCTCTCTCCTTGAGGGCATGGCCCACTCCGCTTCCAGGAATGTACTGATTCTTGAAGTTGATCTGGTTGTCCAAGAAGGGCATAATCAGACTGGCAGCCGCACCACCAGCTCTGCACTGCTCGCGCTCGTAGCTGCCCACGGGATCATACGAGTACACGGCTCCCTTGCCCTCCTCGTCCAGACCGCCCAGCATGGCATGTGTGTAGTAAGGGAAGAAGCGCTTTCCGTAGAGGATCGTAGACAGGCGCTTGGCGCAGGCGTTGAGCGACATGGGCTTGCCCTGGCGGTAGCGGTAGATCTTGCAGATGGTGTCGAGGCGGTCGCGCAGAGCCTCGCCGTCGGCGGCAAATCCGCAGACTGACAGCACTATCGTGGCGTCATCCTGCGTAGACGAAGTGCCGCCAATCTTGAAGACCTTGGGTGATGTTCTCGAGTTGATGCTGTATCCGCTGGTGTGTCGTGTGTCGCCGGCCATGATGGTGAAGTCGGCGCCTGCGATGCCGAGAGTCGAGCCTCCGTTGTCGGTGTATCTGGGAACAGGTTAGATGATGCGACGGTTGAGCTGTTGGCGCTGAGCTGCTCTTACGGGTTGAAGCGATGCTCCTTGGGCTCGCCGTTGGCTCGGGGAGCGTCGGAGAAGGAGTAGTTGGGTCCGTTGAGGACGGGGTTTTGGCTGAACATGGCAGCCATTGTGACGACGCAAGCTGATAGCTGGACTGTTGGATGCTATGCCGACGAAATTGGGGCAAGGATGCGATGGTTGTTGATGGATTGGATGGTCTGCGGAAGCTCTGACGAAGGTGCGGTTGACTGGCCACAGCTAGTGCACGCGTCCAGCTGGAGCCTTGTGTGTGGCCTGTGGTTGGCTGGATTGGCTGAAGTCGATGACTAAGCCCCGCACTCTCTGAAGCTCTGGTGGGCTGCCGCTCTAAGCCAGTGACTTACCACTCGTGCTAATTACTGCAGTGGCAGACTGACTAGCCCCCTGGAGCTGTAGCCGTTTATTTCCTGTATAGGAGTTGATTCAAGCCTCGGCTGAAGCGACGCAGCCATCAACTTTGTGCCGCTCCTCTTCTGGCGCTGCCCTCCCTTTTTGATTTTTTTTTGTTGTTTACCATCCTCGCCGTCTGCGATAATACAAATCGCAATCATGTCGCGAGATATCCGCGCGAAAGCGCTCGAGAAGATCGCTGCGCTGTCTGCCTCCAGCAACAACAACTCCTTTGATCGATCCGACCTCGACAGGCTTTGTAGAGCATGCCACTCCGCAGGCCGCGGTAGAGAATATGCCAGCAATGGCAACCAGGCCGGCGCACTCGGCCGTGTTCCAATGGTAGAAAACACCAATCAACTAGGCGTCAAACATGTCAACTAACTACATGTCTAGTCCATTCGCGAGTTCGATGTCCTCATTGCGCTGTGCAAGTCTGCGCCCAAGATCCAGTCCAACCAGAGCGCCCAGAAACTCTCCTTCCAGCTCATGCCTTATATCCTCGAGGCCCATGCCCAGGCGTTTGTCTCTTCGCCCTACTTCCGACGCCTCGACACTCACCCGACCGAAGCCATGTCCTTCCATGTTACGGCTGCTCTCTTGGCGCTAGGACTCAGGTTTAACGAACTGAAAGAAACCATCACCGATGGCATATGGGCCTTTACCAATGCCTGCAGCCGTGCTACTGAGAGTGTGCTCTCCCCATCTGCCAACGATGCCGACGACTCCCAGATCGTAGATGCTATCCGAACCGCCAATATCGCCGTTGCGATTCTCGGATTCCTTGACGCCGCTGCTGCCCAGGCCGACTTTTGGAAGGCCAGCGCTAGACTTGGCCTTATTCAAAAGGTTAAGCAGCTTCTGTCTGAGCCCTTCCTTGTTGCTGTCGAAACTTCGCTGTCTACCCTTCGAAACTCCCACAGCGATGACCGCAGTGTCAAGGAGTGGAAGCGCCATCTCCGCCACTATTCTGCCGATGGACGCCCTCTTGGAGCCATGTTGCTGCAGCGTAGCTTCATGCGATTGGTCCTTTCTAGCACTTCCCTCATGGTCGCCAACGGCAGCCAGTTGCGCAAGGCTCATGTCCTGGACGTGCTCATGGCTCCCGAGGAGCGTGTCGCAGAGGAGCAGAACGGCGGCTACGGCCGTGCTGCCGAGTCTGTGGAAATGCACGCTGCTTTTGCTGTCGATCAAATGAACTACATCGAGGCGGGTGCTGATTTCTTGCGCCTTGGCTCTGCCTCGCAGCAGAAGCTCGCCTATGATGTCAAGTCTGCTGCCATTATCTCATACCTCAACTGCTCCATGCTCAATGAGGAGGCCGTTGACAGCGATGTCCTCATGAACTGGCTTCAGGAGACTCTTGATGACCGCTCGCAAATGGCTGACGAGACCCTTGCACCCACGACTCTCCAGGCTTTGGCTCTGATCTGTCGCATCACTCCCTCGTTTGCCTCCCAGGTCAGCCGCATTTTGCCCCGATTCATCGTGCAGGCCAATCCGTACGGCGCATCTGTCAGCACCGCATCTAAGAGTCTCGCGTTTGTACTCAAGATGCTCTCCAAGGATGCCATCATCAGCACACTCTACTCGCTCGGCAACGTACTCAGCCCAGAAGCTGAGGGCACCATCACCGCTAGCCAGCTTAATGGATCTGGCAACGGCGAGAATGGCATTCGCTCTGTCTACCCTAACCGTCAATCTACTGGCAGCGACATTTCGTTTGACATGGAAGGCGAAGAAGAGAACGCAATTGTACAGGGCAATGTTGTCCAAGCAATTTGTGGAATCGCTTCTGCCTGTGACGACGAGAAGATCACGGCTTTGGTACAGTCTATGCTTCTTCAGAAGCTTGACAAGGTCAATGCTGGTGTCGATACGCAAGTTATATCTGGAGCTGCCTCTTTGGCGCTTCACGGTGGCCAGCTTGAATTCCGCTCGCTTCTCAAAATGTACAACAGAATCTGCCATATTGGTGTTGTCGACAAGAAGGAACATCTTCTCGCAGCAGTTGAACGTGGCCGTACTCATATTTCTGAGCATCTCCAACGTGATTCAGCCTTGTTTGATATCTACTGGGAGCATCTCTTGGACAGCATCATCTCTCTGGGTGATGCTTACTCCCAGGGCGGTGCAAAGGAGTCTGAGATGGAACTCGCCGCCCAAGAGATTGGTCAGCTGTTGCATCCCCTGGCTATTCTGATGTCTAGCAATGATCTCGCCTCTGAGCCCCTTGTAGACGACGAATCGTACTCGCTCCTCCGTGATGCTTGGTTCAACATTGTTGTCCACGGCTTCACGACGACCACCGAGCGAGGCAAGAAGTATCTCAACGACCTTCGCCTCATTGCTATTCACTCTCTGCCACTAGTCGCCGAGCAGCGTGGTGAGCAAGTTGAAAGTGACATCGAGCTCAACACTGTTCTGCGACGAGGAAATAGCAGTGAGCGTGAATCTCTACAGAAGAAGCTACTGTGCGAGCTGATCCCCTCCAAGGCATCTGACATCAAGAGCTTGAGCTACCGCAAGGTCATCTTCCTGCATGCTGCCTATCTCGTTGAAAGCCTTCGAGCTGAATCGGGTGACTGCACCGAGGTTCTTTCCTACTTCCTCGAACCTAGCATGCGCAAGGGAGAAGTTCGAAGCGCCATGGATGGCGTCACTACCGCGGTCATGGACAAGTACCTCCGAAAGACATTGGGAGGTACAGACCCAACCTTTTCGGCACAGTACGCGGCTGACCAGCTTGCTACCATCTTCTGCTGCTGCTGCCACCGCATCGAGAGAGTTCAGCAGGCAGCTTTCACAAGCGCTGACCGTCTCATCCGAGATGTGCCCTCCGCTCTGTGCTACCGATCATCTCTTTTTGCTCTCCTTGAGCTCTTGTCTTTGATGTGGTCTAGCTGCCTTGAGGCAGAAACTGATTTGTATGAGCCTCGATCTACCTTTACTTCTGAACTGGGCAAGGTCACGGTTGAGCTGTCAGATGACTACGAATTCCGCCGCTGGACTCTCGATATTCTCAACCGCAAGGCCAAGGTCTGGGTGAGCGCCGCTATCAACCTCGCTCCCCTCGATGTCAAGGGCTTGCTCCAAACTTACCTCTCAGAGTTTGATGACGAAGGTGCATACGGTCACATTTCTCTGGGCCGTTCTTTTGCCTTGGAGATGGGTTCCATCATCCCCTCTACTGATAACCGTCTTCAATCGCTCGAAAGAGTCGGCGATTGCAGCATCAACACGGCATCTGACTTTGCGGCTCAGTACACCACTCGCCAAGAATACCGATATGGCGAGGCACTGCCTGACCGTGGCGTTGAGATCATGAGCTTCATGAACACTCGACGCCGGCCATCATTTGTGCAGTCCTCCATCGCCGAGAGCGCCAACGCTGCTACCGCACTGGCACATGTCGAGGCTCGCATCCTGAGCAGAAAGAACACATCCCTTCAAGAGGTGCGAGACATTCTCCGCCGTGCTGCGGCTTTGCTTTGTCGCAGCAAGGGTGATGAGTCTGCGGTCGCACGCTATCTCATCAGCATCCCGTTCTCACTCTTTACCAAGCAGTCCATCAAGCTTGGCGTGTCGCTCTGGCTTGGTGTCATTAACGAGAGTCCGTGGCTGGAGCCCAAGCTGCTCAACGGCATTGCGCAGCAATGGGAGCTGACTATTTCGCGACGAGTTGGCATGTTCAATCCTGCTCTCGCTCATCCTGATCCATTCTTGCTCAAGGAGGAGTTTGCTCCTAGTGACCTAGCACTGTTGGCGAGGAAGAAGCAGCTCGTTCACGATATGCTGTCTCCTCATACCCGCCTCTTGCAGTTCTTCACCAGTCACTTCAATGCAACAAGATTGAGCACCCCTGATATTCAGCGCGTCTTCTTGCGCATGCTTGACTTGACCCTCGATGCTTTGAAGGATAGCACTGCTCATCCCATGGCGAGAGAGCTGCGATTCCAAATCGTACTCTTTGGTCTTAAGGTCTTGAGATCCAGCACTGCTATCGGAGCAACGGGCCAATGGAGACTCAAGGAGAAGATTCTGTCGGCTGGACTTAGCTGGTTCCGCTACTCTCCCCGATGGTCTTATGGCAGCAACGTGTTGCAGCTCAAGACGGAAGTGCGTCTCATTGCCGATGTGTTGGCAGCCCTCAAGCTCGTAGCCTTCATTGGCGCCCACAGCGTCGGCAATGTCAAGTCTCTCCAAGCCAAGGAGCAGCTGTTGCAGGTTCTACTGGAGAACGAACAAGCCCGCTTGACCGTCTGGGTCAACCCAACCCACGCCCACGGAGCTAACAACTCAATCCCACCAGTGCCCAAGCCCGTCACTGAATCTGCATTGATTCCCCTCGTGCGCACCGCATGGTTCCAAGACCCCAGCCTGGCAATTGAATTAGCTACCCGCTTCCCCTTCCCACGCCTGCACAGCAACATCCGCCATCTTATCCTCACGATGCCCGAGAGAGCCGTGTCTGAGCCAGAAGCAATTCCCCTCCTCATCGGCGGCCACCTCCCCGACGATGTCAGCACCCAACTGCGCTACTTCCTGTACTGGGAGCCCGTCAACCCCATCACCGCAGTGACCATGTTCTCACCCGCGTACCGCGACCACCCCCTCCTGATCCAGTACGCCATGCGCTCTCTAGAAAGCCATTCCGTGGACGTGACCTTCTTCTACGTGCCCCAGATCGTGCAATCCCTCCGCTACGACGTCCTCGGCTACGTCGAGCGGTACATTCTTGAAACCGCCCAATTCTCGCAACTCTTTGCCCACCAAATCATCTGGAACATGAAAGCCAACTCCTACAAGGACGACGACGCCCAAGTCCCCGACGAAATCAAGCCCAAACTCGACGACGTCATGACCAAAATGGTCAACAGCTTCCTACCTACAGACCGAGAATTTTACGAACGCGAATTCACCTTCTTCGATGAAGTCACCAACATCTCCGGCAAGCTCAAGCCACTCATCAAGCGGCCCAAGCCCGAGAAGAAGCAGAAAATCGAAGAAGAGCTCCGCAAGATCCAAGTCGACGTCGGCGTATACCTGCCCTCCAACCCGGACGGCGTCGTCATCGGCATCGATCGCAAGTCCGGCAAGCCGCTCCAATCACACGCCAAGGCACCGTACATGGCGACGTTCCGCATCAAGAAGAACCGCATCGGCTCCGACTCGGAAACCGCCGAGCAAGAAACCCCCGACCAACCAACCATTGAAGTGTGGCAATCCGCCATCTTCAAGGTGGGCGACGACTGTCGCCAGGATGTCCTGGCGCTCCAAATGATTGCAGCCTTCCGCGGCATCTTCCACGACGTCGGCCTAGACGTCTACGTGTTTCCCTACCGCGTTACCGCCACCGGCCCCGGCTGCGGTGTCATCGACGTCCTCCCCAACTCCATCTCGCGCGACATGGTGGGCCGCGAAGCCGTCAACGGCCTCTACGACTACTTCATCTCCAAGTACGGCAACGAGGACTCCCTCCGCTTCCAGCAGGCGCGCAACAACTTTGTCAAGTCCATGGCTGCGTACTCCATCATCTCGTTCCTCCTGCAGTTCAAGGATCGCCACAACGGCAACATCATGATCGACGACGCAGGCCACATCCTGCACATCGATTTCGGATTCTGCTTCGACATTGCCCCCGGCGGTATCAAGTTCGAGAGAGCCCCCTTTAAGCTCACCTCGGAGATGATTGCGGTCATGGGCGGCTCGACGAACCACCAATCCTTCAAGTGGTTTGAGGAGCTGTGCGTCAAGGCCTTCCTCGCCAGTAGACAGTACTGCGAGAAGTTGAGCCAGATTGTCCAGCTCATGATGGATAGTGGGTTGCCGTGCTTCAAGCCGGAGAGTGTCAAGCATTTCAAGGAGAGGTTTGTCCTCGAGAAGAATGAGAGGGAGGCGGCGGACTTTGTCAAATTTTTGGTCAAGAAGAGCGCGGGCAGTTATAGTACGGGTGTTTACGACCAGTTCCAGCTGTTGACGAATGGTATTCCTTACTAGTCGCAGTTGGGTGCTATACAGAATACGTTCTTTTTCAGTCAGATATTTGCTTCACCTTAGACATTCGCTTCGATATTCACTTAAGTCAGATACGCTAGCTTTATTATGTTCATTGTAATTCGCTGCAGATCCAAACCTGCTAATAAATACAGATGTGTTCCAAAATCGCTTTTTTTGCTATGAATCTCGCATGGGCAACGAGTGTTAAGACCCCCCAGACTGTTTGAGCATATGCGTAGGCGCATTGTAACTCGTGTAATCGACATGCACAAACGCTCTGTCCACAATGGGCACAGACTCGAGGAAATAAGTGAGCACTTCACTCAGATCGTGGCTGTCTTTCAGGGGCGTGCTGGCGGACAAGACAATGTCGACTTCGACGAACAGCTTATCGCCGGCGTGGTAGGCACGCAGATTCTGGATCTGGCGGATGGCTGTGGCGAATCGCATGGTGAGGTACAGGAGGAGGTTTCGCTCGTCGGGCTCGGCGGAGAATCCGGTCAGGTTGCGAACGTGGTGGGCGGAGGTTTGGGACCAGGTGATGACGACCACCATGGACAGTAAAAGACCGCCTGTTGCGTCCAGCCACCAGACACGACCGTAGAATCCAACTGGGGATGTTAGTTGGTTGGTTGGTCTTGTGAGGGAGGGACATACGTACTGATGGGGAACAGGATGGAGCCAAAGTTGAAGATGACGTCGGTTTTGGCGTCTTCGGCACTGCGGAAGTTAGTTTGAGAGTTTCTATATCTCGGATGGAGAGCACTTACAGAGCGCGGACACTGGAGTTGCGCACCAGACGGCACCATACCCAACAGGCGCCTTTGATGATAATAGTGCTGACCATGATGACGATGGCGGGGACACCAAGCTCGAGGATTTCGTGCGCAGGGTCGGCAAGACGCTGTATACACTGAAGACCGACTTGGCAGAAACAGGTGACCATGATGACGGAGAAGACGAGAACACCGAGAGGTTCGAGACTAAGACCGTTAAGTACGTGGCTTGAGAGTATTTAGTGAGTGGTGAACACATACCGGCGACGACCAACTGGGTAGTTGTGGGAATCCTTATGACTGGCGGAAATAAGACGAGTAGTGGTCCAGACAATGGCAGTACTGAGGAAATCAAGCACGGCATCTACCAGCGAGGCCAGGACGGACATGGAAGGCACAGACAGAACAACGATGAGTTTACCAGCGAGGAGAATGACGTTGGCGATCAAGTTGACGTAGATGGCCAGCGTGACAATCGGGTCGTCGCTATCGATTTCGGCTTCCTCGAGCCAGGGCAGCAACGGGCGAGGGCCGCTTTCAATGTCTGCTGCGGCTGGCGCACGCTCACGGCTGATCTCAGCAGGCTCGGAATCAGGGTGCGAGAGCAATGGGAGGTTCTCGGAGGAGCGGAAAATGTCCTTGGGAGTGCGCTTGGTGGGTAGGGAGTTCTTGACGGTGCCATTTTGGGGAGTGGGAGTGGTGTTGGTAGATCCGTAGGAAGCTGCGCCGTTGAAGTGGGAGAGGGAGCCGGTTGGCGACCCAGAAGCATCTTGACCGGTGAGAGTGCCGGAGGATTCTTCAGTAATTGTGGCAGGGACGTCTAGAGGACGGAATTGGGAAGCCTCAAGGTCGACAGAGTATTCGTTGAGCAGGTCGTGGGGGATGGAAGAGTCGAGTAAGCAATCGATGTACATGTACTGCTGGATAAGATCATTGGTACGCTCGTAGTATTCGCGACTGTTCAAGTTTAGCAATTAGACGCTGACCGATTGAACCAATTGATTGAAGTCAATTGGGTGATATGGGGGAAGCTTACATGGGCTTCTGCATTGTCTCGAGCTGGTCCTCGCTCTTCCAGTAGCGCTCCCAGCGATATCTGGGATTGCTCTTTCCGATAAGGTTCATACTTCTGACCTGCGGGCCGTGAAGAATCTGAGCCAAACGGGTTTCGTCGTGCAGCAATCGCTCAATCTCGTCATCGCTGTCCATTCCCCTAGGCCGACTGCGGCCACGAGCAGGCTCTTCATCATCTGAAACGACGTGACCGTGCCATGTTCCGGTGCCGCGAGGGCTAGTCAAGCTCTGTTGGGAGCGAGAGCGCATCATGGAGGCCATGGTGCCTGTGCGGGTGTGCAGATGGGAGTGGTAGTGGTCGCCATTGTCGTAGGAATGTTTGCGGCCGGCAGTTGGCCTGGGACTGGGTGAAGTCATTGGAGAGGGGATTGAGGTGTGTGAACAATGGGCGAACGGATGGGCGCGCGCAGCAGCAACAGAGCGAGACTGCACTAGACAATGGCTTGTTACAGTCTGGTTCCCAAGAATGGATGGAACAAGCCGCTAGAGACACTGCGGAGGAAAGGCGAAGTGGTGGTGGTTGCAAGAGATGGGAAGGAGGCCAGTAGATGGTAAGAGACAGGAAAAAGTAAACAAAGAGATGGTTGGAATCGAATCGGATCTGAGAGGGAGGGAGGGCACGAGGAGAAAGATGGGAATAGGATAGCTCTGACGAGCAAGACCCTTGACGGACACAAATGTGGAGTTTTCTTTTTTGTTTTGCGCGGAATGCAGTCAGTCACTGAGTTAGTAGAGGGGGGGGGCACTAGCTCTCTTTTTAGTGGCTTTTGGTGGCTGTCTGCAGGCGTTTTAGTGGACGATACAGCACCAAAGCCCCCGAGCCGAGCAAGGGAGTCGCACTGTCAGTGGAGCGGATTACTGGTCGGTGGGAGGAGCCCTGGAGCCTAGCGCCGTCTCACCTGCGAACCTCCGCACCACATCCCACTATAAGACGCTGCAGACGGCTGCCGCACAACCCACCACAGGCTTCAAGTTACAGGCATTACAGGGCTTAAGTGTAAGGGACCAAGAGGGATCAGCTTGTGAGCTTGGGAGCTTGGACTCTCTTCTTTGACTGCTTCAACTGTGCACTCCGGCCCCAGGTAAGCTTATTTATTCTTCTTTGACTCCGACGATTCCTAAATGTTTCATATTTATTTCCAGAGATAAATTCACTTCTTTCCCTTCTTTGACATTGACTTAATCATCATTGTCACTGGTGATAATTGTAACTAGTGCCGTTGGCGCCAAGCACGGAGCCTCCATCGGTAGTTGAGGCAATTGCAACACCACAACAAAAAACAAACAAACAATAATAATAATAATAATAATAATCGTATTACAACTAGTATACATGACAGTATATGGTAGTATACGACTGTGGACCAATTTGCCTCTTCCTTCCCTGTTCCCTTGAAGCACGCCGCGTTTCATGCAGATACGGCACACGCCAACGCCACTCCAACATAGAAACGATCTCCAGCCTCATGCACCTAAGATTCTGGAGGCATACACATCATCTGCCACGCCTCCCAGGCGGTCAATAGTCACTCATTCACGAAGAAATAGTTGCAACTCTCTGAATTCTCGGAATTGATACCCCACGGCCAATTGATTGAGTCATGGGCAGATTGTGATGGATACCTTTCCACTCCCTCGCAATATAAAACCTCTCAAAACGTTGGATGCCTCCCCCTCCTCTCCCACAACCTTTTGTTTTGTCTGGGCTTATCTGATGGAAATATAAAATTTATGGACCTTCATCTTGCTCTATTTTCGGGCTTAGATGCGACAAGGATACAGGGTCGTCGGCTCCCTCCAGCCCCCGTTCTGTCCACACCACCAAAGCCTCCTTCCTCTATCCTCCGTGGCATTAAAAACGTCAATCAAAAGTCCATCACTTCTCACTGCTGTTAAAAACTACAAGAGGCCTCACTTATGACTTGGCAGTGGAAATGCGGAGATATGAAAGTCGTTGCTCCATCTTTCCCCCAAAATGTAACCTACCTGTAACTGCTGTCCTACCCTTCCCCAGCCAGTTCCAGCCTACTCCATCCTCCATCCAAGTAAGCCTGCATCTCAGCTGCCTCCCGATGCCATCATCGTACAGACAGAGACAGAGCGCTTTGACAACTCACTATACGGCAGGCAAGCGTCACCAGCAAATCCCTCCACAGACTTGACTATCGTCTGTCAGCACTATTCCATACCACTGCAAGACCATGCAGCCCCCAATTGACCTAGTACTGGCTGGAAATGCTCCGTGCATGTCGCCCTTCGGCCTTCGTTCACCTGTGCGCCAAGTCAAACCACACGTGCGTGTTTTCCTCGGAGGGATTGGACGGCTCTGCGAGAAAGAGTTGCTTCTGCCGCATCGGCTGCATGAGAAACAACCATGCGTCCATGTAAACCATGTCTGTCGCATACATATATCGTGCATCCACCGACTTTTGTTCGCTCGCTTAGCGTCAATTGGCTCACATGCCTATTGTCAGTCCTCAATTCGACCCAGACTTGGTGAGCTTGCCCGAGATGCTCAACACCACCACGAACATGAACATTTCCGCACCATTGTCATAATTGCAATAAATGCAATAATTCGCCAACAACAAAGCCAATCGACCAATCGCAAAGGCCAGTCCAGCCATGCACGTTCCCGTCTGATTACCTGCCAATTTAGGCTTCGCACATTTCCCAGTATCCATTTTTGGCATCTCTCATCTCACCTCTGGAATGGTTCATCTTACAATGCAGTGATGAGGACGCTTCCGTTGTGCCTGATGGATGTCTTGGAATCTATCCACTCATGCTGTTTTGATGGCTTGCTAACCACGTGAAACGCAATCTTCTTCTTCCTTTTTTTTTCAGGCTTGGATGGCGGTCTCAGTGATCGCCTGGACCAGGATCGGTGCTTCCTCAGCCCCCACGGCAACACTCTTCGTCGCAGATGCTCGCTTCGAATTTTGCATCCATTCTCTCTTGACAGACTTGGATGGAAGTCCTAAGTGCCGCGATGCGCAGAAGTAAGATTCAGTGTTCCTAGTGGCTCCGGAAGATTGACATGTACGTTGCGCGGAACGCAGGTGAGATGTTTTGTTTTGTTTCACCAGCGAGGTTAATTTGGTACTCCATGAAAGCCCATCTACCCATGCTGGTCGATCTTTGATTGTGATGGGGTAGCAGCATGTCAAGACCACATTGGTTACGTCCTGCTGGCCTGTGTCGGCGGCCCTTTTTGGTCAACATTCAGCTGGGCTGGAGCACGCCCAGCCAATTTCTCCAATTGAATCATACTCCATACGCCGCAGCGGCCCTGCTGTACCACACCATGCACACCATTATTACAGGATCAGAAAAGCCAACTACTCTTGCTGTGGAGGAGGTGGAGCCCGACAAATGTCGTAGTGGACTCGCTAGAAAGCTTGTTGATGTCGATCGCTGTATGTCTCTGTATGTCTTGATGAGACTGAATGCTTTGCAGAACTCACGGCGAATTTTGTATGCAATTAACAAGTTTGCTGTTAGTCGGCGGCACTGACACGAAGCGCGGCGCGGAGCTCTGTATCGCTTCTTCTGGCATAAATCGACGTAGCTATTTTGGCCTGGGTCGCGGCAATTTCCTTGGCCAATGCGCCCATGTGAAAGAGAACCAATGTAGCTGAATGCTCCACCAGAATTGCCAAGTTAATAATCATGTAGAAACCTTCAGCTGCCTCGAATACAGAGCCGTAGTTGGGGCGTGTTTGTGGCTGTTGTGCTGTACAACTATTGTGAAAGCCAACATGGCAAAACCTTGACAGCCGATTGACACAATGGGCCGCATCGAGAGAGACCATGCGCGACCGAGCCATTACCCCATCATTGTTCAGCGCCGGATCTGACATCGACAAAATCTCCTGTGGTGTTCTCCCGAGACCAGGCCTCTCTGGCGGCGCCACCGATGAGGACAACCCTGTCATTTCGTGTGCGAGAACTCGGCGTAGGCTGGACGGGGTTGAATGCGAAATGAGCCATCACACCGAGGCTGCCATTTGACAGGGTGTGGTGTGCTCATTTCATTCTTGGCTAGTCGCTGTCGTTAATCAAATGCAGGATAATAATGCAGGCTCAACTTTAAAAGCCTTGATGTGGGTGGGTTGTAGGGAAAAGTCATTGGGTGCGTCTAGGCCATATTTCCTTTTTTTGTTTATTGTTTGCAGATATGCCATTTGTAGGATTGGGTGGTCTGATTGAATGGGGTTTGAGGAAAGACGGCCAGGGGCGGATCGGAGCGGAAATAATGGCATCGCGCAGAGGTTGAGCTAGGAAGCTATGGAAGCTTGGGAAGCTACTTGGCTGCTGAGTACTGTCATGCTAGCGTTTGATGGACGCCACACCTGCACGAACAGACCTGAAAGAGCTTCAGTAATCAGCGAGCCTCCAATGGAAAGACCCGTCCCGAAGACGTGGGATTGTAAGTCATGTAGATCACTGTGACGGCGCCATTCTTGTGGTACGCGAACGCTGCTGTAACACCTCGGGCCGGTGTACCTAATTGTCATTGCTACTGCACCGTCAAAGTAGAATGAGATTGAAGGGCACCGGAGACACAAATAGGGCCTGGATGCGTGATGATCGATTCATCCCAATCTCCTGGCTCGGAGCTTTTTAGTATTTGTGGTGTGGGCATGGCTGTGCAAGTACATGTACAGCGCAGCGGGGGACTGTGACGGCAAGACGGGTGATGTGCGAGCATGGATCCCCCGTCTCCGTTGCAGCAGTGGTGGAAAATGGAGAGGTTCATTTTACTTCTATTTGGTGTTCGCTGACAGCTTGAGTATTGTCGTTCATCGACGTCGACTTGAGAAGAGATTACTTTACTGCAGAAAACCAGATTAGCTTCGCAAGCTCGTGCCTGAGATGGAAACCAGCTGTGGATCGCAATGAACCCACTGGATAGCATCAATTTTTCGTTAGCTTTAGGGATATGGAGAAGGGCGAGGGATAAGGAGAGGAAGAGGAAAAAAAAACCTTGAGGACGCTAGTGGCGGCTTGACGTTGGTCCGCTCGAAGGCTAAAAGCAACCCAACGCACCGGTGCGGTGCTAAGTGGGAGTTGAAGGCGGTTTGGCCCAGTGAGCAACCACCAACAAAATCAAAATGGGCCGCGGTGGGCGTTAGTCATGAGCGTGCAGGCTGCAGGCTGTCAGGGGCATTTACTGCACGGTACATAGGCACACTGACAAGGTAACAAGACGGCAAAGGATTGCGGATTATAAAATCAACAACGCGGTAATTCGTGGCTCTGCTTTCGATTTTTGAATCTAGAGACTGTCAAGAATCACCTAGTTTCCCTCTTCTATTTTTAATATGTCTGTCGAGGCGTTTGATCCGGTCTCGTTGCTCGAGCATGTGCTGCTTGGACTCCATGTAATTCGGCTGGCTGGAACCCACAGGATCCAGGATACGCGTGTGTGCCTGAACAGGGCTCCATTGTTAATCAGCCCCCTGTAACTCTTGTCCGTCCAGCGCTGTACAGTACCATGTCCACCATGTCCACCATGTCCACCATGTCGCCATTGTATTGGCTCGCCGCCTTATTACAGTGGTGAGTCCCCATGATGCTGCTTGGCTTTCTAGATTTCCAGAGGACCCTGAATTTATTAATTTACATGTACGGAACCGGGGCTGCGTAAGAACAAACCGTCTTCTATGGAGAAGGAATCCATCAACACGAAGAGCAAGAACAATAAAGGAGGAGTCACAGGTTGACGATTAGGGGATATAGGGCATTACTAGGGCAAACGTCATTCATCTGGAGGTATCCTGTCAATCTGGCTATTTGTGCCCTGTTTACGTAGCCTCCCCGTATTGCAGGGCGACGATCTGTGTCTCAAGCGCTGAAAATCGACCACCAGCAGCCTCGAACATGCAGCAGCCTCCACCTCTAGGAAAAAAAAAAATGGTTGGCCCACCTCATTCTGTCCATTATCATCACAAGAGCGAGGCAGTGGCCGCACATCCGTTCCATGGTTCTTGGAGATGTATTGCACCGTAGTGGACAGTCCGTATCGTCCAAGTACCTACCAGCGTCAAGTACAGTAGGTACAGCACGGTCTGACGCTGTAGCCACTATAACTATAGCCTAGTCCAGCCTAGTCCAGCCTAAATGCGCAGCTTTGCCCCCGTAGCCTCGCCTGACTGCACCCTAGCACTGTTTTTATTTTTATGTTTCTTAAGGGCTGTTATCTGAGTTTATTATATTTATTTATTTCAGGTACACTCACCCATGCGTCCACCCACACCACCGATGTGCATCGCCTCCCTCTCCCTCTCGCTCGCTCCTTGTCCCCTTTAACTTTCAACGCTAACCCGCTGGACTGCCCACTGACTGTCCCCCGGCCCCCTGCTCTGCCCGTCCAACTGCATTACAGCCTCATACCACCCGCTAGCACCACCACCACATCCTTTTCTCTCTTTTTTTTCTTCTTCGCCTCCTTTGTCTCGGTATCCTGGAAAACGTCTCTCTTTCCCACGTTTTGCTCGGTGCCCTTCATACAGCATTCCTCGCTCTTTTTCCTGCTGGCTTTCGCTTCTGTACCGACCTAATCCTTTGTCGAACAAACAGCCGTCGCTTTGACTTTTTTCTGGTTTTACTCGACCGAACCGAACAGTGCAAAAAAAGGGACTCTTTCGCTGTCCTGCTTCTCCCGACACGAAGACCAGAACATCCCATCGCTCAGTCTCTTGGATATTCATTTCACCATCCTGCATCACTCGTTGCGATAATTCTGCTTGGATATTTCATTACGCTGCAACGCTGCCTCTTTAATTTTCTGGAACCTCTGCCCTTGTCCGTCCACCCACCGCAGCGCCTCTCCAGCAAAGACGACTCCCTGCACGAAATATTGTCGCAGCTGCAAAGGCGCCTTTCTTTTGCAGATTCATGTGAGTCTCACAATTCCATGCACGCTATTACCGGCCATTTCGGTAATTCTGCTTTCCCTGGCTGCTTGTCTCAACTGCCAACCTTGCTTTGCTTCACCTTCAACCACACTTTCCCGCCGGCTGCGTCGTCTCCTGTCGCATTTGCTCCATCTGCTCTGCCTAGCTACCACTGGCATTCCAGCGTGGCCCCGTCACCACCACCGTTGCTACCACCACCAGTCATCCTTGCTCGCTCCGAATCTTGGCTAACCTCTGCTTCTTTTTTTGCTCTATGCAGTCCTCCATTGACAGCCGTCGCACAATCTCGCCGTGACGCGTGCATTTTCCTCGAACGTTTACGACCGTTGCGAGACGTTGCCAAACCTTCGTCAACCCAGAAACTCAATTTCGCTGTGGGACCCTCGTATTTTCGCCCCCATCGCCAACGCTGCCTCAACGGATCCCCCGACGCCTGGCCTACTAGGTTGATCTGCCCCTTGCCTGCGTCGTCGAATTTCAAAATACACTCTCAACCAAATTTGCGACATTTTTGTATGGGATCGCCGTAACAACAGGTCTTTTCTCTCACAAGGTCCTCAGGCCAACCGCCCACATGCCTCGATTCTCCGTTGCATTCAACAAGCGGAAATCCGCCGCGGATGCCCTTGAAAATGTCGAGCCCGCCAGCCCTGCTCAGTCGTCTTTCCGTGTCATCGAACGAAAGGATGTTCCTAGCCATGTCAGCAACCGATCTTTCGATGGCGGCGCCAAATACAGTAGACCACAGGCTTCCGTAGCTCCCGCGCCCCCTGCTCCTAGACCCCAGCATCTGGACATTGCCGACGACAACATGTTCGCCGACTTGAAAGTCAACCGGTAAGTTCTCTCTTCTCCCTCTCTCCTGTTGCCCGCGCACAAAGCAATTTGTGATTTGCTAGGCTCTCTCCCATTCTTTTGGTTATGCAACGGTTTTTCAGTGCTGACTGAGAGCAATAGCGGAAGTAACATCTCAAACACCACTCATGCAACCTCTGACAACTCTTCTCGACACAGCAACGCTTCTACCGCCCCTTCCTCCGCCGACATGGCCCAAACCCACGCCCATGACGACCCTAGAAAAAACAAGGCTATTCCGCCAGTCCCAGAGGATCCTCAACAGCCCGCTCGTGGCCCCTCCACAAAGTCAATAAGCGCCTCCTTATTCAAGGCCGGTAGAACTTTTTCTTTCGGTGGCCAGAAGAAACACTCCATTCCTCCTCCTAAAGAAGACCCTTTACCAGACTTGCCTCCGGTGCTGACGCTCAACACTTCTGCTACTGCTCCAGCCGGAACCGTTATGAGATCTCCCACGGCGGCTACCAATGCCTCGAGCCCCGATGCTGCAATTGATATGGGCGGCGATTTTAGTGCCATGTTCTCTGGCATGGATAAGAAGCAAAGCGTGGCAGCCAACGGCCGCTCATTGACTGGCGCACGTAATGCTCACAATTCGTCTGCCAGCCCCGAAGTCTTGTCCCCCAGTGAACCCTTCCTGCCCCCATCCTACAGCCCCGACGAGGATCGAACACTTTCCTTCAAGCGATCGACCCCTACTCAGCACCAATATTCTGGCCGACCCGCTGATATTGTTGAGGACGAAGATGCTAAGCTGTTGCGAGATTCCTTCACGGCGATGAAGTTCTTGTCTGGCGACAGCAGTAACACCAACACCAACGCGACTGGTTCCTTGTCTCGACGCCAGAATCCCGATACAGTTTCATCCCGACCGATTGCTGCATCTTTTGCTCAGGAAGACAACATGTTTGACGAGAGCGTGTCTCGCTTTGCTAGGGTCACTCACAGATATGTGCCACGCGCGCCGAACCCTCCCAAGCACAAGGTCATGACGCCTGCGCAATTCGAACAATATAGACAAGATAAAGAACGCCAAAGTGCACCTTCTGAAGCCCTCACATCCAAGGCTGCTGCTGCCAAGCAACAACAGCAGCAGCAAGACGAGGACGACGAGGATGAAATCAACTACGACGATGATGAGGATGAGGCCGAAAAGTCTCGACAGCAGACGAAGCAACGACGTAAGCAGGAGGCACACATGGCTGTCTATCGTCAACAGATGATGAAAGTCACTGGTGAACCTGCGCCTGTCATTACACCTACCTCGCGCCCCGGTCTCCCCACAGTTAATAGTGCTCCCCAGCTCAACTTTATGAAGACACCATCTCCAAACCCACCATCAGATGAGGATGATGACGAAGAAGTACCGCTAGCCATCCTGCAGGCTCATGGATTCCCCGCTAGAAACAGACCTCCCACCCGCCTCAGCACGATGCCTTCTGGCAACAACTTGGCGCCACCACCCAACCATGGCCGCCCAGCTTCTGTTGTGGGTGACAGCTCTGGCAATGGTCGTCGGCAGTCCACACTACCGGCCTTTGCCAGAAACCTTCCTCAGGATCCCTTCGTGGGAGCTAGCGTTTCTAAGCCTGCTATCCGCGAGTCCATGTCCTTCCACGAGAACGGTAACCAGCAGCAGCAAAACCATGGCCCGCTACCCCCAGGCGGTCTTGTGGGTGTGATTGCCGGCGAGGAACGAGCGAGAGCCATGCGCCGAGGCAGCCCTAACATCGACAACAACAGAGGTTTCAACCGAAGTCCGACAATGCCTTACGGACAAGGCGGGTTCGACCCATCTGGCGGCATGCCCCCGCAGATGATGTATAACCAAGGCGGTTTGCCCCCAAGCATGTCCCAGATGAGCATGGGTGGTATGCCTGGTATGCCTGGCATGATCAGCGCCAGTGACCAGGCTCAGATGCAGATGAACCAGCAAATGCAACAATTTATGCAAATGCAGATGCAGTGGATGCAAATGATGGCCATGAACCAAGGAGGAGGCATGCAGATGCCAGGTATGCCCGGTATGCCCGGTATGCCCCAGCCTGGGTTTGCAAACCCTGCCACACAGTCCATGACGGACCTCACTGGCCGCCAGTCTGCGATGGGTGAGCCCAACATGGAGCGACTCAACCATGGTATGCGCACGATGAGCATGGTACAACCCAGCTCAGCTTCCATGATGGGCGGTCAGGGCTTTGGCGGTCCTGGGTCTATTCGTGGCATGGGCGGTCCTGGATATGCGCCATCTATTGCCCCTTCGGAGCGCAGCACCGTGGGACTCCCTGGCCGCTACCGCCCAGTTTCTCATGCTCCTTCGACTCCTCGTGCTAGTGACAGCGACCGAACGGCCACCATGTCTGGTGCTTTTCCTTCGATGGAAGTACCCAAGTCAAGAGCCTCCATCAGCGTTGTGCCACAAACCACCGCCGGGTCCGACGATGACGATGATGAGGAAGGTTGGGAGGCTATGAAGGCGCGCCGCGAGAAGAAGAAGTCTTTCTGGCGTAGCAAGAAGGCGGCCTCTACCACTCTAGGCACTATGATCTAAGCCGGCTACCAAGGATAAAAAGTTCAAAGAAGGAGGAGTTCTGCATGTTTCCTTTGTGCAACATATTCTCACATGTCGTTTCGATTTTTGATTTATACCTGCAAGGAGTACGAGGGCGACAACATTTTTTTTACCAACATTTATCATTTTCTTCCGACTGCGAAACGATTTTACGTTTGCGATTTCTTCTTTACCACATCTTCTTGTCACTATTTTTTATTATTATTATATGCGCAGCATCATTATGCATGATATCCTGGTCATGAAAGCTAAGAAGGAAAATAATTGTCGAGCTGTTTTGTCTTTTTCTCTTTGCATTTTTTGGTCACTATCCTAGATCACTTTGCTGTTTCTTTGGATTCTCTTTTGTGTTCTTGCTTCATTGTTTATGGTTACTTTGGTAAGGGGCGATATAGTGGGTGAGAGGAGAAAAACAGAACGATTGAAGCAGTTTACAGACCTCGGCCGCATTATTGGGTTGGGATGATAGAATATCTGGCGATTAGAGCCTTAATTGGATAATACTTGACTTGACATAGCTGTGCCTAGTAATGTGTGCTCAGATGAGAATAGATTCTGTGTAGATTGTTTGTAGATTGTGTTTAAATGGTGTATATAGCTTGTTTGTATCTTTTCCACATGTGATATGTCAATGTCTATCCCTCAATCTTGCCAGAAGCCCACTCATTCCGCTTAACACCCATTTCAACAGCAGCCAAACCCCAATCCTCACCATGGTTATGTCCCTTGCCGTCAATGCCGGCGCGGGCCTTGGCCTGGTCGTCGTTGAGGACGGTCAAGACACCAAAGATGACGGGGATGCCGGTGTCGAGCTGGACGCGCATGAGGCCGTGGGAGACGGAGTCGGCAATGTACTCGAAGTGCATGGTCTCGCCCTTGATGAGGACGCCGATGGAGATGATGGCGTCAAAGGTGCCTGTGGCGGCGCCGCCGGAGGGGAGGGAGGCGGCTAGGTCGGAGGTTGAGCCGGCGAGGAGGTCGGTTGCGGAGGTGGTACCTGCGGCGGCGTTTTGGATCTGGGAGGCATTGAAGAGGCTGGTGATGTTAGCGGGCAAGATAACGAATTGAGTGGGAGAGAAGACGAGTAAGAAGGATTTGAGTGCTAGTAGAGGAGCGTGAAGAATTTGAGTGCTAAGGGAGGGACCTACCGCTGAGTCGCAATGGGAAGTTCCCATGATCCCGGGCAGGATTGGACGACAATGTTGGACTCTTTGACGCCGCATTCGAGCAGTTTAGCTTTTGCGCCGGCGACGAGGGGGTCGATGACAGTAGAGTTCCAGCGGGCGTGAACGATGCCTATGCGCAGCGAGGAGCCGTCGTGCTGTTGGGGAGTAGGGCCTTTGAGGGAGGACATGATTGCGGTTGATTTGGAGTGGTGGTGTTGAGCAGAGTCAAGATGAGTCAAGGGAAGGGAAAGGAAGGGTCTTGCGAAGCTTGTGAAGGTTTACGTGGAGGGGCTGTGGTGGGGTAAGTTTGGGGATGGCGGGACGTCATGGCAGCTGGCGGCCAAGAGGAAAGAGCGATGGGGGCTGCCAGGGACAAATTTGAAATATGGGCGAAATTTGAGGAGGAGGAATTTGGAAGTTACATGCTGCGGTTTGTGACGATGGACTTTGGTGGGATGCACTTTTGATGGGTGATTTGATGGTTTGAATGGAATTTGTGGACGGTTGTCGACTTACAGCATGATTGCGCCGTTGGATACGGCGACTGTCCGTTTGTTAGGGTCTACGACGGGCGTTTCGGAGCCATTGGACCTCGTCAAGGAACTCATTGAGAATGCAATCGATGCTGGTGCCAGGTCGATTGAGATATCTGTCTCTCCGAATACACTTGATCGAATACAGGTGCGCGATGATGGGACGGGTATCGCTTTGAAGGACTTTGAGGCGTTGGGACGGCCTGCACATACGAGCAAATTGACGACCTTTGATGAATTGCATGTCCGAGGTGGAGCGACACTAGGTTTCCGAGGACAGGCGTTGGCTAGTGCGAATACTGTTGGACAAGTTTCTATTATAACGAAAACGGTATGCGAACCTGTTGCGTCGAGAATTAAGTTGTCTGTTGGAGGTGGTGTCAAAGAACGATGTCCAGTGTCTGCGACAGTGGGAACGACGCTTCAAGTGGTGGATTTATTTGGGAATGTGCCGGTACGAAAACAGCAACTACTCAAGAAGGCGGCGGATACAATCGACAAAATCAAGGCATTGGTGAAGGCGTATGTGTTTGCTAGGCGGAGTGTCAAATTCAAGTTCAAGTTGTTGGGAAGCCCGAAGTCGGAATGGATGTATGTGCCGAGTGTGGATGCGAGTTTGAAGGACGTTACGCTGCAATTGTTTGGGAAAGTGGTTGCTAATGGATGTGTGGTTATGGAAGAGAAGGGTGCGATGTTTGAATTGGAGGCGTTTTTGCCGAGGGAGCATGCGGATTGGGTGAAGGGGAAGACGCAGTTTATATCGGTAGATGGGAGGCCAATGGCTGCGGGGTTCGGAACGATGAAGAAGATTGTTGGGATGGTGAAGGAGAGGTTGGGAGGGAAGGGATTTATGGTGTTGAGGGTGAGTTGTAGGCCGGGGGCGTATGATGTGAATGTGGCGGCGGCGAAGAATGAGGTGTTGTTTGGGGATGAGGGTGCGTTGTTGGAGGGAGTTGAGAGGTTGTTGGATAGGGTGTATGGGACGGCTGAAGAGATGGAACATCAAGTTGGCGAGCATCAACGGGTTGAAGAGGGGGGATGCCCGGCTCCTGCAGAACAGGACCTACAAGCCAGAGTACGCAATGGCTTCACAGCAGTCAATAAATCCCTGCCAATTCGACGTCAGCAATCTATTCCTGCTCCAGTTACCGAGAAACTCACGACATCCGTCAAGATGAGGACGACAGCCGTGGTCAACATGGAGCGTCAAGACAGCGACATAACTGACGATGGCCAATTCATCGAACTCGAGATACCTGCTAGAAAAGTCCAAGAGGGTGTACAAGAGCCAAGGAAGAAAAAACCACGCTTGACAGACGCGGCCAAGAAGTTCCTTGGGATTGAGCACTACTTTCAACCAACGCAATTGGATTTTGACATTGCCACTGACATAACAGCCACACCAGACCATTCGCACAAACAACCCACGAAAAGCCAAAAGCTGCCTCTGAACCCACTGTCTGATGCTCAAGTCAATCGAATGCAAGAACAGATTCCAGATTGGAACCTGTCGGATGATGAATCTGTGACAGAGCTGGATACTCGCACACTTGCGCCTAGAGTTTCTAGAGATGCCCACGTTCCAAGAGAGAGCATCGAAAGTGTGATTAGCCCACCGCCAACAGAACAGAGACGCCTGCCAGAAGTGACTCGTCCTAGTGCACTGGATTGGCTTCCTTCGTTGCAGACACCACCTCCATCTGCGCCGTTCAATACGATTGGGAGCCAAGTGCTGGGAAACAGGGCCCGCAGAACGGCTGCTCAACGACAAGTAGGGAGTCCTGCAGCAAATCGACGACGAGCAATACTTGGGTTTGCTTCGCCACCGGGAATTCAGTCTCAACTCGCCACAGGTCAGCGACGGCTGCTACTCGGACGGACAAATCAAAGACAGACTAACAATTCTCTGGGACCTGAGGGCAGAAGACGGAAATCTCAAATCTATAATTAGGAAGAAGATGACGAGATAGCCAGTGAAGGACAAGCGGGCAACGGACAGGAAGCTGAGAGCTCTGAAAGGTCAATTCCTACACTGCGATATCAGCAAATGATGCGAATGAGGTCTCCTACACCCGTTCAAGAGGAACGAATTATGCAATCTCAACAGCAGGAATCCGTGAGATACGATGGACCGAGCAGCTCCAACATCTCAGCTACTCCAACGAGCAGTGTGAGTCCAGTCAGAAGCCGAAGAATGTCCTCGAGGCAAATACGCTTCAAACCTGCCCCGGAACAAATACACAATGTCATGTTGCAGATGGAAGTAAATTTGGAGGAGCTATGCCAGGCTTTCATACGCGTTGACAGTCAAGAACTATTCAACGAGCACGGCTCTTTACTATTCAGTGGTCTGCTAATGAGGAGTATCGCCGAAGCAGAGTCAATTGAGGGTGCGGTCAAGACAGTGGTGGGCATATGGATGGAGAGATGGCATCCATTGATGGAGGTGGAGTGGCATAGCCTCGGGAGTTTGATAAAGGGCAAGGGAAAAGCACGACGTTGACGTAACTGAAGTGTACAATATCTAATGACGGCCAATTTGCTGTTTGCTATGTATATAAGGGTATTGTTCAATGCATATAACCATAGCAGTGTTGCTACAAAGGACACTGACAAGGACATGGCTTCTTGAACGTGATATCAGCGACAAAAACCATGTGTATGGAATTCCGGAGAGAAATTAACAGAGTGATCGCCGAGCAAGGCGTCGTGGGAGTGGATGGTGCTATCCAGGACTAGGACGGAAACATGACGGCGCTACCGGAGAGCCAAGCCACATCGGGTAAGAATCACGATTGTTTTGAGGACAAAGTAATTTGGCAACGAAAAAAGTGCGAAGTAAAGGGGATTAAATTAGCGTGGGTGCGAGAGAAAGTGAGTGGAAAGCCTCGGCTTCATGCAGTGGTCTGATGCAAGTGATGGCGACTAATGCAGGAAGCCGATGCGTGGAAGACTGAGGGACTAAGTTACCGTGGGCAAAAAGGGAAACAAAAAGGAAAACAACAGCTAATTTTTTTTTGTGAGATTTGATGGAGACGTTGGTAAGGAATACGGGGAGGATAGGAGAATGTATGGGCGTGGGCGCCAAGGACGAGAGGCGAAAACAGGAATTTGAGGGAGAGAAGCTCGTATTTGAGGATTTTGGTGTGGACGATCATGCAGGCCCGGCTTGACACGTGTGGCGCAGGAGTGACTGAGGAGAAAAGAATTGCGAGCTGTTGAAAGAATGATGGATGAATATGAATTGTTGTTACTGACGTGAGCAGAGGATTATGCGTTGGCAGCGAGTTGAGGAAATGATCAGGGGGCACCTTGCACGGCGCGTAGGATGAGGTTACCGGAGACAGACAGAGACAGAGACAGAGACAGGGTGGTTGAGGTACCTGAGAGTGGTGCGGCGCGGCGCTAACAAATTAGCATGGAACAGTGGTGGGCTGGTGCTAGTCCTAATTACTGGGACAGCGGTACGCTGCACCGTGGTCCACGACTGTAGGTGGCCGGGGTGTTTCAGGCGCAGGCGCTGCAGGTCAGTGACCACAGGCACAGCCTCAGCCCCTGGTATTACATTGCATGCATTCGTTGTAATGTAAAAGAGAACAAAAACAAAAGGACAGGAAAAATAGCAGTGTCAAGGGAACAACCAACAAAGACATGCAGACATCAAATAGGAATAAAAATAGACCCCTACATGAAAATAGAGTTCCCTTGCCTTGACACGTTGAGGCTGACAGGTGCGAGCCTTACACACGGCCAGTGCAGAAAAAAGGGACGTGACACAGCGCCATCTAAAAAAATAGTACAGAGAAAAAAATCAAACGAAGAGAAAGTCTAGTAGATAATTTAGAGAGGGTTAACTAGCACTATTTATTTTTTGTGCCGTGTTTTGAGGCCTCTTTACTTGCAATCTTTTGTTGCCCAGCCTTAGCGTAGCCCGCCCAGCCGTCGCTGTCAAGCCACATCCCAGTCGGGCTCAGCTGGACCAGCACCGTCGCTGGCGTCACTGCAGTCACTGGTGCAGTGATTTGCAGGTAAATTACAGCGCATTCGTCACTGAGATGTGCGCTGTGACGGATCCCTCGCGTCTCCACCTCTTCAGCACCAGCACTTACGGGAGCCACTTACGGAGGCTCACAGCACCACGAAAATCCATCGTCTATTATTACAGAGCCCCAGCAAGCAGCCTAACAAACCACAGCCTCCCCAAGCCCAAGCACAAGCCCAAGTCCCTCCCCAAATCCCATCGCTCCATCACTCCACCACAACCACCCAACTTTTGGGAAGAGACCGAGAGACAAAGCTAGACCAAAGAAAGCTGTCTGCGACCATCCCTGCACAGCTTTTCGCCAGCCCAGCCCAGCCTGGTCGCCTCTACTCCAACTTTTTTTCTCTGTCTCTTTCGCTGTTCGCTCTGCTTTCCCTTTTCCCTCTCTTTCGTCCTTCACTTTCCACCGACCCTCCCGCCAATCTTCGCCGTCTTTTCTTTCCTTCCGTTTCTTCGGCATTTTAAATTTTCTTTTTGGGGACAACGGTGAAAAAGATACGAATTTCAAACACACTTTAATTAACTTTGCGCCATTTACGACCCGTTTTACTCACTTCTAATCCAACGCTTTACTCATTCCCAAAAGTCGATCCTCCCACCCCCATCGCGACGCTGAGCCTCAACAGGCCTACGAAACAATGTGCTACTTCTGATCGACCATCCAAACAGCAACATTCCTCTGACTTAACCCCTTCATTCGCCTGTTGGGTTCTTTTTATTCGTCGCTTGCCACTTTGGCGGCTTTCGCTTCGCTTCTGGCTGCCGTAATCGCCATGCCTCGTAGCTCGTCTGATGACGTTTGCTGTCGTCAAATGCACCATGCACGCCAATCTCGACATTGTGATTCGCACATAGCCCCTACCATGACGAAACGTATACGGCCAACGATAGACACATCGAGACGGAGACGGCGTCGATTATTTACTCCGAAGAATCTACTTAAAGCTCCCGTGCTTCTCGCAGTCTTGATTGCTGCCTTACTCGCCGCCTCGCCTGTTGCCGCTGTGAATATTACCTTTGAGAATTGCTTGACGGAAGGCAAGCAAGCCTCAGATGACCTGCAATGGGTTCCGCTATGGGCCGACGCCTCGGTTCACAAGACTGGAAAGCTGTGGAGGGTCATCTACACAGTATTTGGAGATGTCACAGGCCAACAGGATAAAAGCCATCCTTTGCCTGCCCCAGACAATGAATACTGGCGCGATAATGACATCAAAAATGGAAAGATTGCCGATACCACTGACGGTAAATTTGGTACTACAGTATTGGGCAGATTCGACTCCCTGACATACGAGCTTGCCAACGATACTGTCAGCTTCTGCAGAGAGGCTCTGCTGGGCAACTTTTCGTGCCCTCTAGCACCCCGATTCAGAAAGCTCACCTCGTACGTCTCTCTGTTGGCAATTCATGCGCGTATTGACTTGTTGCTAATCCATTGTTGGCAGAAACGGTTCGAATCGATTCGATTTCCCTTCGTACAACTTCACCCACGATTTTGATTCCTCGTATTCATTTACATCACTGTCAACTACGCTTTCGCTGATCTACGGTGATGAAGCGGCTACCACTATTGGTTGTACATCGTCAGTCATCACCCCAGCTTTAGATGACAATGCGCGTATTGTCAAATTCTTTCCGCTGGCTGTGCTTATTTTTGTCGGATTTGCTGTCGTCTTCGCTGGCATCTTTAGTCCCTGGGGATCTACTGACATCTTCTCGTGGTCCAGCAATTACGGCCGCGACGCTGACTTGCTGAGACTTGTCACCCCTGGATTTGGTGATTGCTTACAGTATATTCAGTTTATTGTCCTGAGCGGATCTCTCACATTAAACTATCCTGGCTTTTTCCAGCCGATTGTGAGCCAACTTAGCTGGTCCACGCTCATGTTCAACGAAAGCTTCGTCACGAAAACGGACGGCTACCAGGTTGTCCGTGATGGAATATATGTTTACAGCCACGCTAAGCACGGCTTACACAAGCTTGCTCAGCTGGTGGGTATGGAGCAGCAACAAGATGTCTGGGCTGGCCTGATGGTTTGGCTTTGCGTCATCATCTTGGCTACCTTTGTCGTTGCTCAACTAGGCTTCCTTGCCCAGTGGCTGTATCGCAAGATCAACAACGTCCCCGAAGAGGATCTGAGGGAAAAGAACGTCCCGTTCTGCATCGGAAACATCATCCGCATTGTCTTTAACTTCATGTTGCTTCCAGTCATTGCTTTGTCTACTTTCCAGCTTGTCATTGCTAAAGACTCGCCCAGATTTGTTGATGCGCTGGCTGTACTTACCATTGTAGCGCTTGTCGGCTTTGCGGCATACCTGCTGTGGTTCGTCATCAACACGAAACCCAAAGCAGTTTTGTTCGACGACCTTCCGACCGTGCTTCGAGTCGGCCCTCTATACAACACCTACTCTGATGAGGCCGCGGCGTTTGCTCTAATTCCTTTCTTGCTCACATTCATCCGAGGCATTGCTATCGGCGCAGTGCAGCCAAGCGGTGTCGCGCAAGTCGTACTTCTGTCTGTGTGCGAAGTTATTCAAGTATTCACATTGCACGCATTCAAGCCTTTCCAATCGTCAACATCGATGAATGCTTACCACACTATCTTTTCCGTATTGCGCTTGGCCACAACTCTTTTGCTCATTGCTTTCATTCCTTCGCTGGGCGTTACTGAAGGACCAAAGGGATGGATTGGCAATGTCATTCTTATTCTTCACGGCTGCGCCCTGTTTTTTGGTTTCTTCCTGAGTGCTCTTCAAACAGTCGTTGAGGTAGTTGCGCGCATGCTCGGTGCTGGAGGCGATGATACGACAGGCTTTAAGCGTGGTGGTCTAGTGAAGATTTTCGGAATGAGACAGCTTGCACGTCGCGAAAACCCACGACCTGGACCCTCCAGAGCAAGTCAGCTATCGACCTCTGCTATGATTGATGCAGCCGATGCAGGTAAATCAGGATATGTTATGCCCAGCGGCAGAGTTCGCAGTAGCTCTGGTGCCAGCCTGAGTGGCATCATGGCACACAACAGACGCATTAGTGGTTCAGTCTTGGATAGTGCCGACATGTACTCGAGCACCGCTCGTACGCTAGACAGCCCGACGTCATACTTGCCCGGAACGCCTGGTCAAGCGAGCACCTTCTCCTTCGTACCTGCACCTAGCGCTAGCCGTGGGGTGCCTGTAAGTTTGGCAGCCCTCGAGGCAGCGGATCCTTACTATCGCCCACCTCGAAGACGTCGCGAAGATGGTAGCGATCCAAACCTCCCTGACCCTCAGCGCGTTTCACTCATCATGGACCCAAGGACGAACTTGCATCCTCCCGGGCCAGAGATGTTTCCTCCACAAGCAACGGATAGTAGCCAGGAGATATCGCGCGGCGCTACGCCAGTACCACCGACGGCTCCCGGCACCGCGGTTACCGGTGCACAAGGACAAGGTGCTACGCAAGCCAACTTGCCAGCGAACCGACCTGACTATGCTACTCGAGAAGTTGATTTCTACTACGGCGTGCGTGGGCCTGCGCTCAACTCGGAACACATAGGCCGTAAACTTGGAACTGGACCTGCTGATCCTACTGGCCCTGTTGCTACTGCCACTGGATGGTTCCGCAACATGTTTGGCGGCAAGAGCAAGGATAAATCAAAGGGCTTTGAAGTTGTTCGAAGCTCGAGAATGCCTCAGGCTATGCAACGAAATGGCGGCTTCGGCGACGAGACACCACCTGAAGGCACTCCTGTTGCTTTGGGTGTATTGCGCAACGGCCCGATCGATTCTGACGACGATGACGAACCCGCGGCAGGCAAAACCCCAGCGCACAAGGAAGGTGACCTGTTAGACGATCATGGCGACCCACGGGAGGAGGACGACGACTCAGATGTCGAGCCGCCCATCAGCCCTCTCAGTGACAACGCCCCCGATATTCCACGAAAGAGCTCTAAGCGAGACTCTGCGACTATAGGACACGCACACACGCCATCACTTAGCGTTATCGACTCACACACCGGCTCTCACGGCGACAGAGTTTCCAACGATGGAAGTTCCACGCGAGGACACAAATACAGTCGCTCCGCATCAGCCGCCATCCCCCGTCTCCCCAACTTGCCCTTTGAGCGCACCAAGTCGCAAAAGCGAGCATCAGCCGCATCATCTCTTGAGATTGGCGACGCATTCACCGACATTGATCTGGGAGCCGTCCACAACGAACGACCAGCCAGTTTCGGAGTGGTTCCCCAGCATGGAATCAGCCGAATCGATCCCCAGCACCCCCATCTCGGCAGTAGCGCAGAGCTAGTCGACGAAGATGGCAAGATCAAGGAGACGTAATGGACGAATGCACCAGGATGTACAGATATTGTGAATTTTGTTTTGAATTTGTTTTTAACTAGCGAACGGTTCTCAAGAACTGGAAGGGAGAAAAATGTATAGATTGTGGATTTCCAGGCTTTGAAATACATGAGAGAAGGCCTCTTTGGAAAAGGGAAATGGTATTTTGGTTGACAAAAAATGGAGTTTGATGTTTTGGAACATGGTATTTATATTAATACTCTGGCGATGGGCCAGGCTTTTGCATGAGCGTGCATAGGATAGGGAACAGACCTCATTACGATTCTGCATAACATTGCTTGTAGTGACTTGACAGTGACATGACAATGACTTGACAGTTACTTACACTACTTCGTTCGATGTCCTCCTTGTTAGCCACTTACGCTACTTCATTTGAAATTCCTCACACTAACTGATTGTATTACCTTTGAATTGTATCACATTACCGCTTGTGCTACTTCGAATTCTAGCACACTGACTGCTTCTGTCTCACTTGAACTTCACATCGAGCTTGTAGAGCCTCACGTTTGACGGTTTCTTTTGACTGTTTCTTTGACTGTTTTGCGTCAGATAGGTGATCATTTTACAGCAACAAATCCAACACCAGACCTCGCCTTCTGCACCGCCCTCTTCAACTCCTGCTCCTCCACATCCGTCCACTTGACACTCAAATCATCCCACTTCTTCCCAGGCGTATTATACTCCCTCCGCCACTGCGCCTGCATCTGCTGCAACTGCGCCATCCTCCTCGGATCTCCGGACCCGGAATACAGAATAAACGCCGTACAGGGAGGGAGTGCCTCGTAGATCTTGGCGATATGGCCCGTCAATTTGGCTACTGCCTTCTTGAGCGAATCGGGATCAGCGTCCTGCGAAGGCGGTCCGCCGTCACTATTTGAGTTTTCTACGCGGTGAGTATTCCACCAGCCCTGTAGGGCTTCTAGTTCTCGGAAGCGCGCCCATACGAAATCCGCTCCGCCGCCTTTGACTTCCGCGCCGTCTGGGTCGCCATTGACGCAGCGCAGCACGTTGGCTTCTACCTCATCGTCGGATTTGCAGCCGAACTTGTACGTGGCGCCGCCGCCGTAGCCCTTGGAAGGATCACCCCAGTCGATGGCGGCGGTGGACTTGCCAGACTCGACACCGCCGAGGGCAGCTTCACCGCCTTGGGCTTTATACGAGGTTCCGGCGCGGGCGAGGCGGCGGAAGAGGTTCTCGCCTTGGGCGTCGGAGGAGCCCCATGCTTTGCCCTTTTCGCATTTTTGCTTGACGAGGTCGAGGCAGGTCTTGGCGTCTTCGACGGAGTTGTGGCCTTGTTCGCCGCCTTTTTGGATTTCACGAGATAGGTATTTCTGAGCGAGGTATTTGAGGGAGGATTTTAGCGGTGGGCCGCGCGGGTGTGGGAAGAGGAGGGATGTGTCGACGATGAAGGGGTGGGTGAGCTGTAGGGCTTTGGTGTCGGATTCGAGAGAGTGGCCGAGGAGGATGGATTGCGGGTGTAGTAGAGTCAAGAGGCGTTGCTGGATGTCGGAGAGGGTGGTGGTGACGGAGGCGAGCATCTCTTCTGTGATGCCGGAGAAGCGCGTGAGGTAGTCGGTGATGGGTTTGGAGGGCTTGACGAGCTCGTCGAGGACTACATCGCCGTCCCAGTTGACGACGCTGACGCGCGTAAGGGAGAATTCGTTCTCGCCGGTAAGACACATCTCGCAGTCTATGGCGAGGACTTCGCGACCGGCAGTGATGCTGCCTTGTTCGATGTTGGACTCTGGGACGTCGGCGGAGGAGAGGTCGGTGATGTTGGTGCTTACCCAGCCTTCGGGGAGGGTAACTTCCTCAGAGGACAAGGCTGGGTGGACGAGGTAGCCGTTCTCAGCTAATTCGCTGGCGGAGGCTATGAATTCGGTGATGCGCGTCCGTTCGTTTTTCCATCCTTTTGGCTCGGAGGCCGGTTTTACGCCTTTTGATTTCTCGCGGGGTGCGGGCGCCGTGAGGAACGCAGCCATTGGGGAATGCATTTTACCGTAGCGGTCGTCACCGGGTGTCCGTACGGGCCAGATGAGGGGGAACATGTCTGCGAATGGTTGTAGTTCCTCGGGTAAGTTTTCCCTTTTGAGCTCGCTGGGATAATATTCATCGCTTGCTTTGACGTCGTCGCGCGTCTCGTTGTAGCTTGTGAAATCCACATTGGGGTCGAACATGGCCTCTTCCAGACCAGGAACCATGAGCGCTACAATCTTGCGAAACGCAGGCCGGTGCGAAACAGCAACCCATTGTGGTCCAGCGCCGTCGGCGAAGATGTAGGTAACGAGGTCGCGGAGCTGGGAGAGGTTGAGCTTGGATGTGAGGCGCGCATTCTTGGAGAAGGTGATGGAGGGGTAGTTTTTGCCGGGTTTGGGCGTCTTTTTGGGTTTCTTGGAGGGACGGCCGACGACGGTCCATTCGGAGGAGTCGTTGGAGTTGGAGTTGGAGTTGGAGTTGTCGTTGTTGGGTGTAGATTCGTCGTGGGAGCGTTTTAAGCTGCCGTCGCTTTGGTCTGCCATGTCGGAGGGGGAAGGAGGTTGTGTGGGAGGTGGTTGTGGGTTTTCGGGGAGGCCTAGGAGGCCGCGGGTGAGGAGTTGGATGCGGTGGAAGGGCTCGAGGAGGAAGGTGACCATGGCGGGAGGTGGTGAGGGTGAGGTCGAGGGAAAGCTTGGAGGTTTGCGTTGGTGGGTGGAAAAGTCGGAGGGTCGGCGGGTCTCCACTTGCTTGCCTGAAGCGGTAATTTTGGCCAACGGTGGGGGAAGAATGTTGATGAAGATGTGAGGGGGAATTGTCTGGTTGAAGGTAGTTTATTCATTGTTTTGAGTTATAGGTGTTTAAGGCTTTTGCGGGTGAGATGTAAGTTACTAGAGAATTAAAAGAGATGGGAGAAATAGTCTCGATAGTGTCGACAGCTCAATTGGAAACGGATTATGAGGGATGGTCAGGACAACATAAATAGTCAAATTGCACATTGCAAATTGTAAAAAATTAAAGAAAATAGTTATCACAGTAAAGAGACGTATTATTATTAACAGAATGAATTGTCTGTGAAATTATAGCGCTGCCGGGGTGCTCTATGATGAGCTCGCGCTCGCTTTGTACCGCTTCGCCCGTGATACAGAACGATCGCTGCTGATAGCTACAAGTTAACAAAATTGTCCTTATTACAGCAGGGGTTGACATCTGATTGTGCGTGGTGTTTTGGTCCATTGCGTACGAATGCGCTGGTGGTTATTGTAGGTAGGGGATCTGTTCTTGTTGAGAAAATTGTGCTTGGTGTTGGTAATGAAAAGTTGTGTAGGATGCAGTCCATATTCAAGTTAAATACGAATTAAAAGTCGAAGAAGAAAGACTGCGGCGCAAAAAGTATAACTTGAAAAAGCAAAGTCAGAAAGCGAGAGAAACTGTGATGTTATGGTTGTCTTGACGGTCAAAGTGGAAGCCGGGCATCATCACTCGGGATCAAGAAGTAACTATAGCACCGAGATAAAAAGACCAGTTTCTCAACATTATTTGAAGTTCATCGCTGAATCTAGATCAAGAAATGTTTATTTATATTGCAGGAGTAGACCAAACAAGCGGACAATAACTTGATCTTCTTGAGACAGGATATCGCTGCTAGAAGCGAACGCCTTTGTTTCTTGTTTCAACATGTTGCGGGTTCGCTCTCTGATCTGAACAAGCTCAATCATTCCGACTAGCTATGGAAATTGATCTCGACCACTGCGTTATAGCTAGCTAACTACTCATTGTGAAAGAAACTCGGCCTTGATAATCGCCATGCCTAACTCTGCCAGTGCATCAATCTGCTTGACCACCGCATAGTCGTAAAATGCCCTCGTCTCCTGGTTGTTAGGATCCTTTGTCCATGCATCAATCAAACCCTTTTCTTTGCCCCTGCCTTCTAACTTCTCAATGTCCTGTAGCATATTTCTAGCGTGCACAAAGATGTCTAGCTCAGCCATTTCATTGCCAGGACAGGTCTTTAGCACCAGAATCAAGAGCATCTGACACAGCGAAACCTGGTCAACTTCCTTGAGTGTGTCCTGAATCTTTTGATCAAGACCACCATTTTTTACCGCCACAGTTAGAGAGTTCTGGATCGCGGCGGTGAGTGCGGCGGTGTTGGTCAGGAGCTTGACGATGAAGTAGACGTTCTTGACGCGCACGGGTTGGAAGGGAGCAACGTAACGAATCGGATCGCATTTCGTTGCAGTGAGACAAGCAACTGCAAGTGAGAACATGAACTTTTCATCCTCAGCGTAGAAGATGGACAATTCGGTGAGGATTTGGGGGATGGGGGTCATCGCCCATAAGTCTTTGTCGATGAGCTCACGGCATGATTTGAGCTGTTGACCTAGAGCCTCTTTGCGGCCGGCGATGGAGTCGGGTACTTGGTGTGTTTCCACAGCGTCGGTGAGAGATGCGCTGGCGTTGTTGGCGGCGCGACGGGTGCTTGTGTCGGGTGCATCACGCAGCTTGGCAGTGTCGGAGACGAGGCTGACTCGGTTGAGGGGGATGTTGGATGAGTTGGCGCAGACGTCGTAGACAGTGAGATCTGAGGCGCAACGGGGACAGGCACAGGTGAAGTTGTAAGTGGCCAGATCCAGCTGCCTTCTTGCCCGGGGGTGAGTGTAATCTGTCTTGTTAAAAAGGCGTTACTTGTCGTGAGGTGGAATGAAGTACCTGTGTATGAGATTTCAATTTCTTGTCCGCTGGCGATGGCGATTTCCGCGCGCAAAACGGCCTTTCTGCCCACGAATTGGACAAAGGCGTTTGGTACGCAGGAATGGTTTGCCATTGCGAGAGTGGGTTCCAGGAAGACACCAACCTGGCCAAAGTCGATGTCATATCTATGGAACGCATTTGTTTGGATCTGCTATATTAGTCGTTGGCGTCGCCTTATCAGTTTGTGTGCTCACCTTGCACAACAAATCCACAACTTCTCTCACAACCATCTCGCTCGTTCCTTTACCACTAAACGCCGCTCCCGCCATAGCCATCATCTCCAAGTCTTTCCAACCAGGACGTCCCCGCCTTTCGGCGGTATGGCCCTCCAAATCCGCCACTTTGGCCTTCACCTCATCACTCAGCAACGTCTGCATCAGCGCCCGCACTGTGGTAGGTAACTCACGGCGCTTCTTTGCCGAGGGGATCTGGGTAGACAGTGGAACACATTCTCGCGAGTGTAATGTCGCCCATCCAGCAGCTTGACATTGCGCGTTGCAGTAGTAGCTGGATTTGCAGCGTGTGCAAGCGCGGGGTTTGCCGGGCTTCAGACAGAAGGCGCAAACAGTGTTGACTTGAGCTCGCTCGGGCAGCAGCAGGAGAGGGTCAAAGGTGGCGATGATTTGGCCGGGTGTGAAGCTCTTAGTAGCGTGGAGGGAGCGTCCCTTGGATGATTTTTTCACGGTGACAGGCGCCATGGCTGCTGATGGTGATGGTGAAGGCGTGAGATGAAGAGTTTGAGGTGTGTTGGTGATCTTCTCCACTACAATGCAGGAACCAACACAGTGTCAGAACAGTGATTTGGTGCACGATTTAGAAACATGTTCGGTGAATGAGGAAAATTAGAAATAAATCATGGGTATATAATGCGCCGTATTTTTACAATTCTATAGCTCCTCATGTCTAACTGAAGGCTGTGCCTTCCCCGAAATCTTTCTCGCCGAGGCCAAGCGTTTGCTAAGATCCCGGCTCCAATGGCTCTTGTCGCCCTTATTCTGCTTGGCTATTCTATCAACGTGGTGATCCCAGCAATTGTCCAATATTTGGTCACTTGACTGACAAGTCGCGGCGTCGGTTCTAGCACCGATAGGCCATTGTCCCAATTCCGCACCCATGTCTTCATCCAAGAAGTTGTCGAGCGCCAGTTGGCCAATCTTTCGCTGAGCACCAACCCATTCCTTGCCGTCCTTGGCCAGAATATTGGAGAGGTACTTCATTCCACCATTAGCGAGGAAGTGTTGGCGGAGCTCCTTGTTCTTTATCAGGCCGTTGAAGACACCGACTTTGGACTTGATCCTGGCGGCGTCTTGGGCGGTGGTTTGAGAATCCGAGGTAACCGCCAGAGGAAGAAGGCTGTCATAGAGGCTGTTGTGGATGGAGGTGCCGTGTCGTGGACATTTGTGCTGCATGATGCTGTCCCAGTTCTTGGCGATCTCGTTGACGGCCGTGGGGTTATTTGAGAGACTACTGGCGAGGACGGTTGCGGCTTGTTGAGAGGTGGGCATGTGTCCATCCTTGGTGGGAGCACCCTGGTCGGCCATGAGGCAGAAGAGCGCCTTGGTGGCTTCCGTATCCTCAGTGATTTGGAGACCGTAGAAGATGTCATGAGAGAGTTCCTCTAGTTCCTCTAGGAGGCCATCAAAGGTGTTTTCGTCGGCAACAAGGCCCGTCTTGAGCATCTTGATAGCATCCGCAAATCCCTTGGCCTGCACCTGAGGTGCCTTGACTTTTCCAACTGGCTCGTACTTTGGTGCATTTTTAGCGATCTTAGGTTCATCATCCTCGGGTTCGGGGTCCACGACGACAATGCCATGGTCTACAGGCATACCCTCCAATGCGCCATCAGTTTCCCCAGGTACGTTGATCTTGGCTTCCTTTTCGCCCGTCCAAATGTTGAGGCGCACGTGGAGTCCCGGGGGGATTTCTTGACCTTCACGGACGACTTGAAAATCATCCGTGGGGACGAAGACGCGGGGATAACATTCGTGGGGGTTTTGTGTGGAACATATTTGTGAGTTGTCTTTTGAGTCTGCCGCGACTTGTGGCGTGAGGACACAGAAGACGATGCCAAGGATGAGGGCGAAGAAGAGACTGAGTGATCTTGATGATGGCCTGGGCATGGCTGTGAAATCGTCGCTGAGACAGATGTGGTACAAAACAAGAAAAACAGACGATCTAAAAAATGAGAGATTGAATAAAAGACGAGTTGGTCGATGAAAAAGTGAGGAGGAAAGTCAAATATTATACAAGAGTCGTGTGAGTCAGTTATCAAGAGGACACTCTGGAGTTTGAGATTCGAAGCCGTTGGAAGGCAAACACATTTACAGTGGACGCAGACCCTAAAGTTACAGTGGGCTTTGATGGGCTTTGGCCCCTAAATATGCTAAAACGGGCTAAAAGGGGCCTAAAGCTGGCAGCTGGCGTCTTCTCATTGGCTGCGACGATTAGTCATGCCAGGTGGCCTTTTTGCTCTGTCCATTGCCACCCTGGAGAAGAAACAGGAAAATGAAAGTGAATAGGAGAGATGCATGCTGACGGGTGAAATCCTGCTATTGTTGAATGTTCCAGGTAAATGTTTGAAAATATAAAATGTCAATCTAATCGTGAGCAATTGCTAGCAACAAAGGCGCTATGCCTCCTTCAATTATGTCTCTGCTAGACAGCGCTATTCACCCGAGCCTTCCTGACAGCACCAGTTCAGTACCCTTTCCGGTTACATATTTCCCCCTCCTTCAGCTCTTCTCGCCTTCGAATTTAATAAGGAGAACATGGCCCCAGTTGCATCCAATGGCCAAGGTTTCCCCTTGCTTGTCCCATTGCTCATAATGGAATGCGGGTGGTAGTTTTAAAATCCTCACGGAATTCCTAGTAACCCACATCGACTCAGTTAACGACAACCCCTTGGAGCTGGGGGATCTTGGTAATCCATCTCGTCCAGAAGTACCCCAAATGTAAATAAGGCCTGTTCCATCGCTGAGATCGAAGTGAAGAGATTCCTGGGTGGTGTCAGAGTAACTGTCGCCTGGATCGAACAACAGTTGATGCTGAGTGGCTACTGTGCAAAACTCGGCAACAATCTTTCCTGAAGTAGCGTCCCAGACTTTCACAATAGCACTCTGACTGTTTCTTTCAAGTTTAGTCATTGCGGCAAGCCTGCTGCCATCGGGAGAAATTGCAACAGAGGTCGTGATAAGCTCTCCATAGGCTATCCGTAATAAGACACCGCCGGTTGCAGTATCCCAGAGGCAAACCTCTCCGACCCCAACGGAAGCTGTTGATGACACCAACTTGGACCCATCTGCGGACAGCGCGAAATTAAGGCGACTAACCATGTTTAATTTGCATCGTGATAGCAAATTGCCTGTTTGCACATCCCAGACATGAATCTCGTTGGTGGGGACTGTTCGTGATGTTGCAATTCTGTGACAGGAGGCTGAGAAAGAAGCCTTCAGGCCGTCGGCGACAGGCTCTGTACTGTCAATTTTCCAAACAGAATCTAATTGTTTTGTAGACAGATCCCAGAGGCATACAGTACGATTCTTTGAGTATGATACAAGCTTTCTGCTATCTGGTGTTAAGCGAACGTTGCTGACCGGGCTCATTTGACACCTCATGCCACCGATTGATATAGGCTTGTTGAATATTAGGCGATCAACGTCCCAGAGACCAATTGAATAGCCAGATATAAGTGCTAATATGTTTCCTTTTGGCGAAAATTCGCCGGGACATGCAGCAACGAGGAAAGTTGTACTGAGTGACATGCTGAAAAGAACGGAGCCTGTGGATATATCTAGTAGCTCGATATTGCCAAATGGTTTCACTAACAGAATCTTGGATCCATCAGGGAATAATAGAATTGAAATAAAGCCGCCGGCATGACTTGTGCTGAGTAGTCTTTGTGTTGACAATTTGCCAGCCGTTATGTCGGCAACTTCAATAGTACCGTCTCTGTGGACAAATGCAGCCCTGTTCTGATAGGGCGCAATTGAAAAGTTGCATAGATCGCTCCTAATTAGTGAGTTGGAACCAGTCTCAGCGTCCCAAATTCTGCATTGGGTGTACCCTGCCACTTGTACTGCTGAAATAAACTCGCTCGCAGACTTCAAGAACGATACAGAGCTAACCGGGCCACTAGCATCATAAACGCTCAGCAAGATTGCCGATACTGTATTCCACCGCCGGATCTTTCCATCTTCTGAGCCTGAGATGAGAAATATGCCATCTTGTGAATATGATACTGTAGTGGCCGCCTCCTCTGCGCTGAATTGCGAGATACAGCTACCCGTTGTTATATCCAGGAGCTTAATAGTGCCGTTACTGTGGGCCGATGCAAGTATCTTATTGCAGGGTGAAAAAGCTACTGCCCGAACACCACTCTGATGGTTGATGAATTTCGTAAGGAGACCTCCCGTCCTTGTGTCCCAAAGCCTGATTATGACGTCCCTCCCCACGTGTGTGGTTGCGAGGATTGCGCCGTCAGACGAAAAGCTCATTGACCGAATACCTTCCTGAGACCCCTCACAATTGGCAATGCAAGCATCCCACTCCGTACTACATTGAGCCACAACAGTAATGAAATCTGCACTCATACTGCTCCTAAAAACTTGCCGGACTTGGCTGCTCTCTGGTGAAAAACCTATGCCGGGATAAACTTGTAGCGGAGCTTCGTGAATGACTGAATGGTGGCCCAAGATAAATCGGTGTATATCTTTTAGTAAAGATGTAATATGCTGTCGGTTACTTGCGTCTACTAGCGAAAGTAAACGGGTTATTAATATAATACTATCCGAGATGCGTCCCAAAATGCCAAGCACTTCGAACCAGTGTAGTGTATGCTTTCTTAGGAAGCGATCCACTGCGTCGTCATCCTTTATTCGATATCCACTGGCTTGCAGATGATCTACCCAGTAGATACATGCATACCGGACCTCTGTAGGCAAGTGAGCCGTGATGACTGTAGGGTCGATATTTAAACGTAGAGTCCCTGGTGATCCAAAGGCACAGACATCTCTCTTGAGATTATCACCCGTAGATAAGAGCTCAAGGCAGTTCCAGGCGAGCTGCATATGTGTCTTCGACTCGTCAATCCAAAAAGGATATTGATCCATATTTGTACTCTTGCTTGTATCAACCAAGAAGTCTCGGAAAGATAGATGTAGTAGGCGGACTGGAGTCTCCGAGTCTGATGGAACGCTTAGTACTGAGTGTAGTACATCTAGCTGATCTTGAATAATATCTTCCTCGATTTTAAGGATACGAGCAAGAGATGCCGTAGAGAGTGGGTTTGCTAGAAGGACTATAGATCCTACTATATACTTAAAGCGCTCTTTAACGTGGTAGAGTTCTGGTAGTTGTAGTCCGGTAAACAACTGGTTCAGTACCGATGAATAGGTTATATCCAAGTTTGATCTTCGAGTAGCATGGAGGTCGAGAATTCTGGGCAGTTGATCTTTGGGGCTACCAAGTCTCCGATCATTAATAAACCGACAGATAGTGGTCGCGAAAATAAACAACGGAATGGCCATATCAACAAGCTTCTGAAACTGATCATTGCTTGGCCACTTTTCAGGTAATTGGCGGTCCCTTGAAACAGACTTGTTATAATCTTCTCGAGTTTTGGATAATTGATACTGGAGAAAAGATGCGATATCCTTGGAAATGACTGGTTGTGGAATCTCGTGGAGGATTAAGTGCTCGTTCTTAGCGCCGCTAAATCCCAATCGAATTGGAAGCTCTGGCCGACTTGTTACAAAGAACTTTAAGCCTTGTTGAACAGACTCTTTATAGTGTGATAAAAGATGGGTGATAGTTGTTTGCATTTCATCGCCATCGCATTCGTCTACAGCATCAACAACTACCACCATTGGGGGATGGTTGACTCTTGGTGGTATGTTCGCCATAGGGCCAGCGATGAGCAGGTTAAATTGATCTTTCAGGAATTTGTCATGAATATTAGGATCACTTTCAATAGCTTTCCTAATATGTGGCGCTGTAGATGGAAGTGCACGGGCAAGCTCGGCGGCAAGCGTAGGGATGAATAACCCTGCCCTGCCCCGATCGCCTTCACCTCTTTTAAAAAAGAAGCTAGCCCCAAGCATATGCTTTTCAGAAAGTAGATGGCTAACCGTCCGTGAAATCGTCGATTTGCCGGTTCCAGCCATACCACTAAGCCAGAAAACGTTCTGTGCCTGGGAATCATGGGCCCAAGACAAAATCTGTTCTAGGATCTCGACTCGTGTGCCTGGGTGACATCGCCCGTCGCCACCATCGACGATCGAGTCGTACGAAGCGCCGCTTACAGTGCGTAGCTTGGTGAAAATAATATTCTGGTGAACATCGGAGAGTACTGTACTACATTAGGTGGTGGATCACGTTAGCTGAGGAAGGACAACAATGACATGCAAATAGAGGGCTCCCGAAATAAGAAAACTGAACTTACGCTTGTTTAACACCAATATCTAGCTGTACTTTAGCCTTGCAGCGCTCAAGGCGAGCGATAATTTGGGTTATTTCATTCTTTTTAAAAGGCCAGAGGACTCTTCCAGACCCAAGCCCCTGGACCAATCGGGTAGCTAGTTCAACGAGTAGCGCATGGCATTCATCGACTCCACGCGCGAGATTGGGAGTATCGTGGGCTTTCGCACCATTGGGCCCCGATAGCAGGCGATGCGCGTCACTGAGCGTCGCCGACAGATGGTCAGCCTCTCGAAGGAGTAAACGAACATCTCGTGGCGCATTTCTCACATCGGCGCAGTAATGGGAACACAAGACGCACACCTTGGCGAAGAGTTCCACAACAGTAGCGACGCCCGTGGCGACGCCAAATGCTTCCGCCGCCATAGATGCTATCCAAGGAGATAGCTTCTTGTAATAACTTGGCACTTCGAAGATGTATGTTGCAGAATATGCAGAGTCTTTCCCCGCACTTCAACTGTTATGTCCTGCAGACCCCCGCAGCTGTAGCAGGAAATCGCTCTGAAGACAAGGGTGAGTACTTGGAGCAATTTGCAGGTTTAAGTATAATACTGAAATTCTTTTGTCTATTCTAGAAGATAGTACTAACTAATTAGTATAATATAGCTACTTAGTAAGAACATCTAATTACCTGAGCATATGCTAAAGTAATATCTTGTCGCTTCGCTTAGGATAGTATGCAACGCGACAGACAGACTTGAACTAATACGCACGCCCAGTAGCAGTTGTTCTCGTTCCACAATTACTACACTTGCGTCCGTTAATTGTTTTGTTGCCGCAGTTTTCACATTCAACAATATATGGTGTCATGTTGGTTTGTGTCATTCGTGTTTAGGATACCAAATAATTTTGTTCTGTATGTAATAGTAGTGACCCGAGGGGTTTTTTGCTTTGTGATCCCCGCACCTTGATTGTTAGGTAATCCAACCCCCTCCGAGATTATCAAGACATGCTGTTTCCCACGTCTTGAACACTACTTAAGATCCTCAGTATGGTAAAATAGTAACAGTAACTCGCATTAAAGTAACGAAGGGTCTCTTATCCATTACATTGATAATGCGCTGTGAAGTTGTGACACCTGCGTTACAAGTCGAGTTCGGATGTCCTTTGGTGGCTTCTCTGCCTAAACTGAACAGGAAAGTCTACAAAAGCACCGCGATCCGGTTCTATAGAAGACATTTCGTATACTAGCCAACAATGCGCCTCATCAAAGCCGAAAATTTGCAAATTAAAAACTTCACAGACCAAGCCATCCCGCCCTATGCCATCCTCTCCCACACTTGGGGGGATGAGGAGGTAACTTTTGACGAATGGAACCATGCCCGCCATGCGAGCGACTCGGCTGGGTTTGCCAAGATCCAAGCAGCGTGTCAACAAACCCTGAAAGATAAACTAGAATACGTCTGGGCAGATACAGTATGTATCGATAAAACTAGCTCCGCTGAGCTCAGTGAAGCCATAAACTCCATGTACGCCTGGTACAGAGACGCTCAAGTATGCTACGTCTACCTATCCGACGTCGATGCCGAGGACGCATTCGAAAAAAGCCAGTTCCACCGAAGTCGATGGTTTACACGCGGATGGACACTTCAAGAGCTACTAGCCCCTAAAGAAGTCATATTCTACGCATCAGACTGGACGAAAATCGGCACCAGGAGAAGACTGGCACTCGACATCGCCTCTGCCACTCGCATCCCTCGCAGATATCTGACAGGCTCATCCATGGCCCAAATGGCCAGTATATCCATGAAGATGTCATGGATCTCCAAGCGAAAAACCACCCGCATCGAGGATATGGCATACTCCATGCTCGGGCTGTTCGACATCAACATGTCGCTGTTGTACGGCGAGGGCCGCAAAGCCTTTACCCGACTGCAAGAAGAAATTCTCAAAGTGTCACCAGACCACACACTGTTCTGTTGGTCGTGGAAGCCATCCGTTCCAGCCAACTGGGTCAGTCTGCTTGCTCCTGCGCCAGATGTGTTCGAACACACTGGCGACTTCTCAACCATGGCGGATCGCAGCAGCCGTCCCTATCCGTACATGATGACCAACTTTGGATTGTCGATAACGCTCCCGATTATTCAGTGCTGGTCCTTCAGCTTTGTGGTATTGAGTGCAGCGGGTATTGAGGATGGCAAGGTGACATGCATTCCTGTGAAATTGCGTCCTGATTTCAAGTTCAAAGGCATTTATGAACGAACTGCTTTTCCCCCTGGGCCGGTGTTGCTTGAACAGCAACATTGTGGGCTGTGGAGGAACCACATCGTAAGGTCCTTACCGAATCTTACGCCTGTGGGCATGGGACGACCACGAGGAATCCAATATGGCGATTTCGATGGTAAGCTGCTCACCTTTTACCTTGGCAGGAACGATGCTAACAACAGCGCAAGGCGTCTCGCACGGCTTCTTATTGATATTTAAAGACATCGCTCCCTTCATGGACAAAGACTCACCAATATACGCTCGATGCATGCAGAAGAAGAAATACAGAGTCGTAGAAAAGTTGCGCATTCAGGCAAGCGTACCTCTGCTGGCATACCCACCAGGCTCGTTCGACGAATCTGCAAGTCTCTTCATGCTGGAAGCGCCTCATAGATGCTCAGGCATCCTACGGATCGGAGGGGCATGTATTGTATATTTTTCAATTCGGCAGTCAAAAAAGGACAGCAGTAAATGGCTGCCTTACTGTGCGGTGTTATCGCACGATACATGGACGGCGGGCCAACACGGGCAATCGGTCCTGGACAGCCTGGATCAGACGCTGCAGCCGGCGTCATCCATCAGCAAGCCAACAAGTCCACTCTTCTCTATCCAAATAGGAGATAGAATCACGGTTGCAGACCCGAAAGTGTGGGTTTGGCCGGCTTGTGCATCAGGGACAAGGAACATGAGCTCTGGCGATGAATGCTACGATAGCTTTCAGGAGAGCGATTGGTCGTTGGAAGATACTTAAGATGGGATGAAATAATGACAACAGAACGAATGAAATTAACAGACTTAAAGTCTTCAAGACAAACCTACTCATCATAGCTGAAATATAGCTTTGACCTTCGTAATGCTGAACGGTGTGGCATCCACAACACCATGCCGGGCTGATTCTGAGCCCGAGATGCCCCATGTTACGCCTCAATTACAAATTGCCTGAAAATGTGACATATTATACACCGCTTGACTCACAGCTGCCTTTAACTATTGCGACACGAATTTTTCAGGCACTTAAACACCCCCATCCTCCAGTCTTGTCCCAAGCTCACCTGTACATCTCACGCTTCTACCAAAATGAACCAAGAGCCGCAGCCACTCAACATCGCCATCATTGGCGCAGGCAGCGCCGGATTGATCATTGCGATTGCTCTCAAAGTCCATGATCAGACCGATCACCAATTCACTGTCTTTGAAAAATATCCCGCGCTAAAGCTGATTGGTGGCTCGGCCAGCATCAAACCAAATGCCACACGCCTTCTCATAGGCCTTGACTTGCGTGATGAGATTGAGCAGTAAGTTTCTAAGCTGAGACCTGTGTTGAATAGCTTTAGTTGTAAGGTTGAGACTCATCTGGCGTCTATGCTGGCAGATAGCCTCGACGATACTTTTGGGTACCTGTAAGAGTTCGAGCTCCAGCACCTCTTCACAAGACTGACTGGTTGAAGAATTTGGAATATTTCTCGTTTCCAGCTTGTTCAGACTCTCTGGAAACACGCCGAGTCGCTTGGTGTGGTTTCTCACCTTGGGCATAAATTTCGGCTGTCACGGATGAAACGGATTATGCCAAAATCAAAGCGAGTGACGGAAGTACTCTCAAATTTGATCTTGCGCTTGGTGCGGATGGTGAGTATTGAAAAAGTTCAGAGTAAATAGTTCTGACAAGAGACGTTAAAAATACGGTCGTCTGCACGCGCCAATATTCTTGGCCAACAAATCGCTGTTGCAAGTCCCCTTACAGCTCACAACATCAACATCCACGAAGCTTCCCGGTAGCCGATGCAGAGCTGGAACCCCTCCTCCTTCACAGTCATGGCTGGTTTGGACCGAAGCCCTTCGTAATGCTCATGAATATGCCGAATTGAATGACTGGTGCAAAATGTGTTTTGTGAGTGAGCGAGATGATGGCAAAGAGGGTGAATGGTTCATCAAAGGCGACATGTACTCTGTCAAATCTAGGTTCATCGATTATGATCCGCGTATTCAAACTTCCTTGCTGTGGCAAATCCCGATTTCTGCTATCTCTGGAGTCTCTCCGACCTTCCCACCTTGAAGACGTGGCGGAGCGCAAACAGTCGAATGGTCGTCATTGGGGATGTGTATTGTTGCACCGGTATTGATACCTCGATGTGTGCGCGGGTGTAGTTGGCGCAGCGTCCTTGTACTCATTTCACTGGCGACAAGACAAGCATAGTCAATGATCTGACGCAGCCAATTCTTTCATTAGCACTAAAACCAGAACAGTAAAGAATGACAGTATTTAAAGGTCTTTGAGTTGCTCCCTTGCAGCAATCTTCTTCACCCAAGCAGCAACATTTGGCACCGAGTCAAGCTTCACCGCAAGCATGGTAATCCAATTGACAAAGGACCACACATGGGTATCCGCAAGAGTATACTTGTCTCCCAACAAATATTCCTTACCATCAAGTGCCTTATCCAAGACTGCAAGGCTCTCATAGACCTTCTTCTTAGCAGCCTCTTCAGCAGCCTACATGCACACCGTTAGTTGATCCAAGTAGTACCACAAGGTTCACGTCGACGTACCTCATCTTTGGCCCCGTGCGCAGCATGAACTGCAAACCCATTCGCAGAGAGATGGGTATTTCCCCAAACAATCCACTTCAATGCCTCGCCGCGAGCCGGTCCAGGCTTGGGAAAGAGAGGCTCAGCACCATCAGTGCCAAATAGCTCACCTAGGTAGATGGTGATGGCTGCAGATTCCCAGATCTGGACCCCATCGTGGACAAGGGCAGGAACAAGGCCATTGGGATTCACTCTGGTCAAGTAGTTCTCTGTACGCTGCTCACTGTCTTTGAGTGAGACTTTGACGCGATCAGCGATCTTTTCGGCGCGGCCATGCTCGAGTTCTGCGAGGACGGCGTCGGTGACGCTGGAGGTCGAGAATGGGGAGTAGTAGAATGTGAGGGGCATTGTGACTGAGGTTGACGAATGATTCAATTGGCGAATGTTGAAATGATTGGGATCCTCGTGAGGGACGGGGATGCGAGGGATCAAATAATGGGTGATTGATTGAGAGCCGTTTCAGCTCGTTCACGGTTACCGGTGGCTCACGGCTGTCGTGAAGATTCTCATGGGGAAGTCGCCCATTCAGCTGCAAGCATCATCCTCACCATTCACGTACGGCTGTTGCGCCAAGGCACAGCTCCGAGTTAGCTGATTGGTTGAAGCGGAACAAACGGGCGCAATGCTGAAATTAACTTAAATTAAATACAATGAGGCAATAAAATTAATAGTTTCTTTGATGAGCAAATCATAAACAGTGTGTGAACTGGGGGGGGGGGGGGTTTCGACTTGAGGTTCCTGAATCCTGAGTTTGGAAATGAAATTCAAAACCAGCGCTTTCACCCAACTTACTCTGTACCAAAAGTTTAAAAAAGAAAGAAAAAACAAGCAAAAAGAAAATAGTATTAAGTTTATGTAAACTTGTATGTTATTCTATAAATTGAAGCCAATGTTCCTATCTCGAATTCCGTCCACACTGCCTGTCTGCTTTTACCGACATCACCATCCCAGATCCCCAACAGTTCAGCTATTCTGTATATCTGAACCATAAAAACGGCTAAGGGAAACAAGAGCAGCAACTCATACTACCGAACGGTTGAGGAGACAACAGCCGCTGTGGAAAGCTTGATTATCCACGAAACCGATAAAGCACAAGCGACACATGAGCAAATCTTGCATTTGCGGGATCTCGACACCAAAGGCGAGCGCTGCAAAATGGCATCAAGCGAGAGATCGCATTTTACAAAGCGGAGGAGAAGCTGCTACGGGTCCAGCGGAGACTACTTACTATAAATGAACACATGGACGAGATCATCAACCGAGCTGTTATCGCAACTTCTCGCCGTGAACTTCAACCACCGAGTCTATCAAACTTTGTCTATGGCTTGCATCCCGCCTTCAAGTTCCGTCAAAGGCTACACTACCACTGTTTCGCAACTACAGAAGGCGTGAAGGCCTCGCCATGTATGAGCAATTTCAACGTACTGTGTTTGCCCACTACGCCACAGCAAACTCTGACGATGACCAGAGAATGGCTGTAAGCTGCTATATATCGGGTGCGCGGCTACCACAAAGTCGGATATTCTTCGTTTCTCACTGCATTCTTCGAACAAAAACGACGGGACTGTAATGGTTTCGTCCAAAGCTTAGAGAAATATGCCAGTATTAACCTCTGGTCGCTGCATGCTGGCGACAAACTTCACCTGTCGACTGTCACTGCCTTAGCGACATGGAACGGCTTCATGCCGTCCGAGTCCATACCGTCGATACTAGGTATACCTGAACCAGACTGTCAGCAACATGGAAGCAGATTCTTTCTGAGAGACAGAGACGCACTTGTTTGCCACTACATGGCGGTGTGGAAGCCGCAAAACGTGAACTATATGAAGACTATTCGGGGTTATCTCTGGAGAGGGCAGCTTTACGATTTCTTGCCTTGCTACGAGCATGATATCAACGATATACCAGACAGCGACAATTATGTGTTCTATCAGAGCTACCCAGAAGAATAGTGTTTATAGAGTATAATATAGGAGTATCGTTGAAATGATGGAAATAGCGATGATGTGCCCGACAGCAATTACACAAGCTCTGCGACAGCAACCCAGAATATGTCTGGTACAAAATCGCATGTAATTTATCAAAGTTCTGAATTCACCATTTTAATTAAATTGCAATTCATGACTCGGGAAATTCCGGTCCGGTGCCCTTGCATCGCGTGTATCGTATCATATCGTACCGGGAGGCATCTGGTAGCAGCTGGTGACAGCTGTTGGCCGCGAAGCAAAGCTGCCATGCTTCGGAGCGAGAGAAATGAAAGCATTTACACCCTCTCATGTGACTACTTCTTTCATTCCTTTAGTTTCCAAGACACACATCATCTCTCACCACTTCTCCTTTGTCAAAAACTTTTCTGCGAACCCGCAATCGTCCTTGTACAGGTAAGTCCATACCGCTCACTCACACACCCTCTTCGACTCTCACTAACGGCCGACCAACCTCAGTACACGCAAAACATGGATTCTGACAGAGGAAACAGCAACTTTTTTGAAGCTCCGGCGACAAGTAGTGCTCTATTCGACGGCACCCACGAAGGGCTTAGGGCATATTTGGAAAAGCTTCGCAATATGAGAGTTGCATTGTTGTGTATTTATTTCTGCTCGAGAATTCTGCTTGTCTTGTAAAATGTGTGACCGACATGAGGAGGCTGTGATGTTGTAGCACAAAGCGAGACTTTCACGCATGAAAAGTTTAATCATAACTGTAAAACAAAGTTTAATAAACCGGGCGGCAAATGCAGAGTTATTGTTTAATTGTGTTAAAAGGGAGTTTTCCCCTTTCCTTCTTTGTTCCTACCTCGCCCTCCAAGTCTTGTCTTCTCACTCCGTTTGGTCGCGTTTTGGATCACGTCACATCTCCCACGCACTGCTCAGTCTTTGGTACGGCATTCTTTAAAACAAAATCCCGTTCAAAAACTTCGCAAAAAAATGAAGAACAAAAAGGCAACGGACAATACATATTTCAAGACTGTCGATGAGACATCAACCGCAGTCGAGGAATTCATTCGCGATGCCGAAAGGGAAGCACAAGCGACCAGAGACAAGGTGATGGATTTCCGTCGACGGCGAAGCATCGGCGGGCTTGGCTCGCGAGGGAAAAAAGTCACTTGGGAAGCTTGCAAGAGCGAGAGTAAAGTCTTGCGTCTTCACCGAAAACTTGTTGTCCTAAACGAGCACATGGACGATATCATCAGCAGCGCCATCGACGCCATCACGAGGCAACAGCTCAATCCTCACACGCTAACAGCGTTCATCGATAACCTCGCGGCTCGTTACCAAAGACCTTCTAAAGCGACCTTACCACTGTATCGAAATTATAGAAGGCGAGAGGGACTTGCTGTGTACGGCGAGTTTCGCAGCACCGTCTTCACCCAGCACGAGCAACCACACCCAGATTTCGCCAACTCACCGGTCGCGTTGTGTTGCATCTCTGGGGAGTTGCGATATAAGAACCATATTCATGTTGTTCAGCTCATTCCTTTGGAGTTTAGTTCTTCCATTGCGCGGCACCTTTTTGACGGAATGGATGGCGCTGAATCTATTTTGATGTCGCCCGCAAACGGGCTGCTTATGACAACGCCCGGTGCGAGGGGATTTCAAGCAGCATGCTTTTTCATCGTACCACGGCAAGGCAGCATGGAGTTTGAAGTCCTGGTACCTTATGATAATGACTTCATCGACCACAATGGACAGGAGCTCCAGTTCATCGACGACTCACGCCCACGCCCATCACGAGCTTGTCTATACTTTGCGTTTCTGAAAGAATTTCTAGAGCTAAAGCAGCGCGACGACGATGAAACAGTGGGGAAAATCGAAAAATACGCCAACGTCAATCTGTGGTCTCTTCAGGAAGGAGACATGCTGCGACTGTCGACGGTCGCTGCCATGGGGGCATGGAACGGCTGGATGCCGTCGGAGGAAATAACCCGTGTGCTGGGTGTCCCAAGCACTAGTGGCGAACGAGCCAGAGACGAATTGTTTGTTAAAGACTATGATAGCCTTGTTTGTCATTACCTTGCCGTCTGGAGGGCGCAAAAGGTGAACTATTTCAAGAAGCTTAGGGGTTTTCGGTGGCGAGGGGAGGAGTACAGTTTTTGGCCCGACTGGGAGAATAAATTTGATAATGTACCGGATGATGAGGAATATGAGCTGTATGAACATCCTGAAGAATTATACGCCGTTTTCGGTCGTACTTATTTCACGTAATTAATAGGGTGTGATAGACATCGCTCGTATTATTAGCCATGAATTACAATATTACTCCACAGTATCTATATATATACTATATAACTCGACAATTGCGAGCTCTAATGGCGGGAGGCGTCTCCAGGGTGCGACGCATGTTGGGTGCTGATCGAGCAGCCTTAGCAGGCGCCTCAGCAGCCGCCGCTCCAGCGATTCTTTTCTGGACTCTACGAGCAGTGGTTTTCGTTTCACACGCAAGAATAGATCCTTCCGATCGGCGTAACCCGCACACTGTCGCCTTCACTTGATGCACTGGTGGGGGGCCGGCTTCCTCTCATCGCACTGTTGATCTGTTAGCCACACCGTAGCGCATCCGTGGATACCATTCAGCGTATCACAATTCTTTGCTTCCTCAGTGTTTCGCACCCAATCATGGCCTACCTGAGTAGACCATGGTCAAATCACCAGCGTTGGAGCCTATAACGCGGACGGTTAGCCTGTCGCCAGGTTCACCGACCGAAACCAAAGTTGGTTCTCGTCATAACGAAGTCAATTGTCATTGAGCTTTAACCAACTGGCACGAAATCTACAAACAATGAGCAGCAAGATTCTGCACATAGATGAGGAATAAAAGCGATTCTCCTAGTTCAATATTCAGCTAGATGAAGAATTAACCACAATATTGTTCTGAACCAATGCCAGACCCGAGATGCGAAAAAGCAAAGTGCTAAAATCGCCCTAGATCTACTTTTGGACAATAACTGTTCAGACTGCGATGTGATTGGTTTTTGTTCATCGATCCACCGTGCCGACCTCGGCTAGTTTGCATGGCCAGGGTTCGTTAAAAAAAAACAATGAGAACAACAAAAGCAACAAAAACAATAAAAATAAATACACGGACTAAAATGACATCAACCCCGGCAGCTTTCAAGGGCATCAATCCCGTTGACCAAACCACCCGTCGGGTCTTTGGTGATGTCGATCTCCCGCTGCAGGTCCGTAACGTAACATCGGGGTTCGTGGCTGGCGACTTCGGCTGAAATAGACGTCGTTTTCTGGGGATTTATATAGAGTAGGTAAAGGGTCCAAATTAAACAAATTAAACAAATAAGGGTCCAGTGTTGCAAATATGAAGTTGGGACGGATCTTGGCTTTGGCAGCAGCAGGAATTGTCGCTGCTGGCGAATCGGCTTCGGTCGCTGGTATTCAGGCACTAGCTAAGCGACTCTTCCACGGGCATGAGACTCAATTTGACTTCCGATTGACGCAGGAAAACGAAAATTGGTCTCGATGGAATGTTCCCGAGAACGACAATTACACTGTCTCATCAACCAATGGCAAGATTCAGATCCAGGGCACTTCGCTCAGTGCTCTGGCAAGAGGGTACGTCTGCATCTGCATCTAAAGTGACCAAACTAACATTTGACACGCAGCTTACGACACTATGCTAATGATGCGCTCAATCTTGATGTCCATTGGTTCGTAGATGATGTTACGAAGATACCTGACGAGCTTCCTCGGCTCAAGAAGGATCTGAGTGGAGGTAGTGCCGTGCCGTGGCGCTATAACCTGAACACCGGTACGTTAATGCTCGGAATCTGTCTCTGATATGATAATGTCTAACGGCTTAAAGTAACATTCGGGTACAGCTTTGTCTGGTACTCGTGGTCCGACTGGGAGAAACTACTCGACTGGGCTGCCCTGCGTGGCGTCAATCTCCAGCTCGCCTGGGTCGGCTACGAGAAAGTGTACCTGGACAGTTTTCTCAAGCTCGGCCTCAAACAAGACGATATTCTCGAGTTTTTCAGCGGTGAAGCTTTCCAGCCCTGGAATCGCTTCGGTAACGTCCACGGTACCTGGGGTGGCCAAGGTTTGCTCCCGATGGAATGGATCGATCAGCAATTCGACCTTCAGAAAAAGATTGTTGCTCGCATGGTAGAGCTTGGTATCACCCCCATCCTGCCAGGATTTCCTGGCTTCGTCCCCTCTGCCCTGAAGAAAACCCACCCGGACGCGGACATTGTCAACGCGCCTCTCTGGTCTGGCTTCCCCAAGAACAACACCGGCACTCTATTTCTCAGCCCGAATGACCCTATATACGCAGAATTGCAGAAACACTTTATCGAGACCCAAATTGAGGAATTCGGCAATGTCACAAATATCTACACGATCGATCAATTTAATGAGATTAGCCCAGCGTCTACCGATATAAAATACTTCAGCGATATCTCGAAGAGCACGTATGATGGCATCACGGCTGGTAACCCAGCTGCTATTTGGCTCATGCAGGGGTGGTTATTCTACAACAACCCGCAGCTCTGGACACAGGAGAGGGTGGACGCATATCTCGGCGGCCCGCCAAATAAGAACGACATGATCATTCTCGATCTGTACAGCGAGAGTGAGCCGCAGTGGCAACGAGTGAGCAGCTATTCAGGCCGACCATGGATTTGGTGTGAGCTTCATGACTTCGGAGGCAACCAGGCACTGTACGGCAAAATCACCAATGTCACCCAAAACTCTGTGCAAGCTCTTAAAGATTCAGACTCGCTCGTCGGATATGGACTTACACCGGAAGGGTATGAAGGCAATGAGGTGGTGTATGATCTCATGCTGGACCAGGCGTGGGAGACAACTCCGATCGATACTGAAGCGTACTTTGAAACATGGGTGAAGAACAGGTACTCTGCTGCTGGAGAGATTCCGCAAAACGTCTATGCGGCATGGGAATTATTGCGACAGCACGCCTACGACGTCAAAGACAACGTCATTCCCGCTGTTGGCATCTCTGTGTATCAGATCGTTCCCGCTCTGACTGGCCTCACAAACCGCACCGGCCACTACCCTCCGCCCACCGCTCTGCACTATGACCCCAAAGTCATGAAACATATCTGGCAGCTACTTCATAACGCTACAACCGAGTCACCAGCTCTCCTGAGCGTTCCCACATTCCACATGGATTTTGTCGATGTCACACGTCAGGCCATGGGTAACGCATTCATCGACATTTACACAGATCTTGTCGACGGCTTCAATTCCAGTGACAATGCAAGTGAGATCCATCGTCTTGGAACTAACATGCTTTCATTCTTGAAAGACCTGGATACCACTCTCAACACAGACGAGCATTTCACGCTGAAGAAGTGGCTTGATGACGCTGAATCATGGGGTCGGAGCACTGGTGCACTTGACGAAATGGCATTTAATGCTCGCAGCCAAGTTACTGTTTGGGGCGTCGTGTCTGATCTTGACGACTATGCGGCAAAGGCTTGGTCCGGACTCGTTCGCTCATACTATGGCCGACGATGGAAGATATTTATCGACAGCCTCGTTGACGCCAAGGAGCAAAACATTGCGCTTGACGAAGTTGCAATGAATAAGAAGATTCGCGACTTTGAGATCTCTTGGCAGTATCGGGGATATAAATCCGAGACGTGCGACAAGAAGCAGGACGTTCGGGATGTGGTGAGGAAACTTGTCAAGCGCTGGCCGGATGTGTTTGCATAGTCACTGAGTAGAAACTGTCCGTGAGTCTGTGGAGCATACTTTCCTCAACCGAAACAATTTTTTTACAAAAGTATTTTTGAATAGAAGTAGGCTAGCTAAGATATTGCTGTTTCGTGTCCTCAATCATGTCATTGAAATTGCCAGCTTTGCCCGTAGCAAACGACCATGTCGCCTTCAGCAACTTGTTAATGACCAAAGCCACAGTATTCCGCACACAAGTCTTAATCACCACCACTAAATCTCAAGGAAAACTTTATCTATTGCAATTGGGTCGCATTGTTTCCCGTCGGGGCTGGATCTTGTGCTCCGACCCGAGGGATCTTGTGCTCCGACCCGAGGACTACAGAGTTTAGCTAGTGTCACCCCAAAACAACACCAAGAAAGCTTGTCCAGATCCTTGGCTGGATGTTCGTATTCGGAATCCAGAAGGGTTCAAGGTTCGTTAGATCCTATTCCATTAGCCCTATTTATTTGGTTAGTTCTATTTATTTTATTTTCTCTCTCAGCGTTAATATTTTGTGTGCGCGTGTGTGCGCGTTTCTCTTGTCTGTTGGGGAGTAGCTTGTGAATATTCTTTCCACCTTCAACAACGCGCAAGTACGACCACAGGCGCAAGTTCCACCCAGTATGGCCTTTTGGGCGTTGGTATTTGCGTTGATGAGCAAGAACCTTCGATTGTTCCTGTTTCGACGACCTCTCAAGTGCTTCTACGTGGCCTTCGCTTTGCCCGTTGCTCTTTGTGCCATCTTTAGCATCGCCACTGACTTGGTGTTCCCACCTGGCAAGTTCGGGATCAGCTCACCACATCAAATCAAAACACTTGGCGAAGCGTTGGATGTTGCAAAGACAACTGGTAGAAACAAGCTTGTGTTGGTCAACAACGACCATGGAGGGTACGGGAAGCATGTATTGGAAGGTCTGGAGAAATTGGTTGCATCTCAACATCCTCTGACTTCGATTGTTCGCGTTCCAAACTCCGAAGAGATCAAGAACCAGTGCGTGAGCAATGCAAAGGGTGCAACACCTTGTTTTGCGGCTGTCATCATGCATCCATCGCCGAACCAGATGTCAGATGGCATTTGGAACTACACAATCAGTACAGATGCAGCCTTTGCCACTAGCCCTCTTGTCTTCAACACGGCGACAGACACCAATCCAGAGCAGGCTTATATCCTGCCCTTAAAACGAGCAATCGACAGTATCATTTCTCAGGCTACTTCACGCGACTCTTCAGCGTATAGCCTTGACAACATGGCGGAGATAGCATTCACCAGCACTACGCAAGCTCAGCGGAAATCCGAAGCTACACGCTTCCATTACCGCGCCATCACTAACAGCTTGGGTGCTGCATTTCTCCTCTCCATGTTAGGGATCACTTACCATCTTGCTGGCTTTGTGGCTACCGAAAGGGAGACAGGAATGTCTTTGTTGATCGATTCAATGGCCCGCGTGGACAAACGTTGGAAGGCCTCGGTCGCTCGCACGATCGCAAATCACATCTCTTTCTCCGTAGTTTATGCCCCAGGCTGGATGGTTTGCGGTATTATCATGCACTTCATGGTATATACGAACACGCATCTAGGCATATTGGTAATAATGCAGCTGCTTTCCGGTTTGGCGATGGCATCGATGGCAGTTTTCTTCGCGTCGCTGTTGACAAGAACACAACTTAGCGGTGTAATCACCATTCTAGCTGCTTTGGTCCTCGGAATTCTGACTCAGGTAGCATGGAAAGTTGGTAGTCGGATTATGCTGCCTCTATCAACTCTTTTTGCTCCTTGTGGTTATGTTTATTTCGTTGTGCTCATGGCACGGTTTGAGCTGTGTAGCCTACCTACCAACTTGCTGTCAACGCCTCCAGACAGCTGGGGGTGCATACATGGATCAACTTTGTTGATGATATTTATCACTCAGATAGTTCTTTATCCTATTGCAGCGTTAATTCTCAGCAATGGTTTCGACTTCTCCTCTCCATTTGCGTCCCAGGCCGAAGATACCACGAACGCTCATCAATCCTCCCGACACGCAGTTCAGCTTCGAAAAATTACAAAAGATTACAAAAACAAGTTGTTTGCCAAGTATTTCCAAAAGGGCCTGCCAGCGCCACCAGCGATCAACGATATCAGCATGGAAATAGACCGGGGGCAAATCGTGGCGCTACTTGGCGCAAATGGGAGTGGTAAAACCACGACACTACAGGCAATAGCTGGGTGGACCAAACTGAGCAGCGGATCTATCAATATCGACAGAACTGGTGGATTCGGCATCGCACCCCAAAAAAACATCCTGTGGGACGATCTGACGGTCGAGCAACACATCCGTATTTTTTGTGAGTTGAAGGCTCAGCCACGGCCTAATCATGACTCGGAAGTGCCGCAGCTTCTTAGGGCTATCGATCTCTTTGAGAAGAAGTCATGTCTATCTAGGGATCTCTCTGGTGGGCAGAAAAGAAGGCTTCAATTGGGCATGATGCTAGCTGGTGGCAGTGCTGTATGCTGTGTGGACGAAGTTAGCAGTGGCGTCGACCCTATTGCCAGACGAAAGCTGTGGGACATTTTGCTGGCAGAGCGAGGCAGTCGCGCAATTATTCTTACCACACATTTCCTTGACGAGGCAGATGTACTCGCGGATCACATTGCGATTCTAGCTCATGGCAGCATCCGTGCTCAAGGCTCCTCACTGGAGCTCAAGGAAAGATACGGCGGCGGTTTCTCGATAGTCGCCGAATTGAAGGATAAGTCTCAAATCTCTCTTATGCCTCCAGTTCCTGGAACATCACATATAGTGAATGAGAAAGATGGTTTGTCTGTTACATACTCAACGCCATCCACACAACCAGCCGCAGATGTTCTTGTAGCTCTTGAAAAGCACGGCATAACAGACTATCGGCTGGATGCACCGTCTCTTGAAGCTGCATTCATGCGTATTACACAAGAAGTGCAAACCCGACCGCTTGAAGATGTGATGGAAGGTCTCGCTGATGCTTCAAGCACAACTACCTCCACGGATCCTGTTGCGCACAGCCAGCGACCGCATGGACAACTCGAACTGACCAGTGGAGAAACCAGCGACTCGAGGGGTCAAATAGGGATTCTGCGATCAAAGCGATGGACCCTTTTCAGGAGAAACATGCTCCCGTATCTACTGGCTGTCGCTCTTCCCATACTTGCTGGCGGTCTAACCTTGCTGTATGTACGCGATAGACAGCTCCCAGAAAGCTGTTTACCGAGCCAGCAAACTCTGGATCAGCTGCAAACATCATACATTAAGACAGCAGCTGACTCTGACCTACTCTTGGCTGCTGGTCCTCCAGCCAAACTCTCGTGGGCAAACATTACCAAACTTGCTGCCCCAATGTATCCATCACTGTACACGCATAGCAACCCTTCAACGGACAATGGCGTTGCTTCTGCGCTCGCACAGCTACAAATCATGGACACATACGACGCGTTTACTCGATTTGTCAGTGATCATAGAGAAAAGCTCACAGCTGCACTATGGCTTGGAGATGACCAAAACAACGTGCCTGTCACTGCGTGGGTTGCGAATCGCTTTATCATAAGTGCCCTAACTGCCCAGGGTGTTATGGACTCCATCTTGACCAACACAAGCATAGCCACATCTTGGTCGCCTTTGGGCAATATCACCGAGCCTGGACTGGACGATACACTCAGCCTTATAATATACATGGGAATTGCCTTGATAGCGTTTCCTGCTTTGTTTGCCCTATACCCAACGCAAGAGCGTCTTTCTGCCGTTCGAGAGCGACAATATTCATGCGGAGTTCAGCCATCTTCGCTTTGGTTTGCATACTTGAGCTTCGATTTTACATGTGCTATGGTCGGAATTTCCGTGGCGACATTGCTCTGGGTTTCCGTTTCAAATATTTGGTACTCTTCCACCTGCTATTTTGTGGTTCTTATTCTCTACACTCTAGCATCAGTACTGTTTTCTTACCTTGTGTCACTATTCACCAAGACACAGCTCGCGTCGTTCGCGTGGGCAGCAGGTACACAAGCTGCTGTCTTCTGTCTCTATGTCTTGACATTTTTGCTTACCACCACTTATGGCGATGCACCAAATGTCAATTCAAACATCTTGATTTTGCACTTTACCATCTCCATCCTCGCTCCTATTGGCTCTGTCACAAGAGCATTGTTTCTCACCACCAATTTCTTTTCTACAGCTTGCGCAGGGAATGACCTTTCCAGCAAACCGGCGAGTCTCGAAAAATATGGAGGTCCGATCTTTTATCTTGTTGTCCAAAGTACACTACTACTCATTGCAATTATCTTCATCGAGTCTAGAAGAATTGGGGCCACGAAGATGCCGCTCAGGATCAAGCGACTGGCAAAGTGTCTACAAAAAGCCTCAGTAGAAGAACGGCCAGGTGCGACCAATGGAACTACTGCAGCCACAATGTCGATAAAAGACGGGTTGAAGGTTTCAAATCTCTCGAAAACCTTCGGGACAGTACAAGCGTTGCAAGATATCAGCTTCCACGTGAAACGCGGCGAGATCTTTGCTCTCTTAGGCCCAAATGGCGCGGGTAAATCTACGACCATGTCGCTGATTCAGGGAGACATAAAACCCAGCAACTCAGAAGGCGCTATCTACATCGACGATACCCGTGTATCCGATGACCCAAGTAGGAGACATCGACTCGGAGTTTGCACCCAATTCGACACCCTGGAGAAAATGACAGTGAGACAGCACCTCGAGCTGTATGCAAAGATTCGCGGAGTTAAAGATGTTGCACAAAAGGTATCGAGCTTGCTGAAGTCCTTCGGGCTAGAAAGCAAGGCCAAGTGTCTGGCAGAAACGCTGTCTGGGGGGAACAAGCGCAAGCTCAGCCTAGCAATTGCATTAATCGGCAACCCGTCTGTTCTCCTTTTGGACGAGCCGTCATCTGCCCTGGATGCAAATGCCAAACGTGTGATGTGGAAAACCCTTCTACAGGCTGCACAAGGGCGCGCAATTCTCTTTACCACTCACAGCATGGAGGAAGCCGAAGCGATAGCCAGTCGTGTCGGAATTCTCTCGACGCGCTTGCTTGCGTCAGGAACACAACAGCAGCTATCACAGCGTTTTGGCGATGATATCTACGTTCATCTTGTGACTGAGACTGCGCCTTACACGAGCCTTGAAGATATGCAGCGGGTGCTGGGCTGGATCAGCAGCACTTTTCGACGCGCGACGATAGAGATGAAGCCCGTTCGTGGCCAGGTACGGTTCTCAGTCAAGCGCAATGATGTTCTCTCTGTTGCCGCAAGTGAAACAAAATGCACCAGTGCTATTGGTAGGTTGTTTCTACTCCTCGAAGACAACAAGGTCAATCTGGGCATACGGCATTTCGATATCAACTCAGCGACACTCAATCAGGTGTTTCTCTCAATTGTGGGAGACCCCGAACAACCTGAAGGGCAGGCGACGGCCACAAACACTGATGTATAAAATACAACACAGGACACAAGAAGCGATTTAAGGATGAGAGCAATTTGAGAATGAAAGCGTCTCTAGAAAAGATTACAGTCAAGATTGAAGGTTTTACATACTAGTAGCTAGCTCGTATTATGTACTCAAGGTCCGTATCTGTAGCGAAATAAAAACATGCCCTATTTCCTAGCCATATTTTTCCAAAAATGACGACCCCATTTATTTGTTGAGAATCAGACTGTCCCAAGGATGGTGCAGAGTCATACGAGTCTCTCCCTCAAACTTGCCCTCAAACTTGTGATGCTCAGCACAGTCACCAGCGCCGTAAGCAGCCTTGTAGAACCACACAGTGTTATCGTGAGAACAGCGATCATCACCTAGTGGTTTGATCCAGATACAGTGGTTGGGGTCCTTGTGAGAGTCAAAGCACTCGGTAGATTGGAAGTTGCGACCGGCGGTGTAGTCGTCGCCGGTGCAGTCCCAGGTAGAGTATTCCCAGATTTCGTAGTGGCAGAAGCTGGGATTGGTGCGCTTGGAGCTGCCGCCAGGGTAGTCTGTGTATGGGGCGATGAGGTCGCTAGCATTGACAAGAGGGGGGAGAGGGAGGGAGCCGGGAGCGGCGAGAGCGGCTGTAGCCAGGGAGAGGAGGGTGATGGACTTCATTTTGTTGGTTTTGGAAGATGTGTTGTGTGGATGATGTTTGAGGGTTTAGAGGACGGGGAAGTGTTGGGTTTAATACTTGAGCAGAGGGTATGGGCTGGCACAGGTAGGCTGCGTTTACGGATTTCGGTGCGAATTTAGGCGAGGTGAAGGACTTTAGTGTTGAAAACATCGTCTATGTTGATGTTCGTTCAAGCTTGGAGGGACAATGATGAGACAGGATATGGCAGAGTCTCGCTAGGCGTAGGGCCGGCCTGGTTCCTGAATAGGGCGCTGCCGATCAGCGCTAGGGAATACATACTGCAGGATGGGTATTTGGAACTCCGGAAGGACGTGAAAGATCCAGTTTATTGTTTGGGCTCGGCTGCCGATATCCGCCATGGCTGAAGTTCAACCTGGTCTTGAAGACTACAGCGCCGAGGTGGGATGGAATGTGACGCTGATGAGGCGTTTATGAAATCATTTGCCAGTTTCACTTTTCGATTTCCCTTCATATGTACCAGTGTTACATTATGAGAGAATTACCGAGAGATTGTTGTAGAATTAGTGAAGGATGTTGGTGAGACGTGTAAGCGAATCAGGCATTTACATCGTTCCATCTCGTGTCTGAATGAGCGTCGCTCATTGGGCCCTGTGAGTATCATGTACAAAATTAAGGTGAGCGAATTAGCCTCTGAAGTAAAACTCCACCGCACATTCGTCGGTGAAGGGTCTGCTTCATAGATTTAGAAGTTTTTGACGATGAACGAAGCTCGATGTGGGTTGAGCCCACGGCGCTATGGACCAGATTTCGGTTGATACCCGAAAGGGAGGCGGCCGACTTCGCCAACGGGGACTGTTCATTAATTGAATAAAATTTTTCACCAATCGGGGATTTGCTACACGATTCATTTGAAGCTTATGCAAATTGTCGTGTGATTTATTTCCTTGGTCGGCTTTGGTCCATCGTCTGGGAAAACTGCCTACCGGTCGGGCAGTCCTACCCGGTAGAGTTTTCTGAGTCGCAAATTTAGCCAACTTTTTACAAATAAATTGTATGTAAAGTCTTGCTTTTGGTTTTAAATGATTGAACTTCAATTCCATCCATAAATAAAAGAGAGCTCATGCCGTCTAATTGGTGAATGTTGGCGCAGTCATTGTGGCGCAGCTACATGGACGCAACCTGGATGGGGTAAAATGAAGGTAAGGCACGCACATAACTTGTATAACCTGATTTCGATGCCCCAGCTACAAACTGCAGACGAAAATTGTGAACTAGACATTAGAATTTACATGAAGTGAAAAAAAAAAAAAACCCCGATTCGATTGTACTATGTAAATATCAACATGTGGCCAAACAATCTTCTGGCTATTTTAGTTAAAATATTAGACCCTTAAGTTTTTACAATTTAGCCTTCTCCCCGCGGAATAATACACTCGAATTGGGGTTCGAATCAAACGTAATGTCGTTCAATGGGTTCAGCTGTGACGCTCTGTAAAACATATCCTCATACACCTTACCATCAGCCCGACCCAGCGAGCTGTCTAATTGCCAATCGGGGAAGCTCCATGCATCCACCAACTTGACAGCATGGGGTCGAATATCCTTTAACAGCGCGAGGGTTTGAGTGGTACGAGCGAGCTGGATCTGACGCACTGTCACACCACCACTGGTGAAAAACTCCGAGGCATGCAATTGGAGTTGGTGCAGTGAAAAGAGGCGGAACAGCTTCTGAAGAGCACCAACTTCCTCAAGCTCGAGAGACGTCGTCGTGTGCTGACTCTGGAGCGTCTCGTAAAAGTGCTTGACGATGAGGTACTGCGAGAACGCGGTGGACAGTCTCCAGAAATCAATGAGAAGGCTGTTCCAGGCTTGCTTGTCCTCATCGCGGTGCTTGAGTGCCTCAAAGGTCAAGAACGCAGCTCGCCAGGCATAGGCCTTGACAATGTCCTCGTCATCATCGAGAATGTCAAAGGCCGCACCAATGTCTTGTCTGCGGCGGAACTCGGTGAGAATGCGAGAAATGTCGTTGTCGGCGGGCTTGCCGGCGATGACAGCACGCGCAGCCTTCAAGAGATAACGAGCTACTTGCTGCGTGAGCATGTAGTTGTCGCCCTCCCATGTCACCGTGGGAAGATAGTCGGCATACCAGCTGCCTATACCAGAGAAAGCAGAGTATCCGTGGCCTCCACAGGCGCGACGGCTGACCTCGAGACCTTCAGCGGCAGCAGTGGACGAGTACGCCTTGAGAGCGCATGAGGTGGCATGCAGGTCTGCCAAGTTTTGCGCGGCCTCCTTTGCAGATCTCTTACCACTGGCCATGCTCTTCTGGTTGTCACTGTACAATTCGAGCATCGCTTGACCAGTGAAATGCAATGCATAAGTCGTGGCGATCAGCGGCAGCAGTCGGTGTTGCACCATGGTGTAGTCCATCACTTGGTTCTCGCCGCCCTCGGGATTTGTGCTGTCACGGTCCTGGAACTGACGACGAACGGAACAGTAACGAGTGGCAATGGTTACACCTCTAGCCAGAACGGATCCTGATTGCAGCACAATGGAGGATCGTACATATGTCATGGTACCATAGACCAGGGCGGCGTTTTGAGGCTTAATGTACTCGCTAGTGTCGGGGTCGACACCGGAAAACCGGGCAAGTAAGTTGACATGAGGCACTTTGATATTGTTGAAGAGCAAAAAGCCATTGTCCATGGTGTTGTAGCCAAACTTGGGACCAATGTCACCCACGTGAATGTTGGGCAGAGCTTGGTGTGTCTTCAGATCTCGGATCTGCACCACAAAGGGGTGAGGCCCGTAGGTTTTGCCATCGATAATGAGCTGGGCGATGACAACGGCATGGTTTGCAGCCTTTCCAAGCGACCCGATCCACCATTTAGAGGCCGTCAGTGAAGGCGAATGAATGGTAAAGGTCTTGTCCTGGGCATTCCAGGTGGCAGTGGTTTCGAGGCCACGAACGTTGGATCCGTGACCCAGCTCAGTCTGGGCGTAGCATCCAATGTACTCGTAGTTTTCAGCCTTTTCCAGGAAGAGCTTGTGCTGCTCGGGGGTGCCTTGTTCTTGTAGGGTCTTGAGGAACATGTGCTCGTGCAGCCCGTAGGGAGTGGGCTCGCCGATGAGACTATTGGCCGTCACATATTCGTCGGCAGTCCAATTGTGTTCGATGGATAGCTGTCGCAGCTTCTTGCCTCTAGCTAGAGCAGCCTTGATTCTCTCGGCTCGGCCATTGAAGTAATTGCTGGATTTGTCAAAGACGTCGTGTGATTGGAGGATCTTGAGAATCTTGGCATCGCTGTCTAGCTTTTCTTGTGTGAAGAGGAACTTGGCCAGACGCTCGTGGTCGATGTTTGATTTGGATCGTTCTTGTTGGAGGAGCTCTGGTCCTTGGATACCCGAAGGCTTAAGGGCTTGGACCCAGTCCGGATTGGGAGGCGGCATAGTGGAAGTTGAGGAGGGCGGTGATGAATTTATTGACACAGGAATCGACAAGTGGTGAGAGTCCTGAAGGATGATATGGCAATTTATCAGGTTATATTGACGGGGGCGCGAGAATTGATGGACGGGTTGCCGAGGTTAGATTGATGGACGAGAAGATTTGGGAGTGGGCAGAGTGAGGTCATGGTTCTCGGCTTTCCGAAGACAAGGCTAAGGGAAGTACGGAGTAGCGAGATCGGACAGCGTCTGCTATAATGTCCGTCCCAGGTAATCCCCACTCACGAACTTGCAGCCAGCAGCAGGCAGTTGCTGTCAGTTGGCAGTTAGTGGACACGGGTGGGGCCTTCGGTCCTTTGCCCGCGGCACAGTTACACTGCGTAGGGCTTTTGCTGCCACGCAGGCACTGTAATAAGTGCCGGGGGTGCATTATCTGATCAACATGCCTGTGACATGTCCCTAATATTGCCGCAAAAATAACAAAACGGCCTGAGGGTCCTAAAAGTTCCGAATCTTGTTTCTCTGCGTCTGGCGACAATCACATCATCAGTCATTCAACCAGCTCGCTTTATTTGGCCAACGTCTGGCCACCCGTAGGCACTTGCCACACCATCCAACCACACCTCAATTCTCTCTAAATAGCTTCAAAATTATTAAAATAATCATAACAGCTGCAAAATAAGTCGCCGAAATTCCCTTCCAAGCTGTGGCTAGCATATCAACTCGCCCGTCCAGAGTGGCTGGTTTCCATCTCTCACCACATCCAGCATTCCAGCGCACGGCAGACGCCATGACTCTGCATCACCACCACCAAAACCCATTCAGCAGCGAGGCTGGATCACCTTCGTCAAAAAACTATAAAACCACTCCCAATCTTCCTGTAAAATCTAGAATTCTCTCTCTCATCATCATACGCATTCAAGTTCGATTCCATTCAATTCATTCAGTTCGAGTTTCTTTCTTAGACCTGCATTGGAGTCCGTGCTGGCATCGACTCTTCCCTTTCCACTCTATATGTCTTCTCCTTGACGGCTGAAGATTGCACACAACCACACACACATTCAAAAAACCAAAAACACCAAAAAAAAAAAAAAATAGAGTGGGGACCATGGTAGTCCCCTCCGTTCACAACATGCTCTGGCTGGTCCTCTGCGTACAGGCTGCGCCTACTTCTCGGCTACATCACTCCCATAGCCATCACCATGGTCGACATGTGGCTGCCCACAGCGCCAAACACGGCAATGCTCATCACCATGCCCAGGCGGCGGTGATGAATGATTTGAAGATTGGCGATAGAGTCGCTTTTCGATTTGATCGGGTTTGATATCCGAGATTCACTCTTTCACTATAACGGTAAGACGCGGGCGTCTGGTCTTGGTTCGGGTTTGGTTTCGGTACTGGAGTTTGGCTGGTCTTTGGTCGGGGCGTTTGGTTACTAATAACTCTGTTACGGACGGGTTCCTCCTTTTCCTTTTATTGTTCCTATGGGCGGATATCTTTTCTTTTCTTTTTCTTTTTCTTTTCCTTTCAATATTTTTATTGGGTGGTTTTCTTTTCCTACTGTCTTTTCCTTGGTTGGGTCGGTTTACTTCTTATTTCCTTCTCTTTCCTTGTCACGCTCACTCAACTACTCTCACACTTAACTCGTTGACCGAGTTGAAATTGGCTTTGGACTGGAATCAGTATTTTTATGGGGGTTTATTTTTTATTTTTTATTTTTTATTTTATTTTTATTTGGGAATTTGGATTATCAGGAGCTGGCTTCTGATCGACGCTCTTTAATTGGCGTTTAATGGATTGGCGTTGGAGGTACAGGGCAGGCAGGACAGGACAGGAGTTAAAGGGTTCTCTTTATTTTTAAAACCGGCTACACTCCTTTGAAAATTCAATAAAAAAATTTGTCATTCCTTTAATTTCGCGGTATTCTTTTTATTATGTAAAGAGAGTTGTATTTGATATTTGACATGAGCGTCGCTGCTAACACGACCTCTGCTCTGATTGGCTCCCTGACGTCAAGTGCCTGCATCATGTGGAGAGCTCGACCACTTCCTTTTGCTCCTTAACTCTTGCCATTCGCAGTCTCCTTACAACCGTCTGTCCCTTATTCATTCTCTTCTCTTCGCCCGCGCATCGCCTCCCATTGTGGACCACGCTCTTTTCGCCAACTAACAACTTCATTACCTCCTACATATTTTATCGTTCCCATCTAATTCATCTTCATCACATTCAACATGCCCTCCGCCCGCCGAATACGCCTCCTGACGCTCTCTGTCATCGCCACCGTCGTCTTCTTCATCTACTACACCTCTTCGACTTCTTCCGCCGCTAGCGCAGGCAATTTCTACGAGCGCACCGTCAACGTCTTCCACCCTCATGGCCAAAACGTAATGAATTCCCGCACGGGGCAAGCGGGAGGACACATACCGGCCGATCGAGACGCCGACGGCGACATTGACGAAGACGACGCAAAGTCGAAGCAGAAGCTGGTCGATGATCTTGGCAAGGCGCAGCAGGTCGCGCAGGAAAAAGCCAACCAGAAGGCGCCAGTCAAGCCCGATAACCCTAGCCATTTGGTCGGAGTGGGCAACTCGCGCGAGGGACAGAAGAAGGATGGTAGCGAGGGTGTGGCCAAGGCACCACCACCAAAGGAAGAGGTTAAGAAGGTCGCAGAGACCGAACTTAAACCAGAAGAGATGGCCCATGTCGAACTAGCAGCTTTCTTGAAGAAGTCACCAGGTATGTTATGTCAAGAACCCTGAAATATAGAGTCAAGCTAATCCGTGTAGTTGTAATCTTTTCCAAGAGCTACTGCCCGTACTCGAAGCTCGCAAAGGGCATTCTCCTTGACAAATACACCATCGAACCCAAGCCATTCGTAGTCGAACTCGACCAGCACCCCATCGGCAGCGCGCTGCAAGATTTGTTGCTGGAAAAGACTGGTCGTCGCACCGTGCCCAACATCCTCATCAACAGCGTCAGCATCGGCGGCAGTGACCAGATTGCCGACTTGGACGCGCACGATAAGCTGGCAGCCAAGATTCAGGAACTGGGCGAGCGTAAGATTTCAATCTCAAAGACATTGGTTACGGAGCAGATGCACGGCGCGGATCCCAAATAAGGACCGCAGTAATGGACGGACATATCTTGTGTAATTTACTGGCATAGGCGTTTGGCGCACCTCGAATTGATTGAGTTATTTAACCTTGCTCTTTAAAGTGTGGCGTCCCGCATCAGCGCATCGAATGGCGACACCAATTTCGTGACAGAACGAATGACAAAGTACGATGAAGTTGTCATTACTTAAGACTTCTTCACCAATGTAACCACCCGTAGCTGAAAGCCACAACCCCTCACTTTCTCACATTGCAACACATTCACTTCCATTAAATTCAAAACCCCCAATAAATCGAGCGAAGCGAGGATACAAAAATGAGACGTGCTTCAACCTCATCAGAGGAACTGCTGCTCAAATCCGATCTTGCCAAGCGAGGTCTCCGCCAGAAAGCGCGGGATGTGATTTCGGACCTTGGCGCGCCGCCGACAAAGAGGCAGGATGAGAAGGAGGGGAGGAGGGTGAAGAAGACGGGGTATGTGATGACGCCGGTTAAGATATGACTACGTGATGGAGCTGTGGGATTGACGATTGGACATGATATGGATTTGCGACGGTGGAAAATGGTTTGATTTGATTTGTACGTTTGTTCTCTGAGTGTACATTTTTAGCGTGGGTGTAGGTGGTTTGTAAGTAGTAATGTATGAGGTCCGCTCCGTGTCCGTGTCCGATGCCCGAATTAGAAATGACTTACAAGGCTTTCATGGCTTCATGTATAAATATCCAATCCGGTCACCTCTACTGAATTCACTCAATCCAAACCTTTCACTTTCAATTTCTTCCTGCCTTGCATAAAAGTCTGTCAAAATGTTTCCCTCGACCCAACAATCCATCGCCATCGCCTCCCTCAAAACCCTCACCACAATCACCACTCCTGTCTCCCGTCCTCCCCCATCTCACACCCTCATCCGCGTCTCCTTCACAGCTTCAACCCCCCTTGACCTCCACCGCGCCGACGGCGGGCTCCTCATCCCGTCCTACCCAGCACTTTCCGGCTCCGGTGGCATCTCGGGAGTCGTCGTTGCCAGCGATGTCCTCCAGCCCGGAGACAGGGTCATGTCGTTTGCGTTCCATGGGGGCGCAGAAGCAAACCATCAGGAATACGTCACGGTGCCAAATCATCTTCTGAGTAAAGTCCCCGAGAATATTTCCCTGGAGCAGGCCGTGACTGTGCCGGTGAATCTGGTTACGGTGTTCCATACAGTCACCAAGGATCTGGAGCTGCAGTTGCCGTGGCCGAAGCCTGAGGGGTATAAACCGGAGCAGCGAAATGATGGGATTCTGATCTGGGGCGCTAGTTCGAGTGTGGGCATCTTTGCGGTGCAGGTGCTCCGGCATTGGGGGTTTGAGAATATCCTGGCTGTGTCTAGTGCGAAGCATCACGACTATATGAAGAAACTGGGTGCAACGGCCTGTTTTGACTATAATGACGCCGACGTCATTGACAAGATCAACGAGACTGGCAAGATCCCCTTCATCATTGACTGTATCGGCTCTCTGAAGGGCACCCTAGAGCCATTAACCAAGATCGCGAAAGACGGTACCACTGTGGCAGTCATGCTCCCCGTCATTTTGAAAGACGCATCCGAGACCGAAGCACCAGAGTACGAAATGGACGCATCAAAGGTATTGGTCGACAAATGGGCAAAGGGTGTCGTGATACGTGGTGTCCGTACACATTTCTACCTCGAGGTAAGTTTTTGTTTTGTCCCCACTGCGTTCGAGGTTGGCGACTAACAGTCTAGAACCAATTCTTTAAAGAGAAGCTGCAGTCGGAGATTGTGCCGCAGCTGTTGGCGGACGGAGTGGTCAAGCCGAACAATTTTAGGGTTGTTGAGGGAGCTACGGCACTGGAGAGGGCGACGAATGCGTTGAAGTTGTTGCGGGATCGGGCTGTTAGTGGTGAGAGGTTGATTTGGAAGCCGTCTGACAGTTCGGAGTAGCTTGAACACTTGAATAGTTGGTAGCAAACATAAAATCATCTTCGTAACGTTGTTTACACTTATATAAAATGTACCTTTACAAAATTGTGTTCAAGGACATAATGTCTCTTCTCAAAATGCTGGCTACAAGCAGATGAAGCACTATTCACCACTGTTCACAAAAGTGTTCACGCACATCAACATTGAGCAGCATATGCAAGTAAAATAGCCACATCATTGAGGAGATTATCCTATATTAGAATTCCAATCCCAAACCAAACCAAACGCCATTATTATACAGTGTCTCTCGTGAGAAGTCATGAGAAATCATTCACCGGAATGGCCACATCCCCAGCCATGAAATGCTCAACTGCCTCCACCCCCACCTGCGGCGTCAGCATCAACCTCGTAAAATCATCCAAATCCTCGACGCGTCCATACGCCCAAAAGTCCTTGAAGTCGAAACAATCAATAAAATACTGCGGCTTCTCCCTCCACGCCCTATAAAACTCCACACTGCTCTTCGCCTCCCAGAGGTGCTTTGACGCCGTAAAGCCCATGTTCACCCACACCTCATCCAGAGGCTCCTCGCCCTTCAACAGCATCGTGAGACAGAGAAACGCACACGACGCCAGCGTCGTCCGCCTTATACTCTCCAGGAGTACCCAGCCATCCCACGTCTTGGGCGGGTGGTCCCTATTATGCATAGACCCATTACCCCAGGTCTTGGCCTCCGTCTCCAACTGGTGCTTCAACTCGCCCAATTCCTTAATCCACGCTACTTGCACATGTGCTTCTCTTTCAGCGGCAGCGCGGAGTGCAATATCCCCATCGAGCATTCTCATCGTATCGAGGATCATGACGGCCTGCACTCTAGCCAACTTTTCGGGTATCGTCGTCGCCAACTCTCCTTCTCTGTGGATCGTAATCGCCGTATCTGACAACAACTTCATCACCCACCCCTTATTCTCTGGTGAGCAATTCGCATACGCCGTCGCGGCTGAGAAGACGGCCAATATCGTCTTGGGCAACTTGCCACCGCTCCAGAGTCTCTGATGCATAAACGATGTTTGTCTTGTCTTTGCAAACGTCATAGGCAAACCCTTCATCTCTTTCATTGTATATCCCGCCCAGTGTCTGGGGTCGTGCACCTCCAGCTCATTGACCGTAACACAGCACTGATCCCTTTTTAGGAGGGACAAATCCCTAACCGGCGCGGGAGGGACCTGCGTCAACGGCGGCAATGTCATCTTATTCTCCGTAGTGAACGCCGTGTTGAAGTTGAACAGACTCCCCGTACCATCCGACGACGCACCGTTCATAAAGTCAACAATGTCAAAGTCCAGGCCAGGACCCAGACCCAAGCTAGCAGCGGCCGTGGTCACTTCGGGAGGGCCCGTATGGTGTGTCTGGGACTCGGGCGACGTCTCGGTACCCATGCTCTCAATGTCAAAGCTCATGTCAAAGTCAGGGACGTCGGCCATCTCGGGCGTGGTGCTACCCGTGGTGGAGGCCGGAGGGGGCGGCATCTTCTGGTAGACGCAGTCGAGGCCCTTTGCTGCGCAGCGAGTGCAGCGCGGAGTGCGCTTGTCGCAGCGTCGTTTGCCGCGGACGCAGGCGTTGCAGCTCTTTTGGCGGGATGCTGCTGAGGCGGCTGCGTCCAGCTTGGTCATGTTGTATGCGTTGTAGTCCATCGTTACTACGCTGGACTCCGATCGCGATCTATTACTGGTCTCTGATCAAGATGTAACAGAAGGGAGAGGAGCAGAAATGGAAGTGGAAAGAAGGTAAATGACGAGAACAGAAGCCCTTCGACTCCAAACGGGGCCCAAGTTTGTTTTAATTGTAGTCTAACAAGCCCATGCCAAAAGTTAAATCCATCCTCCAACAATCATGTCAGCATCAAACGCCAAAAGCGGGGCCTGTCGCTGCTGCCGAAAAGGTACGTACCCAAATTCCGCACCAAGCCTCTTGCGGACTCCAGGCGCAGCTGAAGCTCCGCAGCGTCTTCACCACCACTTTACACCCGACTGTCACTGAAACTCCGCAACTCCGCCTCAGATCATCTTGACATGGCCGACTAACATCGCTTTTCTCAACGGCCCTCGTCTCCACTCGCTCCCAAAATCGCATTCGCATCCTGGACTTAACGGTGGATTTTGTAAATGCGCTCAGCCTCTGAAATTTAGTTCAATCGAAAAAGGGCTCATGATGACGCGTTTACCCCTGCGTTAATCAGTCAATCCTCCACGTGGCCCTGTTATCAATGGCTGCACCAATGGCTGTAGATTGACTGTACAATGGCTGCCTGTTGATCTACACAATCTCGATATCAGCCATATTATCCCGTCCATAACCTGTCAATCTATATCATGTCGGCATATCCATACCCAGTCCCCGACCTCACCCATCACTTACACTAGCAACATTAAATGCCCCTTCTGCCACAGTCATACTACAGTCACATACTCATTTTCAAACATGTCGCACATTCGCATCCGTCACATCAATCGCTTTCCAAGTCAACTTGTGCAAAGCATCAATTCCTATTTACTCCCCAAACAAATACATCCTTCCCTAAATCCGCCTCGAGCTGGACCTGCCCATGCTCTGGCTACCTCCCACAACCGGGTATATTCGTCCCCTGCCCTTTTCGGTTGACATCCTATCTCATCCCATCTCCAATCCATTCGCCGTCCATAACACATCTTGACCCATCTGCTTTTCACTCGCAAATGAAACAAATAACTCCCAGTCAATCCCATTTAGTTCCAGTCAATCCCTGGCAAAAGCTCGCCACACCTCGTCCCCGTCAATGCTACCAAGTAAATCCCGAATCTCAAAAACAGCAAAGCAATCAAACAACTCGAACAAAAATGCAGAAGAAAAAATCGACAAAAAAGGAAACGATATGTTGTAAAGGATTGTTTGTGCCCAGGAACCAGATTAGTGTTCGCTGGTGAATGTAAGTCGACGTGCATGTCAACATCAAATATTGACGAGGCCCGCCACGTTTTATAAAAGAGACAGGGTAAAAAGCTCCCAAGGAGAATAAAAACACACTTCTAGTAACACAATGGAGGCTGGATGCTCCAGCTGATATAAAATCGAAGTAAAAGAGTCGAAAAAAAAGACAAGTGAAGGAAATGGCTTTTGTGGGATCAGACAAAAAAGTGTCCCCGTGTGCAAGTTGACGGCGTGGCCGTACAAAATCATGTCTTGCAAATCATTCAATCATATCGCCTTGCAGACTGCCCGTCGCAAGGATGGTGTAATGTATCAGTAAAAGGGTTATATGTATGTGACGTCCACGTCTCTCAGTATCGCTGCTCAGGGCGGTAGCCTCCATTGGTTGGCGGTCTGTCGTATTGCACTCCCGTCATAGAGTCAGGGTTGCCGCCTCCAGGAATGCTGTTGCTGATAGATCGCAGAGGAGGCAGCTCGGGACCACCCGACGTGGCGTACTGTGGTTCCTGGGCGTATACTGTAGATGGAGGTGGAGGAGCTTGGCTGGTTGGTGCTGGTGGAGCAGGTACGTGGCCGTTGTGTCCGCTCATCTCACCACGCATCTGAGCCATCTGTATGCGCATTTGATGAAGCTCTTGTCGAAGAAGGTCGTTCTCATTGATAGCATTGGTGTAATGGCCTTGGACAGATCTGAGGTGATCACTTTGTCGTTGATGTTCAGCAATGGCTAAAGCAAACGTTAGTATTCGATGCCGATGTAAATAAGCGGGATAACTACTCAAATTACCTTTAGTCAGAATCTCCCACTTGGAAGCCTTGGATCCGCGCTCTTGAGGCATCAGGTCTCGCAATTGGTCAAAGAGTTCCTTCATTTCTGTCCTTCGCTTGCGCTCAGCAAGCTTGTGGCTGACTCTCAGTTCAGGAGTGCGGCTGTAGGGCTGAGATCCAGGGCCGTCTTCGCCCATGTCGTCCTCCTGGAGGTCGCTAAGCTGCTTGTGTTGCATGGTGTGGTGGTGAACAGAAGGGAAGTCGGATCCGGAAATGCGAGCAAATTCGCCGCTGTCCTCCAGTCTTCGTTGACCGGCAGGCAGGCGTGATTCTGTGGTGAATTGGCTGCTAGCAATAGACTCAGAAATGCTGCTGCGTCGAGAACCATCAAAGGAGGTTTGAGGTCCGACTCGCTTAATCTCTTCTTCAGGGAAGGCCCAAGCTTGACCCTTGGTGGGCTCAGCGGCTCTGGCAATGTTGCTGGTGGCGGGACCAGTAATTGCGGGAGCGGTGCGAACATTCTTTGGAGGCTCTGGGTTGCGCTCAGCGGAAGGTTGATATCCATTGGAAATGCGGTGAATAGAAAGGGCATCCAGTCCGGGGCGAGGAGTCCTCTGCTGGTGGAGGGTGTTCTGAATGGAGCTGGTGGACTGGTTGTTGCTGGTGTAAGGGGAGTTACCAAGTCGCATGTCGCTGATGCCTTGGTTAATGCGGCTATCAACGCTCTCACGACGAGGACCTTGGCCGAGACCTTCACCGAGAGTAGCAGCCTCCAGAGAGCTTGGGCGCTCAAAGCGTCGATCCGTACCAGGGCTGGTAGGCGATACCATGGCCGCAACGCTCATGTGTTGTCCGCCTGGGGAGGCGAAATGGTGAGGGAGAGTAGTGGTGGTAGGAGACGGCGTTTTGTCAAGAGCAGATTGATAATTGGAAGCGCCAGGGCTGAGACCATTGACATTGAAGGAGGCAGCAGAAGTATCTAGAAAGCGAGTTAGTATTTTTTTGTCAAGTAGAAAACCGTTGCGTATGGCGCCACAAACGTTTGCTGGAAGCCTCCGTAGTGGAATAGAAGCCCGAGTCACGAAGCTGGGGCAGGGTCGTGCCGTGAGCATGGGGTTCCTCCTTGTTTAAGATGTTATTGAGGCCAGCGGCGTTGGCCGGCTTTGGCTGAGTATCCATGGCAGACATGATTGGTGATGTTAATCCCAAGGGCTACTGTATTTGCTGGCGAGCGAATGCAATCGGTCCAGGAGAAATCGAGCACCGCGTCAACCTCGAAGGAAGGTGGGAAAAGGCGTCGGTAGCGAAGTGTCGAGTCGGGAAAGTAGGGACGTTATACAATAATTCCGGCAGGCGAAGGAGCCGAGGATTGGGCGTCGCAAGAAGGAATCGAAGGCGAGAAAGGCGTTGAAACGGGGGTTTGAGGGCCAAAATCGCACGGATGCTGGATATTGAAAGTTTAATGAGGAAAGGAAATGGGCTAGAGAGCGTAGGTGCGTTGCGTCGACATGAGAAGCAGAGGGGAAAAACAGGGAGGCTTGTTGAACTCTCGAGAATCGAAGTCGATGGTTTATTTTTCCCACGGCGACGGCAGCGATGAACGGATTGGAAATGGACGGTTTGGTTTCTGCGCGAAGAGAATCAAGATTGGATGAAGCGAGCAGGAGGAGAGGGCGAGGAGGTTGGTCTCGGGGTTTGATTTGATTATGGGTTCTGGGTGTCTGGGTCTGGTCTGGGGGGGACAAGAACGACTCTCCAGGGCCGGGACAGTGAAGAGAAGAGCGAGAGACGAGAGAGATGGGGGAAGGGGGGGGGTGTGCAACAGGCCGTTTGGGAACAAAGGTACATTGGTCTCCAGGTGAGCACGGGCTTGCTGGGATTGGAATTATGGGGGACGAGAGCGTACCTACCAGAGGCGGCCCAGAGGCACAAGAGGGGGTGTGTGTGGTACAGAGCAGGGGTGTGTGGAGCAACAGCCCGGCACGGATTCGAGTAAGTCGTCAGTAATACCTTAACTTACCAGTAGTGAGTACACACAGTAGGTACTGTCAGTAGTCAGTAGGGGCACGGCACCAGCCAGCCAGCCCGCCTCCAGCCCATCAGCGGATGGTGGATCCTTTTTACTCTGTTACTTTGCCTGCTGTGTTATTTACCAGGCAATAGGACTGGAAAAGAATCCCTGGCTAAACATGATTTTTTGGTGGGATTTATTGGCTTGGACGGGGCCAGCGTAACCCAAGGAGAGGGATTGTGCAGTACCAGTGGCAGTGGCAGAGGCAGAGTGGATTCTAGTTCGCCATGTGGGAGACACGAGAGGGGGCGAGCAACAACGAAAAGAGCGAGGAGAGAAAGGAGGCAATAAGGCGACAGCGCCCAAACAAGCAATTCATCAATCAATTCATCAATCAATTCAGTGGGCAGAAAAATCAGCGTCGCGAGTGTGGCAGTGAGCACAGCAGGCAGCGAACAGCGTGCCAAATATTCATCATTACAGTGCTACAGGCGCCAGTGGCCGCCGAAGAATAGCGGCTGAAGTACGTTGTTGCAGGGGGAGCCTCAGCGGCGCCAGGTAAAAGGTGGGCGTGTTTTGGGTCCCAATTCAACGAGGCCCTGACAGGCGGCGCACGCAAACCATGTGTTTTTGGTCGGGTTTTGGATTTTTGGTGGTTGCCACCACCACGAGGCGGGCGGGCCTTTTTTCCTTTGCCTTCCCTTCCCATGGCTTGGTGGGAGGGAGGGGGGAAGAGATTTGGGGGGGCTAAATGCCACGCAGTCTCCTCTCGTCGTCCTGAGCCCCATCTTGCCACTAAATTGCTTGCATGCATGTCACCTTTAGCGCGTAATTGGCTGGCGGGGGTACATGTCGTGGCCAATGACCACCATGACCACCATGACGCTCGCCAATTGCCAGCCACGCGACGAGGCCCTGGCTCCCCCTCTAACCAGGCGGCCACAGTCTCCTCTCCCGCTGTATCAGCCCGAAGCTACGCTGGCCGACACATGGCTTCAATGGGTCCAGGCCTGCCACTGGGCTACGCTACTGTAGGTACTTCTCTTGGGCTTGTTATTAGCCTCTGCTGGGCTCCCCTTGCCGGCAAGTGGCTTCCAGTGTCGCACCATTGCAGCCAATATTCACTACTTCCGCGGGAAGTGCAAGTCACACCAATGCAGCCAATGCAGTGTGACTAATGTCCATCCAATCCAAATCAAAGGAAATGTATCTTTTCTCATTTTCCTTTTCAATAAGTATCTTTTTATTCATGTTTATCATATAGTTGCTCTACTGTGATATTGTTATATTTTCTTTTTCATTGGCGATCAACGTCATCACCGGGTAAAATGCCCCAGTGCTGACAAGAGACGCGGTCCGCCTACAACCACCCGTACCTAATGCCTGGTCAACTGGCAGCGGAGCTACAGTGCCTGCATCGCACACGGATAGCGACGCCGCAAAGCAAAATGCTCACCAGCCAATCAGCCGTGCAAGCATAACCCCAACCGACGAAATAATGATAAAATAATAATCATAATACCCAACCGCTGATAGCCAACCACTTCTCACTCTTTGCTCACCCTTTCTGCACATCTTGACGAGTGATAGTAATACCTCCAGTCGGTTGCCACCAAACGTTACATTTCTGCTCTTGACAATTCTGGCAGCCCACAATATTCCCGAGACCTTACCGTTTATTTGACGCTGATAATGCTTAAGAGGTGAATCAATCGTCGAGTTGTATTCTGTTTCATTATCCATGGGAATTGTGCATATGATGGGGTTTAGTTGACTCGTCAACGTCTGAGCACCGCCGTTATCACCTGCAGGCCACATCCACAACAGTAGCCGGAGATGCAAAAAGCAAAGAGAGCGCTAACCCGCCGAACCCCTCCCAGATGGTGCACCCACAGATTGCAGCGCCACGAAAACGTCCCCTGCTCCTGATGCCTAATGGATACAAAATTCAATATTGTCAAGAGGAGCCAAGATTGATCCCTATGTAGGATCCCAACCAAAATGACAATTCACCAACCCGGTTCGACCTCGCGGGTCGCAGCCGGTTTCACACGCAAGCACTTGCATCCCACCAGCGCTAACAACCCAGCAGCCATTAAATTTAGTGGGCTCTAGCAGGTGAACTTGGGTGTGGCTAGCGGTTCGCAGTGGATGCTATAGTGGGTTCTCCCAGCGCTATAGTGGCCGGCTGAGCGATCCTCCAGCGATCCTTCAGGCGATGCGAGCGATGGATGCACCAGCACCACACCACCAGGGCACTTTTGCAAACCACTCTCGTAAAAATGCGCAGCCTGGATGAATCCTTCAATCCTTTCAGCCAAGCTTTACGTGACTGTTTTCACCTCCCGAGGCTCTTTTGGCTCTTTTGGCCTCCAAGCTGCAATGATCAGCGACGGTGAGAATCCTAAAGGAATCAGTCCTGCCGACGGATGGCCGGTGCTAGCTTTGCCAACAACGAACCATACAACCTGGCATGAGACAACTAATACGCAAGTGGGCAGACTAGCCATGCATCTACGAAAGGAGTGAAAATAATAATGAAAAAAAAAGCACAAAAAGTAATAACTCCGAGCGATTATACTTTTTTCCACATTGCAAAGGCACACTGCACAGAAAAAGAAATTTCGTATCCGCCTGCGCTGATTGATGCAAAATTTGTCCGCAATCAGCGTGACAAGAAATAAGCTTCAGGTCTCTCTGACAGGCGGGTCTCGGAATGGTTCTCTTACTATCCGCTCTGCTGTACAGGCACGCAGGCATCGAGATATTGCCTGTACATGGTATTATTCGGAGTCCGAATTGCGCAGTAGGGATAGGCCGCCAGATGATAGGGACTCACCGGGCAAATTGAATTACACCGAGATGCTGCCTAGAAGTCTAGTCTAATGTATGATGCACATGTGTGATGGGCGTGTATGATGTAGGTAAGCAAAAGTGACGTGACATACACTTGGAAAGGCTTCCTACCGCGCTTGCATCAAGATATCTTACGATTTGGCTCGGCAACAAGACCGAGAGTTTCATAATGAGCCGCAAGAACATGTAGTCCCGAGCTGAGAGTATTAGTGAGACGATGAGACGGATGGCCCGATTGGACTGGATCGCTACGCTGCGCCGCGGCTAGTGCAAGAGCTCTTTCTCAGGCGAGACGGCAGGGCCGTTTCTTTACTGTGTATCGTATAACGGAGTGATGATGCGAGCATTACTGTGCTGGAGCTGAAGGCGTACGGAGGACCGTATTGTTTGGCTGAATGCGAAGGGGGTAATTTGGTGTGACGGATGAAGTGCAGGCAGAGAGACAGGGTTCTTTTTGTGGCAGAATATCGTAGTATCAATGTCAATTAATTATATCAATCCCAAGATCTTGGTACTGAGGCTGAGGAAACAATTACTTGATATCTTGGCAGTACGTCCAAAAATAAAAACAGTGTAAATGCACATTACACCCTGCAGCACACTCTGCACGACTTTCCAAGTACAGGCTGGCAAGGGCCTGTGGGAGGTGAGATGATAGACTTACCCCCCAAAAGGTACATTCGGTGATGGCCCACCAAACTAAAAAGTGTCTGTGTGAGAGACGAATGGTGTGGAGGCAGGATCATGCTCGGGAGGGGAGGGGGCAGAGGAGGAGGAGGCGAATGGTGTGCTTCAGCACCACGTTTTCACTGCCGAGTCATTATCTGTCCGCTGCTGCAAGCTTTGCTCAGCAGATGCAGGACCTTAATTACGGGCATGTACATGGCTTGCTGAGGGTTGAGGAGTTGGTGTTGAGTGTGAGTGTGAGCGTGAGCGTCGAGGTACGTACCTCTGTAGAGTTGCATCGACAACCAGGCAGACACATTCGCTTTGCACCCCAAGTAGCCTTGAATTTCATCATCGTCCCTCCAAACGCAGCATATCCTAGCCATCGGACGCTTTTACTCAAAGTAGCATGTCCGTGAGGCGCCATCCCCCAGAAGAGCGCAAATCTGTGCTCACCATTACCGAATCGGACCCAGGCGTTTGTACAAAAGCACAGAGCTTGACTAAAATACAAAAGTGCTCAGCTAGCGATTAAAATAGCTGCAGTAAGCACGATACGACTTCCCTTCTTAGCTCTACCGAGTGCTTCATGGTGAGGGTGCAGTGGCCGTGCTGACGCTGACGGTTGCATCACGGCCCTACACTACTACGTATTATACTTTTAGATGTTCGGTAAACTCGGTACTCTATCGGACGTTTAAACTGTTTGTCGCTTCATTTCGTCGCTGACATTTTACACTCATTTATTTGCATTTGCATTTAATCAGCTCTTCAGCTACTCAGTCAAGGTCCTGGCTGATAATTGCTTCTGTCTGCCACGTTCTCCTGAACACCCTTGCTTTTTCCCGCAATCATCACCACCCACGTTACTTGCTTGCTTTTTTTGCTACTTTCTTTTTCCATTCATTGATGTTCATTAGGATCCATTAGCCCATGCCTACTCATTGGACATCCACCCGCAGCCCAGTTGCACGGATCCCCCAGCCTCCCGCATCACTTGCATCCAACCATCGCACACACCAACCGTTACAACGGTCGCGTCTTAGCCACGCTTTCTTTTGGCCGTCCTCTTGGCTGATTATTGCTTTATTTCATTTTCTTTTCAGCGCTCTATTCTGAATTATTTAATCACTGCCAACCATTCAATCATCCCCTCCCATGGCGCTGTCTCACCTTTGCTTTGTGAGACAACCCATCCAATCTAATGCGACATATTTGTCATGAGCCACTCACCCTCTCTGCACGACATCCCTCCCCAATTTGCAGATGTCTCGTCCTCTTTGCTTTTTTTTTCCCTTGTCTCCCCTCTCGCACCCACACGCCCCCCAAGAACGCCCAGGCACGAACTTGTCAGCCGGCCGCGCGAGACAAACCGTTCGCTCCTGTTTTTTTCTTCTTTCCGCTCTGTCTCATTGCATCGTAGGCCTTTCCGTTTTGCTTCTGGGAGAGACACAGCTGACTGGGAAAATCTGACACGTTACTTTGTCTCTGCTAACACACTAGCACAGCCAACCAACTGCAACTAATGGCTGTGCAACTAACACTAAATCTAGCTGCGTAACACTAGACTTAATTATGTCTGTGTCTGTTGGCTCAACTACCGCGCTTGGTCTGTGAATTTCTGCCGTAAAACATACATATGCAATTTCTGTCCTAGCTACTTGTAACTTCACCAACACATCACATCACTGCAGTCAGATAACTACAGTCCAGATCTCTCCAGCAGACCTTGAACAACTAGCATACCTCGCTTACAACATACGACCGTCATCCAACATCGACCGATCAGATTCGGGCCCGTCCATACCTCGTATCCCCGCTCCAAACTGTCTCACAAGTTCTTGTTCCGTTCGGTCCGTCAAAACCACCCTTGCTAGCCCCTTGCAAGTCTTTCCCGAAAGACCTCAATCGTACCACATCCCACATACCAGCTCCTTCGCGTGCCTGGCACACTGCACACTTTTCCAACTGCCAAACCACTCCGTCGGGTTGGCTTCACGCGCCCCCCAGAGACAGTGGCCGTTTTGCATTGCATGGGCAAGCCAGATTACTCTTCGACTACATGCCGCAGCTCTTGGCCAATCATGCTTGACGTGTCCCTTTAATGGACCGTTGCTTGACGTGCAGTTCACCAGATGTTGGTGCGTCACTTGCAATTCATCAGTGATTCATGTAGAGAGTTCGCCACTCATCATGCTCGATACAAGTTCACCGGGAAATTATCCCCAACAAAAATGCCAGTAATCGTCGTCAATTTTCATATACCAGAGGGTGCTCCCTCCCATAATGTACACGAATCCTATATATATCCCATATTCATCAATATGCCCTATCCATGCTTCCAATAATAGTATAAAACGTTAATACGACAAGCCAAAAAACAACTCGTCCTCATCATCTATGCATCCATCTCAATACTTCCCCGTGTCCCAACTTTAAAACTCAAACTCGGGTCTAAACACATCAGGGTCGACGCCAGGGACTGTCTTCTCGGCAAGGTCCCGACGACCCATTTGCGTAAACACGCGGCGTAGCGTATCGTACAGCGTGCTGCTGCGATTCTGTGCGGACATTCTGTCCAAGGTTTCGTCCACTTGAGCTGCATTTCCCTCGCCCAGAATCTCGTAGGCTTTGCTACGGCCACTCTTCTCGATCGATTTGTGCATCTCGAGCGCAGCTAAAAAATGGCTCGCGGCTTCTTGGTGGCAGTTGATGTTGATGCAGCTGACGCCCAGGTTGTAGCGGGCGCGGACAAAGTTGGGTGAAAGCGACAGGGCTTGCTCGTAGGCGGCAATGGCCTCTTCAGAACGTCCGCTGTTGGCCAGGGTGGCGCCGAGACGGTTCCAGAGGAGATGGAGTTGCTCTTGCTGGTTCATCGTGCCCAGCTCCGAAGAGTGGAGGGCAGACTGGAAACAGTCGACCGCCTTGTCGTATTCTTCAGCACCGTAGAACAAAACACCGAGACCGACTTGAACGTCGGGGTCCATGTGCTCGCCGTCAGGACTGAGTTGAGCTGCCTTGATGTACAGATCAGTAACTTTTTCGTGTAATTGCTGTCGGTCAGTGAAGCCCATCTCAGCGGGAGGGTGTAAGTCCTTTGGGTCCAGGATGTTGGGGTATTTGATGGAGAGCCAGCGCTCAAGAGTTCTGTATGCTGTGCTGTCGTATCCTTCGTTTGTGTATGAAACCGCCAGGCCCATGAGCGCATCCAAGTTGTTGGGGTCAATCTTGAGCGCCTGCTCGAGAGCACGGATGGCAGCGGTCTCCTTTTCGTTTTGCGCCTGTGCCGTACCCAGATACACCCAGGCCTCAACGTGGTCGGGGTTCTGCTGAACGGCAGCCTCGAAGGCTAAGGCAGCCAGAGACAAATTGCCTCCCTCCTTCATAACACGCACACCCTCGTCAAAGGCGTTCTTCTCGTCCTTGAAGAAGTTCTCCTGCTCAAACATGTAGTTTTCGATAATCGGGTCGCCGAATCGGCCCCAGTCTCCAAGGCCGTTGAAGTCGGGCATGATATCGTTGGTCCACTCTTTGTCGAATTGGTCGAAGAGCGACTCGTCGTTCACCATAGATCTAGCAGCGGCGGTCTCAGCTTGTATTCCTCTCCAAATGGATTCGAAGTCACCGAACTCATTAGTTTCAGACTGCATCGCCTTGTCAATCTCGTCAAGCTCACGCTCGGCGGCGCTGGCCTCTTCATCTTCCTTGGTCTTGGCCTCTTCCTTGTCTTGCATCTCGAGCTGAGCAAACTGCTCTTCCCACTTGCTGTCGTCCAGCTCCACCAGCTTACCCTTGCCCTTTGCGTCTTGCTGTTGTGGTTGCTCGCGCATGTGTTGCTGGTTCTGGTACATGGGCGTCATGGAGTTGTAGCCCATGCCCATTCCCATACCCATGCCCATCATAGGGCGTTGGTAGCCCATTTGACTGGACATGTTGCTTTGCATATTGCTTTGCATGGGACTAGCGCGAGCCTGTGAGCCCTGACCGTTCATTTGTCTGAATCGAGCAAACTCCTCGGGGCTAAAATGGGCACCCGGGGGAGGCTGGAAGGCAGACTCCATACCCGACTGGTTGTGGAAGTCTTGCGTCCACGAAGGCGAGGCAGAGCTAGCTCGCATAGGTGCATGTTGGGCAGGGTTCATCTGGGCAGGACCGGCCTGCATGGGAAACTCTTGTTGAAGACCAGGGCCGTTGTTGAGGAAGCTGTTCATCATCTGTTTACGTCATACCGTTAGCCGGCGTTGAGAGTTAGCATGGAGGGGTAAATGTTGGAGGCACCTCATCTTGCGGGGCGTTTGCAGCCTGGCTGCGGAAGCCATTCATCTGGTTCGGCGTGCGACCGACGAGGCGATCACGCTGGAGTGTCTTGTCATCTTGGACGTGCTTCTGGAACTGGCTCAGAGGATTTCCGGCCGTTGAGCACTCGGCGCCACCCATAAACGACATGTTGACGGATTGGGCGGAGTTGGGAGACGGTGGCGGTGATGGGAGATCGAGGGAGAAGGTGAGAGTCGTGCGAGAAGAGAAGAAGAAAAGAAGAAGTCGTCTGTGAAAGAAACAAAAGACGGGAGATGAACGTCAATGCAAACAGGGAAAATAACCGAATCACAAGATGTTGGAAGCTAAAGTTTGATTGCTAATGGTGCTTGTGGCTCGGTCGGTCTGGTCTGTGGGGAAACTGCCGAGGCAGCCCGGCCCGCCTAGTCGACATCAAGGGCCAACTCCGGTCGCCGGCTGCACACGTGATCTGGGGATGTCCGCGATGTCCGTCGGCCTTTGACACGGCAACAGGCGTGTAATTGACATATGTAACGTGCAACTTTAATGCATTTCCTGAGGACGAGATCGAGACATCTTGTTGCTGCTTGTGTTTCAATTATATACAGGCTTTGTTGAGTTGGTGAACGACAAAGGAACCGTACCCTCGTACAAGCACATCCGCCATGCGCCTTCGACTCTTACTCAGCAGCCTCCCTTTTGTCTTGTTCCTGCTTCTCCTTGGCCTGCTTCTCCTGATCTGAAGCTGGAAGCTCGCACTTGATAGTCTTCACCTCAGTATGTGGCTCAACAACAGTGACATTGCTCTTCATGCTAACATTATGCTTGGGACCCTTTGGTCTCCTGCGACAATACATTGAGACAGGCGCCGCGTTGGCACAACGTCACAAGCAAGTCTTATCAGAAGCATCCAAGTCAGCAAAGCAGTTCTCGTACGTCTTGTACTGGTTCTGAATCGTCGACCACTGGGCAGTGATGCTGCCGACGCCACCACACAAGTACCGATCAGCGATGTTAATCTTGCCCGCCGCTGCAAAGTCCTCCATCCAGTTCGTACGACCATACTCAGTAGGCCTGTACTGATCAGCCCCAGTAGGCATTTTACGACTAGGCAATCAACTTTGTGAGAGTAGAGCTTCGTAGTTTCTAAAGCCAGTCTAAAGCCAGAATTGCGCTTCAATCTTGCCCAAGAAGCATCAAGTGGCCTTAAGTCCAGCTCAGCACCAAAGCAAACACCTGGGCTGCCAAGCTTACTCTTGTTGATGCCCTACCCAACTATAGTTGCTTCAGTGAGCCAACTAAGAACAATTTCGGCGACACAAATACTTAATTCTATGAAAGTTCATTAAATTAGTAAAGGCAGCCAATGAAGAAGGGTTAGCTATGTCGGCCGAGTGCTCACTTTGGTCAACACAAAACGAGTGTGTTAGTTTTCCGCCATCCACGACTACTTTAATATCACCGCGGTCAATCTGCTCCCGACAGCTAATGATAAAGTTATCTCGCACCTCATTGGTAATCCACTCATCACTGTTAGCGTAGAGGAAAAGGAACTGCGTCTCTGCAGCGGTAACTTCATCGCTAGAGTTATTATAGCAGCTATTTTTACACAGGCCACGGTCCCAGTTATTATCTTGGACTGTATCAAGAGCTGATTGGCACAAGCAGCTCAGCTGCCAACCACCAAAGCGGCTTTTTAGTAGCTTGGTAAGGATGTCGGCAGGTTCCAGCGAGAAGTAAAAGATGTGTATCAGTATTTGCCTCAGAAAGACTGCTGGAACAAAGAAAAGCACTAGCTGCGCATAGATGTGCACGTAGGGGTCGAATGTTGGTAGACGACGTAACTGTTGAATTAGACGGCCGCGTGAGGACGCGGCGGCTTGCTCAAAAACCGGGAATAGGAAGGCTGATCGCTTGATTGTGAATCGTGTAGACAAATCTGGGTTGCCTTTGTGTCGAACAAGTATTTTCATGGCAATAAGCGCGCCAAGCGAGTGACCGACAAGGATGACCGACTTAAAGGGCTTCACTGGCTCGTGCAGCGGCTCGGAGCTCCCGGAGCAACTCTGTAACGACTCTGGGTGAAGACATCTCTGCACCAAATCTGCGTAAATAATATCGACCTGCTCTTCGATGTTCCAAGGCTTCGACTGCGCATTCGACACATCAAAGTCTTGATCAGCAAATCCAGCCAGATTGCGACCGAATATATCATATGCAATTTTCTTCCTTGACTTTCGGCCCGAGCCGTCCAACAGATGTCGCAAGTGATTCAAAAAGTTATTGTAAAAAGCAATCAATCCTGGGTTTCCGCAAATGAAATAAATCAGAGTTCTTTCTGGCGGGTTGGCGAGTAGAGAGGGAAGCCGAATGTGTTTTGCCATGACAAGATGGGGCGGATTGACTAATAGGCAACGTACCAGATGAAATGAATACATACGCTGACATGGGTGTTGAAGCTAGTTTCCAATAGACCTTGCTCTTATTTGTAGTCTGGAGAAGAGATGTGGGAAGCAGATATCTTAAGCTTCATGAAGTCCGGCCAGAAATTCCGTCGGGCATTGGATTGGTCAACCGGCACGGCACCTACAGCTCCCCGGATTCCGCGCCAATTTCAATGCTGTATAATGTAATATATAGCTTACTATCGAACGAATGTTTCATGAATAACCGGACAACAATCTGATTGCATTTGCTTGTGAGCGCATATACAGAGGCATTGCCAAACTGCTCAATGCTGGAAAAGTAACCGCGTCATCCGTTGGTCGATAGTCAGAAAGGCTAACAAGTAATGGAAACCCCGTATTAAGAGAAACTTTGTTATTCTTATTGACTAAATTGTGGCCTTAGTGAAAGCCATCATAATTACCGATGTCATTCGGGCGAGTGAGGCTCATCAGTCTGCCCTACAATGAGCAGCAGTACAAACTAGAGTTGCCAATAAGCCGGAAGTCAACAGTGGTCAAGCCCTGTAAGGTAGGGTTTCCTTTTGCCTAAATAATTGGGTGCCAGCTAATTGTTAGTTTCCGAAAGTCAACAATCCCAAAGGAGCACTAAACTTAATTTCACGCCTTGGTTGAATGGCAGCGGTTGGCGGTTCCTCACCAACCATAACCAAAAACTCTGGTGAAAGGTACTCTGTCAAGAGCAATGTCTCAAGATTCACGCGCACAAAACTATGGAGAACCAGGGTCTTCTACTTTACGATGTTGTAAATACTCAATTGTGCAAGGTCAGCAATGCTGATCACTAAACCGTTATCATGTTCATTCACTGAAGTCCGCGTTCAGCGACGCGTCCGGTCACTGGTTTCAAGATTGCTGTGCCGCCGCTGTCCGAGGGAAATTGTATATAAGGAAATAAAGAACTTTTATGCTAAACAAAAATCCGTCCATCAGACCGTTTTATTGTTGTCTTAAAGCGACAACGACTCATACCGGAAAAGCCGGTGCTGACGACAATCGCAATAGGGTAGCTACTCAGCTAGGTGGTTGTTGATTGCGGGTTCTCGCTCTGCTCAACATCTCTCTCGAAACTTTTGTTTCCGATATCTGTCGTCGGCTTGCCATTGGAAAAGACCCCAAGCCATTGATTCAGTTGTGAGTTGTCGCCTTCTGTTGCAATCAAAACCGGCGAGGCTACTAGCTGGTGCGCATTCGCCCTGAAGTCGCACCAGATTGGGTTGCGATAAATTATATGAAAATTCATTTCCTTTGAGTTTATCTACTATTATTGCTCATAGACTTGGAGTCTTATAGCATCGTTCATACATAGAGCAACAGGTTTAGCCCGGCGTCGTCGTTAAGAACACTCTCAAAGGCTGGTAAAACCCAGCGCCTTGGAGCACCTCTTCTAGATCAGCCAGTATACCAAGCATGCAGCTTACACAATTTGGTGGGGCAGAGAGGAGGAGAAGCCAGCCAACGCACATGCGTAACAATAAATACTTCGCAGTACCCCTTCTCGCCAATCGCCCTGCCGATACAACAGTCTAACGTATACCTATCCCACCAAGATGCCTACAGAAAAGTATTTCTCGCAGTCCCCGGCATTCCCTCCCGACATCCCGCTAGTGCCCTTGCCAAGAGCATCGCTCCAGAGGCTACAGAGCGGCGACGAGCAAGAAGCGCATAATCTCTTTGAAGCATGTCAAGAATGGGGATTTTTCCTGCTGAATCTTGCCGATGCAGAAGATGGGAAGAGGGTGCTGGCACATGCCGAGAAGATGTTTGATTTGACTTCAAAGACTTTTGATCTCGATCAGCAGACGTTAGATGAATACGCTTACAAGCCCCCCACGGATCTAACGGGGTAAGCCTCTGCTCACAATCTCTTTCTTTTTAAGTTGAATCCTAATATGGTATGTAGCTATAAGCAAAAAGGAAAGCTCAAAACCGATGACGGGAAGCTGGATTGCATGGAACTGTACTCTATCAATCAGGACGACATTCTTGGCAACAGCGAGCCACGTACAAATGCACCACCCATCGAGGAGCACCGAAGCGACGTCGCGGAATTCATCAAGCTCGCGCATAACGTCACAACTGTTATTTTCGGACAATTAGACCAGCAACTCGACCTACCCGCCGGAACACTCGCTTCCCTCAGTCCCCTAGATGAAGCTTCAGCAACGTCAGTGCGACTGCTGCGCACGCAGACTGAGAAATCCGAGCTTGATTACAACACCATCACTTTAGGTGGCCACACGGATATCGGCACAATTACCATCCTGTTCAATGTAGTCGGCGGCCTACAGATTCTACCTGCTGGCCGAGAAAACGCGATGGATAATTGGCTGTACGTCAAGCCTGAGCCCGGGTACGCCATTGTCAACATCGGCGATACTGTGGTTGAGTGGACGGGAGGGCTTCTCCGGTCGTCGTTGCATCGAGTGATTACTGCGCCTGGAGATCAAGCGACAGTCCCACGTCAAAGCGTTGCGTACTTGGTGCGACCGCGAAACAGCGCTGCGATGCAGAGACTGCACAGCGGTCGGATTCCTCCACTGGAGGATGGGGAAGAGGACGATAAGCGGCCGGTCAATGAGTGGGCTGCGTGGAGAACGAAACAAATCATCATGGGCGAGCTCAAGGCCCAAACGAGGGGTGGTAAGCCTGTTGTCGCTCAGGCGGTTCGGAGTTAAACGGGAGGGGCGCGCTAAACAATAGATGAGCCAAATATATTTCAAATAATGGGTGCATAAACGAAGAGCGCATAAACGAAGAGCGGAAATATGATCGAAGCAGCTATGATCAAATCGACAGGGACCGAGCCACGGCATGTGTGCGACAACTCGCGAAGCCCGCTAAAAGTCCCTGGCTGACGACAGAGGGTGTTGTGCATTTCGCAGGAGCTTCTATTTCCCCGTGAAAGCGAACCGTTTTCTCCCTTTGAAACCTTTGAAACCTTTGAAAAGGAGAGAAAAACAATTGGAAGCTATATAATCGCTGCCACTCAAGACGATGGAATTACGAAATAAACTGAGACACAACTCACAGTGGTGTTTAACAAACCTTGACGCTCTCCGTCAACTCAATGTCATCCAATGCATGTGCTCAGTTACATCTGCAACGACGGCCAATCAATTCAACACACACTGTGTGGTTGTATCTCCTGCAGAATCGGGGCCCATGTGCAGGGATGGACGCCCCATTCAATCCAATGTACCTCCTCGACAGAGGTACATTCAAGTGACATGCGCCTGCAGATGAATGAGCGGCCAGCGAAAGCCCCTCTTGATCGCTGGGTCAGAATGGCCCATCGCCCGACTTGGCAAGCCACCAGTAGGAGGGCTTACGCGTGGAGGCAGGTCTGTCGACATCGGTGCTAGTGCTAACACGGGCGGGGCTGGATGTCCCGAGGCGTCTACAGTAGGCTGCGGGCGCTCGTTGGCGATTTCCAAGACCTAACAGGTGCACTTTATTTCCTGTCGCTGCAGTCAAACAAAACAAAGTCGCGGGTCAGATTCAGATTGCATGTACAGCGTTCAGCGGGTTCACTCTCTGAATAAGACGTATGCGGCCCTCCAGTCCTTATTGAGACAATGTCAATGCCAACGAGTCTAGCAGAAGCGCTGGATTTCTCCGCTTCGGGGAAAGAATGCACTCTGCGCCTTACAACCGACATAGCTTTTGGATCAGGTATGGTTTCCGCACTGGATGGTAAAACAATTACCAATTTATATTACACAAAGTAATTGACTAATCATCGTCAGTCAATGTTGGAGGCTATGTGGCATGTGTTTTGACCAAGTATGCGACCGCATACGCGTCCCTACACCCAACGATTAGCAAGCAAACCGCAGCACGCTCATCGATAGTGCAATTTTATCGGCCAATATTTGCTGGTAAAGATGTCACTCTCCAACTTCGCGAAGTCAGCATCGGGAGAGCCTGGTCCACACTCCGTGTCGAAGCCGTCCAGAACGGCAAAGTCGCCGCCTCAGCAGACGTCATGTAAGGCTACGTGCATTAAATGTTTGACTCTACCATGCAGAAATAATCTAATTCGAAATCTAGCACTGCCGATTTCTCTGTCCCAGGAGTAAATTTAAAGACGCACTGGAAGATTTTACCAGCACCACACCCGGTAAAACTCTCCAGGCTAGAAGCCGGTCAAGATCCCGACTGGACATCCTACCAAACGGCCTTCCACCCAGATGGGTTTCGCAGAGGCAGCGCATATATCAAAGTCTTTATTCCAAAAGTCTGGCCCGACGAGATCGCATTTATTGAGCAATGGGTCCAGCCGGGCTGGGACAGTTACAACCTGGGAGGCTCCGCGGTCACCGACGAGAAGGACAAGGCAAGGTGGACCAACGATATGATCCAGTTCATAATGGACTCTACGTTACCTATTCAGGAGAATCTGTTTGCCCATGAAGCTGATAAGCCGCTTCCTATGGGAAGCGTTGCCGCTACGCTTGGATTTGCCGCTACGCAGAAGGCTGCCAGAGATGAAGGCACCAAGGATTGGCGCCCTTTGCATCTTGATGGTTCGAAAACGATGATGTTGCAGACTGTTCATGTAACTCTGAGTATGTCCACTGAGATCAAGAAAAGCCTCCCGGCTGAAGGTGTACGCTGGTTATACATGCGCACGGAAGCAAAGAGTATCGTCGACGGAAGGATGGATTTGCAAATTCTTATGTTTGATGAGACCATGGACCTGATTGCTGTAACGGCACAGGTTGCGCATATTATCCCCGCAGCGCAGAAGAACCAGAAACCTAGAAAGAATGCATCTACTTTGTAAACCTGAAAGCCAGTAACAATTGATTGGGATTTACACACTGTAATGCACTGTGTGCTAGGAGAAGCCGGGAGACATTGGATCGACGAGACATGCATTGCCACCAGGCAGAACTTGTTGAAAACAGAACAAAATGAATTGAAAATAGCCATAGAACGCAAAACTATACAATGCAAACTATAACCTGCAATTATAAAGTCAGCACATTATTGGCGATCATTCCATAATTTACCATTTGTCGTGCTTGATTGTGCTTCGCCCAGCAACAACGATACTCAGAGTACCCAGCGTTGATGAACCCTGCGTCTCAAAGACAGCTACATCGGCGTCAAATTGCTTCAAAATCCAATTTCGCAGCTCAATAGCCACAAGAGAGTCAACGCCATAGTTCTGTAGGGGCCTGTCTCGATCAACCGACGCAGCGTGCTCTATCGTTGGAAGCGACTTGGACAGTTTCGTCGCCACCGCATCGGCAATCAAGTCAGCGGCATCGTCAAGCGAAGCAGACGATGAGAACTGCTCTCGGTAGTTGACAGCATCGCCAGCACCTCCTGAAGCAGAAACATTCTGCGCAGCCAGCATGATGGGCTGTAGCATAGGCTGCCTGCTCAAGTCCATGGTTTCTAATGAATCAACGGTACCCATACTGATGCCAATTGCCAACTGGGATTCTTTAGCAGACAAAACTGGCAGATCTGGATTGGTATAATAGTCCAAAATAGCATTGAACATCCTTCTGGTAATTGGTTCAAGCGAACCGTAGCCAAGCACACGATTGAGGAGCTCCTGGTCTTCTGCCAGAATTCCATCATCAATCATGGCGCCGAGATCGAGAGAAGTAGCCTTCTCACCGAGGCTGACTCGGTAGCGGCAAAGGGCGTCTTCATAGGTGTTACCAGCATCATAATTAGCTTGGCCGCGAACGCCTGCCAGACCAGACCCAGAAGCGAGCGTGATGAAGAAATCCATGCCTGAGGGCAGGACGCTGTGGAGGTTCCACGAGCCGATAGACTTGCATTCTACAGCGACCTTCCAGTTTTCGTATTCAAGGTCATCGAATAGAGAGTCTCGAGCAATGATGGACATTTGGAGAACACCTTTGATAGGCGGCATTTGCCCCATGAGCGACCCGAAGACGCTTCGCATGGTTTCCAAATCCGTAACATCGCAAGCTGGTGTTTCGACACGAACATTTCTGAGCCTCAGTTCATTCACCAGATCTTTTCCAGCATCTGTACGAGGCCCGAAGCGCGAAAGCAATACCAAATTCTTGGCACCTCGGTCAGCCATCCATCTTGCTGTCGCGCGACCGATACCGCCTAGGCCTCCAGCAATAACAAAAGTTGCATCTGGATTCAATTGAGAAGTAGGCCTGGTATTAATTGTCGCTTGAACTTTGGACTCTCGCGTGATCTCAAACACATATTTACCGATGGTGTCGCCACGCTGAACGGTTTTGAATGTCTCTTCGATCTCGAAAATATCGCGAGTGATCAATGGTAGGGCAGTGTGCAGCTTGCCTTGGGCAAATTCGCCCACTATCTTCTCCAAATCTACACGAGCGACGTCAAGACGCTCTTTCAGCCAAATGGACCCTTCAAATGTGATGAATGAGATGTTGTTTCGGAATCCATACAGGGGCAGGCTGTCATTCGATGTGATTGATTTCAGACCAATCTCAACAAATCGACCGTACGGGGCCATGCAATTCAATGAAGCTTGAAAGAGCTCACCAACCAAAGTGTTCACAAGGACATCGACGCCACGACCTTTTGTTACCCGCATGACACCCTTTGCAAAGCTGGTGTCGCGGCTGTAGAATATGTTTTCTTCGGGAATTCCATAGTGATCCACGAGAAACTTTTGCTTATCAGATGAGCCAACTGTTGCGTAAACAATGGCACCGATTGCTTTGGCCATTTGGATGAGCGCCTGGCCAGTACCACTGGCCGCTGTATGTACCAGGATGCTCTCACCCTTTTGTAGTCGAGCAAGACGATGTAACACCTCCCAGGCCGTGCCGAATTGGGCAGGAATGGCAGCAGCTTCAGTGAAGGAAAGGTTTTCTGGCATGGGAATAGCAACCTTGCCTCTAGCATAAGTCTTGAAAGCGCCAAGTGCTATTAAAATAACCCTGTCGCCGGGTTTGACGGAAGCGTTACTTCCAACACGAGTAACAATGCCTGCGCACTCTTGGCCCACAACTGCATTGGTTACTTGGCCCATGGCGATCAAGTAATCCTTGAAGTTCATACCAATTGCTCGGGTTTGAATTTCTACGTCATCTTCGGCAAGAGGCTCAGAGTATGCAACGTCCTCTTCGAAGTGAAGGGTTTCGAGCATACCGACTGAATCAATGGTGAGCGCCAGTGGTGGAGCGTCCGAAAACGATACAAGGCTAGAGTTTCGATTCCTGGATCTCTTTAGTAATTCTTGCGTAACAGTGGTGCTTTGAGCCACACGCGGGATGTGGAAGACATTGTTGATCTCCAAGAATTCAACATCGAAGATACTAGGGTCTGGTTGCAAGTGTTTCTTGACCAAAAGTTGGGTTAACATCGCAATTTGCTTTTCGGAAAGTAAAGCTCGGGCATCAAACGCTGCAATTGTGACATTCAAGCCAGGATACTCGTTGCGTAGAACGCGCGTCATGCCGTGGATGACTGCGTATTCCGGCTGGGAAGACTCGCTCCCACCGCCAGCGGTTATCCACAGCACATGTGAGGCGGACTGGAAGAACGGTTTGAGTAAACCATACTCAGCTTCCGAAAGATTGTACATAAATTTTTCAAATAGCTCATTCAACACAACAAAGACAGTACTTTTCTTTGACTCAAGCGAAAGTGCATCTTGCATAGTGCCAGAAGTGACGTGCGTAATACCTTGTGTGTTCCAGAATTTGGTCAACAACTCAGTCAAATTGACTTGCTCCATGGACGCCGTGTCGATAATGAGAAAGACTTGTGAACTGGAAATTCGAGCTACAGAACTGTTGCCGGCTTTCTCATAGACGTGAGCTACAAAGCCGTTGGAATCACTGTTGAGTGTCGTGCTAAGCTCCAAATTGAGGCTTTGGAAAGCGGTTTGAGCCAAGCTCTTGTGAGAGTAACCATTGCCATTGGTGGAGGAGAGACCATTTCCATTACAATCGTGCTCCAACTGCGCATTGACAAATGTAACGAGCTTCCCCTGGGGGCTCAAGAACTTGGTAATGGCTGCCAGTGTAGCGCTTTCAGCCACAGCTGACTCGGGTGCGAAGACAATATCGTACTGATCCTCCGCAACGTCTTCCAGGCTCTGTGTGGTGTCGAAAACGTTGAAGTGAACCGCATTGTAATCTCTCAAAGCAGCTCGGTAGATTGCTAGAGCTTGGTCCGTGGCGGCACTGATATGGAAAGACTCAAACCTACCCTTGGCTACCTTGCCAGTGTTATCGTCAAGCAGCGACAAAACTTTTAGAATGCGCTCTGTGCGCTGAATATCAACCGTTTCGATATCCAAAATACGCAAAGCACCATTCTTGTGCGCAAGCAAAGACATGTAGTGTTCAAAAGGTGTGCGCTCTTGTGCCCGTGCCCTTTCGCACAAAGCCACTAAAGCTTCACTACTGGTGAGATCTGGGTCGGCAAATTGCTCGATATGAAAAGCCTTTGGCTGACTTGTCAAGTTATCATCTTCGGAGTCTTCATCACTCTTGGCCACAGCAGTGAGTCTCATGTCTTGGACTTCTGCGACCAGAGCATCCCTGCATGTGTTGAGAACAAAGCCGCTAACATCTGCGCCTTGGTTGTCCAGCTGGAGAGAGACACTGGCCTCAATTGACGTCGCCTGAGGATAGCTTAAGCCTTTTTTGCGAACAAATAAAGATCGGATGAAGGTCGGAATCATGGTTGGTGTCCTTTTCTCGCCTCCCTGGCTGGGGGCTGCAAATCCAACATGAAGGATCGCATCTAGTGTTGTTGGATGAATGATATGATCTTCAGGATACTCTTGTTCCGGCCAATGGAATGGATCAATCGTGGCGTGAATTTCCATAATATCGTCACTATCATCAAACGCTACGTGGGACACGCGATGGAAAGCAGGACCTAAACCCAGTCCACTGTCGTTGAGCCCGATGTAGAACTGTGTCACGTTGACTGGCTTGCTGCAGGCTTTCTGCAATTCATCCGACTTCTTGACAAAGCTGGCGAGCTCTTCGCGTGTTTCCTTGCCATTGTCGACCTCGTTCTCTTTCTCCTCATATCGTGCCCTGATGTAGCCATTGCAACACTCCTGCCAGTCTCCTTGATCATATGTAAAAAGTCGGAACTTGGACTTGTACCGCAAAGGTTGAGATGAATCTTGTCGTACCTGTATGACAAGTCGGGTTTCGGCACCTACAGAATTCTGTGGAATGTGAAGCGGCCTCTTGAATGCCACATCGGTAGCCTCAAATCCTACCACACCGCTGTCCTCTTTTACTAGCTGGTTTGCGGCTTCGATTGCCATAACCAGCATACCCGCGCCAGGGTAAATGAGAGCACCGTTTATGACGTGGTCTTCAATCCAAGGCATCTCTGATGCGCGCAGGTCATTTCTCCATGTTGCTTCCAGACGATTCCAGTCCATTATTGGTCTGCCCAGCAAATCTAACTTCTTGCGATCCCCGAGTCGATATTGTGCAGAAATTCTAGGCTCTTCCCAGTAGGATAAGGAGCGATCGAATATGTATTCTGGTAGATCGGGTAGTGAGGTGTATAAGTCCTGTGGATTGCTTCCGAGGCCGTTAATGTTGGACATATTGACATCGTAGCCTAAACACTTGAGATAGCCAAGAGCACTGAGCGCGGAGACATCTGCGCCAGTCTTTCGATCAAGGACAGAACAGTATTGTACTTGTGCGCGTTCCTGGAGGAGTATGTCGTTGACTGGGCCTTGAAGAGCTGAATGTGGTCCGATTTCAACAAGAGCCTCAATGTTGAAGAACTGCCTGTGACTCAGATCAAGCTTTTTGCGAATCCGTTGAGAAGACGTCTTTAGAACAGTGCTGACAGCATCACAAAAACGAACAGGCTGTAGCATATTGGTGACCCAGTATTGTGCATTGCACAGTTCTGCAGCATCAACTCGCTGTCCAGTGACTGAAGAAACCATGAACACCGGCTTAGGTGGCATAATTCCTGGCTTGAGGTTCTGAATCATTTGCCCATATTCATGCGCTACCTTGACCATATATTTGGAATGATAGGCAACGCTGACAATTAACTTGCGAGCAAAGATCTTCTTTGAGTCTAGAATTGCCTTCAGTGCGTTGAGTTGGTCAACATCTCCTGAAATAGTGACGTTCTTTGGACTGTTAATGCATGCAACCGTTAGTCCCTCGCTTCCAAACTGAGCAGTGACGTCCTCAACATATGACTTCGCATCTCGTTCCTCCAAACCCACAGACATCATACCACCAGATTGACCTGGTGTATCAGCTGCGAGGAGATCAGACAGCGTTCCTCTGTAGTAGGCAACCTTCAATGCCGAGTCAGCCGACAGCGCACCGGCGCTGTAGGCTGCGCCAATTTCTCCAGATGAGTGACCGACTACTACAGTCGGATACACCTCAAAGCTGCCAAGAAGATCCACAAGGGCAATTTGGAGCGCAGTGGTAGCGGGCTGTGCTACCTGAGGGGTGTTTATTCTGTCCCCTGGTTGTTCAATGATCTCCTCAAGTAGCTTCCATGAGCACCCCAGTGCAGATAGGGTTTCTTGTGAACGACGAAGACTTTGCTCAAAAACTGGGAATGCCATGAGTTCGCGTCCCATGCCGGCCCACTGGGCTCCCTGACCAGTAAACAAGAAGCCCAAGCCGGGGTTTATGGTGGACTTAGTAGGTATTGAGATGGTGTTATCGATCGTTGCCAAATCTTCGACCGAGTTGATTACCGCGTAAGACTTCCACGCTAGCTTACTGCGCCTCAAATCAAGAGTGTACGCCAAGTCGTCAAGGTAATTGTCGTGGTGGTTCACGTTTTGAGCTTGTGAAAAGTACCTTGCGTACGCCTTTGCTTGTCTCTGGACACCAGCCTCATCACTTGCCGACAGCGTAATCAATCTTGGTGTGTGTCGGTCTTTGGACTCCCTTTGAACGGAGTTGAGGTGAGAAACTAGAGTTGGGGGGTCTAGTATTGACTTTTGGAGAGTTGTTTTGTTTGGCGGATCCTCCACCGTGAAGTGTCGCGCTTTAAGCTGATGGTCTTCAAGATAATGGAAAACATCTTCAAGCACCACATGCTGCAGAAGACAGAGGCGTTAAAAGATGTTTGCTTGCATTACGTGTGTATTTGCTTCTTACTCACAGCATTGGTGCCCGCGTTACCAAACGAATTGACAGAAGCACGGCGAACTCCTGGAGCAGGCCAAGGCATTGACTCAAGAGGAAACTGTGAAAGAACGTCAGCAAGAGCACACACCTTTCATACGTTATAACTGAGATTTTACCTGAATACGTAAAAACTCTGCGTCGATCTTCGGATTTATCTTCTCAAAGTTGGTATTGGGAGGGATAACAGCTCTTTCCAGAACAAGCATGGCTTTGACCACACCGGCAATACCACTGGCACCCTCCAAATGGCCAATGTTACTCTTGACAGCGCCGACCCAGAGGGGATCTTCTTTTGTTCGGAATTGGCGGAAAGCTGAGCCCAGGGCTTTTGATTCAATTGGGTCGCCAGCCGCAGTGCCGGTACCATGGGCTTCAAAAAATCGGGTAGCTTCCATGCCGATGCCCGCTTTCTTGTAGGTGTCTCTAATCAGAGCCTCTTGTGCGACAGGATTTGGCAAGGTGATACTAGAGGTGTGACCATCTTGGTTGCAGCCTGAACTCCGAATAATGCCTCGAATTGTGTCTCCGTCCCGAATAGCATCGGAGACTCTTTTCAAGACGAGAACACCAAAGCCTTCGCCTCTGCTATATCCATTTCCTCGATGATCGAAGCTATAGCACTCACCATCAACAGAGAGCATATTGAGGTTTGTCAGCGCGTGCATGTTATCTGGAGACAGCATAACATTGGCCCCAGTAATAATACTCTAGAACCCTGTTAGTCGGTTGACGGTCTTGCGGAGTATTAGCACACGAATGACCTACCATATCCTCGTTGCCGGACAACAGCCCTTGGCAGCCCATGTCCAGGCATACCAGGCTGCTTGAACATGCTGTATCAATATTTGCACTTCCACCCAGGAAGTTGAAGAACCAGCTCACACGGTTAGCGTTGAAACATGCCTGCACACCCAACGCCGTTGTCGTCTTACACTGCTCTCCATCCTTGTATTGCAAATGTTGCCAATCTGTTGAAAAAACTCCAGAGTACACAGATGTTCTGGAGCCAGAAACCTTTTCCATGGGTAGGCCAGCTGAAAGTGGTGCCCGTCAGCCGCAGTCAAATAGCCAAGATCTAAGCGCGACAACTCACCGTTTTCCAAGGCTCTGTAAGTGCTCTGTAACAACCGACGCTGCTGAGGGTCCATGCTCTCCGCGTCAGTAATTGAGGTAGAGAAGAAGGGAGCGTCAAACTCTGACAAGTCTGCATCAATAAAATGGCCGCGGTTTACGGGAAACTGTATACTGGAGTTAGACTCAGGGCCTTGAGCTGGGCATTGTCATAGCCGTGTCAACTCACCTGGCTGCGCCTGTGTGCTTCCGGGTGGTACATGGCGTCTATGTTCATTCGGTCCTGGGGGAAGAAACTCGATGTGCTTCTCTTCTCTATCATGAGCTTCCATAGCTCATCCGATGTTGTTACATTTTGAGGGAATTCAATTGAGTAGCCTATGATGGCAATGCCCTCTCGTTGCGTGTGTGTCGATGCCATGGAGGATACAGAGGGCTTCTCACAGGGAAGGTCTGTTACGTGTGGCGCCATATTGAAGTAATTCACATAAAATAATATGGAATAAGAAGCGTGCAGACAGCTTCAACAATGAATGTATTTTGTTCTCCAATCCGGAGGTGTGCCTGGTGTATGAAAGGTCGTATGTAATGGTGTTAGTACATCTGACCCAAGATTGAGTGGGACTGGCTGGATTTCAAGCTCAGCAGTCATCGTCGATACAGTGCAGGCAGCCCCAAATGATACAATCAGCCTACCCAATAGCACAGACGGCTGGCCGTGTTTGCCGAGCGGTCTGATATTTCTCGGTGCTTTGATCAGAGGCTTGGTGGCGCTGTTCATTCCCCTTTTGGAGCTTGCCGGATCTGACAATGACGATGTTGTTTAAAACCCAGGGGGGATTATGTCCCAAGGCTATTTTGTAGTTTACCGATTGCGCTGCTGTTTTCTTTCTTTTCTGGATTCTATACACATTCAAAATCCGAAGCCGCAATGCGTTTCCTTTGCCTTCACGGTGTAGGCACAAATAGCCATGTGCTAGAGACGCAGTTCTGTAAGCACTTACCAGACCGAGCTTACGTTGAGCATTAAAATCTCGCTAAACAGGAAACCCGATTACAGCAACGATTAGCTATGAGATGGAACGGCATCATGAGTTTGAGTTTGTGGAGGGCACTGAAGTTGAACCTGTAGCACCTGGTAAGTTTTTCTCTATAGCTTCGTCACCAACTTCTAATTCAATTTGCTTTTTTTCTTTTGGCATATAGAAATCAAGGCATTCTATCCATCTAGAGACACATTTTACGGATATTACCGCAATGAGCCCGCAAGCATTCTGAAGGCTATTGATCAGCTTCACACCTACATTGGGGAAGAAGGTCCATTCGAAGGCGTGATCGGATTTTCGCAAGGCGCAGCATTGTTGTCCACGTATTTGATCCAATGGAACAATACATGGCCTGAGCGGCCGTTTCCAGTTCAATGCGCAATCTTCTTCTCCGCATCAAGGCCATTCGACGTACCTTCGCTGTACGCTGGGCAGCTGCAGTGGGTAGATGTGGATGCCTGCGGTGCGCTCCTGTCTCTCCCAACGGCACATATTTGGGGGGCCAAAGATGAGACATACAAGGATCAATGCGAGCTCTTATCGGCTATGTGTGCGGAGGAGGGCCGCGAGGTGTACGTGCATGGAGAGGGCCATGAGATTCCTGGCCCGAGAGCGAAACAAGATGTACAGGGTTGCGTTCGGGTAATTCGCAGAGTCATTGAAAAAGCATCACTTGATGTTTGAGGATTAGAAAGTATTGCAACTCAACTATGACAGTATACGTTTGGACATTACGAATATACCACATGAAATTCGTAATTGTGACCGAGAGAAGCGCGGGTACTGCTTCTGCCCGGCTAATCCGTGCATACTTCATATACCAGGTGCAAGGACACACTTTTTCGGAGTTTCGTCCCTCATCTTGTAATCCCCTCCCCCGCCTCCCTGCCCTCATCTCTCAGCCCCAAAGTGCTGGCTGCGGAGCCACTTGTAGGATTGCAATTACTTCCGTTGTAGGTAGCTTTTTGAGACGACGGCAGTCGTATGCATAAGCGTGCCAATTGCATGACACCTTCGCAGTTCTTGGTTTGTGGGAAAGACCGGCCTCAGTTTCAATCTCACAACCTGCTGATCGCCGTCTCTCCTCACCACTCAGCACCACCTTGGGAGGTTGGGCGATCGTCTCGTTCACACACGCAGCCGGCAGTGGCTGGGCTTCACGGCTGAATTATGGAGCATTGAACTGGGGATAATCTTGATCAGACCCCACGCCCACCAATCACAACATGCAGTGAGTGTCATATCAACCATTTATTAGAGTAAGCACTAGGGGTCAAGTGCTCGCGTCGTGCCGCTTTCAAATGCATCGCTCTGCGCATAATCGCCGCTTGTGCGACTCATGCTGGCAGCATCAGCCGAGAATGCTGAGAAGGCGATCCTCGCAAAATGCTCGCGGGTTGCATCACACAGAGTGAAGATGTCGCATCTTCGTACCCTCCACGACGAGACGGGCACCGAGCATCATTTGTGCGGAATGTTTCCCTCTTGGTACATGGTGGTCATCCTAGAGTAGCATCGGATCGGCACTGCACCAAGCAACCTGTTTGTCCTATATCACCTGCATCTATTCCATGTACATGTACTTGACGGGTACTTCGACCAGCAGGGGTCGCATCGCAACTGGCATCGTCTTGGGCTCTCAACACAGGCTGCACATGCTTTACATACTTTCTAGCCCTCGTCTGAGCACTGCGTTTCACACTAGCCTCACCTTTGCTTCGTAGGCGAAGACTGGAGCAGTTCTTTGCGGAGCTTGGCCTCTTGCCACACCTTGTTGCGATTTGCGTTTGTGCTTACCTGCTACCTTGCCATGCAACATTGAATTAGTGTGTGTGGACAATTTGCGCACATTTCGAGCCTTGTCCGCTTGCTCACGGTCTCTATCCTGTAACAGAAAGGGCCGGAGTCGCAATCCCTACCCTCCAAGTAAGACTGCTACCTGCAATGGAAGTGTGTTTTTGTCATCTGCAACACCCTACCTTTCTGTCGCCAGATCATTGGCCTGGCCCTTCTTCCTTTTCAACACCACTCGAAAAGCCGTTTTTTTCAACACATGAGCCCTGGCTGTCATTAGTTTGATCAGCTTCCACTACAGTACCCGACAAAATGGCGGAGGATACGCAGCATCTGTCTCACCACAGTACAACGATCGCAATTCTAGTCGAATATTATGTCTTGTTTTTCGTTGCGCTGATACTGGTGGCTACGCGGATCTATGTCCGGTTCCGCATAGTAAAAGACTGGAAGCTGGACGATTTATTCATCGTCATCGCCTGGGTACGTTGACGTCGCTCCGTCTGCGCGCTGTCGCGTCTTTGTAATGTTGCTGTATTTTCTAACTGGATGATTCGCTCAGATTTTCTTATTAATTGGTCTTGTACTCATTCAAATTGAGGCCAACCTGGGTCTGGGCAAACACGTCTATGACCTCAAGGGCGACCCAGAACGTAAGGTGCTTGACATTCTCAAGTTCAACACTTTCTTTCAGATGGTAAATGTGCTATGTACATTATTTACGAAATATTCCATCAGCATCTTCATTCTCCGCATCCGAGACAGCAGAGGGCTACGATGGGTCCTCGGTTTGGCGATGCTGTTCATGACACTGGCTACTCTTGCTGTCATTGTCGTGCTGTCGGTATCCTGCAGGCCACTGGAGAAGCTCTGGACGCCTGAGCTTTCTGGGTCCTGCATACCACTCAAAACCGTCTATATCTGCGCATACGTCCAATCGGGTTTCACCATTGTCGTCGATCTCTGCTTGACGGTGTCGCCAATTATCATTCTCTGGAACGTCCAAGTGAAGCGCGGTCGCAAGTCGTTCATCTGCTTCCTCATGAGCTTGGGTCTTATTGCCACTATTTCAAACGCGCTGAGAAACGACTTTCAGAAGCAGCTAACGTCAAAGGATATGCCTTGTAAGCCGCAACCTTCCTCATAACGTACGATTTTGGATTCTAATGAGCTTCTCTAGACGATATTACCGCCGTTTCCGTCGTCGCAATCCTCGAGTTAACAACCGGTATCTTCGCCGCGTGTGTCCCCGCCATCATGCCCATCATCAACTGGCGCAGACGACGCATGCTTCAAGGCACCACCAACTACTACGCAAACAGCGGAGGGGGAAGCTACATGATGGCACACAAATCTACTAGCAGCGAACACCCACAGTCATCTGTGGTTAACGAGAGAGCAGACACTGACGACAATGTCTCTGTTAGACCTCTCACGCACCCACAAGGGGACGCTTGCTCGGAGCAGCATGCATGGTAGATGGACACCTTGGAGTTTTTTTACGCGAATATGGGAAAGTGAGACATGTCGAGACGGTCGTCACTATGATAACAATATCTGTAATGAATAGTAACACGAAATCGAATTTTAACATCTTTTATTTACATGTCACTTTGTATTCAAGTCTGTTGAAAGACTGCTTGTCTGCGGCGTCACTACAGCGGCTTGACTATCCAGCCTCGTTGTTAACGGAGCTCGCGATTTCTATATTTGAATATGTATATTTGAATATGTAAAATAAAATGCAATCTTATCTCGTTTTAATGATGGCAAGGCCTGATCTCGGTTGAGCTTCAAGAGCCGGCTCCGCCAATTACGGGAGAACAAGCCATTTTCGGCCCGATTCGGAAGAGTCGGCGCGGTTCGCATACGAGCTACTTGGAATGTGACATGTCTCCCCCAGTATAGAACAACACTGTGTAGTCGATACAACATACAGTATCGACGTACCGTTTGCTTCGGTCCGGAAACTGAGAGTTATTCTCTAAACGCTTTACAAAGACGAAATACGATGCAGGCCCGTCGTCGCGAAGCAAGCCTGCGGGGAGGTGCTGGCACAGCGCCGCAGTTATCAATTACTGCTTGCCTGCGTTGTCGCGAACAAAAGGTATAGCTTTTTGCTTCATTTATCGATCGAATACTTTACCCAAGTTAACCATGTCACGCAGCTCAAGTGTGGACGAGAACGTCCCCTGTGCGGTCGTTGTGATCGGCTCAACTCAACTTGCGTCTACCCCGATCCTCCGAACCGTCGTGGGCCAAGATCAAAACGCAAGCAGGGGCTATTGGGCGAGAGCAACAGTATTCGGAGCAATAGAGCTGTTCGTGAGCAGCTTGTTGCTACGATCTCTAGTCCACCAGGGATACCTAATATTGAACACCAGGCAATTACCTCACCCAGACGGCCTCGCACGTCAAGCCCTAGGTCTCTGGGCACCAAGCGACAATCCGTAGTGCCTGCAATCGCTGCAGATGACAGTGGCATTGGCTACACTTCAACCGTCTTGGATGCAGACTCACCGGTGTTGTCTAATGTATGTCGCGAAGAGTCATATTGTTCTGCCAAACCTCGTTTACTGAACTGTCCTCTACCAGACTTACCAGAGCCAATTACGCAGGACGACATCACTCACAACAAAATCTGCCCTCGGCTCTGAAAAATGTCCTCCCTTACCGCCCAATTCCCTGGGACTTGCACTGCTGGAGATATATTTTTCGCGTATTTACAATGCGTCGCTCTTATTTCACAAGCCTACTCTTTTCCAACACTACTTAGAGCGCAAACTACAACCGAGCCTTCTTAAAGCCTTGTTTGCGCTGGCAACCCTGTACGCTTCGTGCCATAATCTGAATTTAACTTACAAAAAACTATACTGAAGCCATCGTTTAGATTCTTAAGGCTAGAAGCCAATCCGAATGAGCAATCAGCACCTCCAATCGAAGAGTTTAGGACCCTCGGTGCATATCAATCCTCTGGGTTGCCGTGGGCGCAAAGTGCTTTGCAAGAGGCAATGCCGCTATCTATGCAGGCCCCATCATTAATGATAGTTCAAGCATTGCAGTGTTTACAGCTGTACTGGTTCGGGGTCGGCCAACCGCATCAAGGGAATCTATGCCTTGGTAAGTAGTACTGGATATGGAATACGCTTCCAATGAACATGACGCAATGATGGCTAACAAGACGGTAGCCCTGGCCTATCGATCGTGCCAAATACTTGGATTTGATGCGCGGGCCGCCAATTCGGATGACGGTTCTAGCCAGTCCCTTCAGGCTGAGCTTGCTCGCCGGTGTTTTTGGGCCTGCTGGACATCCACCTGCATTGTGATGGAACCGGAGCCGTACATCGATGCCTCATGGAAAGAGGTTGCCATGCTACCACTTCCAAGCTCAATTGCCTCCCATCCGGAAGGTTATAGAATATCTTTGACAGAGGCTATGAACAACAGTTGGCAACCAGTTCCTATTCTGTCAGTCATAGGCGAGACTAATCCTCCCACTGCTTCCGGTGCGCTGGTTAAAATGATCGGAGTTTGGTAAGCACTCCACGCAAATGCTATCAACCCAACCTGCGATACTAACAAGCACGCTTGTTTTAGGACAAAAGTCCAGCTTCTTTGCAAGCGGTGCTCTTTGCCTATCAGTACAGAAGACCTAGCTTCAGTGCGTACTTTGTCCCGTTTGGCGGTGTCACTCTTTGACGGTGCCATCGCCACCAGAGCTTCCGCGCGCGAAGCTGAAACCACTACCGAGACCGAGAATCTGTACGTTTTTCACGACACAATATACCATCAATGTCAGATTGTCCTGCACTCACTGATGGTTCCATTGTTCTGCGGCGCTACATCTGATCGCGGCACCGATTGTGATCTACAAACTCGGATGGAAGCCGCACAAACAGTTCTGAACCATGCGGATGCATCGGATAAACTCTTGTCTCCTTTTCTTCGTGGAGGGGAAGATATATCCCGCTTGCCTCCTCTCCTTGGATATAGCGCGTTTGTTGTGGGCACTGTGTTTCTCTCTGTCGAGCTTGCCCAACGTAATCAAGCAGCGTCTGAGCTTCCTGCAGCCACTGGTAACCGTAGAGCAGGTGCAGTGGAAAGCATTGTAAGGCTTTTAGATATTTTGTCAGGTTACTGGACTATGTTGAAGGAGCCTGTAAGTTCTCTCAAGCTCCAAAGATTGTACATGCATGAGACTAATGAAGAATGTAGCGAGACGTCCTTCGTTCGGCTTCGAAGGCATATCTTTCGACACACGGAGAACCGCTTGAACCGGGTCGATCTCGAACAAGTATGTTGTTTCACCACTCATGGAACTCTCAGAGTTCACTAGTATAGTAAGCTAACATCATGCTAGCCCAAATCGAGGGGGACTCTGAGGGCCATAGCCGGCGGACGGAACCAGGGATTTCGTACCAGACTGCAAGTGCTCTTAATCAGAGTACAAGAGGCTCAGTAAATGACGGCAATATTGGGCATCGTACGGGAGAGCAATCTCAAACATCAATAAACATGGTTGACCATCATCACGATCCCAGCGCTGATCTGGTTCACGTCATGGATAATCCATACACAGACACTACCAATTTGTTCTCGGATTATGAGTGGTATGGTTTGTCTTTGGCAGAGGCTGGAATTGAGGAATTGTCGGGTTTTGAACCCTCTAATTTATTCCAACAGGGATGGAGATTGTTTAGTTAGTCCTACTCGTCATCGGACTCGGTGGTGGTCGTGCTGTTCGGCCCATTTGGGTTTGTTGTAGCGGGCCGGTAATTCTCGCTCCTACGTGGCGACGATCTACCACCTCTCTGCTCATGGTTTAAATATTGCAACCAGTGCCATAGCCACACGCGCAAACAAGACCGAAATTACTCTCCCAAAAATGACCACCAGAATTGTCGATATCCAAACCACGGATTCAGAGGCGTTTTCGTTCATATTCGAGCAAAATGTGTCCGTACCCCTTGGGAATGGAGGAGTGATTCGCTGTAACGTCTACAAACCCAAAGCACGAGTCGCAGCAGCAAAGTTCCCAGTCCTCATCACCTATGGGCCGTATGGGAAGGACGTCCCATATCGAGTGTGAGAGTCAACGGTCATCTTCTAAAGCCTTCACCAAATTCATGACTGACTTTAATCAACTAGTTTCAACCCCAAAAGCTTCGCAGAACTGCATCCCACCCATCAAACGGAGCACTCTGCCTGGGAGACGCCCACGCCGCAATATTGGACGGATCATGGCTACGCTGTTGTTCGAGCCGATGAAATCGGGATCGGCCAATCCCCAGGCCTTCTAAATGTTAAGTCTGCGAACTCCATTGATGGCTTCTGCGATCTCATTGAGTGGGCTGCTGAGCAGGAGTGGTCCTCTGGGAAGGTCGGCCTTCTCGGTGTAAGCTACTACGCTGCCACGCAGTGGCAGGTGGCCAGCCTACAACCCAAAGGTTTGGCCGCTATTGTTCCTTGGGAGGGATTTTCAGACCCCTACAACGAATCCCTCCGTCACGGTGGTATTCTTTCCAACAAATTCTACGATATGTGGTACGCTCGCCAGGTCGCTCCCAACCAGTACGGTTTGCCGGGTCGGGCGGCGCGTAACTGGGGTCCAGATACTGTGGAAGGGGATCTTGGGTCTGACGAATTGCGCAACAACAGGGTGGAAACCATATTGCGAGACCAACGATACAGGGACGATACTGCTTCTGCATCGCTCAATTTCAACCTTCAAGACATCACGGTTCCACTCTTAAGTGTGGCCAATCTCGGCGGAAGCTTGTTGCATCTTCGGGGTAACGTGCTCGGATACCTTTGGGCTGGATCTGAGTTCAAGTATTTGCGCTTCATCGTAGGGCGACATGATTTGCCGTTCTACTACCCCGAAGAGGTTGAAATCCAGAAAAGCTTCCTGGACGCATGGCTCAAAGGACACGATCCGGACGGTTGGACTAGAAAAGGGACCGTTCCAGCAGTGAATTTGGTTCTTCGAAAGGGAAATGTGGGTTATAATAATCCTCAAGCCGAGAAGCAATTTCTTCGACGACAGGAAATGGAATGGCCGCTTGCACGCACCAACTACACGACATTTTACATGACTGCGGAGGGTGCGCTTCAAAATAGCCCACCGGAAATACAGCTTCCGATCAAAAAGACTTATAGAGCACTCGGTATTGCAAATGCGTGCCATACAGCGAGCTTTATCTCTGCACCATTTGATTCAGAAACCGAAATCACCGGTCACATTGTAGCCCACCTCAATGTATCAGTCAGCAGAGAACGATGGGGACCCTCCCCGTCCGACATGGATCTATTCCTTGCGATACGCCATATATCACCATCGGGCGAAGAAATCTGCTACACAGGCTCTGCTGGTGAGCCAGTTGCCGTAACTAGGGGCTGGCTTCGAGTTTCGCTGCGCAAGACGAACGACAAGCATCCTCGACATCGTTCATGGCTGCCATACCGCGATTTGTACTCCACTGATGTTCTTCCTGTCGTTCCTAATGATGTCTACTCTGTTGATGTGGAGATTTGGCCGACGAGTGTAATTGTGGCAGCTGGTGGCCGGCTTGTCTTGGAGGTGAGTTCTGGGGATACAGCAGGTACAGGGTTCTGGGGTCACGATGATCCTGTTGATAGGTATGTCTCATGCACGACTAATTGGAAGCACGTTGGAAAAGTGTAGTTATCCCCTAACTTAATTATAGATCAGAGGACGTCTTTCAAGGTAACAACCATATTCATTTCGGGCCCAGCTTGGATAACTATATTGTTCTGCCGATTATTCCGTCCAGTTGACGGAATAGCGCCTGGATACTTACTGGCTAGTATTTAGCTCAGCACTTTCGTATTGTTGTAGTAGCTAGATTCAATGCAAAGAACTAGTCTTGACCAATCTGTAAAACAATTTTTACTCATTTAATTTCTGCTTCCTAACGAATCGTGTAAAGCATAACAGGGCCGAGCGAAGAAGACTATTGGACAGTACCGTGATTCGGGCCGGATTGGTCAATCGGGATAGATCGTTCGGCACCGAACGACGCCCAACCTGAAGTAAACCGCATTTCCACCAGCCCCCAGAGTCAACTGCTCGCCATTCCTATTCTTTTTTTGGTTCAAAGATACGCTTCAACAATCGCAAAAATGACTATCGATTGCTTTTTCAAGTCCAACGACACCTTCAGTTATGAAGCCCTTCGCGCCGCGGGCTACAGCAATTACGGCGGCGCAGATCTCGCCGAAGTAATAGCCATTTGCTCCAAAATCCGCCCAGGCAATGAAGATGACTGGGTGCGCGAATGGCAAAAGTCCGCTGAGCGCGCAGTGCTCCAAGCAGATCGTTCGAAGTCGGTGAAGAACAGAGAAAGCGCATACCAAAGCTATCTCCGTGCATCGAATTACTTCCGCACAGCAGAGTTCTTTCGACGGGATAATGTGGATGATGATACAGTCTCACAATCGCTGTATCAGAACTCAGAGGCGTCTTTTGACAAGGCTATGGCCTTGTCACCATTCATTCACGAATCAATTTCCATCCCGTATCAAGGCACAACGCTCCCGGGGTATTTTGTCAGTGTGGACAATACCAAGAAGCCTCGTCGCACTATCGTTTTCAACGGTGGCTACGACTCGACCATGAGTGAGGGCTGGTTCGCCATTGGCGCTGCAGCTCTAGCTAGGGGTTACAACTTCCTTGCCTTCGACGGCCCAGGTCAGGGTGGAGCGATTCGAAAGCAGAAATTGTACTTCCGCCCTGATTGGGAACATGTACTCACACCAGTGGTGGACTTTGCTCTGGCCCGAGAGGATGTCGACGTCGAGAAGGTGGTGATTTTTGGCTGGAGCATGGGTGGCTATCTCGTCGCTAGAGGAGCTACACAAGAACATCGCGCCAGGGCAATCATCTTGGATGACGGAGTTTTCGATTTCGGATCTGCCTTTCGCACCGACCAGCCACGCTTCGTTCAGAGGCTGGTCGACCTCAAGTACGACTCAGTATGCAATTCGATCTTTGGCGCGGTCGCTTCTTTCTCAACAGGTATTCGCTGGGCTATGCTAAATGGGAAGTGGACTTTTGGCGTTCAGTCTGTCTCAGAATTGATGAGGGCGACTAAGGAATACACTCTGGAGGGCTTGAGTCACAAGATTACAACGCCATGCTTGATTCTCGACGCTGAGAATGACCATTTCCTCAAGGGTCAGCCGGAGATCTTTCGCGCCAGTCTGAAATGTGAGAATGACTTTGTAAGCTTGGTTGCTGATGAGGGTGCCGATACGCACTGTCACCAAGGAGCCTTCTTTCGCACACATCAAGTTATATTTGACTACCTTGCTGTGCAACTTGGCGTCGACGAGGCTTGAGCGACCGCAGGTCTCTGGTGGTGCGAAATGAGTGTACGTGTACGCATTTTGTTTGTAACAGATAGTCAAATAATCGCTGCTTCAATGGAAAAGACAGTTGTGTTTTTTTTTTCTCTTTATAGTATATTCTTACGAATGTTTAATAGCGCTTTTGTCGAGGGCAATATTCTGACAGTGCTAACGACAGTGAGCAATGCTCCTTGTAATCAACTGTCCCCAATAGAAAGAACGCCGGTGCAAAAAAGTATGGTCGTACAATTTACGTGAAGTAGATGCATCCAGTATATTTTACTGTGTATATGTGCATCCGGTATTCCCTATATCGACGTGTTGCACCTGGACCCTGAAATAGCAAACCCCAAGACTTTCCAGTCCAACCCCGTTGCAGCGCAAGAATCAGTCCGAGAATCGGCTTTTCTTCCGAATTTCTGCCCCGTACCTATAGAAGACGTAACTATTCAATTGCACATATTAGTAAATTTTTTTTGGGCAGCAAGCCGGCGACATGACTAACGGCAGAGGTAGCATTACGAGCGTCAGCAGTGCGAGTAAGCACGACGCCCATTGTATCCCGAGCCGATGATACACTAGGCACAGAGAATTGGTCAATAAGATTAACGAAGAAAATGAACGGCTCTCAATCATTACTCACTTTGGGTACCGAACAAGGGAAATATGCCGGCAAATGTTGATCGCGTAAAGCTATTCGCGGCCAGAGCACTTGCAGCGTATGCAGGATAGGCATCCACAAGAAATGTAAAGACACCAGTAAAGACAAGGATGGTTCTAACGAGAAAAAGCAAAGTGAGAATTTACGCAGGTTTACGTAAAATATGAGAAACTCACCCTGCGCCAAAGAGCGCACTTCCAGTAATTGGAACAATCCAATGGATGCTGGGATACGCTGTCCAAGCGAAGACGAAGAGGCCGGCTGTCACTAATGGAGCTCCGAGGATAGCTAGAGTGAATACAAAGTTAGCAACAACGATAGAAGCGACCGCGTCTCACATACCTGGTGGAAGCCGCCACTCCGGCATAGACTCTGGGTCACGACCATTTGGAGATTGATGACTTCTTTCAGCTTGGCCATAAAGCCTTCGCCAGAGGGGTTCAGAGAGCATGGCAATCAGCATTCCGACTAATAAGCCCATAAAGGAAACACCGCGTTGCCAGAGCTCAAATCCATAAACTTGTCCGAAGACCAGTTGGAATGATCCGAAAAACAAATATATAATGCCAAGGAGTGTCGCTGAGTACAAACATAGACTCAGACACATTGGTTCAAGAATCAACAGCATGAGCGGTCGATACAGTGAGTGGAGGACCAGAGCCTTGAGAGGAGCAGAGTTGGTCTCGTTTGGTGCCACCATCAAACTGTTGCTGGTGCTGATCTGCTTCCGGATGCGTTGCGCTTTACGGCTCAATAATCTTTAAAATGAAAGTTTAGTGGGCTTTTTGTAGTGTTCGTAAATATTTAACTCACACTGGTTGATAAGTCTCTGGCACAAAGCAGTAGACCAAGAGCAATACTGCAGCAGCCCAGCAAAGTATTGTGTAAAACGTCCAGCGCCTAATTTACCTTGTGTTAGCTTTCTCTTTGTGTGCTTTCTTTTGCAACTTCATATTGCAGTGATGAACACGTACCAATTTGTATACTGATTGATAAAGCCACCAATCCTTGAAAACAAATGTGTGAGCTTTGCTCCTTGGAGGCTGTTGTCTCCCAGAGTCAGACTTACAGTGGTCCGACTTCAGGTCCAATAAATGGACTGGCGGTATACACCATCATTGGAAACGCCAGTTCATGCCTCGAAAACATATCTCCTACGGTACCTCCAGCGACACTAAGAAAGGCACTTCCAGAAAAGCCGCTCATAAACCTACCGATGAGCAGCGTCTGCACATTTCTTGCAAGCGCACATGGTAGAACCCAGACAAGGAAGAACCCATATGAAACCAAGTAAACAATTCTTCGGCCATATAGCTTAAAGTGACGTCAATTATCGAGCTTTCCAAATGCAGCGTACCGAACTTACTTCTGACAATGGACTGAGCACTAGAGGTCCAATCCCTAGCGAGGAGACCTCTGTCAGTTATTATGTTCCAAACGCCGTCCCTCTCTGGGGTTACAACTCACCCATGCCCCAGATGAACAAGGAAAGACCTAGAGTGGCTATTTCCTGAGAAATCTTAAACTCTTTGGTGATCTGTCCGTAGGTAACCGAGTATATGGATGAAGTGCAGGTACTTTTTCTGTCAGTTCTTGCTTCCTGGCCGAGAGCAAATGCTTACACGCAGAGAGAACCTAGCGAAACAGTCATAACAGCCATCCATTTTCTAAAAGCAGTCAAATTATGAGGATGTTCTGGGTCGCTGTCCTCCAAGTGAATTGTTGCAGTTTGGGCCGAGTCAAAGTTGGAGTGTGAAGCGGCGGGTGACTGTGTCGTGGCGCTCTCTTCGGCCATTGTTAAGATTGGCAATTGTACTTTAATTTGGGTTTCGACCGTCCAGACTATTTCATCCCTTTTTGTATTTACTGGTCCACAAGAACAGAAAATTCGGTCCTGGTCTTGAAAGTTTTCGACATTGCGATTGCGTCATGATTCGGGCCGGACCACCGCCATGGGCGAAAGCGACAACTTGCTCTCGGGGGACTAAATTTATCACATTTACGTGAACAAATATCGGCGAATTCATAAAGAAACGGAGTCATTACGCATGCAGCATTTTTTTGTTTTCCATTTTTTCTTCAACATTGCCGCGGTAAAAGTCCGATTGCGTGTTTCAGGTTCTGCTAACCAGCTCATTCATGGACTTCGAACACACGTCGATGTAGTACTGAGGACCTCAGTTCAATTTAATGTGATTTGATTTATCTTGTGAAATTTACAATATGTACCGGCCACCTCTTTTTGTGGCGCAAGTCGTCTGACACGAGATTGGCTATCTAAAGACCAGCTCTAATGGTCTTCTGATAGTTGTTGTTCTTCACAGCCAGCTCGGCCTCCCAGATCATAGCACCGTCATAGTTGGGCAAGCCCATAGCTTCCACCTTATGAAGAGCATCAAGTAAAGCTTGAGGTTGAAGATAGCCGATTTGATCCGCAGTGTTTCTCGCTGTGGCACCAATGTAAAGGCTGTTGACATTCTGACTCCAGGTTCGCACCTTATCATAAAAGGTGTCATCACCGATGAGACAGTACTGCGTATCGTAGAATTGAACCCAGACATGGTCAACTGCTCTGGCAATTTCGGGAGTGATGGAGTCTCCAGGAAAGCCACAGCCGGGAGCTGCGGAAAGGGTATACTCTTGGCTCGAATCGGTCTCAAAATTGGCGCGGAATTGATCGATCAATGCCATGTAGCCAGTAGGATCGCCGGTTTCGTTGTCTGAAGAAGCACAATGGAATTAGCTAAACGGAAAACAAGACGAAGTTGAAGTTTCTGGTTGAGAAACAGAAGAAGAAATATACCAATATCGAAGCCATCGACCTTGAAATCGCCGAACGGGCGAAGATCGGCATCCTCGGTACCACCGCCGAACAAATTCCACAAGGTATTGGCGATTTGACGACCCTGGTCGTCATTGGCCAGGTGAACGTTTGAGTATCCTGGGGCGCCACCCAGGGCAAGAATGACCTTCTTGCCTGAGTCTCGGCATTTCTGCAGCGCAGGAATCAGGGACGTGCCATCACGTAGATCGGTGGCACCTCTAGCTCTTTGAGCCTCGGAGGGATTGTTTAGGGGGGAAAGGAACAGGGTTGGGTAGCCACCGGCGCTAAAGAAATGGCTAAGGAAAGCAAGGTTGACGATGCTGTAAGAGGGATCTGAACAGACTTCATCGAGTGAGACCGTGTAGTCGTTAGCGCCCCAGTAGACTGCAAGGCCCTTGCTGCCATCTCGCGGTTGAACTGCCCGAGCATGGGTGACCGATACCGCTAAGCTTGCAGTGACTAGTGAGTTGAAGCGCATGGTGAATCAGTGACAAAGGCGTTTACTACCAATTGCAGGAGAGCGATGGACGCAAAAGGTGTATTGACAAGTAATTAAGCCAAAGACAATGAGATACAGGGTCTTTCATTGTTGGAGGTAATTAGCCTCATTAAATAGATTTCTTTATCCAAATACGACGTAAGCTGCCCTATAAGATAATCATTGCTCCAAGCACAGAGTTCTAGAATGTAAGCAGGTGCCAAGACAGCCTAGTCAATCAAGGCAGGAGATCCGTCTACTCCCTAAATGACTACAGATCAACGCTACAGCTGTGGCAGCATTGTTCAAGAATAGCTAGCGTGGCTTACCTATCGACCGGCGAGTTATGCTACGGATAATGTCAGAGTGAGAACGGAGCCACTGAGAATGGTGGCTCTGGGCAAAGGGGGTCTTGTCAATTAGAAATCTTACATCCCAAAACATTTGGATTGGCAGCAAAAAGCCACAGTGCTGCATTTAAGGCCACAAGATCGATGTATCGTAACTCGAGTAACACAAAACCCGGCTATCAAGATACAGTATCAAGCATATAAACTACACCGTTGTTCTCATATCAGGAGCGCTGGGAGTTCTTGGCGAGCTAGTGTTAAATCATCTGCATCTTGCTCGGTGCTTAGTAAGCTCATCTCTTCTGTGACAAGAGAACTTGCTGAGCTTGCCCAGAAATGGCGCATTCTATCTTTAGGGCTGATATATCTACAAACAATATATATAGACGGCTGTATTTCTCGAACCAATTGCGCCGATGAACGTGGGGGGCATTATGCAACGTAGCCTGCCTCACTTCCAACCCCCCACTAAGCATGTGGCGGAGTTAGTATAACTAGATTCAGCTGTGTTAACAGAGTCCGCTGTCGTTGGACTCTATGAGTCCGATATTTGAAGTTCGGATAATTAAATGCAGCAAAGTGTAGACGAATCGGGACCAGATTTGACGCGCGATCTTCGGCAGCGCAGTGGTTTGTTTCGGTGCGACGAATTCTGTTTTAGTTAAGTGAGACCCTCACCCACTGTTACAGAAGACCACTCGACGGCAACCCCAATTTTTCTCTCGCATTTGTATAAGGACTTAATGGGCTCCTTACACAGCTACTCGGCCACTGGCAGCCCCGAGAGGCTTTTGGTCAGTATCATTGCTGATATGCGGTCCCAAGGTGCATCAAAACATCTTCCGATGGTTGGTTCCATGACCGGTCATCTCAGCCAGAGTAGGCACAGGGCATAGGTTAATCTGTTCCTTAGTGTTGTCTTGTGTCCGAGAGACTGAACTATTTTCATGAGGAACCAGCCCGCAACATTCGCGCTGAACATGTGCATGAACACATACTTTGCAGACTCTCTTGCCAGCTCAAACATTTCTCACCCCCATCACGATATGAGAATTTATATCATTCGATGGTTCTTAGTGTTTTATTTGATGTTTGAGCAATGATGTAAGATATTTTCAGTAAAACCTTTGCCTGTTTCTCGATTTTGCCGATTCAGCTCTCCCTGCAGGGTAGCCCGTCGCAGTCATTCCTGTAAATAATGGATAGCCATCACCGCCACTATGATTCTTCAACCAATACAAAGTCCAATAGTTTCATCATTATCGGAATATTCCCTGACTTTTGTAATTTTTTTTTTCAGGTGTGCAACTTCAAACAACGTTGTGATGTTGTTGACATACACCAACTCTCCAGGCCCACGACCAACCGCCTGCGCCTCCACCATGACTTTATTCTCATGACCAACAATATTGATGATGTTATGCTCGTAAGTCTCAAATTGATCTACCAGTGATGGAATGTTCTTTAGGCGTTCTTCAGCTAGACCATCGCCGCATGGGAAGTGGGGAGGCAGGAGGGCAGGGTTGCCGCTGTTCCACCATGTTGCATCGGGGGCGAAGAAGTCTGGGAGCTGGCTCCAGTTGCGGTCGGAGACATTGCCAAAGAATGCTTCGACGAGTTTGATGGCGAGTAAGGCATGCATGTTGGATTAATTTTACAAACGTTGTTGGGTATGGTCTGAAAGCTGGTGTAAGTGGAAGGATGGCGAGGGCATGACAGGCGTAAGTATTGTATAGATAAATGGAAGTTTACATTTTATATCACTTCGCAGCTGTTAAGGTTCAAAGATTCGGTCCCGATTTCTCACTATTTACAGAGTGATTATTTAGCAAGGCATGAAAACATGTCTATCTGTTGACCATGTCGCTCCCAGCCCAACTTCACCAAGAAGAGCACAGCAGCCACAAAAATGATGGCCCATCATGTTTTAAATAGAACAAATGCATAATGATAATATGCCCCGGATACAGCTAAAATAAGCACTGAATTCTAATTCTCATTGCCCCATAAGCAATTCGGGCTCCGACAAGCTCTCAGCTTCCACTCTTCCCAAAGTCGGTCCCGAGCCACAGATCGGCCCCACCAAACACCAACCGCCAACGTTTTTTATCGATAAATATTTTTTCTTCGTCGCCGGCCAGCGCGCTCGTAGAAATTCTTCCACCGCAATACAATACCAACATCACCAACCCCAAACCGCCACAATGCTTCGCCAAGTGTACGTATTTTACTCTTTTTAATTGTTTGTCTAGCTAACGAAATTAGAAAACCCCGCAATGCCCGCTCCAAGCGCGCCATGGAGAAGCGCGAGCCCAAAGCCATCGAAAACCCCAAAACCTGCCTCCTACTCCGCGGCACCTCGTGCTCGCAAGTCGTCCAAGACGCCCTCAACGATCTCCATGCTATGCGCCAGCCCTTTGTCAAGAAATTTACCAAGAAGAACGCCATCCACCCCTTTGAAGACGCCGCCTCGCTCGAATTCTTCTCCGAAAAGAACGACGCCTCGCTGCTCGTGTTCGGCAGCTCGCAAAAGAAGCGCCCCCATGCCATCACATTCATCCGCACCTTTAGCTACAAAGTCCTCGACATGCTAGAATTGTACCTCGACCCGGAGAGCTTCCGTGCCATTTCGCAATTCAAGACCAAGAAGTTCGCCGTGGGACTGCGCCCCATGGTTCTCTTTGCGGGCACAGCGTTTGAGAGCCCCGTTGCGAATGAGTATACGCTTGCCAAGAGTTTGTTTTTGGACTTCTTCAAGGGTGAGCCTCTCGACAAGGTGGATGTGGAGGGTCTGCAGTACATGGTGTCCATTACTGCGGAGGAGGATACGGGTGATGTCAAGCCTGCTATTCACCTGCGTGTGTATGCTATTCGCACAAAGCGAAGTGGTCAGAAGCTGCCTCGTGTTGAAGTGGAGGAGATTGGTCCCCGTATGGATTTCAGAGTTGGTCGTATTAGAGAGGCGGATGAGGCTATGCTCAAGGATGCGATGAAGACGCCCCGTGGTCTGGAGGAGCGCACCAAGAAGAACATTACGTTGGATACCATGGGTGACAAGATTGGTCGTGTGCACTTGGGCAAGCAGGATCTCAATGAGATGCAGACGAGAAAGATGAAGGGTTTGAAGCGCAACCGCGGTGGTGATGATGAGGACTTGGTCGAGGATGTCGTTGTCGACAGTGATAGCAAGCGCGTCAAGCAATAGGCTGGTGTGCAAAAAAGTGCTTTCTGGGCTTGGCGTTTGGCGTCGTTGTAACTAGGATACGAAAATGTAAATAATGAATAAAATTGTAAATAAAGGACTGGCTCAAATTGTGAATCACCTCCTCCTTTTGTATCAGGAGCATTCCCATGTTGGTCATTTGTTATCTATTTCGGAGCAATCTAGTGCTATTCATCCAGTAGTGATATCATTCTCGAAACGCCTTCCAATTCCCATCCCATAACCGCCAATACTCCATATAAAGAACACAAAACACATGGAATTCAGACCTCAATCCAGAGGAACAGCTGCCAACCCAGGCAAGTCATCCGTCAACGATGCCACTGGTGACCCCGGCCCCGTTGGCTCCCCATCATTCATCTTGGCCAACATTTCAATATGCACCATCATGGACTCCGTCAATCCTTTATCTTCTGCTGTCCTCTCCTCACACACAATTCCCCACACACCAGACGGGATAGGCAAGTCCCCATCATAGAGTGCGATACGTATAGGCCACTCTAGGTGTCGCCACCAGTCTGAACCAGGATTGAACAGACTCACGAGACCCATGACTTCGCGGCGCGCCACGTCGCCCAGCCACCATACTCCTTCCATTCGCTTCAGCAGCGCGAAGAAGCAGGCCAGGATGGCGAGTGCGCGCGGCCGTCGCATCTCGACGAGCTCGATGAAGCGTTTGGATACTGTGGCAGGGAAGGCGAGAGGAGCGGGAGGGTATGGTGTTCGATGTGCCCAGTTGAGGACGGATACAGCGTGGTAGTAGCCTTGGTTGGTGAAGAATCGTTCCTGGGGTGTTTCGTTGACTGTTTCTTGGTCCAGGTCGCGGAGGAGGTGGCCGAAGAAGGATGCTGATGTGAGAGGGTTCATGTCGAGTTGGAAGCTGGGTTGAGAGTCGATGATGGCCTTGGCTGTTTGGCTGTGTCGAATCCACTGCCATGATGTAGCTACCACTGTCTTGACGCCTTGAAATGCGTGGAACCATGCGGTCGGCACTGTGTATTTACTTCCACCATTGGCGGGGTTCGGCGTCGTCTCGCCATCATCTTTAATAAAAATACGAGAAGCGCATGCATGAAAAGCAATCATGGACGACGTGAGAAACAGAGCTTCCGCGTTATCCGCATTGATGCCACCATTGAGGGTCGCAAGGTAATCCTCGAGCGCAGAAGCCGAATATGCATGACAAGCGTGCACCAGCCGTCTATCTTCGGGACACTGTGATCGGAGATGAAGCGCCGTGACGGCCAACAGAGCATCAGCGAGGTATTTCCTCCCATCGAACGCAATGGCCGGGACTTCGTTCCGCCAGACAATATTGGCGGCGGGGTCATTCGTGAGTAGCGTCTTGTACGTGCTCGTCGTAAAATGGTGCCATAGCCGCAGCTCCAGCAAGCGATCTACAGGACGTTTCTTAGAGGTCGAGAAATCCGACGACGATGCGGAGGGTGACAACGGTGCCGCGGCGGGCAGGACGGGCGACGGGTTCGGTGGAGAGCCTTTGGAAGCATGTGAGCCCGGCGTGGCTATCGGCGGACTGGCGGCATTGGCAGTCGCGGGAGCAGGAGTCGTGAGTTCATCGATGACGGCGGGATTGCCAAAGTCGCATTGGACGCCGTGTTTGGCGCAGTTACCGCATCGTGGGTGGACTTCGTCGCACTGAATTGGATGTTTTGGTTAGCGTCACATGTCGCTTCGGAGCATCGCGAGATATTTGGCCTTGTGGACGGAGACAGTGCGTGGAGAGGCACAGGGAATGAATGACAGAGGGAGAGAGAGCCAGATCCAACCTTTATCTTTCTGTTTTTGCACCTTCGGCAGCCGGCGCGAGACTTTTTGTGAGAGCGACGAGGCGGCATCACGACTGGATGCGATGGCGGGAGTCAGAACGTGGACCTGGCGCAGCACAGGTGGCAGACCAGGGCTGGCGCATGACACTGTGGCGGGAGCAGAGGAAAGAGTGCTGTTGAAGCAGACGGGGATGGGATAAAGAAATACAAATAAAATGTTGAAGGGTGCGCAGGCGTCGCAACAAGCGGAAAACACACACGGACGGCAATAAAGGTTCAAGCAAAAGGCGTAAGCAGAGCGATGGTTGAATCGAAGCTAGACGAGATGGGAACTGTGTGTACGAAACATCAGGTGAGAATTGGAAGCTCCGCCACATTTTGCGCCGCAACGGATCTGGTCAGTGGAGCTCCAGGTGACAGCTTTGGGGGTCCAGCTGCCAATACGGCGCCTGTGAGAGGGGACAAAAGCGTGGCAAGAGGGGGCCTTCCAGGACATGCGGGGCGTTTGGGGGCTACCCAGGTCTCCTGCATAGAGACGGCTCATGTTACCTACAACGTCGTGTTAAAGAAAGCACGCCGTTGTATTCCAGTTGTATTTGGCCCACACAATTTTTTAAATACTTTAATTTTGTTAAAAAGGTGATTATATATATATTTGAAGCATTTCACTCGGTTTATTATTTTTTAACAGCGTTTTTTGACAGCATCTTGAAGAAGTCATCGGTGGCGGCCGGTACGTGAATGTCCCGGTTCGGAGCTACATTGAGGAGTCTCCGCCATCAGACGGACCTCAGGTCGTGCCAGCCCCGACTTCCACACACTCACCATCCGACTCCAATTACGGCAGCGCAGGAACCGCATACTTGAACACACCATCTGGATCATACTCAGCCTTCAACCCCTGCAGCTCCGCCCACTTCTCGCCATACACCTTCTCCAGATACAGCACCTCAGGCGCAGTCAGCGGGAGGTACGTACCCTCCATCGCATCGTCACTGTTGTAAATCACATCCCGAGTCTCTCTCGCCCACTGCGCCGTCGCTTTCGATGACTCTTCGTCTTGTCCAAAACCTAAAATCTCCAAAACCGTCTGCGGCGCACGGAATGGCACCACAGCATCAGGCACATCGTTTGAGCAGGAGGGACCGTCAGCGCGGAGCGTGCATATGAATCCCACCAGTGGTCTTAAAGGTCATCTTGACAACCGCTTCTGCTAGATTCTTGATGAAGCCCGGAGTCCAAGTCTTTACAGTCGCTGTGTGGCATCGTCCGGTGACTGACTGGGGTAAAATAGTTGTGAGATGGGCTTGTAGGTCGTACAGTGTTTGCCACGATGGTTGCTGCGTCGGAAAGAGCGGGATGCAGCGGCGCCAGGTTGGCAATCCGGTCTCTCCAGTGTTGAAACTTTTCGTCGGCAGGGCCTTTCCATGCGACGATACATCCGGATATAATACCGATGCCAGGTAATGGTGAGATTGTACGAATGGTCTGTAGCTGACTAGGCAACCTGCCTCCCATCTCGTCCAGCAACTTGGCAAAGTTTGTGTAAAATGTGGTTACGGTTTTGTGCAAGTCGCTGGATTCATGCACAATCAATCCTGCCTGTAGTTTCTCCAGTGGATAGATCTTGATAACCAGCTCTGCAACAATCGCGAGACTGCCTCCGCCTCCACGCAAACCTTTGAGAAGACCAGCGTCCGCTTCGACAAGATTGCCCTTTGCGTTGACGACTTTAGCTCCCACGATTTGGTCTGCACCAACCCCGTGCGAGTTCATGAAAGGACCTAGTGCTCCCGCAAGAGCCCATCCAGTGTAGCCAACCAAGCCACAGGCGCTTGTTGAGGCATGAAAGCCGTTCTCCTTGAGGATTTTGAGCAGGTTTCAGGATGATGATTCCGCCTCCAATTTGTGCCGTGTTGCTTCCAGCGTCACTGGAAACAGAGTCAAGTTTGCGCAGGTCCAGAAGGACAGCCCCGGCTGCCGTGAAGCGACCAAAGCTGTCATGGCCACCGCCAGACTACAACTGGTAATCCACGGGATATAGCCTCTTTAACAGTATCAGCAAGCTGTTGGGAAGTGGTAGGAAGGACTATGACGCTGGGCTTCTTGTCATCGTGGACTCCAGAGTAGCTCTCGCGGGCGGAGTCAAAGTCACTAGACTCTGGCGTCGAGTATGAAATGCTTGATTGATGAAGGAACGATTCCATGTTGGCCACAAGTACTTTTGGTATTCTCTTGTATATTTACAGAATCTATTCACCACCCGAAATATGGCGGGCAATGAGCTATATATACTTGAAGACATTATGCGTCACTGTGCCTAGTAAACCGGAAGCAACAAAAGACAATGAAGATGGCGCATAAATTCTGCAGAAGGCGAGCCTGATTTTACCAAGGACACCCAGTAACTGGCCATCATGCATTGGTCTGCAGTGGCGGCAGCCGTCTTTCTCTCACACCGATCGCCCGACCCTACAGTGAGATGCCCTGTAGGGGAGCCTGATTTCGCCAAATCGTTGTGCTAACCAACCTGCACTATCTAGCTTCCAATAAAACTCATGTCGTGTTCATGTAAGACGGGTTTGGAAATAGACTCACGGGGCGTACTTGACAACTCCCATCATCGCGAGGGGTTCAAGGTATTTCCAAGTCTATTTGCGGCACTGTATGGCAAAGTCTAATCTATAACTACTCAGCGCTTATTAAATCTATACTCATAATGTACACAGCCTTTATATCTTCGCTGCTGCAGTCGGAACTCGCAGGATCGATTGCTGGGTCATGGACGCGACAAGATTGCCATTGTCATCCCACAGTCTGCTCTCACTGTAGGTTCGACCCTGTCCCGCTCGATGATTAATCGCCTCTCTCATGTGCCAGTCGTTAATGTTAGGGCGTGGCACAAATACCCGCAACGCAAAGTCCAAACTTGAGCACGCACCTGCATCTTGAAAGAAGAGATGATTGTGTGACAGAGGCAGAAATGACAGCATTCCATCCATGAAAAAGCCGAGAGCTGCCATCTGTGCCGCCTCCGAGTTAAGGGGATGCTTCACCTTGACCCAATCCGCAGAGGACTTGGAGGTTGGGCTCAAATACTCCTGAGTAGTTTGTGCATCCTTTGCCATCCCAAGCAGGTTTTGGGCAGTGACACCCTCTGGACAGGGCCTCGTGTCGTACAATGTCTCGGACAGACCAAATAGAGTTTTGAAAGGCTTCAGCTGCGATTCGGATAGCTTGCCGGATTGTATCCACCTTTTTTCAATGGCCTGGTCTGCTGGTAAACAGTCTTTCCAGTGCGTATACGTCTTAGTCGGGGGCGCTGAATGAGTGAGCAGGCTGGGCTCATCACGATGGAAGTCCACCAAAAGCTCCATGCACGAGCGCAAATTACCGGTCTTTCTGTCTTTTTGTTGCACAACAACGCGATAGGTCGCGAAGCTCTGGCCCAGACGTAGCTCAATTGGAGTGCATATCAAGCTTGATTCGGTATGCGCTGCTCGAAGATAATGCCCCATGGCTGAGTATAGGTGAAATCCTTCAGGAGCGACTTCGTACGCAGCGCGTATGGCAAGGCCAATTGCGTAGCCTCCATATGCAATGGCGGCCGAATTACCCAATTTCTGGGGCAGGTGTGTCGATATATAGTCACCATCGACTTTTTGTATAGCCAAATGCTCAGCTAGAGTGGTCGCCATGGCTGCTCGGAGTTGCGCCGTTTCGATGGTTGGTTATGCAGAAATAATGAGTGGATTAAATCGCAACAGTCCGTCCAAATTGGTGATGTGTATTCCTAAGAGTATGCTGCAAGTTTTGAACCTTTCAATGCGTGCCTCCTCAGCAAATTGTTACTGGCAAATATGCCGCGGGAGACAAAAGAGAATGAAGACAATGTTTTGCCTATTCTGCTGACATATCGATGATAAAATAGCCGAGGCTTAGTTATTGGTGGAGCGAAGCACGAATATTTGGTATGGGCCATTGCGATAAAGACTACGGATATGGGTTTTCAGCACGGGGTTCAAACGGAGTTCAAAGAGTGGGCAGCTAACAGGAGAAAGACTAGCCAGCTTTCACGTGTAACGATTCAACGCCTTGCTTCTGAACGCGGCGATCTGAACTCTTCGGACAAATTTGGTGTGTTTCTTGGTCACGGACAAGATGGATCGGCCAGCCCTCATGGCATGCTAGCATTGCAAAATTAACCGCGACTATCGCGACGTATGGTGGAGATAGAGGCCGGAGGCGGGCCGGGAGCCTCGGAGGCAAGCAAGACGGCGGAACGGTAGCGTAATCATCCCGTCCACTCCGTCCGGGGGACCGGGGTCATTTGAACCAACAGATCAACGTCGCATCCTACGAGGCTGTGTTTCCGCGATTGAAGAATGATGTTAGACGTGAAATAATCAAGTGGCAGATTGAACAGCATCTACACTAATGAGAGTAACGACTTTTGAGCTGCTATCTGTTGCCTGGCCATCGCCGCCACAATGTTCTGTGCTGAGATAACCTCGGCTAGACAATTCCTGGGCTATAGAGCATGCGGGCCAACATCTATCTCTTATATTTGAAGGAGGCATTGTGAGGCGCCCTGAGCGCCGCCATTGTATTTATCGACTTTTCTTTCCGCTTTCCATCTCGCTTGCTCCAACGTGCCGAGCCTCTGAACACATCGCTGGACGCATCACTTAGTGAAATATCGTAGCGCTATCCGTACCGGCTAGACGAAAGCTTTCAACACCAGCCAGTGTAGAGTATGAACCGAAATTCCAATGTATGCGCTGGTAGGCGGGAGCCAAATGCGTCCAAGTTCGGCTTTGTACACCACTCAGACACAGGAGCCGAACACGTCGTCACGTTAATCGACTTTCACACTGTTCATATAGTTGTGCAATCATTGAGCTTCATTCCCGGTTTTTTTTTTAATTCTTTTCAATACTTCTAGCAATCTAAGAAAATGACTGTGTCATTGTGACTTTCTAATGAGCATCCTTCAAACCGAGCCCCATCCATGGCATTTGGCAACAAGAAATCCGAGGCATCACAAATGTAGTGATGAGAATTCTATATGCATTGAAACGCCCAAGCAAATATATTAGAAGACTGGTAGTGTCACCTTGGTGTCCCAGTCAACATTTTCATACACGCATTCAATCCTGTTGACACAGGAGCCGAAGATTCTGTCCCCTACATGAAGATTAGTCAAATTCAATCAAAGCTTGTACAGTTACAGGTAATACAAACACAGCCTAGTCTGCTTGCCGAAATTGCCGCCGCTAGCCTTCCAGCCAGCTCTGTGATGCAAATCGTGATCTTCAATGATGAGTTCCATTGAGAACTGGCGAAGTATCCAGTTGAATGGATTGGGGGGTGTGGCCACGATTCGAAGACCGCTGTGGCCAGCAAGCTCAGCCCAGACGATGTACTGGTGGCACACCCACCACTCATAGAAGCCCATGGGGAAACCTAGCCACTTCATGGAGAAGTAGGTCAGGAGTGGGATACCGGCGATGTCGAAGAACTCCTGCTCAGTGTCGGCGTACAGAGTCAGCAACGGGTTTGGGTGCTTCGTCAAGTGGTGAGTGCGGTGGTATTTCCAGAGCCCATCATTATTATGCATCAGTCTGTGATACCAGTAGAACCAGAAGTCGAGAATGATTGCGTAGAGTCCGGTCTCAAAAGGGAGAGCGTAGAAATTCATGGAAGAAGGAGTCTTGCTCGCGTGGTAGGCAAGGAACACGGTGAATATCGGCCGGATGGTAGAAGTCGCGATAAGAGAGCGCAACACCGTGAAGACACTCGTGTCTGGTACGCCATCTCGCTCGTGGACGTCGCCATCAAGGAACCCAAACTTTTCGCCAATACCGCGCCAAATGTGTAGTTCTCGAATTGCATTCAGCTTGAACACAATGCTGTAGAATGCGACTGCTTGCCACGCCGTCAAATTGCGACCAGTGTAGATGCAGTACAGATGATGCACCAGGATCGGGGCAAATGCGTGCATAAGAATCCATCGATGTTGATGCCAGTCATTTAGGTACGGTACTTTGTCGGTCTTTGGATGCACCGGTATCTCTTTGTTTAGATCAACAGGATGAATGGCGAATATTTCGTACGTCCACATGAAAATATTCCATTCGGATCGATCTTTCTGCCGCCAGGTTGACTTGATGGACTTGCCGGGGTTTTTCGTTGTACTCATCGCGCAAGTGCTCTCGAGCTGCCAAGCGCTGACTTTTGGGTGGGAGACTGAGTTACAAGAATTTGGATACAAAACGAAGTTGATTCGGTCGATTGATGATTTCAATTCACAGGCATGACTTCCAAATCTTATATCCAGTTGTTATCAGCAAATTACTCAAACATTCATCTCGAATAGCATCATCTAGATTGTTGGACAATTTGGACAAGAATTACCCTACGCGCAAGTCAGTGCGCGTTGCCGCGCGTAGAAATCGTCACCTCAGTGAGGAGGTCGGCAATATCATAGCCACACATGTGGCTTCTCGGCATAGCTTAAGCTCCTCGGAAATTTTACGAGTGGCAAAAGGGATTAAGATTGGACAAAGATAATAGAGCCTTTATTTTTGGACACCTTCCCCTCATTTTGTTGAGACTCGTCGAACCAAGGAAAATTTCGGATCACTTACACGTCACGTTCTGTTGAGGAGTTTGACTGTGTCTGCAGCACGATGTCAGCAACACCCGAGGTAAAAATTTTGAGAAGCAGGCGAGCATGGCAGATTTACAGGGACGTCACTTGTGGATAGAGGTTACGTGCCGTGGTGGTATTTGAGGCTCTTCTTGCAATGAGGTTGCTTGGACCCTGGACCGACAATGAGTTGGCGCGGCTCACATGAGATCTTCTCGTGGGTAAAGCACCCGCCACAAAGCCATCCAGGCATTCAGCCGTGCTTGAGACTTCTTTTGGCTCATAGCAATTGGTATGGAGTGACGGTTAGTCCCCAAGATCAAAGATTATTTGTGCAGTGTGTAATGCTTAACATCAGAGCCTCAAATTGCCTCCAAATCATAATCGCCTCCAATCCATAAACTGCCAAACAGCCAGGCATACTACACTACACCCTGTGTCTGATTTGTGTGGTGGCTGTATGAGGATGTATAACACCCACCTCGACGTTGAGACTAGCCAGTAGGATGCGACGAAACCCGACAGCAATAATTGGCAGGAAAATTTGCCCCAGTTCCTTGCATCTCGGTCAGTGTGTAGATCGTCAGGTCTACATTCGCGGCACGCTGCAAGTCAGTACACATGGGTACTCTCTCTGGCCGTTGCAGCGCTTTCAGAGGTGATGCCGAGGAGACTAGAGATCGAGCAGCTGAGTTAGACCCTCAGCTCCCAATCCGGCTTCTTCAGTATGCGTTCGTTGGTAGCATCGTGGCTGTCTTGTCGATCATTTTTGTTTATGCCAAATGGTTCGTCTAAACGCAACGAACGAGGTTCCTTTGACTGCGCTTGACTAAATTTTGTACAGCCACAGCGATTCCCGTACTGTTGGTTCCATTGAGCATACCGCCAAACCGGCACAGTGCTGCTCCAAGGTTGCAACAGAAGAAGGTTTGCCAGGCAGCCAATTCAATTCGCAGAGTGTGGGGTTCAGCACAACCCTGCCAGCCAAGTTGACAAGGCGAGTCTGTGCATCGTCCCGGTACGGCAGGTTCAAATTGATTGGTCTCGTCTTCACCCTGGTGGCGTTTTGGCTAGACTGAAAAGGGCCGGTTTTCATGTCATGTCCAAGTGGGCGTTAGGAAATCAAGAGCATGTACTAATTGGGAGGCTCCTCGGCGATCAATACCCCTCAAGGCATTGACAAGCCAAGCTGTGTCGTGAGGGGACAAGTCGCAATTCACTGCTTGCAGGGTTCTACCTTCATCTCCCATGTGGGTGGCAGTGAGGGGTTGGGTGACTTTTCCTTGTCTCGGTCTGCGACATGCCCTGCGTTGATTGTGGTTTAGCCCGGAAACTTTTTGGGCGTTCTAAATTCGAATTAGGTCCAGCTCCTCACTGCTCAAGAGCCATTGTTCCTCCCTTTTTTTTTTGGCTCTGCTTCTCTGACCCCGGTCGTTCTTGGGATATCCCCTGTCTAGCTGCACCCCAGGAATGAAACATTAGAGTCGCTGTAGAGGAGGTGTGTTGAGAGAGAGGTAACAGAGACAGCGGGAAGCTCGCTAGGGTAATGATCGCCAACGCTGGGCGCTCAAACCGTTAGGGTGACAGTTGCGCTGCCGGTTCGGAGCCTTCCAGATGCTCTCCACACTGTTTACTGAAAGCCTCAATGTACCGGATCGCAGGTGTCAAATTGGTAGAAAAGCTATTTTAACTTTTTTGTTTCATGTGTTCATTCCAATGGGTAGCGTGCCTGTCTCTGCAGCACAATGCATTCGAGTAATGAGAGACATGAGATTCACAGGAGGTGCGATGAACTTGGGGTTTCAATGAGTCCCGTTGGGGTTAGCTCTTTAAGACATACTAGGCTGTTTTGGAACAGGCACCAAAACGATGTACACAATCCTTGTGACCTGCACAACGCATGGCAATGCTTCAACAACTGACGTTGTAGTGTGCCTTTTGAGGCTTGATGGACTGGTTTACTACCTGCCAAACGCCTTCTCGGATGTGATCAGTGCCTAAAGCCGCGGTGCTTGAGTTCTGTAAATCATATTCGTTGATAAAAGCACGTTCTTGCATCCATTCCTTTTTCCCTGTTGGCGAGATAGTTGCTTCCTTCCCCAGACTTCCCCTCGCATACACGTAAGTACGCCTTATCTTTTCGCTACTGATGCCGCTTTGGTCAAAATTGGACCTCGACATGTGCTCTGAACCGTTGCTAATATCACGCAAGAATTATGTATCCAACCAATCAACTCAGCCAGATAGGCTGGCCACTGTCCTACCCGACCATGGCGCATCCTGATACCAGCTCGAGCGTCTTTCCCATCACTCCTCAGGTGGATCTACGCGGAGCACCATTCATTCCCGTGTTGCAAAGTCTCTACGAAAATCAAGATATCTACTACGGCATGAGGCTGCAGGCACACAATGATGATGCTGATAGTCATGCGTCTCAAGAATATACTTACACTTCGGGCCCTGCTGATTCGCATCATGGCGGAATCCTCCATCCACATCAGACGGATGCAGCGCCAAGATCGGACATCGCAACTTCCTCTAAGCAAGACTCAAGTTCCCGCGATCGCCGACCTTCTCATCTGCGTCATCAAACGTCAATGGACTTCCAGAAGGAAATGCTGCGCAACACTGACATAAATGACATTGACAATGAGAATACCTTCATCGACTGGGTCTACCCTCCCCCCGAGCCGTCGCCGGCTCGAAGCTTCAGTGAGAACACCATGCAATGGGGAACGGATGCAACGTTTGATAACGAAACGGCGGGCACACAACGTCGCGTCCGCGTCAAGCACATGACACAGTTCCAATTGAAGTTGATGCCTGACGACGAAGATGACGACGCAGAAGAGGAGGAAGAAGATGAAGACCAGGATGAGGAACAAGAAGGCCAAGGCCGGGGTGGCGACACGGAGTATCTCCCATCTGTCGGTTCAAGGTCTAGTCGAACCCAAAGTCCAGCATCCACGGTACCGAAGAGAGCAGGACGTGCTTCTCGCAGCAGCCCCAAGAAGACCCAGGTTGACACTGCCAAACCTGGTGCTGGAAGCTCTTCGGCAGCACCTCGTGAGCCTACGGGTCCCCGAAAGAGGCTCACGATAGAACAAAAGCGAAGCAACCACATTCGACACGAGAAGAAACGGCGAGGGCTTATTCGCGACCGCTTCCACGACTTGACGGAACTCGTCCCAGAGCTTCGGGGAGGAACGTGGTCAAGATCTAAAATTTTGTTGAAGGCCGTGGAGTATTTACAATCTCTACTGGAGAAGAACGAAGCACTACAGGAGGAATTGGATGCGCTAAAAGCTAACGAACAAAACATGATGATGGGTTTATCGCCAACTGGTGGTTTTATGCAGCCAGGTTTGACGGGGTCTGGACAATCTGGTTCACGCCGTGTACAATAGACAGTTATTTCTAGATTTCTTTTTCTTTGTCATTTCCGTATTTACATGTTAAATTGTTTGCCAACATCATTCGTTCGCTTGTGCCAACGTTGCTGCTGACGGGCTGAGCCAGCCTCCCAACCCAAGCCTTACACATCTTCACAATTGAGACGAATTTTCTCCAACTGCCACCTCAGGGGTCAGGGGTCGAGGGCCACGCTATGATTTGCAAAAAGTCACTCGGATTTCTGAGACCGAGATGCATATCTGCCATCTGTGTGACAGCATTGCGGCAACACTCGCGGCTTCTACCGGTGTCTACATCTTGTAAGAGGTAAATGCTTCACACCACAATAATGGGCTAATTTGCAAACTAATGTACGAGCTGGCATGGGTCTCAACGGGATCGAGAGCCGCCGCTCAGCAAATCTCCCGCTTGTCAACCCCACGCCCTCCTTTCATTGCCTCACCCCCTTCTTCCTCATCACCAATGAGCCTACCACTCCCGTCGCAAAAGTACATATGTGCACTTCTCGGCTGTCGAAAATGCAGGCACACACACAACGAAAGCGGGGGATTGCCCCCCTCTCCACCGTCTTTTTCACATTTCCCCTCTCTCTTCTCCGCCCATGTCTCACCCAGAAGAGGCTAGAGGTTGGAGAAGACTCTTGGTGTGGTAGCGTTGTTTGTGGAGCAATCCGGCAGTCGTCATCTACGCCTCCTTTTCCCAGCTGCAAACCTTGTTTCTGACGATGTCATGAACTTGGCACATTGGTCCCAGACATGTCTTGTTCGGAAGCAGGTGCAACGCTCACTAAACGACGACATGCGATGTTTTTTTTTGGCACTCATGGGTTGGGTAGGTTAAGCCTCGGCCACCATTCTTCTCACGAGTGTTGGTAGATCTTTGTCGCATTCCAAGAATGCAAAGAAGAGGATTTACAGCGTTTGCGCATGAATTGGGACGCCTGGACATGGGGAGAGACCTGTGATCTACTGAGAAACCTGTAGTTTACAGCATCGTCGCCATGACGTTGTAACTTCGTTTCTTGGTTCTCACTGGAAATATTCAAGGGTAATTAAATCGTATTGTAACATTGTTCGAGACGTACTATATAATGGGCAGCTTGCGACCGGTTGAACAGGTGGTTTCAATTCACAAGTCATCCAATTCTCAAAAGATCCAATCCAGAGCTCTCCTCCAACTTTTTTAAACATTTTCCCATTTTACACTTACAGTCCATCTCAAAATGCATTTCTCTGCTCCCCTCATCCTCGCCACTGCCATCACCGGCGCCCACAGCCTTGTCGTCCAGCGCGACGCCTCTGCCATCCTTGGCGTCTTCAAGAACGTCCAGACCGACATTGACGGTCTCGACTCTGCCGTCAAGGCCTGGACTAGCGATCCTGCCCCCGTTCTGGACAGCTCCAACAAGCTCGTTGCTACAATCACCAAGGGCACCACCACTGTCAAGGGTACTGCCAACCTCACTCTCACGGACGCTACCGGCCTTCTTGGCCCTGTCAAGACCCTCAAGGAGCACGCTCAGACCCTTGTGAATGATTTGAAGGGCAAGAAGGATGTTGTCCAAAAGGGTGGCCTCTGCGATGCCGTCAGTGGCCAGGTCAGCTCCATTGGCGACAAGAGCAAGGAGCTCATTGACGCCACTGTCTCAAAGGTGCCTGAGGCGGCTCAAAACATTGCCAAGCAGCAGGCTCAGGGTTTCATTGATATCCTCAATGACGCCAAGACTGCCTTCTCCCCTGCCAACTGCAAGAACGCTTAGATGAGAAATTTCTTTAGTTAAATTTGTCTACGCTGAGTTATCGGTCCGATTCATTGGCCTTATGAGCTGTATGTGTTAGATAGCATGAATACATGAACTTGGTAAACAACCTGAACTTTGCGTTTGTGAATAATTCGTGAATTACTTAAAAATTAAATCCATACATAAATTGTTTCGCACCTCGACTAAATCTCTGTGCATTACAGCCACAAGGCAGAAGACATGACCTTGCAATCGCCAAACTCGCTCCGAAACGTGCAAACTTCGGCGTAGCTAACACCTGGACTAAGATGCGGCGAGAAAGCACCAAAACACACATCATACGAAAGTCTTAATAAAGTATCAACTTTAGATCAAGTTTTAAACAGACGTATTTTGAATTAATCCAAGTGCCAGTGAATTGTCCTATTGGTACATCTGCGTCATCCATGGGATGGCCCTTGCCTAAGAAGAAAAAGAAAAAGAAACTGTCTAAACTTAAATATCCCCAATGCTTCATCAAAGATTATCGTGTAGACATTGCAAATTTGCTGAATAACTATTTTACAGCATAAGAGCGGCGGCAGCAAGAGCGGCAGCGCCAGCACCAAGAGGTGCCATGTGAGCAGCACCAGCAGTGACCACGGGGGGCTCAGTGCCAGAGGGCTGAGAAGGACCACCAGCAGTAGGGGTCTCAATAGGGGTAGGAGTAGGAGTGCCGGGAGCGACAGAGGTAGAGTCGGCGCCAGTGGGAGCAGGGCCGGCAGAAGTAGAAGCACCACCAGTAGGAGGAGCAGCAGCAGAAGTGGAAGCTCCACCAGAGGGAGATCCGCCATTGCCACTGTCCTTGCAGTTCTGCTCGTTGAACTCGGCGACGCTATCCTTGAGAACCTGGATAAGTCCGGCGGACAGCTGTTGAGCAATCTGCTGGGCCTCCTGTGGGACCTTGCCAACGACGGCCTTGATCAGAGCCTGAGAGGCATCGTTGACGTTGCCGACCTGGGTGCGGACCAAGCTGCACTCACCCTCCTTCTCGACGGTGGGCTTGAAAGCCTTGAGGTCGTCAGCAAGACCCTGACCGGTCTTGGTCAGGTCCTTAACGGGGCCGGTGAGTGTGACGGCATCGTCGAGGGACAGTTCGCTGGAGGCATCGACCTTGGTCTTGCCATCCTTGAGGGTGGAGATGAGGGTGTTGGAAGCCTTGAGTAAAGGAGCCTTGTCACCACTGTAACTCTTTACGGCGGAGTCGAGAGCCTCAAGGTTCTTCTTCACGTTGCTCAAAATACCGGTGACGGTGGAGGCATCACGGTCGACGAGGAAGTTTGTGTTGACGGCGAGGGCACCAGTGATGGCACAGGCAAGAACGGAGAACTTCATGATTGCGGCTTGGGGGAAGTATAATTTAGATGAAGTGGTTAAGTGATTTGGGTTTAGAGATGAAGTATGACTGAAACGACAGATTGGTCAAGAGATGATGGGATGAGTGAGGAAGATGATTACGGTGCTCATGTAGGCAGTCTTATCATTGTATTTAAACTGAATCTTGTTGTACCTATGCCCCTGGATCTTGTTTACGGATCGAGTTTGTGTAAGTGATCCGATACAGGCTCGGGCCACGGCCCTTCTTCACATATGTAGTGTAGTCAGTGGTACCGAGGCCGCCAGCCAAATACGAGGGCATGTACACACTTCACAAACCCCTGCCTTGGCTACCATTCTGTCGGTCATGATGCAGTCTCATTTGGTGCCTTCCTAACATAATTAGCTCATAATAGCCAATCGTCCCAAACGGGTAAAGCGAGAAGAGGCGTTGATACCTTCATGCCTGCAATGTCGCAGAATGGCGATCCCTCTCAGCTCCCAAAGTCAATTCCAATGCCACTTCACCACACTAACACGGCGCACTTCGGCTCGCGGAGCTAGCGTTCCGCAACGGTTTGTGCAATCGTTCTTGTTGTGATGTTTCCTTCAGCGACTCCAATTGGAGAAGCGCCACTGTCACCCTGCAGCTGGGCCCTGTCAGTTTAGACACACACCCCTCCCTCCCCCCTCTCTCATTTTATCCAGTCTCGCGAACTTCCCAAGCAGCCATCAACAGCTTCCTATTCGTTTCCTGTGGAGGTGGATATGGGTAGCATTCGCCGCGCACGGCCACAACAATAACGCCATGAGGGACTCTTCCGGTTTGCGTCCTCTCCCCCAACCCAGCAGCCCACCTAAGCCTTATTCGGCTGTCACTTGACATATGTACACTTTGGATGGCAGCTGGCTTGGGCAAACCCCCGTTGCATTCACCCCTTCCTGGCGGTTGCAGATTGAGACATACCTTCCCGTCACCTTAGGGGGAAACTTAACTGCCTTGCACATGTTTTCTGAGCCTCCCTACGCCTCGGCATAAGGTCACCAATTGTGCGGGGTATGTTCACTGCTCAAGAGGAGGCTCTCTCATGTTCGCTCTCATCATGGCAGCCACACCAGGCTGGTGAACATTAGACTTTTGGAGAATCGTCACCTAACCCATGTAGATGGGAATTTGTGGAGAAATGGTCCAAAGTCTGGCACTGTTCCCCAAAAATAAATTCAATTCGATGATGTGTAATTAATGTCTGAGTAACGCGGCCGCGAGACCTAGTCAACTACCCTGAAGAAATCTACAATTACTACATTTGAGCGCGACTCGGAGAATAGACGGATTGCATATGTTCAAAATGACCAATTGAAATATTCTAATTGACAGTCTCAGAATACCAATCGCTACATTTATCACTTGTGTCTGACTTGACTGACTATCGTCATCATGTTCCCAATAGCTTTTGTAGGTGAAACACGGCTTCAGCCGTTGAGCTTTTCCCATTCTTGTCTCTCAGTTTCACAAGAGAACTGAAACAGTCGCGACAACAAGAACCAAGACAAACAAGCAACTCACTGAGCCAATGACTCGTGGCCCAGATGAAGAAGTCGTCTTCTCAATGCGGCCATCCACACAGTTCTTCTCCGAAAAGTCGACCTGAATCTGGTTCAGCGTATCCGTTATGCCCTGCGACAGCGCTTCCGAAATATCAAGCGCAGCTGCAGGCACTTTGCTGTTGACTGCCTTGATCAATCCAGTCGCTCCTTCATTGATGTTCCCTATTTGAAGTCGAACGACGTCGCAAAGAGTCTGCTTCTCGATGGAGGCCTTGAGGTTGCCCATGTTCTTCGTGAGATCACCAGACAGCTTCGACAACTGATGAACAGGTCCAATGAGATGAACTGTCTCGATGAATGTGAGATTTGGCGCAGCCTTTACGGCGGCTGTGCCGGTCGTGATGGATTGGACGATACCGTCCGACGCCTTGAGGAGAGTGCCTGGGTTTGCATTGCCGGTCTTGGCTATCCCTGACAGATTTTCGACGCTGGATGTGACATTCTTCAGGACGGTTGTGACGACGTTTTCGTCTCGTGGAAACAAGAACCCTGAGAGGGATGCATTTGTTGAGGCAGAGATGCCAACGACGGCGTAGACAATATGTGACAGTCGCATACTTTATTTGGATGGGAAGGAAAGCTGAACCAGAGAAAATGATTACTCTATGAAAAAGGTTCAACTTATTTGAGATGTAAAATTACAGAATCCTGAAATGCATGGACTGTTGTATGCTGGACACTCTATGTCGCTGGCTAGCGAGAAGACGAGCAGTTCACAAGGCCGAGGCGACATGTGTGGAATCGCTTTCAAAGAGCTTCACCTCAAACGTGGATGACATTAGATATGCATCCATAGATTCAAATAATCCCCACACGATCATCCGTTCATAAAGTGTTCAGAGTAGGGAGGCGCACTACATATGTGACTATTCCACTTGCCGAGGGCTACCCTGCCACACAACCTTCCTAGCTGAAGTACCACACATGAGGTCGCACTAGAGGGTTACTTGAGCGCCATAGTAATTAATTGAGCTCCGTATTAGGCTGCTAATCCTTGCTAATAGTTTTAAATACAACTTGACCAATATTCTGCCTGCCACTGGCTCAAATTTTCCCGCGTCAGGCCGAGGGCTAAGAGAACTAGACCGGCACTCACATTTGCTGATATGCGGCTCGTCATTAAGCATCTTGCAGTTCCCGTTGCTCCATAGATCTTCTCCGCAACATTAATCTGCACATGTGCATTGGCAAGCATTTTTCCAAGACCTAAACCATTGGAGGACCTTGCACCCATGGTATATGTAGACCACCAGCACTCAGGACGCTGTACCCGATCCGTCTTCCTCATTCAATCTCACACCATCAACCATGCCTTCCGTGTCAAGGTTATTTTCTAGCTCTGACGAAAAGTTGAGCTCTCAGAAATCAGGAGAGGCAATGGTTGAGCAAAGAGAGGACTCATCATCCTCTGGTGAGAAGAGACAAGCCGATGAGTCTGATCAACATGGCAACTCACCTGGACCTGGGCTTGTCCCAATGCCAACGTCAGATCCAAGAGGTATGTTGAAGTGTAAAACAAACAGTTCAATTTCGATGCTAATTTTTCAAGATCCTCTGAATCTCCCTGCCTGGCGAAAGCTTGCAGCCCTTCTGTCTCTCTGCTTGTTTGGTGCCATGGCAGCCGCAGCTGAGTTGGTACTGGGAGCAATGCTGCCCGTTTTCAGTTTCCAGTATGCAGGCATTGATCCCAAGCTTTTGACAAAGGTGCACTTGCCAGAGGGCGTGAACGCACTCACCATCCTCGCCGAGTTCCCCGGTCCCCCAATTTGGGAAATCTACCTGCTGGCGTCTTTGCCCATTTTGATGATGGGAGCGACAAACTTGATTCTCATTCCGCTTGCCATTGCCACTGGTCGACGTAATGTTCTGCTCATTACCGGTGTTGTTGCTATGGCAGGGTGTGTCGGATCTGGCTTCAGCACGTCGCTAGCGACTCACCTTGTCTGTCGTGTCATCCAAGCAGTCGGTGCAGGAACCATCGAAAGTCTCATCCCGTTTATTCTCCAAGACATCGTCTTCTACAATCAACGCAATGCCGCTGTCAGTGTCGTTTTTGCTACTCAGGGTCTGATCATTGTTGCCCTGGGTGTTGCAGCGCCGTACGTTATCGGACATTCTAGTTGGAGAGTCATCTACTTTGCGACTGCCGGCGCTGGTCTTGTGTTCTGGATTATGGTGTTCTTCTTTTTGCCAGAAACGAAGTATGAGCGCTCAGAGGATGAACAGAGTAAGTAAACGCAACATCCTGACAGATAGAATTGAACTAATCAAGCCTACAGACGGCATCCCAGCGGTACCTCTGCGACCCGGCCAGACGCGCCCCGACATCGACCACATCAGCTTTGCTCCCCGGTCATGGAGGGACGACATTAAGCTCTTCCAATGCAAGGTTGACTGGCGTTCTGGCTTCAATGCCCTCGGAGATTGCTTCCGCACTTTCTTCTACCCACACATGCTCTTCGTCACGCTGCTCAATTCAGCCGTTATTGCCATGGCACTTGCTGCTGGGTACACCACTGCGCCTCAGCTGCTTGCTGATCCCTGGAGCTGGAACTTTTACCACTTGGGCTTCTGTCTCTTCCCACTCATTGTCGCGGCTGGAGCTTCATTCTTGATCTCAGGTTGGGGCGCTGATCAAGTCGCAAACTGGCTTGCTCGCAAGAGCGGCAAACGTAACCCCGAGTTCCAAGCTCTCAACTTGTTGATCCCATGTCTTGTGGGACTGGTTGGGTGCATCATCTTTGGCATTTCCGGTGACAACCCGGCCAAGTACCATTGGATGATGTTCCTCCTGGGCTTAGGAATGATTGCGTTCGCCTTTTTGGCAACCAACACCATCGGAATTGTGTACGTGCTTGAGTCGCACCCGAGCATCACTGGACCTGCGTTGGTGAACATTGCATCATTCCGTCTCATGGTCGCTTTTGTGCTTTCGTTCCGAGTATCGGAGTGGGTAGCAGATTTGGGCTATTTGAAGACCTTTGTCATGTATGCTGGAATTTTGGGCGCGTTCATTCTGTTTATCCCTATCATGTACATTTGGGGACCTGCTTGGCGAAAGCGCTGGCCGTCAACTCCCAGACAAAGGAACTGATTGGGTCGCCATTTCTCAGGCATGTACGAGTCTCAGCGAAGGTGACGGACTTAAAAAAAAACGTTATGTAGCATTCAAATACTTATGATTTTCATATTCAGCTCCAATTCGTGTCTCTGGTGAAGTTGTGAAATCATGTATGTGTCAATGTGCGCCGAAAGTAACGGTATGCCTCTGAGTAGCGTCCAACACCAGGAGGGGAAAAATGAGGGAAAATATCCTGTTGAACGTTGGTAAAAACAGAAACGGTCTAAATGATGTACCAAAATCTCTTGTAATTGAATTTCCTATTGGATGACTAATCTAAATCCTAGCAGGTCACCATTGCCTCACGTCGCTGTCGCAAATTAGCATCACAGATTCAGAGGCGAAGCGAACTATGAGAACTTACACTTTCCGCCATATGCAGTAATGGCACTGTTGAAAGAATCATCAATCTCACCCAGTACCTGCTTTGCCACCTCCTGGAAATCGTCGCTCAACTTGCTCGAGACCTCCTTACCAAGGGTGTCTGAGTCCTGCTTCAGCTGGTACAGACTAGCCAAAACCACAACGCGCAGCTCCTGTAAACTGTCCTTCAGATCCGTGATTGTCTTTAAAGAGCCATCAATGACGGGCTGGATGTTTAAAAAGTCACCTCCGACATCAATTGAGTGATCTCCAAACGGGGGAGAAGCCTGCGTGTCCTTGGTGGTGCTGAGAAGCAACTTGTGAACCTGCACAGAGTCGGCCTCAAGTTGCAAAGCAGGTGCGATTCCCAAGGAACCAGGTCTGATTTGCTTTGCATCTGTACTCAACTGCTGGAGGAGAGAGCTGATGTTGGCAATGTCATTGCGCACCGTTTGAAAGTCGGCGGCTTTGGCGACCGCGAGGAGGGCGAGTAGACCGAACGATCGGAAGAACTTCATGATGAATTATGCTGTAAACTCGTTGTGTATCTGGTAGTGTTGGAGCTCAACAGGCTGGCGGATTTCTATCAATTAAACGGGCTCCCTCAAATTGATCTCTCGTTGCGAGTGTACTGTTGATCTGCCGGTTCCGTTCCAATTACACCCTTGTCGATGTGCGGTTACATTGTGTGGCTTCAGGCACATATGTGCTTCTGCGACAGCGTCCACGCCCCGAGGACCAGTCTAGCCCCTCTCACTCTGATTAGCTACCACGCTCTAAGCATTTGTCCGAGTGAATACATGATACAATGACGGCATGCATGGACCATGAAATAACTAATTACTTAACATCGCCAAGCTGATTGGAGAGCATATCCCCCAACTGGACCTCACATATTCTTGACTCTACACACAAATTTCATTTGTAAGGTAGTCTGCAATCAGTCAAAATGCATTGGCAACATCTCACATCAATTGCACTTGGTCCTGCATTGGCATTGGCGCAACAGCCAGGTAAGAAAGATGACTACCCTTGCCGCATAGAAGGCTAACACAGTGCCTGTGAAGTGTCTTCCGACCTGTTTGACAAGATCGTGCGATACACAGATTTCTCAGCTGCAGCATACCAAGACGACTGCAACACGCCGCCATTCAACACAACAGTTGTGAAGAAATTTGACGATGCGGTTACAGACACCCATGCTGTGATCTACCGTGATGACAAGGCAAAGGAGATCATTGTCGCATTTCGAGGCACTTCCACGCCAACAGGCCTGGATACTGATCTCTCTTTCGGCCTTGTGTCTCTTAGTGCTGGAGGTGCAAAATGTGCTGACTGCAAGGTAACTGCCGTTTACCAACAAAGCAAACACTTCACAAGCTAATTGGTCAATGCTTCAGGTTCATAGCGGCTTTCAGGCAGGGTACAATTCTGTCTCTCGACCCCTTGCCACCGCCCTCCAAGGTCTGCTCTGCGACCAAGACTTGCGCCTTGTCGTTACTGGTCACTCTCTTGGAGGAGGCATTGCTGCGATAGCTGCAACCTCATTCGCTGGACTTGGCTTCAACGTTTCTGCTACCTTCACATACGGTGAGCCACGAAACGGCGATGCGGCTTGGGCCAAGTACGTAGGCTTGGTTCTCCCAGACAGCCAGTATTACCGCGTTACGCACTCTACAGATGGTGTGCCACAGATCCCTCCGGCTGTGTTGGGCTACGTTCACCATTCGCCTGAGTACTTTCAGAGTGAGGATGCGAATAACACGGCCGAAACGACGTTGAAGTGCGAAGTGGACTCACCGGTAAGCAGCGAGAGTTTGACTAGTTGTTTGACGATACTAATTGTGTCAATTATAGAAATGCAGCGCTGGACAGGATCCCAAGGGCGTGCCCATTAACAATGCGCATGTCACGTACAGCAACACCGTGGTGGGAAGCTCCTTGTTCGTCCCTGCATGTGGTGCAAAGTGGCCATAAAGAACCCATGTTTGACAGCAGGATTGAGATATCAACTTTACTAGAATAGAAAACACGATATGAAATGCATTGATTCACAAAATTCTCCGATTGGCTCTATACTTGTGATTCTCCTCCGCCTCTAAATCCTCGCCCAATGTCGGTGCTCTCGTCCCGAACGTCCTCGGCCACCAAATCTGGCAGCTAATACTACAGCTGTATAATGACGTCTTGGCTGTATAGATTATTAATAACTCCCTTCTCCAAGTATATGAAGTGCGACCCGTGATTAGCCTCTGCCTGTATCGACAACGCAACGCATGAGGGACGGCAGATCCAAACTGAACAGACATGCCACACGCCCCCAATGCCGAGATGCACGCCGAACGGGCCCTGGCATGAGCATTTCAGCCTCAACTGGGATGCGGGGGTAACCGCAACGCTTTTCCAATGCTCAAGTAAAATTAGTTACTGAAGTGGCGACCATCATTGCGAGTGCCGACAACCACACACATGTACTCCATACGAGGATCAACGCCTCGGAGCCACCCGAGGGTAGGATCAGCGGCGCACTGCAACTCACATTCCAGTGCAAGCAATGCAACCCTCCTACACCCTCCTTCGCTCCTGGGCGGAGAGCTTCTCCTCATTTCCCTATGCGACTTGTAGATCTGCGGAGAAATGGTGAATTGCACAATGTCAGGCCGAAGCTTCAACTTTGCCCAGGTTTGCTGGAGCACACATGTACTACGGCACAGAGCAAATCAGTATACTACTCAATTGGCAGGCATTTTATGACATTCATTCAGCTTTACTCTTCATCATTCATTGTTTTCTATCGCATTGATTGCAACTTACACCAAAATGCACTTCAAGACTTTGTTACTATTGCTGGTCGGTCCAGCTATCGGCAACCTCGTTCCGCGCGATGGAAAAAGCGTCGTCGCGTCTCTTTCCACCATCACCGACCAATTGAAAACGATGAGCACTACTTTGGACAAGATCCAAGGCGCCGACGACGCTCAAGCTGCAGTGGACTTTCAGAATGAGGCGACTGATCTCAAGTCCCAGCTCGAGAAGGCTACAGACACCGTCAAAAGCTCCAATGCATTCAGCAACGAGGAATCGTCAAGTGTCGCATATGCTGTTTTAGGTGTCACTGACATCACCTACACCGTGTTGGGCAAAGTCGCGACGAAGCATGATGCCTTTGACAAGCTCGGTGGAAGCGCGATTACGGACTTGGTTCATGATCAACTTTCAGGACTGCAGAACACGACGGATACGTTCGGTACGGCATTGACGGACAAGTTTGTGGAAGCTGTCAAGAATGTTGCACCACTTCTGATTTCGTCGTTGGATTTTCACTTCTACCAGACTATTCAGGTTTATACGGACAAGGGTGGAAAATAGATGGTCGCGAGACGAGGCAATTGGCGCTGGGCCAAGAAGAGAGTGTACTAGATACAAAGTAATCCAGTACAGTTGAGAATGATGCGAGCCCATTGCTAAGAGTGACACGCATTTCTGAGTTCAATTCTTTTCACTAAGCTGCGTTGTTGTCATATGGATCAAATTCGCTGCGGCGGACACTGTCAATGCATTTTGTCCGGAAATTCTGGGCAGGAGGCATTTCACGCAGAGCTCTGTATAATCACCATTCACAATCGTTACATGCAGAATATTCAAGAAATAGAACGTAAAGTTTGAATTGATACGCTAGATCATGTACTAATGGCTATTTACATGGCTCATTTCTCAGACTAGACAAATCGTAGAAATGGAAAAAGGATTACACTCTCCACAAGCTCTCTTTACTAGTGTCTGTCAAGACGGCTAGAGCGACGACCTTTGGGGGCACCAGAGCCACCGCTGGGGAAGCCAGGGAAAGGAGAACCTCCAGAGCCACCAGTAGGGAAGCCGGGGAAAGCAGAACCACCGCTACCACCAGAGCCGTAGGCAGCAACACCTCTGTCAAACTGGTCATTGATCTGACCGACAAGCTGGGTAGCAACCTCCTTGAAGTCGGCAGGGACCTTGGCAATGATGGCATCGCCAAGGTCAACGGTGGAGGTCTTCAGGCCCTTGACAAGTCCAACGGCAATGGGGCTGACAATGTACAGCTTGTCGAACGCGGGCTTATCGGCAATGAAAGCATCAATGGAAGCGGTGGCATCCGTGATGATGGTACCGACAGTGTTGGCCAGACCGACGGTATCGTCAGAGCTGAGGGCTTGAGAGCTGTTGGCGACCTTGGTGCCTTGCTTAATGGCATTGTTCAAGGTTGTGGTGGCACCGAGGATGGGAAGGGTGGCGAAGATGTCGCCAGAGAAGCCCTTCAGGCTGGAAGTGAGGGCTTTGATGTCCTTGTCAATGGTCTGAAGGGCTGCATCAATGGCGGCGCCATCGGCCAGGACGGTGGCGGCCAGTGCCAGGGGGCTGACAATCTTGGAAAGAAGCATTGTGAATGGGATAAGAAATATGAGGCTTGAATGTTATGATGCAGTGCTAAATTGATCTACTCGGGAGAGCTATATGGGTATTTATAGAGATGATCATGATGGTGGCGGATCTTCAGACGTTATTTGGCGTCTCGGTGATGTAATTGTTCTCCAAGCACACCATATGAACGAACCATGTTCGTGGTGTTCGGTTCTCACTTCAGCTTCAACGTCAATTGAGCCGCAAACGAAACTGGTAACCTGAAATTGAAGACATTTCCCAATCAGGGACAATTGGAGTAGCATCCGTGTCCGTGCGCCTCGGCGATCCAACAGTCGTGGCTACATATGTGTATATGAAACACCACACATGTGCGTACACATGTACTTGCGCCCAGCCTCAATATAATTTCATTTCTCCAAATTTTCTCCCCGCATCCCCATACCCCGCGTTCCAGACGCTGCTAGATGCTGCAAACTGCAAATCTAGACTTACAGAAGAGATTACCGACCTGCGTCTTTTCAGCCACAGAACCATCGCCACCAATATCAGACGCATTATTTTACGGCAAATGCCGTTGAAGCATTTTGCAAAAACAGGATAAAGCAATATTTTGAATCAGCTCCCTTTTTAGCTGCATCTGGTCTTCGGCTTATTTCTGTACATATGTCTCACCGTCCAATCTTCACTGATGAACCTGGCGACATAAAAGGTCGACAGATCAGCACTTCATTTCCAAAATAAATCACCTCATCAAGCACATCCGCAGATCCCATTGAAACATCATCCTTTCTTCTCCACAACTCTCATCACAATGAAGTTCCTCTCTCTTGTCTGCGTGGCCGCCACCGTGGCCTCTGCCAGCGTTGTCCGCCGTGACTTGGCTACCATCCAGAGCGTCCTCAGCGGAGTTGGCACCGACCTCGTTGGCCTTGACACCGCCACTAAGGGTTTCAATGGCGATCCCTCCGATCTTTTGGATGCGTCCAACAAGCTCATTCAGGATCTTAAGGATGGCGATGCCAAGGTGCAGCCTCTTCCTGCTCTGACTCTGAATGATGCGCTTGGTCTTACCGGCCCTGCCAAGGATCTTCAGACCAAGGGTGATGCCCTCCTTGCTTCCATCAAGGGCAAGAAGGATGCGCTTGCTGCTGCTGGACTTTGCGATGTCACTTTCCTCCAAGTCAAGGACATCAACACCGCTTCTCAGGCCCTGATCAAGACTGTTGTCTCTAAGGTCCCCCCTGCTGCTCAGTCTATTGCTCAAAGCCTTGTTGCCCCCCTTCAGAAGGATCTTGCTGATGCTCAGGATCTGTTCAGCCCTGCGAACTGCCAGAACGGCGGTGGTGGTGGTTCTCCTACTACCAAGCCTACCTCTGGCCCTACCTCTGCTCCTACATCTGGTCCTACCACTACCCCCAGCATCCCAACCACCACTCCCGGACCTGGCACTGGCACTTGCCCCGCCGCCCCTACTGTCACTGTCACCTCGACTGACACCAAGGACTGCACTGCTGTTCCTACCTGCACCAAGACTGCCCCTGTCACCGTTACCACCACCACTAAGGCTTGCCCTACTGGATCTAAGCTCCCATGGTAAATTTAAATTCCTTTAGTGTCAGAGATTTGTCTAGCCTAGCGATGCCCCGGGAACGGTTTCGTTGAAAGGTGTACATCCTAGATAAGCGACACTCGGAAGGAGAGAAAATGTTGGAAAATGCTGCAGAGATTCTTAGCTGTACATAGTTGCTCAATATACATTCCAATACCAATTTTACCGACAATATACTATTGAATCTGCCTTAGCTCACTCCCTTTAGTTTTACTACCATTTTTTGGAGTCGCCTCCTGTATCTTCGTGCCATTATTCGTATTAGTTCTTTGTGTTTGGGTGCCAAAATCTCAATGACCACGCTAGCCGCTTTAGGAGATAATTCAGCCAATGAGAAGCGGCGATTTGGCAACAGCCGTCCGATCGCTCTTTGGTGTTTTTACCTAAAATGGCAATTTCTCTTCCAGTAGGGTAGAAGCCAAGTTATCATGAAAATATAAAAGAGCATCTCTATGCACTGTAGCGCAAACAATTTCTCTTGTCCAAAACAAACATCCACACCTATCTGTTGTTCCTTTTCACTTCTTGCCTCTGGTTTCTTCCGTCTTGTAACTTTCTGCCTATCCGCCATGGACACCGAACACACGAATAAAACACTCACCTGCGATGTTTCTGACGAATCAACCCCCAAACAAAATACTCTGCCGGCTGGGAACTCGTCCTCGTCTTCGTAGCCCTCTGCCTCACCAACTTCCTCGTTGCCCTCGTACTAATCCTCATCCCTTCTGTTAGACCTCGACTGACCAGCAGGACCAAACCATCATCGCAACCGCCATCCCCACCATCACGTCCCAGTTCCAAAGCATCGAGGACATAGGCTGGTACGGAAGCGCCTACCTCCTCACCATATGCAGCTTTCAACTGTTCTTCGGCAAACTCTACACTCTACTGTCAATTAAATGGAGCTTTGTCCCGGCCGTTTTGATTTTCGAGGTGGGATCTGCCATGTCCGGCGCGGCTCCTAGTTCGGTGGTCCTGATCGTGGGGAGGGCTATTGCGGGTATTGGCGGGTCGGGTATATTCTCTGGTGCGCTTATCATTATTGCGAAATCTGTTCCTTTGGCAAAGAGACCGGCGTTTACGGGTGTTATTGGAGCTGTTTGGGGGATTGCGAGTGTGGTTGGGCCGCTTTTGGGAGGTGCCTTTAGAAGTAGATCCAAGTTGAGCACAGCTGTCGATCGTTTTCTAACATGCATTAGCTCATGTCTCTTGGCGATGGTGTTTCTATGGTAAGTCTAATCTTCAATCACAAAAGCATTCGCTAACACGCCTAGTCAATCACCCCATTGGCGCCGTAGCCATTCTGTGCATTATTCTCTTCCTCGCCCCGACCCGACAGCAAGACCTCAAAACCGACAGCTGGAAGCAGATCGTTTGGCAATTCGATCCCATCGGAACTATACTTTTCATCGCCAGCATCATCTGTTTCTTCATCGGGTTGCAATGGGGAGGCAGCAAGTACTCCTGGAACGACGGTCAACTCATTGCTCTGATGACTGTCTTTGGCGCATCCTTCCTTGCTTGGGGCTTCATGCAGTGGAAGATGGGCGAGAACGTCACGGTCCCGCTGCGCATTGCCCGCCAGCGATCTGTCGCATTTTCAACTTTTTACATCTTTCTCGGTAGCGCAGCTTTTGTAATTCCCATCTACTATTTGCCTATCTGGTAGGTATTTTCTGAAAGAGAGAAATGATAGAGCGCTAATGAGACCAGGTTCCAAAGCATCAAAGGGGACACCGCATCGCAGTCCGGAATACACAACTTAGCTCTCGTTTTGAGCGTTGGGTAAGTGCTTCCGCTTGAAACAACCCCAATCGCGAATGAAAACTAAATGAATTGAATAGTCGTATTCGCCATCGGTGGTGGTCTCGGCGTCACCCTCGTCGGCTACTACACCCCTTCATGATCGCCGGAGCCATCATCATGTCCATCGGCGCCGGCGTCCTCCTCCTCTTCCGAGTCGGCATTTCCATTTCCATGTGGTAAGTATAAACTCATGTCCGTCCATTATTTGCAAACAACTAACAGCGTTGAGGCTCGGCTTCCAAATCATCTTCGGAGCCGGCGCAGGCATGGGTCTCGAACTCCCCAACATCGCTGTCCAAACAGTCCTACCTGACAAAGACGTCTCGATCGGTACATCTCTCGTCGTTCTTGCTCGCTCAATTGGTGGCGCCATCTTCATCTCTGCCGGCCAAAACGTCTTCAACAACCACATCATCTCCGGCATGCGCGACAAGGTCCCCCAGCTCGACCCTTCTATTGTGTTGCAGGCTGGTGCCACGGAGCTTCAACAGACTGTGCGCGATGTGACAGGTGGCCAGGAGAGCGTTGTAACTCAGGTGTCAAAGGTATACAACGCCGCTATTGTATAGACATTTGTCGTTGGATTGGTGTTGGCCTGCATCTCTATTGTGGGAGCGGCTGGAGTTGAGTGGCGAAGTGTCAAGACCAAGCTGAAGACATCCGATGCCACTCACGAAGCGTAAGGCCATTTCCTCATAACTTACAACCCTGATTTTGTCATTCAATTTGCAATACACAAGGTCTGCCTCTGGAGGTTGCGGCGATTTCCAATCAGACAAAAAAAAAACACTTCGAGTCTTGGTTCCTCAAACACGACACTTTTAATTGTTAATACAGTCTCTTCCGTTCTTCTCATCATGTAGAAATACACTAGCCACTGGGCTCTAATCTAATTATACATGGAAAGCCCGGTGCTGGGTCGTTGAAATAGCAGCGAGCTCTAGCTCCCTTGCACACAATGCATTTCTGCTGAGGCTCGTGGGGCTTTGGGTTTTTCTTGTTGCTGGATGACTTGGTGGATGGATTTTTTGTGACCTTATTCTTTGCGGCAGCTGGATATCGTGGGACCATGACGGGCGCTGGAGCGATATTGAGATGCGCTGAACGAGCATTTCTGCTGTCCAACTTGAACTTTGAAAACGACATGACGATGGCTCATTGCTCAACCAGAGCTTAGCTTGGGAAGACCGCCTAGGCTTTTATCTCAGCATGGGTCGCGAGGCGCGTGGGTAAACATCAGGATATTGTGTGCGTGCGTCATAGCCTGATGATCTACATGGATTGTTATTTGGTGTTTACATGTACATTGTGAGCAGCAATCGCCGTTGAGATGATGCCCTGTCCCTGTCCCCGCCCCTGTGGTGGGCTGCGGTAGAATTAAAGTCCGGGTGCATCTCGATCGCTTTTAGTGGATGTGGCGGTCGCTACAGCGCTTGCTATTCTGAAAGCTCCAGTGGACAGAGCTACGGAAGCATAAACCCAATCTCCATTTTTCCACCTAATAAGCACACCCCAGCATATCTATTCTAATATTCTAAATTTCATTATAAGAATAGAATAAAAAATAACTACAGTATTCTCTATCGTATTTATTCTCCATAGAATTTTTAAGAGTAGTTTTTAGAAATGGGGTTTCTAGGTAATTTTTGAAGGTGATTTTTGTGAATGATTTTTGAAGGGGATTTTCCAAGGGGATTTTCCCTACAGAGACTTTGCTCTCTTAGTCGTTTTAATGAGTATATTCTTATAGAAAAGTAGTATTAAGGCTGCCTCTGGAGTAGATTCAATAAAAACATGGGAATGGGGTTTATGGAAGGTCCTTCCCTATTTGCTTCCGTAAGAGCGCTGTAAAACAACACCGTGTAACCCTGCATGGTAGCAACACCAATTATCGGCGAAGAAAAATATTTGAAAATATACACTATATACTGCTTGAACACCCAACATAGAAAGCCGTAATCAGCACAATCTCGCAGCAACCACCTCTCCTAGGCCAGCGTCCTGTTGCAGACTACTCCCTCTTGACCTCCTCCAACCTCCCCTTCTCCCACCCATACAACAACCAACTAATCATCAAATGCCCCGAAAAGATATATCCCTGAATCCCAATCAACGCTCCCGTATCCCACTCAGGATCCGTCCACGCCGTCCCCGGATAAAAAATCGCCGACAAGCCCGCCAGCGGCGTCAGACACCCGACCACCGTAGCGGCAAACAACAGCTCCCTCTGCAGCTGCCTGTTGTTAAAGTCGTTCTTGACCAGGAGATACACCGCCGTCAGCGCCGCAAAGAGACCCACGGACATGCTCTGCCCGTTGTGAAATTTGGCGTGCGGCGGCCATCGTGGGTTGTGGATGTGTGTGTGGTTCCAGTCGGCGATGTAGGCGGCGGCGGCGAAGAGGAGGTTGATGCCGATGAGGCCGGCGCGGGGGAAAGACATGGCCATTGTGCCAATTGGTTTGTATGCTCTTGGTAAGTGATGAGTGAAGTGAAGTTGTCAAGGTCGAATTGTAGATTGTCGTGCTTGGCAGGCAATGACACTAAACTGGAGAAAATCTCGTCTTAAATAGCGCCGGATCGGTGGTTGCATCGTCGCGACGCCGACACGATTTGTAATGCTGGCTCGGCTCATTTCGCGGACGCCGAATCGACATTCATGAATTAGTATGCATGAGTATTTTCCAGAGGCATTCCTTTACTTGTTTTTGTGAGCAATAACGAATACATTATTAACGTCACACAGATAGCAGCAAGCTGAACTACCTGCGCTCACATTACTAGTTTGCGAGGCGACTTGTGGATGGTTGATTCATTAGTCTCGGTCAGAGCTTGAACATATCGCTGACATGCATTCATGATCTTAGAAATCATAATATTCTTCATCTCGTGTCAGCTAAGCAGTGAACATTCCCTTGTTTGCCTCAACCCATTCCTCAAAAGTGGTAGCCACGCTTCCAGTGTACAGCTCAACATTCGCAACCGCCTCCTCATAACCCGGATGCTCCTCTTCTCCATCCACCGTCGCTCCCGACTTCCTCACAATATAAGCCGCTACCGGCTTAGGAATTCCCGCCTTCAAGTAACTCTCCTCTGCTTCAGCCTCGTTCATCTCAATCAACTTCACAGGCGATCCAACCAGTTCGCCAATCCTCTTAATACCCTCTCCCTGAGGAATCAGCCTTTGGCCGTACAGGAACACCCTGTGCTTGTCATTCTTGAGACCATTCACCAGAATCGATCCGCTCACACGTCCCACATCGCTTGGTGCAACTGCATCCATCTGGAATCCAGGTGCAAAGATTTTGACCTCGCCCGCCTTGATGCCAGCAGCGTAGCGCGTAAAGTTGGACGCAAGGCCGCCGGGGCGAACAGCAGCATAGTTGGCTACACCAAACACTTCATCCAGGTTGACTTCCACCTTGGCATGGATGAATGGGATGATCTCGCTGGGTGGTACGTCTCGCGGATCAGCCTTGATAGTGTAACTGCTCAAGAAGACGACAAACTCGATACCGCCTGTCTTGAGTGCCTCGAGTGTAGACTTCATATGGTCCGGCGTGCCGTGAGCCAGGTAGAGAAACGCACGCTTTGCGCCAGTGCTCTTGACAGCAGCCAGGACTGACCCGGCATCAGTCAAGTCAGCTTTGACACGTTCGAATTTTCCATTCTGCTCGCGTTCTGCATCAAGACCAGGGATGGTCTTGGTGGGATCTCGCATGGCCAGGACGACGTGAGCGCCGAGTTCGCTGGCGTAGGTGGCTGCCGCGGAGGCGATGCCGCCAGTTGGCCCGAGTACAATGACAGTAGACATTTTTGCGATACGCCCAAATGAATAAAGACAGGATTTACTGACTTGAAGTGATATTGAAATGCCAGAGAAACGGCTTTGCCCGCATTTTGTAGCCTTGCTGAGTTCCCGCTGGCATTCATTCCCGTTGGCTTTCGGTGTTAAACCTTATTTCCGTTTGGTGATCTCAAGCGCGTCACACATAAAATGGTTTGAGAAAAAGAAGGCTGAATATTCAATCTTACGTCGTATTTTGTATCTCTCAGCCAGACTTGAATTGGAAGAACCAATAACACAGATCAAGTTGCAGTGATTGTGGCTGCAACAGGTCTGGTGTGCTCCTCGCCTGGTGAAGCGCCAGAGCCAAAGAACTCTGCGTAGTGGTACGAGTTCGACGGGATATTATGACTTCAACTACGTTGCAGTAACAATATTACATATTTCCAGGTGCTCAAGGATGGACCTGCTTTTGTCGGTTGTCATAGATGTCTTTGACAAAGCATACGATGCATAGGGCATAGGGCATTGGCTTCCTTTTCGATGTCATTTAAACTTCGCACTTTTCTCTACAAAACGAAGCGAGAAACAAAATTTAAAGATATATTTTCAAACACTTTAACCTCGCCTTTCCTTGCCTTTGGTCGTTCACAAACAATCCTTCCACGCCAACCACGATGGAGAAGCCCAACTCTTCCACGTCGTCGACCAAGGAGAAGCCCGATCCTACACCTTCACCCTGGAATATTTCGAGAAGCTCCAAGCTGAAGCCGCCAAAAAAGCAGACGAAATCGTGAAGCTAAGTAAGCATGTTCATTTTTTCCCGGGTCAGGATGCTCATCTCCCTTCACTCACAATACTTACGTCTTCATAGATCCGCCTGATTACAGTAATGGCATTTCGAACCTCACTTCCGATGAAATTCAGCATATCGAAGACCTGCCAAATTACTGGAAGGTTACTGGCCAGAAAGGAACATTAATGAGCGCCTCGCGGCATATTAATCTTACAAAGAAAGATCTATGAAACACGCAATTTTCTCTATTTCAATCACTTGCGACCATTCGCAAAGTCTTTCCACCATTGGATCTTTCGTCTGCGCTCCTCCCCTCCCCCATTAGCCAACCATTCTCGACGTGCGAGAAGATATTTTTCGCCGGCACGCGAGTACACCTCCCGCTCTTCTGCAGTCTGCTTAGGCTCAGGTTTCCTCTGCACCTGTTGAATTCTTCCATCAACCTTCTCAAACGTGTAGCCGTCGCCCCTGGGCCGGACCAAACCGTCGCAATACTCCCACCACATTTCGCCGGCACCTGGGCCCATCATTTCATTCTGCGCTTTCTCGTCCTCCATGTTTCGAAACCACTTGGTGGGTTTTCTCCTGAGTGGCACTTTGTCCAATTTCGCGCCGGGTGACTTCCTCTTCGACCGAGACGCCACCCGTCTTTCCCAAAGACGTAAGTAGGGATTGACGTAGACAAAGTTTGTACTCTTTATCCTCCGCATTCGGTACCTGCCGAGCTCCCTGCCCCCCATTGGCCCCTGAGGTCGCCTCAGGGGCCGCCACTTTGGATAACGCCAGCCGTTCCACTCATCAACCGTGTTATCCAAGCCTTCGAAGTCCGCATAGCAATACTGCCATGTCTCGGCGCGAGTGATTTGCTCCCACTCGGCGGGAAGGTCAGGATTTACCTCAGTATTCGTGATGAAGTGAGGCATGGTCTTGGCAATGCTGAAGTCGGCTATCTTGCCGTCAATCAGCTGTTCCATCTTGAGATCAAGGTGAAAGATCCCAAGCTGGTGCAATTTCTTCACATCCTCGAAGAGTTTCCAAACCAGCTTCTGGTTCAGCCTTGTGGGGGCGCCGAGATCCTTGACGATGCATCGTATGGGTGGTGCTGGCTCGGTTGGTTCGTGATAAAAGCTGCGGTATGCCAAGATATCATGAGTCTTTCGTAACTGGGGAGCAATGATCTCTTCGTACTTCTTATCCAACATGATGTAGCCGTGGCATTTGATAGCCAGGTCTTCATGCCCAGTCTCTTGTAAGCGCCCAAATGCGCGACATTCCGCGAAGAAAGGATCGATATACTGCCCCACCGCTTTGGTAGCCTCTCGGTCCGTCGGTCGGTTGTACACGTTTATGTCAAGAGAGTCGAGGCGAGAGAACGCGAACTGTCGGGTTCTGTTAGCTATTGCTTTGGTCCAACGTCAAGGTTTCACGGTGACGCCAATCGACTTACCAGTTTCAACGCGTAGTCTTTTTCATTGATCTTGACTTGGAAAACTTCAGAATGACATCCGGTGCCCAGCTTCTTGATGAACTCAATCTTTTGCTCTCCATCAAAATCGAATGGTTCAATTTTTGGCCCCGCCACTGTAGGCAGCGCGAGTGGCGAGTGCGTAGAGTCAGTCTGCATGGCAAAAAGCCTGTAATGAGGGCCAGAGAAAGTACTTCCCAAAAACAGTCAGCGCAAAGATATTGTTGCAAAGGACTTCTTGAAGAGATAACATGGATGGGCTGGCAAACCTGTTAAAAAGGATAATACATGTCAATTTGGGGGTGACGGGAGGCATGCAGAATACTTTTAGAATGTTCGAGAGATGCACAGAAGACAAAGAACTAAAGAGTCACAAAGGTGCCTGTTAACGAATGAAGCTTGAAGAGAGCAGAACAAAGGCAGAACAGCGAGGCAGAACAGCGAATCAGAAAAACGAGGCAAGAAGCGAGGCAAACCAGCGAAACAGAAAAGCGAGGCAAAACAGACAGGCAAAACAGACTTACAGACAGAACATCCATGCAAAAAAGATCGGCAGAACAGGCGCACAGAAACCTGGGACGCTTGCGATGCAACAGATTTATCTTGTAGGCGGGAACAAAGAACGCCCCACGGTGCAGCGTAAGATAGCTGTCCGCCTGGAGCGGACGTGGCCCCATGCACAAACAATTTCCGTACAAGAGGAGCCTTAGAAAGGTCCAAAAATACATGCCGAAACGGGACTATAATTTCAAAACAATTGTTGTTGTTTGTTGAGGCACAGGCGCGGCACACTCGAAGCTGTATCCAGTCACGGAATTGCCCATGCCTATGCGTACACAGTACACTTAACGTGTTTAACTATCGTTTTATCTTAAAATACAAAAGATGCCCGGCAGGGATAAACGAAGTAGATGTATTGAAGAGTCAAATTTGCTATCAAAGACCCGGCGTACTTTTGGTGTGGCAGAGGGGTTGGTATGGCGGGTTGGTAAGCAGAATGATTACCCTTCTTGGGACGGCAATGTGAACATGGCCTTTGTCCCAATAGAACCCAAGCGCAACAATATATATATACCCCAGTGAATAGTCAGCTCCTAGCCCTAATTTCTATTATATATACTATCTAGTTGTCCGCAAGGTTCCCGTCCTCTTCACCTTGTGTTGGTATCCCACAACTTCAACTCCCTCCTGACACCATTTTCTCTGTGGATCGCCATACCGGCTTCGGCTTGTTCCGATGGACGGCCAAAATACACTCGAAGAGGTTCTTGGAACTTTAGAGCCCCAAATGAACAGCAAGACTTTTACCCGCCACAACGATGCAGATTGGCCCGCAATTCGAGGAATGGAGATCTTCTAGTGGGAGGACTTCACCGAGTTTGCTGTCAACCAAGACTTTGGCGAGCTTCTGAATGATAAACTTCGCAACATTGGAGAGCCTGATCCCCCCAACTGGGAACCGTTTGACCCTAAATCCAGCATTAGGGCCAGGGAGAGTTGGTATGCACAGCGCATCACTCGTGCCGTTCAGCAAGCCCTGGGCAAGCTAGGACACAGAATTTCCTTAGTTTCCTTGACCACAGAATCTCTCTTGCAAAGAGCCTGCATTTTCCCCGGTGGAGTTGAGGAAGGGGACATCAACTTCTACATTGGATCCGAAGGTGATGGTCTCAAGGGTCTGGTCGTCGGCCTTTTCAGATCTCACAACGACACCAACGGATCGAGACTCATCGACAATCAAAAAGAAGACCCACAGGATAAGATGCTCAAATCCTTCAGAAAGCTTGCTCACTTTTGCCGACAGGCCAATACCAGCTATGGGTTCATCTACACCAATCGCGAGTTGATCGTTTGCCGCATCCCCAAGCATGACGGTGAGCCCGTGTACGTTGGGCCAATTCCCCTCAGCGGCATTGGCTCACTGACTCCCCAAAAAGGCATTTGGTATCTCTGCATGATGGCTTTTTATGATCGTCATGGCCTTCCACACTGTGCGTAGGCGTTTGCGCAAACAGAACACGGCGCTTTGGCCATCGGGAGGGAGCTTTGCGGCGAGCGCGACGGGCTCGGCACCTTTCTGTTTTTAAGGGGGTGCAAACACCGATGCACTTCATTTCGTGAGTGTCAATACTGCCGATTGACGGGTTTTTTGCTAACCAGTGCTAGAGAATCATGGCGGCGCGATGATATGGGGGCGCGCGCGAAGACGGGCATGGCCATGTAACAAACAAATTGGGCAGACAGACAGCTAGATAGATAGATAGATACAATAGAACGTTGGATAGCGTCATGCACACTTCTGCTTCGGGGGGCGAGCTTGACTAAATGTTTCAACAACAATCATCTGCCATGTTAGTACTGGCGGCAACTTCCCGAATCATCGCCCATCCACGACACCAATGACACGCAGGATCAAAGGATTCACCCAAACCACCCGATCCCCCAAACTTGCAACCCACGCGCGACGGCCCCAAAACTTTCTCAACTCTCCCAGTATCCTTTCCTCCCACCCATTAAGCCTCTCCGCGTAGAATCATACCATCGGTGAGAAAACACTCAGCACTTATACCACAGACCAACCCGCGCGCATAGCACCGAACACCTCGCCATAAGTCTTAATAAACCCTCGACCAACCTGGGCTAAACGAGAACTATATGCGCGAAATTTTTGACAGCTACTGATAGCCTTACAGAAATCAAGGGCCAAGTAAAGAAAGTAAGCAGCATTAAAGCCGTCAGCGCCGACATGCCACTTGAAACCGTCGGCGCTTATCCAAACTAGTCTTGAATCGCGTTCGAATAAGCGTCGCGAACATGTCAGATTAATGCCTGAGATTTTTCGTGTAAGCCGAGCCTTATGCTTTGTTCGGTTGAGTATATAATGAAAGGTTTAGAACGTTGAAATATTCGTTTTGTAAACTGTTGATCATTACAAGTCGTCCCTTTTCAGTCCTTCCTTTTACAACAAGAAACTCACATCTTTATTCATTCATTTTACCAAAGAAATCATTCCTTTTATTTCTTTAAACACTCACCCCTTGTATTCACTCCTTACAAAATGCTCTTCAAGTCCCTCCTTTCCACGAGCATCGTGTCTCTCGCCGCCGCCGGCTCCGGCCGCAACGTCAAGCGCCAAGAGGCCAACCCTCGTGTGAACCTTCCTCTGGGCACCGCTATTGGCGGAGCCCTAGACCTTCCTACTACTGTTACGCATGCGCCGGCGCCTACCAACTTTCGCGTCAAGGCTGCTGCGCAGGCGGAGTTGCTGACCATTACCGTTGTTAACTCCCACGGTAACGATATCAGCACCATCTTCACTGGTCCCACACCCGTTGCGGGTAACACTGTGCCTGGCCGCTTGGCGAATGGCGAGTCGGGAAGCATCGTTGTGCCTGCTGGGTGGCAGGGAAACATTGCTGTGAATGATGCGCAGTTCAGTGCTGGTACGGGCGATGAGTCGTTGATTGAGTCTAGCTTTGTGGACCAGGGTGCTGGATTCTCTCAGGGCGATGTCAACATCTCTTTCGTGTAAGTGGCCCTCATATCTCATATGAAACGCAACTAACGGGTCACAGTAACGGCTTTTCTGCCGCCATTGTCTGCTGGTGCAACGAGAACAACATCATGACCGGCTGCAACAAGAACCTGTTCGAGTTGGGCCAATGCGCCGTAAGTCACACAACCACAATATCCTTTGATATCTTCACTAACAACCCCAGGACAACAACGGCCAAAACTCCTGCCGCAACCCTCTCCGCCCCGATCTCAGCGCCACTGAGCCCATCGACTTCTTCCGGCCCTGCTTCGGCGAAGGCGGCGCCTACACCTTCCCCATGGACAGCCGCGCCAACAACCTCAACGCCAAGTGTCCCAGTGAGGACTACACTTGCTGCGTTGGCGCTGCTTGCCCAGCCAACCCCAACTTCTAAGGCGTGCTACACACAGTGTAGAGGATTACAGTCGTGTCACACAAAATCTGGAGAAGATCATAGCCTTCTCATGTACATTACGCAGCGTGTTGTTTATGATTGATAAAGTATATACAACGAAAGTTTTGAAAATTCATTTTCGTAATCTACTGTTGCTTGTATTCCATGCCCTGCTGGGGGACGTAGACTCCAGTTACGGGCTGTTGCTCCTTGAGGCGTTCGGCGCGCTTCTTCATCTCGCAGTTCATTTGTGAGACAGCGCAGCAGGTGCAGCAGTAAGAGACCTAACTCGTTAGTACAGTGTAATTACCCTAGCAATTATAGAAAATAACTCACCAAGCAGTCAGTGCATCCACTGCCCTCAATGCCAAATTTCTGTCGAATCTCACCACGCTTCAGCAGCAACGGGATCCAGCCCAGATGGCAAAACGAAGCGCCACACATCGCAAAGCAGGAGGTGTTGAAAGAGCTGAGATTCTCGGTATTGTCATCTGGGAAGTTTCTCACACGGTCGGAAGCGCGACCGAAAGCGCAGCAAGTGCAGAACCACGAACCAGCCTAGCATGTTAGTTGTGGACAATAAGAGTGTACACATGTGTACTTACGCAGGTGCCGCAGTCGGTTTCAAAGAGACCATTTTCCCACTCAGCCATGGTGAAGAAGTATTCAGAATTAATTGATTAAAAAATGTGTCATGCAAGTTGGATGTTGTGTTGTAAATCGAAGGACAAGCTCCAAAGAAGGGAGACAGGTTTATAACTGGTATGAAGAAAAAGCCTGACTCGGTGCGGCTGCGTCCGTATCGCAGCAACTTGCCCCATTGAAGGCTCGCACGGGGCATTTCTGCCTGCGAATTGTTTCCCAATGGAGCAATAAAAGGGGAATAAGGGTGCCCTTTGCTTGACGTGACGGGGTCTGGCGTAATTTCTCTTGATTAGCTTTTAATTGCCGGTTGCAGGCAGGTGCTCCACTGTGCGATCTGCTGCAGCCCTATGCTCGCTCTTCACTGTTTGTTCGTCCTTGCTCACTCTAGACTCCGGTAGACATGCTGGGCTGCATGAGTCCCTTTGCTACGTACTAATCATATATGTGTGCACTTGCTACTCATCACCTCCAATTGCACACATGATTGTCTATGCGTTTGTTCGATCAAGTAGAGTTGCAGGAGTGAAACCTTCTCACAACGGGGCTGCTCGTGTTTTTCAACGCTAGCGTACTGGGTCGCGCATCTGTGGCTGTGTTATCGTTTCGACGTCGCTCCTCGGGACCCTGGCGCGCATGGCCAGTTAGAGATTAGAGTTGTGAACTACAGGGCAAGTCTGCCTCGTGGGTACCACTTACAACTTTGCAGCAACGCAAGTCATGTTTCTCGTACTGCTTGACGATGGCATCGCAGCTTACTCAACATGTAGACAGCTACATCTTGGTGATGGCCTTTACTGAGCATATGCCGAACAAATCCTCAACAAAAGTTTTCATTCACAACAAATTAGCTGTTTAATTGCATGTGTGGAAAAAAAATCACTCGCGATGTTGCTAGCACCACAAGCAGCAACATATGTACGCACATATTTCATCTGCCAATTCCCACCAACGTCAGCATGATTCTAGACTGGGAATATCCAGTGGTTGCATCTGCTCAGCCCCAGTCTGAATTTGGCCTGCCTAATGGCCCAATCCTGCCAGGAACACCAAGGCTTATCTCCAAGATCAACACTCGCGTGTGTGACGCAGTCGTCGACTCGTCCAACAAGATACGCGGGTCTACGTTCGAAACGCACCCTGCTGTAAATCTTCCAATCGTAAACATCACCGTTACTGGTACTGAGCAACGCCACATCATGCAGTCCTACAGTCACCTACGAGTAAAGCACCCCGGCAGCGTTACATTCCCTTCGCGATCAAACGCACCGCTCGGCGAAAGAGTTGCTAGAGAAAAGTATGTCCTCAACATCCAGTCGCTTTTACATGTATGAACCTGCGCTAACGGGCAGCTCCATCCGAAAATGGGTTCTGAGCGGCGGGTGGAGAGACGCCAGGTACCCTGTTGAGCCCGGTAGAGGGCCTGGCACCTCCTTGATCGGGCGTTATGCCGATGAGCTTGAGAGGCTAGCGTGCGTCTTAAACGTTGCTTGTGGGATTGTGGAAGCTAATGTTTACAGGGACGAAGATGATGCGTTTGCTGCTAAGTTTGGAACTGAATTTCACTGACAGGGCGAAGAAGCGTGCACGGCGCTACTACATGGACGATGAAAGCTCTGAGGACAACGACGACGACGACGACGGTGCTGTAGAAGATGGAGACGGAGAGCAAAGTACAGCGTCAAGCATGCACGACGTCGGCCGTGTAGAGGCATCAGACAACACTGACACTGACATCGCCAAGCATCGCGAATCTACTGCATCAATTGAATCGTCGCTATTTGTCGACGCAGAACCCGAGCGTGCAATTGAGGAAGTGTCAGTTTGGGGGAATGAATCCGACAGCGATGCGACAATGAGTTAATAATTAAACATGTATGCATGCATGCGTGCAATAGCTGAGGATGATCTCGGAGCTCGCTTGGAACCGGTGTGGAATCAGAGTATGAGTGCGGGATGGAATTGGCAGACAGAGGTCAGAGGACAGAGGTCAGAGGACAGAGTCCAGTAGCTGAGCCTTCAGGACAGGTCGGAGTGGAGTGAGATGGCTCACATAATCTGGTCAATAATCTGGTTAATAATGCAAATGACCGGAAATGTCAGATCTGTCGGAGAGCACCGGTGAAAAGCTGAAGAGACGGGGAAGAGTCCCAAGAGGGGAACAAGGACCTTCCAGAAGGAATATTTATTAATAATGCGCCAAGCACACCAGTACAGCGCCAACCGCCCAAAAATACAGCGCAGTCATGTACCCCCATCCACTGAATCCCATCCCCTACAGCCACTGTACTCCACCCCTGGAATCACTGTAGCGAGACCACTGACAAACTCCCCTAACCTTTTTGCCATGCAATCCGGCAAGATCAGCTGCGAGCATTCGATGTAACACACCGCTATGCCGTGTTGCTGGGCTATGACAATTTAGCGTTTCTTTTTTTGACTCTAGTGGGTAGCTGTGTCGCAACACTTCAAGGCTGATGACAAACGGCCTGCAATGTCGTGATTTTAAGCCGTATGACATTGACGGACATCAACACGTATATAAATACGACGTCCGACAATCGCCCTACAAATGTCGCAAACTATTCAGACAGCTTCACTACTCTTCAATTGGACCAATTCTTCGTCAACCCTTCTCAGCAATTTTCTTCTTCAATTTTTTCTACTGTCCCCGACGTCATCCGCTCTAGTCGAATGACGCCATATTAAAGTTACCCATCTCACAGCTTCAAATTGCCATACCTGACTCGGTGGAGAAGCTTTTTTTTTTTTTTACACTCCAACATTAAATTACAAAGTTAAGCTACAACTGTCGCGTCACTGTCGCAATCGCTAGCTGCCGAGATCTCGTCGCATTCACAGAGCCTCAACTCGACACCTTCACCTTCAAACTTCTCCCTCGTCAATCCCCGCGACTCCCGTCAGCCGTTCCGACATCCGCTACATACATCTCACATAAGTTCGAGACGTCAAGACAATTCACCGTCTAGATTAAATCTCCATAATCTATCCACAACGGATATCCTCGCCTCAAGCGACCCTTGACCCACGTACACCCACTACAAGTACAGGTTCACATAAAACTTTTCCTCGTCCGACTCTACAACATCACCACCACCCAACCCATCAATCATCGTACATCGTCAGATTCACAGTCAGCCAAAATGTCTCCCTCTGTAGAGCCTGTCGCCACCCCCCCTAGGCCACCCACCCCCATCAACGGCGACGGCACCCTCGCCGTCCACGCCGGCTCCCTGCACGACCCCTCCACCGGCGCCGTCATCGAGCCAATCTCACTGTCCACCACATTCGCCCAATCCGCCGTCGGAAAACCCGTAGGCGACTACGAATACTCTCGCTCCGCAAACCCCAACCGCACCAACTTCGAGACTGCCGTCGCCGCCCTCGAGCACGCCAAATACGCCCTCGCCTTCTCTTCCGGTTCTGCTACCACCGCAAACATCCTGCAGTCCCTCGCCGCCGGATCCCACGTCATCTCCGTATCGGACGTCTACGGCGGCACCCACCGCTACTTCACGCAGGTTGCCAAGGCGCACGGCGTCAAAGTCACCTTCACCCCGGAAATTGAAGTCGACATCACCCAGCACATCAACGAGAACACGCGCCTCATCTGGATCGAAACGCCCTCCAACCCCACGTTGCGCCTCGTCGACATCCGCCATGTCGTCTCTGTCGCCCACCAGCACGGCATCCTCGTCGTAGTGGACAACACTTTCCTGTCGCCCTACGTGCAAAAGCCCCTCGACTTGGGCGCTGACATCGTCGTCCACTCCGTCACAAAGTACATCAATGGCCACAGCGACGTCGTCATGGGCGTCGCCGCCTTCAACTCAGACGATCTGCACAAGCGTCTCAGTTTCCTCCAGAACGCCATTGGCGCTGTTCCCTCGGCTTTTGATTCGTGGCTCGCTCACCGTGGTTTGAAGACGCTGCACTTGCGTGCTCGTCAGGCCAGCGCCAACGGGTTCGCCATTGCCACTGCTCTCGAGAACTCCCCCAACGTCATTGCCGTAAACTACCCTGGTCTCGAGTCGCATCCTCAGCGCGCAATTGCTCTCAAGCAGCACCGTGATGGTCTGGGCGGTGGAATGGTCTCTTTCCGCGTCAGGGGTGGCCAGCAGGCTGCTCATCGCTTCTGTCAGCTCACTAAGCTGTTTACGCTCGCTGAGTCGCTCGGTGGTGTCGAGTCCCTCGTTGAGGTGCCCAGCAGCATGACCCATGCTGGTATTCCCAAGGAGGACAGAGAGGCTGTTGGTGTCTTTGATGACTTGGTCCGTCTTAGCTGCGGTATTGAGGATTCTGAGGACTTGGTCCGCGATGCTCTCCAAGCTTTGGACATTGCTGTTGCCGAGACCAGCGGCAAGACCAACGGAACCAACGGAACCAACGGTACTCACTAAACGACTCACTAAAAGAGGACAGACACGAAAAGAGAAAAAAAGACACTTGCATAGTGTCAGATGGATTAATGAGGGATTGCATGATATTTATTTCTTTTGTTGTTATGCTATGCTATGCCATGCCCTGCTATCGCCATGGCGATGATTCGGCTTCATGAATACGTATATATATATATATATATATAAACATCTTAGACATTGCCCCTATACAGCGAGGCACAATTAACCATGACTAGATTCACTCCATCTTCCGTCATTCGTGCAACTTAAAATATGTCCGTCGTGCTCTTCGACATGGGCCGTCAACTCAAGTGTCCATGTACTCTCCTTGCGGGCTGCTTCAGTCAGAATTTGTTTCAAATTATAGTGTAACGGTCGTCACTCACTCTGAAGCACTCCATAGCATTTGTAAATACTCTTCCGTCGGGTGAAACGGATCACTCACACTCTGCGAAACATGAATCTGTTTCAACCCGCTATACACCAGCATGGCAATGCGATGCAGGTCCTCCGTCGTGCGCCCGTTAAAGTCCACAAATAATCCGTCAATGCTCTTGAGCAAATACGACGTCGTGTTGTCAACCGCTGTCTGGTACGCCGTCACGTCGTAGCTAGTGATGTCTCCACGTCCCATAGGCGGCTTATCTGGCGGGGCTTCCTTGCTAGAAAAGAACGCTGGTGGAAAATATTCAATGTGTTTGCCATCAGGAGCCGCTGGCTGCTCATAGCCCATGACGACTTCCACAAATCGCTGCGCCAGTGTGCGTGCGCGACCTGTTGGATCGGTGATGTCGTGGGCACTCACATCAACGTTTCCTCCCTCAAGAAAGGCGCTGTATCCTATTGATGTTGCACGGCACACGCGCAGATTGGGTAGCATTACTCGCAGGTACGGCGCTATCCACAGCCCGCCTTCTCCTTGTCGCCTGTTGGGTAGGCCAATCCACAGGATATCGAGAATATCCTCCTCCATATCGGCGGGCTGTAGTGTCACCAGCGAAATATCCGTCAAGTACAGCTCTTCCAAAGCACATGATTCAGCAATTCCCATAATCGAAGTATACTCTAGTACGACATTTTTCAACTCCAGGCGGGTGATGCTAGTCGTTGTGAGACCCATCATGGGCAAGCTCATGATTATCAGGTCCGCGTATTCGTAGTCACCAGATTCATAGGCGGTAATGGGGATTGTTTCGCCATCTTTGTCTGTACCAACTATGCACAGAGTGTGTAAGTTCTCAGCATCTTGCAGGACCTGACATAAGGCGGTCCCGACGACACTATGCATTCGGAGACTGAGCTCATTGCGTCTAACAGAGAGCACCAGATGCTCCAAATTGCCCGTCACGGCGAGAAGATATCCAAGATCCAGCGGGTTCGTTGCCAAGTCATAAATTGCCGAGTCTGTAATATTCTCAATGACCAGTTTCTTGAGGGGTGCTGACTCCTCTTCGGGTCGAGTCGCAAACGCTTTGAGACTGTTGGCTAATATGAACTTGCCGACAATGGAGTTCTTGCCCATGAGCTGAAATGGCAAATTCAGCCGCAAACCCTCCACATTGGGACACCTTAAAAGCATTTCGCTCAGTTTGTCAAGGTACTCAATTTCAGTGAAGGTGGTGTCGTCCATGCAGTAGCTATTCATCAGCTCATGGGAGGCGGTGTCCACGGGGGGCACTTTGGTGATGACGTTGTTGAGAATATCAATTTCCTCTATAGGGAGAGAAACGTGTCAAATTAGCTTGGGAAGATACATATAAAGGCATCACGTTTTGAAACATACGGTCGTCTCTCATCGCTCTTAGATCAATGTATAGACTCTTACAAAAAGGAGCCAAACTGTCTAGCACACTCATATCTGGAGGAGTAAATGAGCTATTTCTCGACAGACGGGTGAAGTCGAGTCCCAGGGTACAGCAGATCCTTGGTCTGAGGAAGGCATTCCATTCTTTGTTGATGAGGCGCAGACTGGCTGCCTGGTGCTTGGGCATGGCATAAGTGCAAGCTAAGAGGATGGCTTCAAACAGCTCGCGGGGGAGCCTATCAAAGGAGCCCATTTCTGCTCTAGAAAGCGGTCCCATGGAAGTTTGAGGGTGACGGAGAGGCGTGATTTGATGGCTATTGGGTGCTGGGGTGATGGGCGGGGGATGGAGAAGAGGGGTTGACGGTGTATATTTGCTTGTTTCTGCGATGGTTGATGGCGTTTGCCAATGATGGTGAAGGACAGGTCCAAGCGTTTGTGCGCTGGAGTGTGCCGTCCGGTCCTGTCCTGTGCGCTGTGTGGCTGGCATTGTGGCGGAAGCAAGTGTGGCGGGTGCATCGGGTCACAGTGCAAGATGAAGCGAACATGCTGGGAATTAAAATGAATGAACAAAAGAGAATAAAGCCATTTAAAATGAGTCAACTGCAGTTGAAGCAGCGTTCTATGGTTGAAACATGCACTGCATTTGATGCTGACGAGAAACGTCCCTCCGCGCTTAACAGGAGACCAAATCTAGCTGCCGCACGGACCACGCCACTGGGCATGAATATTCAGACGCTCGCGCCAGTCGGCAATTTGTATTCAAGACTAGAGAAAATTTGCGGAGCGTTCCATCGGCAATAAGGATATGGAAAAGAATAAAATGACGATGAAGTCAGCCAAGATGTGGTGGATTGAAAGGTCCGACGCGAGTAATCACAGACCCATGGTGTTTGCGACAGTGTCTGGGGAGCCCTTGTCGAGGCGGGTAATTAAATACAATGATCATGGACGTGACTGGTACTTTAGACATGTTACATGTTACTGTACAACATTCGACGGGTAGGTTTTTATTACAGATAGATTGCGCGACTAATCAAATTAATCAACGGGAGCATCTACCGCTGATCGGCGCACTTAACAAGTGCTTGAGAAGGATGTTTTGAAACGTGTGCTGCAGGTACCGTTGCAATTTGTGGCTGCTGATAACAATTGGCTTGGATTGAGCAATATCGGATAATGATAATGGCTATCTGGCTAATATGGTACATTCACTGTCAAACCAACTGTCTGTCGAGAATGGAATTACGTCGTCCTACGTCGTCCGATGCCTCGTGTCTGGCATCTCGTGTCTGGTGCCGATATGCCGCGAAGGTCCACTGGTTCCCTCAATGGGCCTCCATGGGCTTCAATGGGCCCCCTGGCTTGTGCCGATGGGGCCGGGCGGGTCTCTGCTGGTGCTGTTGCAGGCCGTGAACCGCTGAAAGAGTACGCTAAAGGACCAGCACGAACAGTAGAGGGACCCAGTAGAACAGCCCAAGAAAAAAAATGGGAGATATTTGCACGCCAAGATTCAGTGGCGATGAACGAGACTTTTATGTTTTATTTTTTTGGATCATTTTCATCATCATTTTCATGTAGGGCCAGCTTTTATAGTGGGTTGGTGAATATGCAACAATGCAGTGACACAGGAGTTGCCGTAGCCTGATCGCGCGGGCGGACATGGGCATTTGTTGACGGGCAGTGACAGTGACAGCGATGGGCCATGCCGAAAGGCAGGTTACACTGCTGCACTGTGAAGCCAGTACTTAATTACTGTACTTTGCACATGCAGGTTGCCGAACTGCCTGAAAAGGGACATCAACAGGCTGCGTCAGCTCAAACATGATTCACTGTCGAAACAGCAAGGCAAAAAAAGAAAAACAGACGAATGACAGTCGACAAACAAGAGCAATTGATTGGTCGGTTAGAGCAGCAGTGAAGTGAGGGGAAGGCCAGGCATGGAAGACGCAGACGAGAGGAGCCAATAACAACAGCAGCCACAGGGGGGTGCACCGAGGATGCGGAGGAGCACAGCGGATGCCAACAGCCCATGGCTGGCACGTATGTAATGTCTTGTCATTTCCAAAGGCAGTGACAGCAGCAATTGCGATTCCATTGCATCTCATCCTCTTCACCTTGCCCCTTTCTGGTCTCAACTAATGCAATGGCTGAAATACGATGCAAGGAGTGCAGGAGGCTACGATGTTGATGGCTGACGAGTCTTGGTGTTTGGGGCCAGAAGGCTGGATTGGCGGCCGCAGACACCCTTTCAGTTAGCGTCAGTGGGCGCTGCAGTCAGTAAACAGCCAGTGGCTTGAGTGGTTGGGGAACATTAGCGAGGTGGCGAGACAGTTGGAGCACGCTAACGACACAAAAAAACCCGTGGCAACGAAAACGCCACAGCTCTGTTGCTGTTACTTTCCGTTTCTTTTAGTGGACGTTGCTCTGCGGACATTGCTAGCTGGAACCCATTGTCTGTTGATTGGCCCCAGCCATGAGGTCACTGTCAAATTGCTGTGAAGAAATTGTCGCACTCTACTACAGTCACTGCATCAGCAGAATCACATCAAGCTTTATGTGATGGCAAAAAGCCACTGGCAAAAAGAGTTCAGATGGAACAGAATATTCGCAGATCTCCAGATTCAACAAATATAGAGGTTGCATGAATACGAAGTCTGACGTTGCAGTGCCCGTATCGCTGCCTGGTGGCTGGTGCTTCCAAGGGCGATAGTGGCGTGGAGTGGTGTGGTGTGGTCAACCTCCAGAAAAAATCACCGCTTGGCAAACTGTAAACTAGAACGGAAGAGAGCGTTGGGGACCAATTGTTCCGAAAGAGACTTGCCGTTGCGAAAAAGTAATTTTTCCACCGGGCATTGATGAGCACAAGTCACAGAAAAAGGCAAGGCATTGTATGTTTCGTAGAGAGCAATACTGTGAGACACATTCCGGAGACCATGTTGGCCTGCCCCGGCGACCATGGAGGCCATTTGACCCAAGAATTAAAACAAAATAGCACCCCCAATAATCACCTCCCCAGCGTCGGAGACAGAAATGTAATGCCAATGCCGAGGTGACAGCAGCTATTACTCGCATGACGCTGCACTGCTAGTACATGTAGACCACTGGGGCCTGGGGCCTGGCCTGTTGCTGTGTTATTTTAGCGTCAGCGCCAGCGCCGAGACTTGCCGTTTGTTCCTGGTCCGAGGTACCTGTTCTCATCATGGGATTGTGACAAGCCCATCACGGACATCTACGAACACCTCTATCTCGCTCAATTGTTTTTGTGCGGCCATGAAAAAAATACTACTGAGTTCAGACAGGTAAATAGGTAATAAAAATGTCTTTGAATAAATTATACAGCCACTCAGTGGAGGTGCAGAAAATAACCAAGTCTGGCCAGCCATCTCTGATACTGGTCCATGGTACATGCGCAAAAGACGCCAAGACTGGCACCCCCGGCTCCTGCTCAACGCCCCCGGCCCCTCACCACCTGTTTTGCACCTGGCCCTCTGCGAGTCCCCAATAATTGCCATCGTTGGTTCCAATTAAAAAGGTCCGTCAGTGCCTGAGCTTCCGACTGCCTCAAAATTTCCTCATTTCCTCGTCTCCCCCCAAAAACCCTCCTCACTGCTTACTCTTTCCCGTTTCCAGCCCTGCTCTTATACTCGTTCTTCCTCTTGCACTTCCACTTCCACGACTTCCAGTCTTCTTCCACCTCTCAACATCCATACTCTCTACGAATAAAGCTCTTGGCCAGCTTCTTTCGTCCTCAGCTCTCACCACCCACCACCACTCCCAAAACAAACAGAAAGCTTCCCCCAGTTTCTTCCGTGCGCTCAGCTCCCGCGTCGCGTTTGAATCTTCGCAAGCTCTCTTCCCTCGTCATCTTTCACGACCAACAAACAGCTATTAGCTTCTCTCACCACACAACCGCCAGAATGGTTTCCAAGACTCTCTTCGTCGCCCTCGCCGCCGTTGGCCTCTCCACTGCCACCGTCGGCAACTACACCAGCTCCCTCAACATGACCATCGACCCTAACAGAGCGAGCCCCCAGCAAAGGGCCAACTGGTGCCAGGGTCAGCGAAACACCTGCGATAACCTCTGCGGTGACACTGATGACAACACCTGCGACCCCGTAAGTCGCTCCCAAATAACATCATTATCCGACTGTGCCCCAAAACTAACGTCTAACTCTAGCCCACTCTCCAATACAAGTGCACTTGCTCCAGCAACGGATCTGCTCCAGGTCTCCAGTACTACCAGCAGACCATGCCTACCTTCATCTGCCAGGAACTCTTCAACGAGTGTATCGCCGACAATGTTGGCAACGCCGACGACCAAAAGGCCTGCAAGACCAACATTCAGGATCTCTGCGGCACCGTCCCTCCTGTTAAGGCCAGCGACGGCGGCGACAGCACCGGCACTGCGACTGGTACTGCTCAGCCTTCCAACACTGCCGAGGCTACTGGCAAGGACAAGGGTGGAAGCACCAGCACCTCCAAGGCTTTTGCTGCCCCTACTCTGGCCCCCATCGGCCACGCTGCCGTAGCTGCCATCGGTATGCTCGCTGTCCTCGCTTAAAGTTTCTGTTGCAATCCAAAGGCTGGAAACGCCAAGTCTGCAGCCTGCGTTCTACTCTGACTTGCTCGTCAAGTGACAGTAGCGCGCCGCTGAGCGGACGTGTTTATTTCTCTGTACGGATATTTTCTGCAGTACGAATGTTTTTACCCTTTTCCCCCCAATTCATCACCGACATTATCCCCATTACAACATTCTACAACACCATACACCATACGAAATTACATTATTTACGAACAAAAACACGACGGAACGATTGAAGCGAACCAATGTAACTTGACGATGACTGCGTCGATTTTCAAACCGAGCGCAGCGGCAATGGGCGAACTGGTGCCTCCCATCACGAGAGGCTAGTTCGCTTGCCATTGCTCGCAGCGCTACGATGGAAATGGAAGCGGAGGAGAGTGCTTCGGAAGTTGGAGAGCGAGTTGACTGAGTGTTTTGTGCATTTTTAATATCCCACCGTGTTGACCATAGCTGAGGCGAACGGGAGTAGGAAGGAGACTGCTTAGTCTATTAATTGAACTTTTATTTAGAACTACCTCTTGTTCTCCTGCCTGTGACAGCCTTATGACTTGCCATGATTGATGCTCGCTGACGCTAACTGGCCATGATGTAAGTTTGGAAGATTTCGCTTAGGCATTCCAGAGAGTGTCGATCATTGACGCATCTCCACCGGATCTTCAGATCTGCGCCCAGCAACGGACCAGATTAGGCAAGAATTCTTCGGCCTCATGTCAGTTCGCAACGGCTCGCGCAGGATTCGTCTCGTGATTCGTTGACACGGCTGTGGATTTGGAGGAATATCTCTGTGCGGGCATGTCCATTCAAGGCTTGACTAGGTTGTGCGCTGGGGATGCCACGTGTGGAATGACAACGATGTAGATACGGATTGAGGAAGAAATAATGTGTTACAGTACTAAGAAGCCAAAACACACATATATGTGTGTATATGTTTGAATATATACCAATGTCAATGTTGTTTTCTATCCGATGCTGCGGCTGTATTGGGTCATTGAGCAGCCAGGAGGTAATGGGCTACAGATCAGGGCGAAATATCATAATTTTTCTTTCATTACATTCAACTTGTGTATTATTGTTTTTAGACACTTACGTCCTTCGTCGACTTTTGGCAGAGGTCTAACGAATTTGGCGTGGCTAAATTCCACTTCCGAAAGAACATGATAACTCGAGAAAGATATTCAGCAAACCACACAACGGCACGCTCCTTGGCGCGACAAGAGGGAGAAATTTACCATAGAAATACTCTTCCAAAATTTTCTAATTAAGTTGCACTGTGTACGTGTACTAAAATCAATGCAATGCTTTCGGGATGATGACGGTTTGGAAGGGGTATAGCTACCCTACACAGAAATTCTCAACAGCCCAATTCTTTTCTCGCACTGGGTATTATAGGTTCAAGAGAGCTATTACTCAAAAATATACCCTGTTAATGATTGTGAATAATTGAAATTGTTAATAGCTCTGAAAATACTTGCGCTCTCACGCCGATCAAGGTAAGGGTATGTGCAATGAGGTGGGTAAATATTGTGAACAAAGGTATTGAATTAGAAAGTGAAGCCATAAAAAGAAAACAAGCCAAAGAGAAGCAAATTCCATCTTGGGAGTGTCGCACCACATACGTATACTCTATGCCACGATCAGTATACTAGCAGGTGGAAGGTGGTGGCATGTAGCTAGCAGTAGTGCGACATTCTCGCTTGCCACAGTCCTTGTGCTCATATTTGGTGGTTGTAGTGATTGTGCCATTGGCCTTGACGACAACAGTCTTGGTGTAAGTACGACCACACCTAGACATGTTAGAGTTGCATGACGTTGAAGCCGGAGTAAGATCAAAGGAACACTTACAACCTTACAACAGTTGAGTATGAGTGGAGGATAACAACAAATGCAGTAGAGTCAAAACCCGCTAGTATTGGGGATATGAACAAGGAAAAGAAGGATGCTGGGAGTGAAGGAAGGTATAGTTCTGAAAGTAATTTCCAGGCCGAGACCTCTCTATTTATACATGGAGCATCTCTGCTTTGTCCATGGTATGCTACATATGGTCGCAACGTCTGGCCTGGCTGTGAGTGCAACCTAGAATTCGACTAATAGTGGTTCATTTAATAATTGAGGCCATTAAGCTGGTCATTTCAAAATCATTGATTGCAATGAAACCGGACAGCGAGTACTAGAACTGGGCGACTCGTCACAGAGTAAACGATACATTCCACCTACAAGAGAAGTGTACAAACTGAGGGGGTTCGATAGCGAGGCCCCGGGCGGAAATGTGATACGGGTCGTATCCAAGGTCTGGCGCAGTAGAGGGAGGGTCGTCATACGTTTTCACGAATCGTCGCATGATGGACCTTGCCTTCAGCGAAGCGTCGCTGCCTGTTCGTGAAAACTGGGCGGCTATCTGTATGCTTGGCGCTGGCTGGGAGGCTCTCAACAACGGCTGTAAGCCAATCATCTGCAACGAGCAAACACCAAAAGTCGAAAAATCGCGTGTGGGGAAACTGCCATGTCGAGCATCGCCTGTTTCTTCAATTGACTGTACATGACCGACAGCTCTAAGTAAAACGTGCCATTTTTTTTTATAATATCGTAGAGAAGACTAGGACTCTCTTGTTCCACCAAAACCTTTGCCTTTCTTTCATGAGCACTCCCTTCCAAGTTTAGTACACAATGGCATCAGCCAATTACCCACCAGCTCGTATCGCTTCGTCGCTAGACGAGGTTGAGATTTGCGACATTACCAATTTGACTTCTGGCGAAAAGTGGTCTGTCTCATCACATATCACAGATGAAGACGAGGTGTATACCGGCAAGTCTGATAAGTCGCGGAAAGACCTGACCCTCGATGAAGTCAACGCTTTGTTGGTTTGCTGTCCAGACTCTGCTCTATACCCTCCCGTCCCCGAAGGCATCCAGATCGCTTCAGAACAAGTTGAAAGAACTGCGTACTTGAAGCGTCCCCCGCTGCTGGACTATGGTCCCGGCGAAACAGACCTGGGACTCATCAAGCAAGGCTTGGATGAGACACTCGTCATGGAAACCGTCTCCAAGCTATACCACCCCAATATTGTCCAGTATCTCGGAGCACGTGTACGTCGTGGTCTCTTAACTGGGCTTTACATGGAGCAATTGCCACAAACGCTGCTTCAATACTGTGGCACGCCTGAGTTTAAGGAAATGGATAAAGACCAATTCTATGAGGGAGTGGAGTCAGCCATTCGTGCATTACATGGCATTGGACTTGCATACAATGACATCTACCCAGGGAACATCATGATTAAAGATGGAAAGCCGGTGTTGATCGATTTTGGGATTTCCCGGCGTGTCGGCGAGGTGCTGAGGTCTTGTGGCTCGCCGGGATGGTGCAAGGAGGACTTTTGCATGAGTGAAGTTGAGCACGATGAATTTAGCTTGGGAGTGTTGAGGAGGTTCTTGGACGATCCGAGTTCTGTGGAGGCTTAGACAATACGTCCGGAGTGACATCGCTACGGCCGTAATGATGACGGGAACGGTAATACACACGGGGGTGATAGCAAGTGGTAAAAGGCAAGTGACTGGCTGTTGGTTGTTTGCGCATCGCGTTGCGCCAGTCTTGTCATCATCACCACATCATGGAAAAATACCAGAGCACCAATGAACATGCGCTGCTATGCCCCCTCATGCAGTACTCATCGATCAGCGACATTAACTACCATTTCCCGACCCCAACCCATTCCCGATAAACGAAATGCCACCCATCGACAATCATCGCAAACTAAATACGTAAAACTTGGTGTAGCGCACTCCCAACTTGCACCCACCACTTCACGCAGCCCCCAACCCCCACGGTTACACTGAGCTCAAACCACCGCCAGCGGACGGGGTGAACTACCCAAAGCAGCTCTCCAGCACCACGTTTTTGAGACTTTAATCGCCACCAAGCTGCGATTTAAGTTGGACGCCACGGCACCAAAAAAACTCTGGGGTGCATGAACAAGTCGGTGAGGGCGTTTGCCGGCAGATGGATTGGCGGCGTGTGATTGGTGGGTGAGTTACGAACTGTGTCCTGTATGGGTTGCGGGCTGTGATGCCATGTGTGGATTTTGGTAAAGGAGTTCGGAGATTTTATGGATGTGAGTTACGCATTGGGATGCATTCTGGATGGATTGGGATGTATTTGGATGGGTGTGAGTAAGTGGCAGGACTGCATTTCGGGGACGCTCGTATCAGCCATGATGTGATTGACATTTATGAGATGTTTTGCTTGGGAGAGATCATGCTTGCTCTAGAGTGTAAATTGGATATGGAGAACAGGGTCATGGCTCATAGGTACAAGCAGCTCTATGGCAAGTCATTGGCCCGTATGGCTTCATCTGGTGTTAGGAGTCGTATGATGTTCAGCTTCGGACAACCTTTCTTCACCGAGTGGAACACGCTGCGTGGTGTTTCCTCGGAGAATGCGATGCTGTGGAATTCGTAATGCAATTGGATGTAGATGTACTTTGTACTTACTGTTTGCACACAGTCAATTTGTGGCGTGGAAGCTGTGCGGCTGGACTTGGTGGTGATGGTGAACGGTGTGGCACACCTTTGAGACTTCTTGATTGGTGAGCCGGCAAAGGCATACGAGGTACACCATGCTTTCAATTGCCTAGAATGGCGCAATGGCTGCGAATCCAAGTGAGCGATTGCGTGTGCAGCAACACTCCTTGCTTATCGAAGCCTTGTGGGCGGAGCCGTGGCAGAGAGCATGGCATGTCGGAATCGTCGGAGAATGTAATCACGGACATTGTCCAGCATCTCAACCCTGGAGAGAAATCAGCGTCAGCGCAAGCGAAGCCAAAAAAAAAAAGTGTCAAATAAACTGTGGCTTATTTTAGAAATCGCATTCGATTGCTGAAGCTGGCGAATATCCCAGACCCAAGTGGCTATCACACGGCAGGCTAATGAGCAATGTCTCAGCAGCGCACCATATTTGCAGCGCAGCAGACCCATGTTTAAGGTCTAGCCAGGGCGGCGACAGCTGAACAAATCGACAAACAAGACAATGGACGAGGCAATGTGCGTACGGAGCAAACATTCAGTGCATCTTGGACATGGTGTTCGGCTGCATCGGTGTTGAGGGCCCCGAAGAGACATGGGTACGGTACACCACCCCAAGGTTGTACTTGGGGGTCGAACTTTGGCGTTTAATTAAACAGTGTTCAAAGTAGCCGCGTCGGAGTTGAAACACGAATGACAGGATCTACAAATCGTCAGCTGAGCAGTTTGGAAGGCCATACGCAAGATGCCCCTGTGCAAGAACAATGCGCCGTCTTGGATGAGTCTGTCCGGAGTACATCGACGATGTGCATTCTTGTAAGCGGTATCATGTTGATTAAGGCTACGCGACGGAATTCAGCTTGAGCCCAATGACTCGCCAGTTTAATGCACAAGCAGGCCTTGATAGCCTTAACCTAGGCTTTTGGGGCAAACAAACCTCACAACTCGTTTACAATCGCCTTTGTTTCGGCGATGGTTTTAAACGTCGCCCACCCTTTCCATGCGCTCTCTCCCGTAGCAGAGTCCGCGACGGGCCGCGCCATTGTTCGGTCGCAATAGTAGCGGTGAATTTGGCTTGTATCTTGGTTTAATTGCATGGGTGACTTGAACCCGGTTATTGCTCCACGCCGTTTCGACGCCATCACTAACTTCCCACTTTGTGCCAAGAGTTTTACCCAGAGTGGCGTCAACTTTTGCATTCCAAATGGGGTGGCCGCCATACAAATTGCAGCGTAAACGACCTGGGCGACGTTTTTTTTAAGTGTTGGAAACTTGTGCATGGCTTCTGTTGCACATGATCAGCCGTCCAGGGGTTGTAGCGTGCAAGCTTTGCCGTTCTTAGGCTCGTGCCTGGCGGCAAGGTGGTGTGGGGTGACAGGGGTAATCCTAGGCCGGGAGTCAAAGTACAAGGAGGGTTTGTAAGTGAAACTCGACAGGGCAGTTATTTGTCCGTAACTGTGCCAGCACGGCAATAAAGGTCTAGCGGAGGGGTCAGTCAATTGACATGTAGCAGACCGTGGTACATGACAAGTGAGAGTAATTCGTGAAGGAGGAGTACTATGCCAGTCTAAGAAGTACATGTGCGCCTTTTAGCTAAGATGAGCAGCCTGTGCAGCAATTTATGTGTCAGTTACTAGGACAGATTGGGACTCGATGGCTGGGCATGCAGTGTAAGCGCCCGTATTCAGGTGAAAAAGCAAACATGCAACACAACGGACGATGGCGCTGGCTGCATTGGGGTCATCTGGAAGACAGAATCGGGCATCATGCAGAGCCGTTGCGTTTCTTTTTCTTCTCTCTCTCATGCTCACAGACCGCTGCAAATGGGCCCAACGGTACCGTACATTGCATGGCGGTGGAGAGTTACGGTGCATTAGCAGATGTGGGCTGGTTAGCTGCATGATGGACCAAGGACCAACCCTCAATGACATACATGAATACTTACCTGATTGCGAATACGCCTCCGAGAATGTTAAACGGGCGGACTGGGATAAATACCTGTTTTTGCTGCGTGGGTGGAGGGAGGAGTTGCGGGAGAATATCCGGCACGGCTTGGTACAGCCGGTGTGTGGATGCTGGTGTGTTGTGAATAGAGTGATTGGCATGGATGGGATTGACAGACGTGAGGTGATTAATGAATGTTGATCATATTGATAAAGTGACATTGAGTTGCGGGCGAGAGATGGCAGCAGTTGACACATGGACACAGAAGCCGCTGGTGACGGGAATATTTAGGACGAGAGAGAGTCTGTCTGCGGAGGAAGCATCGGTGTGAGGCGACTTTGTACGGAGGTAAATCTGACTCTGATTGGCTGGACGACTAGAAATACAGTGCCGCCCGTTGGTGCAGCTGTGGTACTTGTGCAGGGCAGATGGCAGTTGTGGCTGCACTAAATTCATGCACAACGGGCAGATGCAGCACTGCAACTGACTCCACTGGTGGGTTTACAGGGGAGTCCAGGGCAGTCCAGGGCGATATAGGGACGGTACAAGCAGTTTACAGGCAGGAAAATACAGGCAAGGCCCAGGGCGTCCCACCCATAGTGTAGCGCTGGTGGTTGACACTGCCGCACTGCAGCCGCTACATTATTCAATATTGGACTAATAGCGCGGCTACTATTGGAAAACGGTGATGATATCACTCGTCTTAAAATAATGGGTGCAATCAAAAAAATAAAAATAAAAACAAACCTGTCTCGACACGATTCAACGTCCCATTGTCTCGAATTATTTATTTACTTTTTTACCTGTCTGTTTTGGTCGGTCGATTGGACGGAAATGGTCTGTCTGCCTTTGCTTTTTCCTTAGCACTGCGGGTGGTGGAGGTGCCGCTGCTGCACGCACTGTAAACCGCCCCCCTCTCTGTCTCTTCTCTGTGTCTTGCCCAGCGCCACTTGCATCCTCCATGCTGCACTTTGCTTTTTGCTCTTGATGCGTTTGTTTGTTTGGTTCAGTCCATCACATTTCGTTTCCACAAGCGTTTCTTCCATCACCTTGGTAGACCCGTGCGCATTGAGATCGATGCAAATTGCGCCGTTTCCGAATTCTGTACAAGGTTCCGAGTCCCTCATCTCATTCGATGGATGCCTATCGACGTCGCTACACCGAGAGAAGTCGCTGCAGCACAGACCGAGATGCATCAAGCCTCGACCCCCAAGGCTTTTCTTTTTCCATTGTCCGGCCCTTTGTTCTTCTTCACTTTGCTTCCTTTTTCCTTTCATTCTCTCTTTGCATCCGTTCTCATCTCTCGTCTCTCGCCACTCTTCAATCATATCGGCTACTTGCTTCGCGTACCTCACCGCTGAGGGGCAAAGCCTTTCGGCAACGCCATCTGCTGTCTAAGACAACTTCTCCATTGCGCATCCTAGCTAGCCTGCAGTTTCCTGGCTCTCCCGCGTTTCCGAACGCTGCCTGTCAATTGGATTGGACCAGAATTAAAATTGCATGGCGGTGATTGTGAACACATGTTAAATTTCTCTGCCGCGATGGCCGTCGATATCACAAGTGCAATGCAACGGCACACGGCCTGTTTGTCTATGCCCGGATCAGCGATCTCCGATGATAATGCAGCCAGCGCTATACGCTGAGGACATGCGCATAACGAAACATATTGCCTCCTTGGACACTCTCTCAAGGGATCAGACCCGAACCAAATCAAACATTCCGCTAGAGTCAATAGGCATGCTGATTACACAAGGAGTAGCATCGACAGTTATGCATCTTCAGCTAGCTCGCCCACGCTCCAGACTCACTCCTGTCTTGGATCCGCCAACGATTCTGCAGAGCAAGTCAGACAACCCAAGGGAAGCTAGTCGTCCACATACAAGATGGGATGGCTTGCCCAATCCCCACACACCTATTAATATCAGGGAGAGACATGACTATAGGAAAAACGCCCACTCGCCCGCCTCTATTCTCGTCCACAGGGGGGTTTGTGTCTAGAATATTTTCCGCAGCACAATCCAAATCCATATTCCTGCCCAAGAGACACCCAAGGCTAAGGCGGTGGTGTCCCGACACAGAGCAGCCGACCAATGGAATAGGTCGGCGTGCCTGGTGCCTGGCCTGGTTCCTGTCCACAAGTCTCACCCGCCAGCACATCTGCATATCTGATGTGGCACGCTGCAGGCCAGTCAAGCCCCTGCTCGGCCCTGTGTGACAACCACTGCATGCATAAGCGTGCTGTCAAAATTTTCCTTTTTTGTGCCCAATGCATGCAATGGTCTCGAATCAAAAGGAGTTGCCCTTTTTCTCTGGAAAGTAACAGCAGCAAGCAACTTTTGCCGGACACAATTGGCGTTAAACGAGTTTGGAAATGAACTGCTCGCAAAACCGCCTTGTTTTGCAGTTAGTATACTCAAACGGAGCAAGCCTGGCCGTGCATCGGAGCCGACCTTGTTGTTGAATGACCAAATTAACCGAGTACCGGTACCACGGCGTGCATGATCCATCACTCATCAGATTACCATGCCAAAGGTACAGTACAAGGTACCAAGCACAAAGCACAGAGAGTAGTCACATATCAACTCTGTGCCAAGCTAATCACACCGCACCAGCCGCACTTGGTGCGAAGAGACGAGGGGCTTGGGGGGCTTGAAAGAAGGTGCAAATCGAAGGCGGCACTAGTCCATGCAACTCCACTACCGGTGGTACGCCGCGATTCCTTCCTTGGGCAAAGGATGAGGGCGAAGAAAGATGGCGTTGCAGCTGTTGGTGCTAGCGCATGCAGCTCACCGGACGAGCCTGTGTGTCTTCGGACATTCTTCGTCCTGCTCCGAAGTGAGTCTCTGTGTCTCCACGGGGCGGCATGCATGTACTTGGCCTGTGGGTGCGTACATGGAAACTGTATGCCGCATGCTCGATGGTGCAATGTGCAGAAGCGCATGTACATTACTGCTCAGAGACTGATGGTTGCAAGTTCCCGCACCACCTGTTCGACCTCCGCCTGAGCACCCCTGATCGTCCATCCCTCAACCGTTGTTTCTCGATGCCGCACACTGCCACGGTCTGCTGCTTAGTGCTTTTTCCTTGGTTGCTTTTTCCTTGGTTGCTTTTTGCCTGTTTTTTTTTTTTTTTCATTCTTTTTATTCTGGCCCTGGAGGCTTTCGTTTTTTTTTTCTTTTTTGCTAGGTAGAGTCTAGTCGACGTACCTGAGGACTTTCTTTTTCCTTGCCAATTTGCCCCTCCCATCCATCAGATGAACCTTGTCAACTAGTTGCCGGTCACCTTGAGAATCCCTCATGAGTCGTAGCGGAAGCTCAACTTATTACGGCAGTGTGGTATGTGTGTGTGTGTGCGCGCGTGTGTGTGTCTACACAGCATAGTATGTGCATAAAGTAGTTGCTCGTCCGCAACACTCTATCAAGTTGTACATGCGCTTGTCGAGTGTGTGTGGTGCTTCCATGACGATGGCTTTTGCCCATGTTTTAGCACCTTGCGCACGTCCACACCACCACGCAGCTCTTACCTGGGCCCATCCGTTCCTACCGGGGTTCGCTGCCCAGATGAGATACATTGGTGGCCCCAAGATAGACCATACTCCGCTGTTGCAGTTTGATCCACACTGGCCATGACCCCCCCAACTTGATTCTTGTTCCCATGCCTTGCCTCCATTACGAAGCGAGCCACAACGTGCCCGCCTGCTTAAGCCCATGCTGGATCGTGGTTGTGTGATCTATATAGCCTCCAGGCCGTCCTCCTTCCCGCCCCCCATCCCCGGCCCTCCCTGCTGCGCTGCCATCTGCAGGGCGTCAAAACCTTTGCTCTTGTAACTGCACCTCATCATCAATACATGCATTGACGTGATGATATGAGTGCATGTTCTTGACGAGTGGTTTCTGTTTCATGAATCTTCAGAGGCGGTCAACCTCTCTTTCATCTGTACGTGCTCTTGTTGAATCTCAACGAGGCATTCAGTGCCTGACATATGAGGTCTCATGACTAACGATGATATCGACTTTCAGCATTCTTTCATTCACTCAATCTCATCTTTTACCATTTCGTCTAGAGATATTCTATATTCACCGTCTTTCTTCTTCACCTTTGTAATCTCTCAGACATAACTGCTTCCTCTTCTCTTCTCTTCATCGAGTCACCCACATCGCAGGCTCTAACAAACACCATCAAGCAACATTGGAAAGACGAAACCGCCTAAATGTCACCTTGATCAAGTTCTCACACAGATAATTTCCGCCGTTGAGTCTTCACTCCACGGACACGGACCAAGATGTCGGACCTCAACGTTACCCCAAGAGATCTCACCATCATCCTCGCCACTACGATTCCCAGCGTTCTGATCTTGGCATCTCTCTTCACTTTCCTATGCTGCAGGGCAAGGCGCCGCCGCGCTCGCATGTTTAAGCGAGGCATCACACCTATCGACGATGACGAAATCGAGTCGTGGAAGATGGACCGCGAAAACGAGAAGCGATTCACAGGCGGCCATCGCTCATCTCAACGCACGTCACACCGCACAACACTCTCCAATGGATCAGGCAGAAAGCCTCCCAGTGTCATTGTGTACACACCAACGCAATACGCCCGCCGAATTTCCGAAGACCAACATTCCCTCAGTCCCTCTCCCAAGTTTAAGCGCAGCATCGACCTCCCTACAACACCGATGACTGCCCGCGCCCCTAACGCCCGCCCTGGACTTACAGACGACACAATCCAAGGCGACGATGCCTACATCAGCCAGGCCAAGCGCCAACCGTCCCGTCTAGCAAAGCACCCTCCTGTATCGTCTCGTCACCACCGCGCCTGGAGCACGAGGACAGCCGCAGTTGGCGACATTCACAACCAATGGTACGGCCTGGAGCTGGACAACCAAACACCATCACGCAAGTCCACCGAGACTTTTACACGGGCGCGATCTCTACACAACTCGTCACGAGCCGCCTTTTCTTTTTCTCCCAACAACCCGCCCCCAAGGGTTTCGTTCGACGACGATCTCTTACTCGGCGGATTATCTCCTCGACCACCGGTTCACCAGTCTGAAATTGGCCGCGCAATTGGTTGAAACGGAAGAAATTCCACAAACGCCGCACAGGCTTACGCATTTCATTTTACAGTCACGGGTCTTGAAGAACATATTATTTATGCTCAAGCTCTCACTCACCCCCTTGCCCATGCTCACCATGTCCCCAATCCCCGTCCCCTCTGCGCGAATTTCCGTCGAGTGCCGAACAGGGCTTTGAAACAAAGCGACAGCACTGATTTCATTTCCGCCAAACGCCGCAAATAAATTGGGTTGGGGTTTAGCCTTTTTGTTTCCACAAACAAGTGCTTATTATCCACCCATGGCATCTGGGCCCGGGTTGGTGAGATGCATCCCAACCGTGCGCTCGCCTCACGGATGAGAACAATAAGCGTCTGTGCAACCGTGGGAAATAATTTTCTTGCGGATGCACAAACATGCACGAACATGCACGAAAGAGACGCATGAAATATGCATGGACTTGCCATTTTGGGCAGGACATCTCAGACACAGCCATAGTATGTTGTCATTGGATATTTCTTTCAGTTGGAAGACTGCACCTCGTGTCGCCTTGATGGCGATGAAGAATTGGTTTTGATACCCGCACATATTGTAGTTGCCCTGGAGGTATATACTCTCATTTATTCCAATATCATATTTTTCTTCAACCTTGCATCCTTGATGTTCTGACGACGACCAACTGTAGTCCAACCAAGTAAAGACAATGCCACGCAGCAAACAGAATAGTTTAACTAACATAGATAAAACGAAACCAGCCAACCAATTACAAATCATCAATTGACACCAATCAGCATCAATCAACCCAGCGGATAATTGGCCAGTGCCAATTCCCAGTGTAAGTGTAAGTTAAGTCCTGATTATGTCACGCCACTTAACGCCCTGCAGCCAGTGGGGCAACGCGTCGCGACATCACCACCTCCACTACGGCTTCACTCGAACTCCATCTCCAACTCCGACACAACTTCCTTCTCTCGACTCTCGACAGTCCCTCAAAGAGAAAAAAAAAACACCAAAATGCCTCCCCGAAAACCCGAACCCCGCAAAAGCGACGCCTCAATAGCTGTAGCTCCAGCTGCAGAACCCTCCCCCTCCTCCCCGCAACCACTATCCGAACCCCAAGAATCCGAAGCACCTCCCAAAGACAAAAAAGACAAAGACGTCACAACGATAGAAGTGCGCCCTTATCTTATTCCCTACTCGAATTTCTCTGAAAAAGCCGCCCCAACTGACTCCCGCTGTCTAGGACCTCACACTCCCCAAATCAATCATCACGAGACTCGCCAAAGGCGCATTACCGCCCAACACGCAGATTCAAGCCAATGCCGCTCTGGCGATAAGCAAATCCGCCATTGTATTCATTAATTACCTAGCGTCACAGTATGTCCCGGCTAGCAACTGGATCTCTGGTTCACTGGCGACTAAAAGCCTTTGCGGAGTCACGCTAACAGGTTGCAAGTGCCAACGAAAACACCCTCGCTGCGAATAAGAAAACGATCGCCCCCGCCGATGTATTTAAAGCCCTCGACGACATTGAATTCAGCTTCCTCAAAGAGCCCCTCGAGGCAGAATTTGCCAGTACGGGACCCCCCTCCCCCCACTCCCATAAGAGTACCAATCTCTCGGTTGCGCATATGCTAACATCGCAGAATTCAATGCCATCCAAACCGAAAAACGCACATCCTACCGCGCAAAAGTAAAAGCCACCAAAGACGAAGACACGTCCATGACCGAACAAGAACCGTCAGACGACCATCGCGCGAAGAAAGCCCGAGTAGAACCTGGCGGCGAGGAGACTGAAGAGGAAGATGCCGAGGAGGTGGAAGACGAAAAGATAGACGAGGAAGAAGACGAAGACGACGAAGTCGAGGAGGAGGAAGAGGAAGAACAAGTTAGTGGGGATGACACGCAGGATGGGTTGGAGGATAAGACGGTTGATGATGCTAATGATGAGGCGTTGGATGGGGATGAGAGTGATTAATCAACACATCACGATGCATCAATTGGACACAAAACACAACATCCCACATGAAACGGACACCTTATTATGACAGACTGAACAACAAAATAACATGAAACAGCTATATCATATCATAATCCATCCAAGCAAGCATTTCCCATATTCAATACACAGCAGCAACAGCAACAGCAACAGCAAACAAAAAGACAAAAACACGAAACGTATGTATCGGTAATGAACGAAAGGGATATACACATGTATCATCCCAGCACCGCCGCAGCAGGTACCCAAGTATCCAAGCACAAAGTTAAAAGAGAAAAAAATAGCAAATCCTTCACAAAAACTCCCTTCCTAAGCAAGACATACCAATTGCCCAAAAACCAGACCAAGTCAAACCCAAACTATCCCAAACGGAATCAAACCGGGACTCGTTCGAGTCTCACAAGATACAAAACCCTTCCAAAAACGCCCGTCTGGGTATATCGATTAACCCCAGGACGCCTTTCCCCAGCCAATCAAAACTATGTGAGACACGATGGTGCCATAATGCAGCTATCCGTAATAAATCATGTGTGCCGAATCAATCTGAGTCGATCCTCGAACAGAGGAAAACGAGCACCAAAGAAAAAGAAAAGAAAAGAAGAAGAAGAACATGCAGCACCCACGTGCAACATTACAGACGGCCGTCAAAAGCCCGTGGTGGCAAAATCAAAATCCCAACAATATTACCGCAAGGTAAAGCCACACCCAAAGCCAACCAAGAGACAAAGAAATAGCAAAGCAAAGTCAGTCTTTCCAAGACTTCTCTATTCCACAAATTTTGCGACAACTGGGCCTGCAAGAAGAAATAAATGAAATCAAGGAGCCTCTCCAGTCGACCTAAAAAACGTAGGGGTATCCACGAAAAATATTGCAAAAGAATTATTACAATGGGAACATGGCAAATCGCCATAAGGCAAAGGAGACTCGTGAAAAGTAGCATCAGACAACAAGGCTAGTTATTGCTGCTGCGCCCACCACTGTTGTTGCTGCTGTGGTGGTGAATGCTGGCCAGACCAGCCTTGCTGTCCACTGGGGGCGCCTTGGGGCATGTACTGTCGCGGTGTTTGCTCTGCATACATGCCTTGCTGGCCGCCATAGGGCATGTTACCAGCCATGGGAGGGAATTGTTGCATGTTTTGCATCTGTCCTGGAGCACCCTGGCGCATGTGCTGTGCAGGAGACTGAGATGGATGGCCGGCTTGAGCTGTGTAGCTACCATAACCTGGTTGGCCTTGTGGGCTTTGCGACCACATGGGTTGCCCTGGCTGATAGCTATAGCCAGGCTGACCGGGAAGGCCAGCTGATGAACCTAGCGTATTTGTTAGACGCTGTCTCTCACTGACAGTCGCACCGACAGTAGTGTGCTTACCTGCTCTCATTGGTGGTTGACCGATTTGGCCCTGTGCACTTGCAGACTGCGAGTATGGTGGGTTTGACATCATCATTTGAGGGCTATGCGAAGCGGCGCCTGATGTTTGTGGCAGGCCCGAAGCGGCGGCGTGAGGGGAGCTGGTAGAACGGCTAGTGGCAGCAGCGGCGGCATCGCTTGCAGAGATGGGTTGGCTAATGGCAGGCTGCTCGTGCGGACGGCGCCAAATTCCTTGAAGATAGTCGCCGCGCATGTCTCGCTGTTGGTTAACGTTTCTGCTGAACTCTGCAGCATGCTGGGCCTGGGACTGGAGTTCCATGAGAGGCGCAGGCCGGGTCTGGTCCTGGTAGGCTGGGCCGGTGATCTCCTGGCGTGGTCCACCCTTGATGATCCCGCTATAGTCTCGAGGACGGTTATCATGAAGGTCTGGCGTAACTGTTAATGCGGGCATCCTTGCGGTGGTTCCTGGTGGGCCTCCCATCATACCTGGTTGGACGAGGTGAGGCTGCGCGCCTGGATACGGTCCTGGAGCGTTGCTATAGACAATCTCGGTGCTGGGGTGGCTCAACAGCACGCTGTTCTGAGCTTCGGCAGCCTCACGGGCCTTGGCGGCTCCGGGTCGCTTCTCGCCGGCCAAGTCGTTCTCGGTGAAGCCCTGCTTACGGGCCTTGGTCTCCCAGTAGTCGTCACGGACACGGCGGCCGTTTTCAATAACACGGCTTCCAAACTGGCGGAACATGGATCGGGCAGTTACAATAGCAATTTGTCGTGAGCGGTAGGAGAATGGCAAGATTTCCTGTTGAACCAAGTCGTCCTTTTCGGCTTGGCTCGCGATGATCTTGAATAGAGACCTGTTCTTGTTAAACAACAGGTACGAATCTCGGTAACTCAATACCCTGGCGCATTCGGTGGCCAGCATAAAGAGCTTGTCGCCTCGGTTGGGTACCAGGAAAGTTCGGCATCGGTATGTGCGACCACCAAGTAGAGTTCCATTCATCTGCACTTTCTTCTCACCAAATTCATCGATCTCACGAGGGATGTATTCATCGCCAGCGGGGTTGAGCTGGTCGGTAGTGTGGTCTCTAACCGTCGGCAAGGCTTTGAGAGTGGACTTTGTTGGAGTCGTCTTGGGGGGTTGCTGAGTCTCGGGATAGACTGGAGTAGTCTGGCTAGGCAATTGCGTGCTCTGCGACTGCGGAGTTTGAGGAGGTGGGAGGACAGCTGGGGCAGGCTGGGCAGAGGTCGCCTCTGGGGCGCTCGCCGTTGTTGTGGGCGGCATTATTTTTCGTTGCTTCAGTTGCTTCTGAAATTCACCTAGTGAAAGACAACACGTTAGTCGTGGTTCTCAAGCGACTGCTATTGTGCGTGTAGTGTGTGGTCGATCGACGGCAGCTTCAACTTTGAAACTAGGTCCGCCCTTGGTGCAGGGCGCAACCTTGACCGTCGGTGAGGGCTCAAAACGCGAAAAGCAAGCATGTAAAGTCGAGCGTCGAGTCACGGCAAGGCGGCAGCCGGGAGTCCAGAGCTACACAAGATCTGTCCACGACATACCAACATCACCGGCGCTAGAAGCGCCTTCGGTGTCGGGGGATCGGTTGCGCTTTCGGCCGCGGAGGGGTGGGTTTGTTAGTCCTGAAAGGTACGATTAGCAAACTGATGCGTAGAAAGGATATAGGACTGGTTGAGAGCAGTGACATCGACAGTCGTGAAGCACGAATGCGCGGTGTCACCAGCTAAGGGAGTGCGGTCGCGCGCAGGTGGTGGACTGTGCTTTGCGCCGTGTCCATGGCGAGAGCAGTAGCGCATGTTGTGGCCCATGCGAATGCTGGTTTACAAACAAGGCGCAAAGTGCATTGCGGATGGAAACCATGGGAGAGACGGAGAGTTGTGTATGCGAAGAAGCAAGTAGACTTACCAAGAGAGTTAAGAGCGGCCGGATCAATCGTCGCACTGTCGGCGTCGCTTGACTGGCGCGAGTACATGGCAAGCAGAAGCGGGCAGCCCTAGAGAACAGCGGCGACGAGCGATCAAGACGACGTGTCGTCGATAGGCGGCGGTGATCCAGAATGGTGGTGTAGTTTAAAACAGACAACTGCAGCAACAGGGAAGAAAGGGAAAAAAGAGGCATGTCAGGCTGAACCATGCATACCGCAGATTTGGCCACGGATGTGGAAGGGTGTGGGCAATCAAGTCCCGGGAGGTAGGTCCCGAGTGCGCGCAGAGCGAGAAATCGCAGCAACAAAGAGGGTAGGTCGTGCAGCTAGGGGAGGTGGTGGTGGTGTGGTGTGGTGTGGTGTGGTGTGGTGGAGGGAGTGTACAGACATGCGAAGCAAACGGGTGCGCAACAATACGATGGTGCGTGTATGTGCGTGTGTTTGAAATGGGCAAAATGAACAAAAATAGAACAGGTCCGGGAGCAATTACCTGGGGACTTGCGCAGCGCAATATAGTCGGATTCAGACAATGGCGCGCGTCTGATTAGGCGAGTGCGATGGGACGGAAGAGAGGCGAAAGCAGGAGGCGATTATAGACAAGCGCAAACGACGTCAGGTAGAACAACGAATGGTGATGAAGCTTGTTGTTCCACTCGAGTGGAGGGTGTCGGCCTCGTAAGCTTGCGACTCGACTCGGGTAGCAGCGCGGCGCGAAAACAGAGGCGTGTAGCAAGATCGCGGATGAGATTTGTTGAATTCGGGCGGTGCGAATGGCTTCGTCGTGGAAAATACGAGATGCCGGCGATGGTGGGATTGTGTGTAAGATGGGAATGGTGGTCGAGGGGCCGAAAAAAGAAACAGTATGGTGAAATGTGACCGATCAAGGTTTACGGCGACGATGGGAGTTGTGAGGTGCGACAACGCGTGGGCTGGAGATGGCGAAGCTTGGCCGATGGGGAATTTAGTACTGGAAACCAGCAGACACCAGTTCGGATAGTAGTAGGCTCCCTGTATGGAACCAGTGGTAAAGCTGCCTTTGCGACCTGGAAGCTCTCTGCGCGGCGCGGTCGGGAAGCTTAAAGTGGGCGGCGTCTTTAGGATGGACGGGCTGGGTCCTTGTCCTGGTCCTGGTCCTTGTTGTTTGGGAGGTGTGGGTGGATGGCGATGGGGAGGGACTGAGGACAGGTGTGTGTGGTACCGTGCCGTAGCGCTGCGGTAGCGTCGAGCTTTTTCCCTGTGGCCGCTGCGAGATGAGGGAGGGAGGGATGGGCTTGAGGCTGGAGACTGCAGACTTGGGTGGTAGATGGATGGCAAGCGTTTTTGGCGTCGTTGGTGGAGGTGGGGATGGGCGATGGCGAGGATTTAATGCGAGGGAGAAGCAGGTTGAGGACGAACAAATATGAGAATGCGGATGATGGGGGAGGCGTGGACGAAGGCGAAGAGGGGGGGCGTGTCGATGACGATGAAGCTAGCGAAGGAGGAGGGAGACGAAGGAGAGAGAGATGGACGGGAGAGAGAGGGTGAAGGTGTGAAGGGGGGGCAAGGAAAGTGGAGGGGCCAGAGGGGAAAAAGCAAAAATAAAAAAGAATAAAAAAGAATCCACAGGGGCTTCTGGATGGGTGCTGAGTGTTGTGCTGAGCTCTGATTCAGCTGTGCAAAAGGGAACGCTTCCGAAAGTTATAGGGGATGGGTCGCCTGTGGACCTCATCAAAATGCCCTGTATCTTTCCCCTACATACACTGAGCAACCAACCGGGCCTATTGTGGTGAATGATCCAGACAGTGCAAGACAGGCCCGAAGAAAAATAGGAAAATGAAAATGAAAATGAAAAGACAGGTTGCAAAAAATACTAGGCGACGTCTTGTACCATTGCCGAGGCAGAATTGATTTTTTTTAAACCCAGAACGCATCGTAGAGACGGACACTAATCATAAATGGTCAAATCAGGCTGCCTCATGCACAGCATGCACTGTTCAGCAAGGCACACTAGCGAGCATTCAGGCACAGCAAGTAATAAAACTTGCATCTGCAGTGCATTGCAGTGCAGTGCAGCGCTAGAAACTCTCCATCAGGAGCTTGTCATCATTCATACATTAAAACGATTCTGGGTAATACCGTAAAACACTTGCAGTGCGAGCAAATGACTACTGTAACCTAGGTGTACCTTTTCTAGTGACACCCAACATAAGAAAAAATACATCACGCAACCAAACTCTTCCCTGCCGTATCTTCCAGACAGTGTACGGAGGACTGGACTGTGCTTTCAGGCGGTCCAGCATCTGACGTTCCAGTTTTTAGCGCCATTTAGTGCCGTTTTAGTGGGTTCTCCCCCTCAGTGCTCTCTGTGCCCTCTGCAGCCATCGCAATCCAGCGCCCTGTTTGGTCGCCATCTGCACTGTCCTGGTTCTCTCTCGGCGGCGCTCTGCGCACAATCTTGTCGGTGCGTTTAGTTCCCGACTGCCAGCAAAGCGCTGAGCTCCACTAGTCGCACCATCAATTACAAACTGCCCAAGAGTGGTTACCGACAAACGTCGCCTTCACGGAGCACCATCCGTATTCTGCACCGCATCACATTATTATGCTGCATTACGAAATGTTTATGAACAACTTGTTTCTCTCTATGATACACCTGACGGTATAATCAATACCAATATCACATTCAATCTGATGCATTCCAAACACACCGTCCCATATCGTATAATCCCCTTCAGTTCAGCTCGCCTCACCAACCAAAGAGAAAAACACTCCTCGCTCTCGTTCTCACCACTCTGCTAGTCATTTTGCAACACATTTTCGTACATTACCATCAATCTCATTGCCCCGTGGCAACTTATTCGTTTTAGCAAAAAGATTAAGCCTCACCGTCATTGCCTCAAACGAGCACTCAGAAGTACCATCATGCACCATTTCGTATCGTGTAATACAAGCAAGAGCCTAAATTAATCCCCATCCAGTCTCGCAAAAATTGTTCTTTCTGTAATACCCTCCCCATGACAGGCACACGTAAGGCTTAACTTTGGGTAATATGAGCGACCGAGCGAGCGAGGCGTGCGCTTGAGCCAAACCAGATGGAGCGCAGTCAGGTAAGAGTCGGAGTCACATCGCAAAGCAGGCTAAAAGCAGCTCTCAGCAACACCCTTCTCAACTGTCAGTGGTCAACGTTTTAATGGGGCCTCTTGTTTAGTTTAGGCATGTACCTTGCCTTGCCTCCACCTCTTTTGCGCTCACTGTGCAAGGCGATCCGTTTACCAAAAAGAGGCTGTAGTGGCGGTGGATGCGCCTCATTCTTGTCAAGCAAATGCAAAGCAGAGCAGAGCAGAGTAAAGCAACACAACCCCCAACACCACAGAAACCCACACCCCCTTCATCAACTGGTGTAGCGAACCTGCCAGGGAGAAGAGGGAGGGGGGCCTAGGTGACAGGCCAGGCTCAAGCCAGGTTGGTGTGCATCGCCCGCGAACAATGGTCTGTTCGTTTCAACTGAGATCTAGATCATCCTCATTGGTTTGCATAGTCGGCATCAAGCATCATGCAACGTCCAAGATTCAATGCCACGCAAGCCTTCAACTTGGCGACAGCACTCAAAAAACTCTTCACACCTGAAGCCAAGCCTTTCGGCACCAGCGGGTAAGAGTCACACACTGCGTATTAAAAATCAGGCTCACTTGGGGAAAAAGTACCCTCAGAGTACCAAGTAATCAAGTACGCTTCGTGTTGTAGCTCCTTTTTGCCTTGCCTGTCATTTATTTCTGACGCTATACCTTTTTGCTGCGGCTTGCGCGGTTCAGGGATTACATGCGAAACTGACCAGAAGGGAAGTAACCGTGAAGGACTATTATAATTGCCTAGAAATAAACATCAATAATTCTCACATCACGCCAAGAGTTGATAACGAATACTACAGTGCCGCAGCCTGTTCTTGCAATAGTTGCCCAGGACAAGTAATCCGGAGGATTCGGGATGCGTCATTCTGTCATGCGCTTACTGTGCGAGCTACATGTGTATTCGTTAACAATGACTCTGTATCTATTTTAATGATTCATTATTCAAAGCGTTTACTTGGGGGAATATAGCCGAGGAGATGCAGAAACCACTCTCAGCAGTTTGATATTAATACTCTCCGTTCTATTTAGTACACGGCAATAGCTGAACCTTGTCGGCCCATCGCTTCCACATTAACATCCCAGCTCCTCTTTGTTCCCGCCCCGTTAGTAACAGAAATTAGCCAATAAATGTAGCAGAGTTCCCAAACGCCTGCGCTACTTTTTGCCTGAACGAGAATTAGATCCAAAGTTATTTTTTCTGGTCCTTGGGGCTCCAATTAGAGTTTGGCAAGTGAAACGGCGTAAAGCTGTGGTGGTGTTGCCCCTGTCCCGTGTGGTGTGAGTGGGCGGCGCTGTTGCAGCACCACGTCCCTGTAGGCTTCGCTGCAGTGGTGTGGGAAATACACTTTAAATTCGCAGCCTACATCTGCTAACAGCTGGGGTCTGCTGTGGCCCTCGCATGATTGAGATGGATGGGTGGACATGGGCAGCAACGGTCCTCGCCGCAAACCTTGTCCAGCATGATCCGAATGCATACACTCGTTTACATAAATAAAGAGAACCAATGTGCTGCTCGATGAATGGACTATCACTGCATGACATCCATGCCATTTGCCATCCAATACAGCCTTATCCACGATCTGCCTTTCCACTGCCTACCTACCTGCATGTAAGCACAGTAAGATGGAGGCCGTTCACTCGCCTTCGCGCACTCTTCGGCCATCATCTCTTCTGGGAACTCTCCAAATTAATGTTTACGATAACTCGTACACAGACAGCACAGCCTATGAACTGTACGACGGCTGAATTTCAATTTCAGCATTCTTCCCAGTGGAGACGATGCATCGCTTAGTGCCAAAGAAAACAGACAGTCAGCGCCCGTCCCATCCCACCAACGCCTCGCCATAGCGCTCTTCACAGTAATGATCGTGATTTCTCGTTAGCTGTAGCCAGCTAGTCTGGCTCTGCGCATCCACACTGCTCTCCTCTTTTCGTCCACAAGCCGCCGTTCTCCACGGGGCGTGTGCAGCTCGCTGGGGGGCGTGTGCAAGTGGAAAAGCAATAAGCATCTGGATGTCATGTTTGATTCATCCGAGTCATAATTGGGCCTTGCTTCAGGCTTGCGATGCTATTTTTGAACCGCCCTCACTGACAGAAAAGACATTGCCTCGGCCGAGAAGGATTCGGCAGGCTGCTTTTGTGACCAGTACGGTTTCAGCGCGACTCGAGAGGCAAATCAAAATGGCTTTCAGCTAAACGCAGCTCATGCCATGCTTCAGGACACATGCAGTACTCGTCCCAACACAAACTACGTTGAATTCTCCAGAGGCCGCCACAGATGTGCTAAGTATCTCTTCACCCAAAAGTGCTTTTGGCTTGTCTCACTTTTCCCGCCTCTTCCCTGCCGCCCTGCCTGAAACACAAGGCTGCTATGCTGCTTTCTCACAAGTCCTCCATGCCATTGCAGCAGATCCAAGAAACCGGAGTGCCGTGCAATACGCGCAGCCGGGAAATTTTGCCATGTTAGGGCTAGACCGAGCCTGCAATCCAACCATATCCAGCCTGACTGTCTCTAGCATGACCTGCAGTAATCATATAAAAGCAGAAATTTTGTGTCCAAATGATCCAGTAGTATTACAATACTTCAGTTCACTGTAGCGGTCGACATCGCGGCCAGTTCGCTCCAGCTTCCCACTAAGTTAGCGCATCAACTCGCCGACTCGGCGAGCGATCGCAAATATCCTGCCTGTCCCTAGACTGCTAATTAAGTGCATCTGGATCAGGTGGTCTAATTCCATTTCCGGCGAGGCTTTTAGGCATCCTTTTTCATTAGATTCTGAAATCAAGAAATTGCTTGATTTGAAACCATCCTTGTAATCAGTCACCGCTGTCCGGTGTATTAATGGTGCCAAGATCTAAGGCTCCGCCACGGCAATGATTCCTCCATGACGATGCTTTGACGTGTAAAGACGCGATATTGCGCGCGCCGATTCCGGCATGTCCAAAAGGTTTTGAATCAATAGTTACGGTCCAAAAATCCATCAGTTCCCAGTGATTGCAGTACTGCATTTCGAAACCAAACCGATGCGATGCAACCTCGCCTCAACATGGATCAAGCATCGACCCGACAGGCCTGAGAGTGCTCTTCGCGACTGGATGCCCCCAAGAATTATTTCCACTTGTCATGCATGGCGCATGCATTTGCAATTTCCGACCCGTCTCTTGTTAACTTAGTGCAGCCTGCCAATCGTCAGCAATCTAATGCCCCTCCAAGCCCTCATAGATTACGACTGCAGCCTTTTCGGTAGCCAGACGGGCCATGTTCGCATCGGAAGCCCATAATGTTTGATGCAATATTGCCCTCCAATCCTGTTTCGTTCAATCCTTATTACCAAGTTGACATGGTATTTACTCAGCCACTAACATCATCCGCATATTCAGCTCAGTAAGAAATACAGGTATCAAACCCCAGCACTTAGCCTCGCCGTGGCGTGTTGTATTCTTGCTTCTTGGCCCTTCGTAAACGCAGTCCCTTCGCCGGAGATGCTGCTTCATTCGTCTAGTTTGCGCATGGCCATCCATCAGCTCATCCTTCGTTCATGTCCCGACGCAATGCAAGTGCCGTCTCCCACTTACAAGAGGATGCGATCAAGCCCATTTTCGCTTCCCTTTTATGACTGATCGCCGAACAGGGCTTACCATCCACTTTCAGTCTCCCCATTGCTAACCGACGACAGGCAAAAAAGCACAGATGCTGAAGGTAGGCTACACTACGCTAGTAGTGCGATCCATGCAGACAAGGATGTGTCCCATCCACACCATTCTCCTCATCCCCCTCCTCTCCAGCCCATCCTGCGCGAAATCGACCATTTCCGTGGAGGGTGGTGTGGATTTCGTCTCTGTTAATTAAAAAGACACGTCTTGCTTCCTCGCGATTAGTGTGAGTCGGCTGCACAGTAATCAACTCTCGGTAAGCCAGACTGCAAAGGAACTATCAAGCTACAAAGAGGTGGGAGGGGAAAAGCGGGAGCTATGCGATCGGAGTCTGTTTTGGCCCACCATCCATTTCACTTCAGACTGTCTGTTCAGTTCACCCCCTCCCGCTGCATCTGTCCCCCGCACAATGGGAAAGCGTCAGTGCAGTGTGCAGTCCAGGGCTCGTTTAGTGGTCCGTGGCTGGTGCTATCTTGTTTGTCTCAACAGTTTGATAAGATAAGCATCTGTAAATGCAATATCCATGTAAAAATGAAGAACATGACTTATCACTAGTCGCTTTGTGAGAGGACGCCCAAGCCAAGGCATCGATGTACCATGACCTCGTACGATATACCACACACTCGTCACTTGTCACACGGCAGAACGTGAGGGCAGAGGACAAAGAAACTTGGTGCTTGCTTCACGTTCTTTTGACTTGCACAGGGTAAGTGAGTTCAACCAACGCATCAGCCACATTTTCCCTTTTTTGCATTCCGTTCCAACCAATCAACGCGTCAATTTGAGCTAACGGGCGGACCTTACGCCGTAGTGAGCGCCACCAAACGGTCAAGAAACTGTCCTTTACTGCACAGTGCTAGGCGTCGAGAGAAGAAGCATCTCCGAACACTGCAGATGTTGCATGGGAGGGGCTAATGGACGAAGATTTGGTGGGCATCAAACGGGTAAAGCGCCGTAGTGGTGGGCGCCTGTCAATGGGGATTGAGGGAGGGGTGTGCTTTGGTGTGGTGCCCTGCCCACTCATTGTTGAGAGGCGTCAAGCTTTCGTTGCGGTCCTGCTACGGCGGCCAATTCATCCCTTAGACGACTATTCAACGAATCTAGGGATGCATTGTGGAGAGCTCTGGAGCCAGATCTCGGCCGTGTTGCGGTCACATTTTGTCCATCTTCGTACCGGCTTTTTTGCCCTCCTTTCGCCTAACCTGCGGAACGGCAAATGCTTTTGGCTGTCTTTGCAATAAAGCTGTGAATGGTGGATGACTGCTATGCCAGATCGACATCAGGGAGCCAGCGGACCCCTGCCTTGTGTAGTTTTGGCTTACTCTTGAATCCTCTACACACGGGGAATTTCTTCGATAGATATGGTATGCGCCGACGACGACCAAGACCAAGACCGCCGCGAGAAAACAGCCTTGGCCCTCCATCATCAGCCCGAGGACTGCATGTAATGCAGATCAATAGTTCAACGTGAATCGAACTGTCTGCTGACTCAGTCTCTACACTTCGATTCGACATCGACTGCAGCTTTTGCCAGAATACCCAGCCACTGTCTCACATTTGTTCTGCTGCGCTCGCGTCGGAGCATTTGCTAGCTCCTGTAGCTAAGAATCCGCTCAACTTTTCGGTTTCTGAACCAGAAAAGGGCCCAAGACCAAGAATATCTATTTTGAGCCCTTTGCATTCCAGTCATCGGACATGTCCTCAGCTCTATTCGCCCATGCATGTCGCAGAACTAGTCAGTTTCAACTCTGCGTATCCTCTTGATGACTTAGATGCATGCGGTTAAACCATCTTTTGCTCCTCCGCAAAGCCCGTGCAGAAGCAACCTGCTGTTTTGAGCACTGCACAGGCCGCTTATTTGCTCGATCTAACTAATAGCAGGCTTCTGTGCTATCCAGTCATAAGTGATCCTACTTTTCGCCCTAGATGGATGACGTGCATAGCATGCACGCGCCTCACCCCAAATCGCACGCTATGCCAGTGGATATTTCTTTCCTTTTTGAATGCCCATCAATTCGCCTCCCGGTGTCGCTGGCTAAATGCCCCAGTACTCCATGTATGAACGTTATTCTGGAACACTCTAGTCTGCATGTCTATCGCAAGACGGGAAACTATGGGGTCACACGGCGCCGTGCATGAGCACATCGGGTCGTTTTTACTAGGTACTGCTTTGTGCGTCTTGGTGCATTCTCGCCTTGCAGGCTTTTATTTCTCGATCCACAACTGCCAGTTTTCGCCAGAGTAGAAATAAAAAGAGGCTTTTGGCAAATGGATAGACTCAGTGTAACGGCAAGCTATTATTCTGCAACGTCTTGGCCATCCGGAAGAGGAAGGTGTTTCGCTGGAGCGGTGACGGCTGCTCATTGGCACGTTTTCTGAATATGCAGTCCCAACTGCTCGTACGACACTGTGGCATTAGTCACTGTTTATATGATTGGGTATATCCAAGAGCATATCATTTTCATGCTTGAAGGCATATTATTGGGAAGAAGACTATGCTGAATGTATAAAGTTTGTGCAAGTCGCAAATGATGCAAATATAGTCCAGGATCAAGTATATTGGAAAACCTCGTCGTGGCTGTGCCTACCAGTCGAAAATTGCGACCCGGCATTCGAACAACTGAAGAAGGCGATACAGTCATCAACTCGTTTGTCACTTCTCATGCAGAGACGTCCTCTTGTTCAAGGCGCATGAGGATACTTTGTTGGGGTTACAGCGTTGCAACACTACCCATCGCTCAAGTTCATTTACAGCCGCCCAGGTTCAACAAAACATGCTTGATAAAGAGTCACTGGAGCAGGATGTCCGATATTCTTCGCAGGCTCGCTTCATGTCACATCAAAAAGGCGCTTCCTTTTTGCGATATGAATCCGCCTCTTTGACGTCTTGGTGCATTCTTTTTGCGGGTAGCTTCGTATCCTCTCTTGCTTCTTCTGCCATGTGACCTATGAAGGACCATCGAGGTTCCGCAGAGGCTCTGGTACTGTTACGTTCCCGTTACTTCTGGGACCACTTCTGGCGTCATCTTGCTGGTTGCTAGCGCTGCAGAGATGCCAGTATCTCTACAAGGGTGTCTATTTCTTGCAGTGCAATATCGTCTGTTCGTGAGTACTTTGCCTGTGCAGCATCTTGCCGTGTCAGCGCCGGCAGCAGCCACTTCCCGATGACTCGACCACTTAGATGCGAAGCATGTCCCGAAACCGGTTTCCGAGCATCAGGGATATTAGGTCGATATTGCGTCGCTGCTTGCTAGTTTACCCGAACAGTGATCAACGGCGCCATCCTGACAGTGATTGAATGGTCATTGGTGCGCGACCCCAGAGATCATGGGGTCTAGATGGCCGCCTCTGCTGCGGCCCACTGCCACCACCACCCTTCAAATAACCCTGCTTTCTGTAGCATCCGTGAGGCAGGATTCTGCTCCTTTCTGTCTATCACCCATGAAAATATGGATATTTGATGTGCAACGCCCCGCGGCGCCAAAACACGGTCCAAATTACATGACCGGCACTGTCAAAAGATAGGGTGCGTCCGAGGATGCCGGTTGTTGAGAAATCGAACAAGGGTCTCCCACGCTTAGTTCTGCTGATCGCATGCCGCCTCTAACGAAGGATCGAGAGCGAAATTTCCTATCTAACTATGGCAAGGAGTCTATGTTATTTGCATTCGTAAGAAAAGTCACATTGTGATGTGCAGAGCTCTGCCAAGAGTTCTCGATGCAAACGTTGAAGGTATCGTCTTTCTCGCCATGTACCCATGCAGCCCAGAGACACTGATTCGTGATCTATATGAAGCAAACATGGTGCTTCACTCGTTTCCTGAGCTTTTCTGTTCATCCATTTGTCGGTGATGCGCCTTTCACATGCTATCAACTTCGCCATGATGCGTGACGACACGAGAGCCCACGAAGGGTTCGGAGTTTCACGTCGAATCAAATAACACGGATCAGCTAAGATGCTTCAGGGCTGAGAGTGAGCAGCCACTCTAGACGTCGCAGCAGATGTCCGCATGGCGAACTGCATATTGCGTCGCAATACACAGGGAGGGGCACCCGCCAAGTGGTCATCTGGCCAACCATCAAGACGGGGCTTTCATCTCAACCACCAGACTTCTGGTGCCAAGAAAATCACCTAGCCCTTTAACATGTTAATATACTTCTCAGTCCGTGATATATGCACAAGCTGCTCCATTCTCGTGCATGGCGGTCTTTTGAGGCTGTAATCGTGGCTATGGGGTTGCTGGGGGCAGGCAGATCCGCGAGGACGGTTCCGCCTGAACACCATAAATTTCGTCATAATTTGCCCCTTTTCTCTTTTCCATATTGGGAGGATTTTGAGCTGCTTGGAGCCTACACTGTGATGCCGCATTCGGCGAGTGTCTCGATCCTCGTCGTCAGAGACGTGGCGCCTAAGAGGTAAACAATCGGAGTTAATCGTTGACAAAATAGTAGACTAAATACCAGGGCATATTCACCAAAGTTACCGGGATTCTTTCCAATGAATAGTATTATTCGAAGCCGTACTTGAAATTAATCCGACCGAGTTTCGTACCGAGTCGTCGTCTCAGAGCCCCATGCTGCAATCGGCCTGCACTAATACGCGCAACGTCAGCTGATCGTTGTGAAAATTGGACTCGAAGGCGACCATGGTTGCAGCCTGAGCTTGATTTCAGTAGAAGTAGGTTGTATACATACTTGTATGAGAATGTAAGACCGCACGTGGATGCAACTCCATCTTGATATCGCCACGGGAGTGCAAGTCCATCCGTTCAGCATGGCAAGGACAATGTACTTTTTCAGCAGACTGACGTGGATATGTCGGCTTTCGCGTTTTTGTATCGGACCAATCACAATCGTAATTCGCTGCTCTCCTTTTTTGCACGAACAATCTGTGTCGACTTGCAGATGTAGTCGTCGCGAATTGGCCGCGGGATGACGGCTATTCATCACATTTCCGTCGAATATGTTGTGTAAAGGGGTATATAACTTTAGAATAGGTCCTCTACAATATTCCTGCATGAAAATAATGTTCTATGTATTGTTTTTGGCATGATGTCGTACAAGTATCCTCATGTAGGGTTGGTTGGCATTGTTCGGGAGCTGCACGTGACCGTTATTGGTGCAAGAAGCCCATGTTTATGACTGCTGCCACCAATGGTCTTCAGAACAAAGTTGTTGATAGTAATGAAACACCTTATGTACTAAACTCCGGTCTAATTCCAGCTGAAATTTTTATCGAAATAACAATGCAGCTTTGTGTGCAGCAATAGCAGGACCTGTTGGTGGTGACGGGTGGCGTGGATTAGTCATGCTAAAAGTCAACTTTGACCTCACAGCAAAAGCTTCACCAACAGTCAGGCATCAAGCTCATATCAAACCACAAACTCTGCCGCCATGACGAGTTTAAAACGAACAGTTGATGGGGACTCCCTCTCATCCAACATTTCAAGCAAAGTGTATGTACGATCAACGCGCAGCGGCAAGGTCCAGAAAATCGTGAGAGAAGTGTATTTGCGAACCGACATTCCATGCTCTTCCAAGCTCTGCAAAAGCTGTACCGCAAGCGCTCCCCGTAATGCCGCCAATCAAGGTGAGTAATTCAACTCTAACATCATCTCATTGTGGTACTAACTAGAGTTAGTTCAACCGTTTGTCCTCTCGGACAAGCCTGCAGGAACCAAGTCGTTCCCTCAGGGCCACTATTTGGTACCAGATACCAATGCTTTGTTGAACGCCATGGATTTATTTGAAGAGAGCTCTGCATTCTATGATGTTGTTATTCTGCAAACAGTTTTGGAGGAGCTTCGTGGAAGATCACTGCCCTTATACAACAGACTGATCGCCTTGACGAAGAGTGAAGACAAACGCTTCTATGTCTTCTTCAATGATTTCCGTTTGGAGACGTATATTAACAGAGAATCTGAAGAATCTATCAACGACAGAAATGACAGAGCAGTTCGCCAAGCTGTCAAGTGGTATGAAGAGCATCTGGCAGCTTCGGGCGCAAAGAAGGTTCCGGCCATTGTCATGCTGAGCGACGACCAAGAAAATATACGCAAAGCTAAGAACCAAGGGCTTCAGGCCTCCACGTTGAGATCCTATGTTTCCGAGCTGGAGGATGGCGAGCGTTTGCTGGACATGGTTGCCGAGGCACAAACGAGAAGCGACTTCACAAGACCGTCACAACCGCTGTATCCCGAGTACTTCTCCATGTCCAAGATGATGACTGGCGTTAAAGCTGGACTCATGCATCAGGGTATCTTTAACGTGTCTCCCTACAACTATTTGGAAGGCTCAATAAAGGTACCCGCATTCCCGAAGTCGCTACTGGTCCTGGGCCGTGAGAGCATCAATCGCGCCGTCGACGGCGATGTCGTTGTCATAGAGATCCTACCTCAAGACCAGTGGAAGCAGCCATCTACGAAGATAATTGAAGAAGATACCATTACCAAGAACGAGAATGCCGATAATGATGAGCGCCAAGACTTCATCTCAGCAAGAGAACGCAAGGCTCTGCAAGAGGAGGCCAAGAAGACTCAAAAGGGAGCATCCGAGACCCAGCCGCAGCCAACAGCCAAGGTAGTCGGTGTCATCAAGCGCAACTGGCGCCAGTATGTCGGTCACATTGATCCCTCATCAGCCAGCAAGGCGTCCAACCAGGGCCGCAAGCAAGATAGCGTCTTCCTCATTCCCATGGACAAGAAAATCCCCAAGATCCGCATCAGAACGCGCCAAGTCGACGAGCTTCTCGGCAAGCGTCTTCTCGTAACAATTGACGCGTGGGACCGCGACTCACGACACCCTGTTGGACACTTCGTTAGGTCTCTCGGTGAGCTCGAAACAAAGGCAGCTGAGACTGAAGCCCTCCTCTTGGAGTGGGATGTGCAATACCGCCCATTTCCCAAGACGGTACTGGACTGTCTTCCCAAAGAAGGCCACGACTGGAAGGTCCCCGCCGAGACAAGTGATCCTGGCTGGCGAGATCGTGAAGATCTACGAAATCTCCTCATTTGCAGTATCGATCCCGTCGGTTGCCAAGATATTGACGACGCTCTGCACGCCCGCCAGCTCCCCAACGGCAACTACGAAGTCGGCGTCCACATTGCAGACGTATCCAACTTTGTCAAGCCCGCCACCGCCATGGACACGGAAGCTAGCATCCGTGGTACAACCGTCTATCTCGTCGACAAGCGTATCGACATGTTGCCCATGCTGTTAGGAACAGACCTCTGCTCACTCAAGCCCTACGTCGAGCGTTTCGCTTTCTCCGTTCTCTGGGAACTCAACGACAACGCCGACATCGTCAACGTCCGCTTCACCAAATCTGTCATCAAGTCCCGTGAAGCATTCAGCTACGAACAAGCACAGCTCCGCATCGACGACGCATCCCAACAAGACGACCTCACCAAGGGAATGCGCACGCTCCTTGCCCTCTCCAAGAAGCTCAAGAAGAAGCGTATGGACGCTGGTGCCCTCTCCCTCTCCTCACCCGAAGTCAAGGTCCAAATGGAGTCAGAAACATCCGACCCCATCGACGTCAAGACCAAGGAACTCCTCGACACCAACTCCCTCGTCGAAGAATTCATGTTGTTCGCCAACATCAGCGTCGCCGCCAAGATCTACGAAGCATTCCCCCAAACCGCCATCCTGCGTCGCCACGCCGCGCCTCCCAAGACCAACTTCGATGAACTCGCCGAACAATTACGCGTGAAGCGCGGCATCGAACTCCGCAGCGATTCCAGCAAGGCTCTCGCCGACTCACTGGATCAATGCATCGACAAGAAAGAACCTTTCTTCAACACCCTTGTCCGTATCATGGCGACCCGCTGCATGATGAGCGCAGAGTACTTCTGCTCCGGCACGCAATCATACCCCGAATTCAGACATTACGGTCTCGCATCCGAGATCTACACACATTTCACCTCCCCCATCCGTCGATACGCCGATCTTCTCGCCCACCGCCAGCTCGCTGCCGCCATTGACTATGAAGCTGTCCACCCGTCAGTGCGCAGCCGCGGTCGCTTGGAAGCTGTGTGTAAGAACATCAATGTACGTCACCGTAATGCCCAGATGGCAGGGCGAGCTAGCACGGCCTACTATGTGGGTCAGGCGCTGAAGGGCAACGTTGCCGAGGAGGATGCCTTTGTAATGAAGATCTTCAGCAATGGTTTCGTAGTATTGGTGCCGCGCTTCGGTATTGAGGGCCTCATTAGACTGCGTGATTTGGCAGAGACGGAACCAGAAAGTGAATATGATGCTGAGACGTTTACGTTGACTACCAAGGGTAGTAGGGACCTGAAGGTGGAGTTGTTCCAGAAGGTCAGAGTCAAGGTGCAGGATGAGAAGGATGAGAAGACTGGAAAGCGTGGTGTAAAGATGGAGTTGATTAGTGCATAAATAGACTTGGACCATGTAGGAAAAGGACAAAAAGTAATGACGAGATATTTCAATACACGGACATGCCCAAAAATGGTGATCATTGAATGCACTACTGTATTTATTCATGTGAATACTTTCTATGTATGTAGTGCCATGTCAGCTTTTTTGACCAACCAAAACGCCAAACAAGTATATATCAAAGGTTTCAATAGCAAAACAAAAAAGGTCATCAGTCCGTCATATCTTTTTCTTTTCCTCCATGCAACCCATTATGTCTCCATAGCATCAAGATCCTCAGCTGGGGAATTGTCACCCCAGAGACCCTCAAGCTTGAACTCAGCAGCCCACTCAGTAACAATCTCCTTCTGGTCAGCCATGACCTCCTCCTCACCAGCGTTCTTGATCACAGGCTTGGCGCCATTCACACCGGTATCAACAGGCAGAGTAGGAGCCTCGACCCATCCCTGGATTCGGCCATCGCGCCAATCCGTGACGACAGTCATAGCTGCAGCGCCAAGGTTAGGCACACCACCGCGTCCGAGTCTTCCACGCTTGCGAGCGACTTGTACTAGGAAATCAGTTGTGATATCACCGTCTGCGCGGCTGGGCAAAACGGCAGGGATGTCGTATACATCGGTGAGCTTCTGTATGAGTTCGGGAGAGGATGAAAGGCGGCGGATGAGTAGCGTTACAGCAGGGATGGGGTCGGAGATTTGCTTGGGGGGTACGGCGTTGAGGAGGACAAGGTGGGCGTGGGCCTCGGCGGCGTTCTTGAGATTGACGAGACCGCCGGACTGGAGAGAGGACGATGAGGGGAACACAACACCCGGCGAGTCGAGGAGGGTGAGCTTGCTGTCGATCTTGACAGTGCGGATGCTGGTGGTGACTCCGGCCTCAGCGCCGGCAGGACAGGCCTTGGCGGCGCTGGATCCCTTGCCGCCCATACGGCTGAGGAGGGCGTTGATGACTGAGCTCTTTCCGACGTTGGGGTATCCGATGACTCCGACGGAGACGGCGCGCTTGAGCTGCTTGCTAGCAGCGTAGCTCTTGAGAGCCTTGAATAACGTGGTGGATGTGCTCTGGACAGTCAGATCGCGGTGGTTGAAGACGTGGGCGTTGGGAGCGGCGCCAGAAGCACGCAGAGGCAGCGTGGGGAAGTAGCGGCGCAGGTAGATGAGCCAATCCCTCAACACCTTGGGAGGAACCAGATCGACCTTGTTGAGAATCAAGATGAGCCGCTTGCCACCAGAAGCAGCAGCCATGACACTGCGCTCAACCTCGCGAGAACGAGTGCCCTCAGGGTCACGGGCGTCAAGAACGTAGAGAACAACATCAGCCTCATCCACAACCTGCTTGAACACCTTGTCGTATGTCTTGCGAGAAGAAGCCTGACCAACAGATACCTCCCGATCGTCGTCAGACACATCCTCGTCTTCGTCCTCGTCCATGTCGCTATCAGCCAAATCGGCATCGTACTTAGTAGCAGCAGCGCGGGCACTAGCCATCAGAGCAGCCATGGGGTTCGACTCGTCGACGTCCTCGTCCATGAAGTCGTCGTCCTCATCCATAGCACCAGCAAATCCATTGACGGGAGCCTGAGCCTCCGTTTGGGCAGCCTCAGTCTTGGCTGCCTTGGCCATTTCCTTCTTTCGCTGGATCTCTTCAGCCTTTTTCAATCGCTTCTCTTCGATCTCTTGGAGGAGTCGCTCCTTGTAGGGGAAAAGGTTGGGAATTCCGGGGTCCTTTTTCAATTTGGATCGCCATTCTGGGTTTTTCTTTGCATTTTTACGGTCTTTTCGGTTCTTGTTGGCAGCCTTTTTTTCGATCTTGTATCGCATGCGAGAGGTGCCTCTCTTGGAGGTGGGCTCTGAGAAAAAGTGTTAGTTTCGTGCCATTTGATGATTGATCTTTTCAATAAAAACAAAATACATACTGCTTGGTTTGTTAATTCCGCCCATCTTGAAGGATTTTCGTGCTGCAGCGGTCTATGAAGCGTCGGAATGATTGAAGCCACAGCCAGTCTCTTTACTGCCAATTGTGCATTCGCTGAAAAAAATTAAGTGGGATTTGACTATTCTGCCGTTTTGTCGGCCACACCGCCTTTCCCCCACTGCGGTGCTGCTCCACCCCAGAAGGCGGCATCTCAACGGGCAAGCTACAAATGTTGACCTGAATTTACGCGGTGCAAATAGATAAAAATGGATTATCATTGAAAAACAATTCAAATTGACTGTCAGTATCCATTTTAATTTTTAAATGGCTCATTTCAAAATTGTAGTGGCTGTATGGCCAAGGCACTACACAGTCTCGACTTACACGACCTTCACAGCCATTCCCCAAACTGGACCATCACCAGACTAGAAATTCTAAAAATATCTTGACATAATTCCAATATCCAGTCAAATCATTCAATCGTTGTTCAGCAGCCCAATCCGTCCAATTATGTCGTCCGTTGCTGCTGGACTCGGCGCCGACACCGGAGAGCTGAGGGGGATGATCCATGCAGGACCAGCCTAGCCGTCTCCAAACGCACCAGCTTTCACGATACCATTACGAATCGCATGCATCTCGCTTTATTACGGCCTAGAATATATACGCACTGAATTCCAGCGTCGGATATTTTCTGAATACACGTCGCAGCATCCACTGCAATGTGCGCCCCAGATTCTGCATCTCCTCTCTCGTTAATGACACGCTGATGTCCCACGTCGTGAACAGTCACTCAATTGACTCAACATACACGTATTGCACTTATTGCATTCATTAAAGCCCACCATGGCCTATTCAACCGTCCAAGAAGCCCTCGATGCCGCTACAACGCGCTACATCGAACACAATCCACAGTCCAAAAAGCTCCACGACAATGCTACAGAAGTATTCCCTGGCGGCAACACCAGAACGGTCTTACACGCCGCCCCCTTCCCTCTGTGCATGAAATTCGGCGCTGGCTACCAGGTCACCTCCGAAGATGGCGATACGTACGTGCTTCTCCCCTCGTTTAAGTTCCTCCACTGACAATACAGTTACACCGACTTCACCGCAGAGTTCACTGCCGCCCTTTACGGCCACAACAACCCCAAGATCATTGCTGCCATTGACAATGTCATTAAGAATGTCGGTCTCAACGTCGGCGCAACCACTGTTCAGGAACAGCTCTTCGCGCAGCAATTGTGTACCAGATTTGACGTGGAGCGAATTCGCTTCACCAACTCAGGCACCGAAGCCAACTTACACGCCCTTGCCGCCGCCAGACTCTTCAGCGGCAAAAACAAAATCGTTGCTTTTGGCGGTGGCTATCATGGCGCTGTATTCGGCTTCAAAGATGGTGGTCCTGCTCCCAACAACGTCGACAAAGACGACTGGGTAGTTGCGCGATACAACGACCTGGAGAGTGCAACCCAAGCCATCCAGACTGAAGGCGTCGCAGCTGTCATTTTGGAGGCCATGCAGGGATCTGGCGGCTGTATCTGCGGTACTCCTGAATTTTTAACAGGAGTCCAAGATGCAGCCAAAAAGGTATGTTTCCTCTGACAATGCACCCAATTAAGCTAACATTTTAAGGCTGGAGTTCTCCTCATCGTTGACGAAGTAATGACATCCAGAATATCAGACAAGGGTCTATCCCACGTCCGCAACCTAAAGCCTGACCTCAAAACATTCGGCAAATACCTCGGTGGTGGTCTCGCCTTTGGTGCTTTCGGTGGCCGCGCCGATGTCATGGCCGTATTCGACCCCCGAGCCCCAGGATCCGTCGCCCATTCCGGCACTTTCAACAACAACACGCTCGTAACACATGCGGGCTACGCCGGTCTGACTAGTGTTTATCCCTCTGAAGTGGCAAAGGAATTCACGGAGGATGGTGACCGCTGGCTGGCTAAGTTGAATGCCGTCTCTGAAGGAACCAAGTTGTTCTGGTCAGGTGTCGGCACCGTGGCCACGTCTCATTTCGTGGAAAAGGGTCCGCGTGAAATCAAAAATGCGGCTGATGTCAAAGAGAATATGCAGCTGAAGGATTTGTTTTGGTTAGAGATGCTGGAGCAGAAGTTCTGGGTGACTAGACGAGGGTTTGTTGCGTTGGTGCTCGGCACACCTCAGTCGGAGCTTGATCGGTTTGTGAAAGCGACGGAGGATTTTATTGCCAAGTATAAGGACTTGCTTACCTTGGACGAATGAGTTGTTGAGATTGGAATCGCGGTACCTTTGTTTCATCAATAATATAACTGTGTACTGTCGATTTAACGTATCAATTCCTCGCTGAATTGATCGGTTTAAGCCTCTAATTCTCCGTTAAACACCGTCGCTCGGCTTACCAAGCGTATGGAACTGCACTCTGCACACCCGCAAGACTTAAGCTTCCGCATGGGTTGTAACAGCCGTTTCCCACCCACGAGAATTACTCATATGCCAAAGCTTGGGCAAAGCCAACAACTTTTCATATCTAAAATTCCTTCCTATCCGAAAATACTGCTCTTTCGCTAGCATCTCCGACGCCATTTTCTCTACCTTGTTGTAATTAATCACCTGCTGGCGCCTACAAACTTTTCCAGCGTTGGTCACCATGTACTTTGCAAGTGCAAAGAAACTTATTCGCGAGGTCCCTCTTTGGTACACTACGATCATAGAACACAATTTTACTTGCATTAGCCTCTAATTTAACTGCCATGCCCAAGTGCTAGTATCGCCGTAAGTATACAACAACATAATCAACCTCCAAGCTAGCTCCCTTGCCGTCGAGAGTAGTATTTGTCGGTGTCTTAATCTCTGCAACACCGTCCGGATGGCCGCCTCCAATCGCCACGTTCAAGAGCAGAAATTTGTTGTTGTCCACGAGGCCATTCCACGCATTCTCATCTTCCACGTCCGATTGGTGTAATGTAAAATGTCTCTTGCCATTGAGGTACCAATTCATGCGTTCTTCCCTTTCAGTGAAAGGAAACCAGCTTGGACGACGATCCAGCTCCCAAGCTGCTGTGAGCCACCCATCTCTCCGAATATGCAATATTGCCGAGACCATCAAATTCGTTGCAAGGACCACCTGGTGCGGTGCCGCAGTGTGCCACTTGCCGAACTTTGAGTTCGCCGTTAACATTCTCGAGAATATCAACCTCGCCGACTGCAGGCCAGTTCTGATAGTCACCGCGATACGGAGCGCCGAGAGCCCAGAAAGCAGGCCAACTACCCAGTTGCGTGGACATGGGATTCTGTCCAAGACGAATAAGGGCCTCAGCACGGACTATTTCGCCTTTGCGAGCCCCAAAGTCCCACTCTGCGGTCGTTTCTATGCGTGCAGATGTCCAGGAGCCATCTACTCCACGTAGGGGTGTAATGCGCATAGTGCGATCCTCGGTTATGACAATGTTGGCTCTGTCGTTTGTGTATGTCTGCGTTTCGCCAGTGGCCCAGTTGGGTGGTCCTCCGGGATATGAGGTGCCCAAGTCAAAAGTCCAGCGAGAAGACGAGGGCAGTGAGCCTGGCGCACCAGCGAAGTCATCGTAGAAAAGACATTGGGCACCACCCGGCCGGGATGACAGCGTCTTCGAAGTGCTTCTCCCCTGAAACACTTGCAGCAGTTACAGCAACTCTCATGGCCAAGCAGGCCACTGCCATGAGGGCTAGAATTGTCATTCTGAATGTTGCAGAAATAAGTGTTGCTAAAAGCTTCTATGGCTAAAAGATAACTGTAAAATAGGGAGTGACTTTGCCGACAGCAAGACCGCGCGGTTTCTACTTAAGAACCCGCGAATTAGGTCCTTGCCCATTGCTGTCTCATACGCGTTACTTCAGCGCCGGCGCGAGATAAGAATGACTGAGAGTGCCTTTGCTTGAGCATGGTGAACGAAATAGGGGTTGTTCCAGATTTCGAAGGTCTTGCGCTGTAGATGTGCAGTCCATTCAAGCGCCCTAATAAATCGGCTAGACTGGCCTGATATGCCTCTTAATTTGGCCGCAATCTAGGCTAGTTAGAGTCTGACCCACGATCGCATCTCATGCAACATTCTCGCCCATTCTTGAGCAAAATGCCCAGCGTCAAATTACGAACGTCTACTTTTTATAGATTTGGACAGACACCAAACCTCCAAAGGTGATTCTAGCGTTCTTGGCTATAAAAGTATCCATTCCTCCAAATGCCCGTAATTGTACACTAAACTTTACCAATTTCTTGAATAAACTCCCGAATTGTCTTAGCAGTAGCTATTGGTGCCTCGTTTTGTGGGAAATGGCCAACCCCCTCCAACCTAGTTACCTTTGCACGGGTAAGCTCTTGCTCTGCTATATCCAGGACATGCTTCCCTGAAACCGGGTCATCAACACCCCAAATCAGTTGCAGAGGCCCGTTCCATGCTCTGAGAGCTGCTTCCCATCGCGTATAATGAACTGATCTCTCCGTGTTGTAGCCAATAAGTAAGTAGGCTAATTTGTGTCCATCTTTCAACGCCATACCATACCAAATATTGTCAAACTCGCACTCGCTGAGTTGAGTCTTGCCCCAAACGCCATTTAATCCAGTCCGAACCGATTTGGCATTGACGAATTGGGTAACTAGTTGGCCCAAAACAGGGGTATTCAAGACACGCTGCAGCAGAGTAGGGCGATAAGCTCTATACACGATACCGCAGTTGAGCATCGTAACGCTGGTGATGGTAAAAGGAAGCTTCTCTTGGTGATGTCGGTCGAGTAGCTCCTGGGCGACAATACCGCCAAAATTGTGTGCTACCAAGTGGGCTGAATCAACGCCTAAAAGTGCAAAAAGATCTTCGACACAATCAGCAGACTCTGAAACCGAGTATGCGTATGGATTTGGCTTGTCTGAAGCACCATAACCCAGGAAGTCAAGCGTTACCACGTTGTAATCGGCCGCGAGATTTGCTGCCACAGAGGCGTAGTCATAGGACCAGGTTGGATAACCGTGTAAAAGCACAATAGTTGGGCCGCTTCCTCGTCTGCGATATGCGAGATTGTGTCCGCCCCGGCTTGTAAGGGTGTCGCACTCAGCAATCCATTGAATCGCTTGCTCAGCTCTATTGATACCCATTCTCCGCTAAGGAAACGCGAACGATATCTAAGAAGAAAAAATGGCAAATATTCTGAGACTTAAGAGAGTTGGGGCTTTTTGTTCTGTTTCCGGATTTTGAAAGAAGATGTTGCAATCAGCAAAGCACGTGTTGAGGGCATACAGCCCATGTAGCTACTTCAGAATCGACAGCTAACTGTCAATGTACACCGGCGGAGTATGCTATTCCTCACGCCCCGAACCCCGCGCCCCAACCCCGCGAATCCGACCATACAAAAAGCGATGACACATTCGGGACAATTCACATTGCAAATCTGCCAGCGGAGTTTATTCCTCGGGAAGTTAAGCGGTTGCCCGACGGTGTCAGGGTGCCGCTGACATGCCGTGGCCGAAATCATCTTTTGGGGTCCCTAAGGTAGACATGCCGGCTCTCCGCGATTAAACTGAATAAGGCCCTACCTCACAAGCATAATTCGAATTGTCCTAATATCGCTGTCTTTTGTCAAACTACAGTCAGTTTTGGGACTACTCATGTCAATCATTCAACCGTCCTTTCATTTTCAATCTGTCTTTATCATAACGCGCTGTGTATAGCCGCACAGCAGAAAATTCTCTTACACTTTCATTTCATGGCAGAACGAAACTGCAAAGTGGTCACAAGCAGCATCGGAGGGCCAGAGCAGCTGAAGACAGTCGACTGCCCAACACCCATACCTGCAGCAAACGAAGTCCTTATACAAAACGAAGCTGTAGGAGTTGCCTTTGCTGATGTTTTGATTCGGGGAGATGTTTACCCAGGCATTGCACTACCTGTTACTCCTGGACATGATGTTGTTGGCATTGTGGTCTCCAAGGGCAAGGATGTAGAGACGGTGCAAGTTGGCTGGAGCGTCGCCGCTTTGACAGAGACAGGAGGCTACGCGAAATACGCCAATGTTGCGGCAGCTACTGTAGTAAGGGTTCCAGAGACTCTTAGTTCAGCCGTAGCTGCTAGCCTCGTGCTGAATGGCCTAACAGCTTATCAAATGTTGACAAGATGTGTGTCTCTGAACTTAATAAAAACAATTCTGTATGGGGACCTGCAGGTGGAGTCGACTCGATCTTGCTCGATCTTGCGCGCCACTATAATATCAAAGGGTACGGAGTTGCATCAGGAACTCGATTAGACTCCGTGGCTAGCTTCGGGGCGACTCCAATCAACCGATCTCGGTTCAATGTTCTGGAAGGGTTGAAGCGACTTGAACCTGGAGGAGTGGATGTGGTGTTTGACGGGGTGGGAGGCCCAAATGTGGCAATTTCACAGAGCTGACTTAGAGAGGGCGGTACAGTTGTGCTATTTGGAATACAGGAAGGACTCGTTTCGCGCCGACGGCATCTGTTTCATCTTCTCCGATCTTTCTTGACTGCCTCATTTTATACGCCTCTCGGTGTGCTTCGAAGCAACCGGGAGCTACAGGGTTATTTAATCTCACCATTTTGCCGGCAGTTCCCTGATCGCTACAAGGCGGAACTCTCTGATTTGTTTCAGCTTGCTGTAGACGGCTTGATTGTACCACATATTGATGCTGTTATGCCTATGTCCCAAGCAGCAGAGGCACATAGGCGTATCAATGCTAGCAATTAACTTGGCAAAATAGTGCTTGACCCAAGTCAATAGTCTAAATCCTTACACAGAAAAAAATATAAGCGGTACTCTGTCTGGGCCTCGCGACGCCATCAGCTTTGGCTTTTAGAACCACTGGTACGATTGAAAGGTACATGCTTTTAATTTTCTTCCATCAATGCCTTATCGTAGAAGCAGCAACTAACAGTTTTGAAAAGCCACGTTTTTGAATACCTAATACGCTGAAGAGGTTTACACTGACCTCTCCAAATTTACCATTGCGACAGGATCCGTAAGCACTCGACGAGGGTTACGCGGCCAGGTCAACCGATGCAACATCCCTGAGTTCATTGACTGCATGTGACATGAAACGGAAGGAACAGTATTGGATGACAGAAAGAAGTAAGCCATCGACCCGCGACAAGCTATTCAAAGCCATGGACTAGCGTCCCAGCTTCGCCAACATGCAGTTCATGCTGTCCAACAGGGTGCTTAACCCCGGAGGCACAGTCATGTACAAGCCTGTACAACAAAGCGCCAAGTTGATAGAGAAGCCACCCAGCAACAGCGTCCTTAATTGCTACACCAAAAGTTCGACCCCGGCAGAGTATTGAATGGCTACATTAAGCACGAGGAAGCGATTAGTGATGTGGGCTGCAAGCTAGGTCCCGCTAGAGAGACTATCAACCATCTCGACGACGAAACATCCAAGAAGAAACTTTTGAGATGGTTCGCCGAATCCGGAAAAGGAGCCCGGGTCCAAGGCGCACGATTACGCTGCAAGTTTCTACGACAAGGGAAAGGTCAAGTTCTCGCTCAAGAACTACAATGAGCCCGATCTTGAGGGCTACAATCAACGAGTATGCCGATGAATTTGGCGACAAAGACAAGGTTGCTGCCGCGTACGACAAAGCTAACAAAGAGTATATGAGCAAGCCAAGGGTGCGAACAAGGCGGCAATCGAGGCGGCGACCAAGGGCAAGGCCGGTGCTCTAGAGTGCAGGTGATGAATGGTGAATGTTACGTTAGGTTTGCAGTCAATTTTTCTTTGTTTCTTCGTATACATAAGTAAAGTTTCTTTCTTAGACCTTATCTCATTGAGTTAAACCTATGTTGAAGCTGAAAGCTAGCCCTGTCGCGTCGTGAAACTTGCAAGAGTAGATGGCAGACGAAGACGGCTATTATGCGTGCTGTGTTATATTTCCTTCATCTTGGTTGCCGACTACTATGTGAATTGGAAAGAAACTCTAAATTTTCCCAATATAAATCACTCTTCATCAATAATGTCTCCAATCACAAAAGTTTCATTATCCTTTTGGTGTGAGAGAAAAAGCTCGAAAATAGGCTGACCTTTGACTTCGGTAACAACTCATGTATTCTTTTAAATCATATTACTCAAAATGAATGTAAATAGCATCATCAACACTACTTCTATTCTTTAATATTTTCTTGCATTTTAAACTGGGTGATTTTGCCTCGCCAAATTCACAGCCATCGCGTGTAGGTTAGGTGGCTAAGAGGCATCACCAAAACAACAGCCAGTTATGCATCACCTCTCCCTAAACAACGCCATATAAATATGGATGGATACCATACGCATCTAAAAGCATAAACAGATATTATCAATAAAACCGAGAATTTCCAAAACATTTAATCGCCCCAACCACGCACGACAGCTTCCACTCAACCATTTCTGCCTCCGAAATATGTGGGGCAGAATTTCCACCTCAACTTTTCCATCATCACCACCAACCTCCATAACCTTCACAGTCACATTCACATCCATCCCTCACACATCCTCACGAAATGGACTACCAAAACCGCGCCGGCTCCAAATTCGGCGGCGGCGGCGTAGCCTCCCAATCCGCCACCAACGCTGACCGACGCGAACGCCTGCGCAAACTCGCCCTCGAAACAATCGACCTCGACAAGGACCCCTACTTCTTCAAAAACCACGTCGGCACCTTTGAATGCCGCCTGTGCTTAACCGTACACCAAAACGACGGCTCCTACCTCGCCCACACCCAGGGCAAGAAACATCAAACCAACCTCGCGCGCCGTGCCGCTCGCGAACAGCGCGAAGGCAAGTCCAACATTGACCCTGCGACGGGTCTCCCCACGAACGTCGCTGCGTCTCTCGCCGCGCGCAAAAACATAGTCAAGATCGGCAGGCCGGGATACAAAATCACCAAGATTCGCGACCCCGTCTCCCGCCAGCAGGGGTTACTCTTCCAACTGCAGTATCCGGATGCGACGCCTGACACGAAGCCCAAGTGGCAGGTTATGAATGCGTTTACGCAGCATGTGGAGGAGCCAGACAAAAACTTTCAGTATCTACTCGTGGCGGCTGAGCCGTATGAGACGGTCGGATTTAAAGTTCCTGCGAGGGAGTTGGATAAGCGTGAGGATAGGCAGTTTAGCTTCTGGGATCCCGATGCGAAGGAGTATTGGCTGCAGGTTATGTTTATGACGGAGCGTGAGGAGAGGTATAATGCTGCTCCTGGTTTAACTGGAAGGAGATGAGGCGAGAAAACGTTTTAAGATGACGAACTGTACAAAAGCAACCACATGAACTGGGTTTGGCGTTTAATGGAGTTTCATGGCGAAACGTTATGTTTTCTCAAGATTTATATTTCTCACAATAAATCAAGATATTTAATACCCTCTTGCCAATTTGAAACCCAAATTAAAGACACATTGTATGTGAAATCGCATTGACTATGTTTTATGCTGTAAATGCTTCAACCCCTTCGCCACATGCTGCCTGCGCGACAGACTCCCAGAGTCGTCTTTCTCCAACCAATCCCATTTATGATTCCCATTTTGTGCCATTTTCCATGCTTTATGTTGTGTTACTTTGTGTTCTTCAAACTACATTCCCCTCATCGAGCGCCGTGCTTTATCGGAAGTTGTTATCGAACCGCTTGAAAGTGTAGCCGATGAAAGGCAAGCTCATCTCGGGAGACTCCTCCACGACCTGTCCGTTGCGACCTGCCTGGAGAGCCTGGGCCTTGAGCACCGTCGCGTTGTCAGTCTGATCAATCTCGTCGGTAGGGAAGTATGTCGTGTCAATGTTGGATGTCAGGCGAGGCTCAAATGGAGCGCGAATGCGACGAAGGCCGTCAAAGTCGACGCCGCGGAAGAAGGCGTGATTCTTGAGCTCGTGAGCGCCTCCGCGTCCGAGACGGTTCTCAGTGTTGCAAACCATGCTGCTCCAATTAGCTTTTGTCACAAATAATATCGGAAATTAATTTTTACTAACCTGCGAATGAGGTTCTCAGCTTCAACGCCCAGGGTGATATCGTCGGGGAAGTAGAGAGTTTGTCTCCAGTTGACAATCTTGCGGTACGTATCATGGCTGTCCTCGGCGCAGAAAGGTGGCCAACCCACCAAGCACTCAAACATGATGGTTCCCAATGACCACCAATCGCAGTCGAACGAGTAACCATGGCCCGTGAAGATTTCTGGGGCAATGTAATCGGGTGTACCAACGGTGGAGTAAGCCATCAATCGCCTTGATCGTCTCCAGTCGTTGATCTGCGAACGGTTGCTGACAGTCAGGTTGATCTGGTCAATGGCAACCGAGTTTCGGTCGCGGGGCTTGTTGGATCGCCCTTGTAGCAGTTGCTGGTAGTAGTTGTTGTCGTGTAGTCGGTGGAAACCGGTGGAAAGACCGAAGTCGGTAAGCTTGACGTGACCGCCACGGTCAAGCAGGATATTGTCGGGCTTGATATCACTAATCCTGTTAGCGGGCAGTACAGGAAAAAAAGCGATGAGGCAAACGTACCGATGGATAAAGCCGAGCTTGTGAACAGCATCGATGGCGAGAACAATCTCGGCAATGTAGAATCGTGTAATATCTTCAGAGAAGATTTCATACTTGATAAGCATCGTCATCAAATCTCCGCCGGGCAAGAATTCCATGAGCATGTAGAGGAAGTAGGAGTCCTGGAAAGTGGTGTACAGCTTGACGACCCACGGGCTGTCGGATTCGGCCAAGATATCACGTTCTGAACGGACGTGAGCAAGCTGGTCCTTCTTGAACATTTCCGTCTTGATCAACGACTTCATGGCATAGACGGTTCCATCTCCTTTCTTTTGCACGAGCTTGACCTCACCAAAGGCCCCCTTTCCGATAATCTTGACGGTGTTGTAGTTTTCGGGCTTGTCCTTGGTGCGGAGGAAACGCAGATATTGACCTTCCTTGCGGCCAGCAGTGGTCCAGAGTTGTTCCTTTCGAGACGCATTTGTCGATGGGTCGGAAAGTTTTACTTCTAATTCGCTTTGGCTAAATGGGAAAAATCCAGTTAGTATGCGATGATGCAGCATTTCATTGCTCTGGACCAGGTACATACCGTTGGTTGCGCTCACGGGCTCGCTTGACGCTGTCCTTGAAGAAATCAGCAGCCAACTGGGAGCACTTCTTCTGGTTGCTGTTGGCATTGGTGCCATACTTGTCGGGGTTGCGTTCGGGGGTGGGCTGGAACTCTGACGTTTGAGCAGGCGCTTGGGAAGGCAATGGGACGTTGTTATAGCCTCCATATGCTGGCTGTTGACCTGAAGCTCCGGCGGTTCGTGGTCGCTGAGCCGCTCCAGGTCCGCGCGGGGGTTGCGGGGCAGCACGAGCAGCGCCGCCCAAGTTCTGATGAGAGAACTGATGAGCTAGTCCAGTATTGGGGTCGTTGGTGGCCTGGCCGTGAGGACGAGGGGGGTAGGCGGCGCTAGGGTGGGCATTTGCGTAGTCGTAATTTGCCTGTTGTTGGTACTGCTGCTGCTGCTGCTGCTGAGGGGGGTAAGCAGCCTGGTTGTTGAAGTAGCCTTGCTGTGGAGGAGCATAGCCAGCGCCAGCATAGGTTTGCGGCTGCTGAGGTGGAGGGGGATGCATGCCTCCTTGCTGCTGGGCTTGCTGAGTAGGAGGGAAGACTGGCTGAGGAAAGGTAGAGGGCGTGGTGGGATAGGCTCGGTCATTGGGAAGCGGCAGCCTCTCGTTGGCCCCGAAATTGAGGTGCAAACGGTTATTGTTTGCTTCCATGATGGGCGACGAGGTGGTATATGTGTTTCGAGTCGGCTCACCGGCTGAGAAACGAGGGATGCCACTAAAACGAAAAGTCGGGGTAGCGGACAGCGCAGGCGTCTACGCCTATTGTTTCAAAGTCTGCTCGAGCGTACGGCTAGATCAAATATTGAAGCCGAATTCGAAGCGGGCAGGCGGTGTCAATGATTGCCTCCAGGGTCGGATTTCGTATGTAGCCGCCGAACAGAAGGGTGGTAGCACAAGAACGGTTGGACGACAGGATGTTGGAGGATGGATCGAGAGAAATAAAGGACAACTCTTGAGGGGTGGTTGTGGTGCCTTGTGGCGTTTGTGTGGTGCGAGTCGAGGAGTTGCAGCACGATGGCGGTCAGGGGAGCCACCAGAGCGCTCTGAGAGAAAGGCGGGGTGGGACATTTTCAGTTAGTCCTTGGTATTGGTAGTATTATTATTAGGGGTTCTCTTCTGTCTCCTCTCTCTCTGTCTCTCTGCGTCTGAGAGCTCCAATCACCGCCGACCCCACCTCACCTGAAGCTGCCCTGACTTAGCTGCCGCCTGCAATATTAATAGACCTGCATCTGTATTCACCATCAAACAGAAAGCAAGCCACCAAGCGCTGTTACCTCAAAAATCCTATTTTTTATTCATCATGCTCCTTTTTGTCGTCCTCGACTTCATCGTCTCTTTTTATTATTCGTTTTATTTTAATTGAACAGCAACCTTGGAGCAATCATCGGCCTACCACCAGCCATCAGATATCAACGCAATAATACAAAAGCAAATCGAAAAAAGTATTCGCTGCAAATCTCGCCTCATCCCAACCTGTCTCGGCGATAGTGCGCCCCCAAAAACTCGTCAATTCACTTTCAAAGACCGTGGCGTCTGCAGGGCGCTTGTGCCATCAATAGCTTCAAGATGACGCCTCAAGCTATTTTGGCGCTGTTACTTGCCTCGCATGTCCACCCGTCTCAACATTCGCTTCCACGCAGCCTCGTGTGACTCACTTGTGAATTTGCTCTGGCATGGCTCTAATACAATTCCAGCTGTTAAAGCTCCCGTGAGAGAACCGAGCACAGTTCTCCCTTTTGTACATCTGGGCTATTCTCTTAAGTTGCCACCATGATTTCGTAAATGGTTGCTATGGCCGAGTACTAAACTGTCGTGTCAGCCACCACCATTGGTCTAACTGTCTTGTTGACATCTCCTTGTCTTCTTGCATTGGCCAAAAAATCTCATGCCAAGCCAGAAATCTACCAGGATCGAGATGGCACCGCTTTCGCAGCCTCCCAGCTCAAGGCTAAATCCACTGACCGCCGGATGGCTGCATCAGCCCTGACTTTCACCACATCAGGTCTTGTGTTGTCAATTTTGAACAATTCATCAACTAAAGATCTTGTCATTTGGGTCAGTTGCCCACGGCAGCCATGTATATTGTGAGCACTTTACTACAGAGTATCAGTGCCTCCTCTTGACCCAAGTTCTTAGCATTCTTCAAGAACTAGGCGTGGCTCAAAGGGTTTCAATATACCTGCATTGCCTCCTTGAGCTGCATCACGGCCGCAATTTATCTCATGTACAAGAGGGCGCTGTTCAATGTTATCAAACACGACGAATGGCAGTTCGTGGCCTTGTTTCTGACGCTTGCTTCTCTCGTGTCAATTCCCCGGCGCCCCATTGTATACATTCAAGATGTTGAAGTCATCAATCGACAAGGCGCCTCTCTCTTAGACTGGTGTCTTTTTCCTACGGTTTCCTACACAAAAAGTCCAAATATCGGCCACCACCGAAGCTACATATCCAAGATGTTCCCGCTCCCGACTTTGACCTACGTGCCAGAACATTGCACCGTGGCTTTGATCAGTTTGACCAGGCTGGGAAGCTCTGGATAAGACTGCTGCGTTATTGCCTCAAGCCACTCTTGCTGGCTGCAATGGTCAATCGTATTAGTCAAAACCGTTTCAGAATTTGGGACTCGATCTGCGCTGTTCCAATTGTCACAACAACTAGAGAGGCGTCCACACAATGCTTCGCCGAAGCATGTCATTTGGCTGTGGGTGGCCCTCGTTGGGATTGGTTTTCTGTGCGACGCTATTGCCGACAGCTGGCTCCTGTGGCTAACGAATGGCCTTTTTATAACCAGGTTTGAAACGACATTGAAAACTGTCATGTTCGAGAAGATGACACGCAGGAGACATATTCATGCTTCCCCGAAGACTGATGACCAAAATATGAAGGATCATGCACCTGCTTCCGCAGCTGATCTCATATTCCACGATACGTATGTCACTCATCCCAAACTTGAACGATGGCCTCGGGATTGCTAACAGACTTACAGCCCCGCCATTGTCCACGCCGCCATGAATAATTGCTATTTACCTATGGCGTTCTTCAAAGTGGCATTCGACGTGGTGTATCTGACACGTCTGTTAGGTGCCAAAGGTCTTCTCGCTGGCGCACTTTTCCCCGTCGCTGGCATTATGTTATCCAACTCAACGGCAAAAAGACACCAAACCGCCCAGACTGAGCACTTCAAGACACAGGAAAATGTTACAAATGTGATCACCCAGGCATTGCAGAATCTACATAATATTAGCATTTCGTCTGTCGAACGCTTCTGGCAGCGCCGTCTTATCAACGTAACTTCGGCTGAGGGCAGTAAAAGATGGACAACTGGGTTACAGCTCCAAAGACTAAATCTATTTGCAAGCTTAGGTCCTATTCTGCTGACCTCGATTGCCATCTCAGTTCACGCACTTGAGACTGGAAACCTTAGCCCAGCTGTTATCTTTACCGCCTTGAATCTCTTTGCAAGCCTGCATGAAGTGTTCTCTCAGCTGCCTACTAAGGCAGCAACGCTACAGAAAGCGTGGATGAGCCTGATCAAGCAAAATGCTCTGTACCAGCTGTGACGCTCACCTTGAGGAGTGCCACCGTGGCCTGGCCATCGATTGTCGAACAGCAAACGAAGTCTTTCCAACCGAAGCGTGTCACTCTGAAATTTCCACGGAATGCCCTCAGCGTCATTACCGGACGAGTTGGGAGCTGTAAGAGCCTGCTCTTAGCAGTTCTGTTACAAGAGGCATTGTTTGTTTTAGGAAAGCTTGAAAATCAGCAGTCAAGACACTCGAAGCAAAGGATGGCATAGTTCTTGGATCCACTGCGTATGTGTCGCAACCACCATGGGTAGACAACCGCACGGTCATGGAGAACATTGTTTTTGGATATAACTTTGATCGTTCTCGATATGAGCGAGTTCTGAAGGTTGTGCTTTGGGACAAGATTTTTGGCTCCTGCCGGACGGCGACCAAACGCTGGCTAGTGCCGGAGGAGCATCTCTCAGTGGTGGTCAAAAGTGGCAAGTAGCCTTGGCCAGAGCCCTGTACTCTCCTGCCGAAATACTCATTCTGGAAGGGGTGAACGGAGCTGTTGACGCACCCGTTGCTGCCTGGATTTGCGAGAATGCACTCACTGGCGACATGGCCAGAGGAAGACCTGTCATTTTGGCAACGCATCGACCAGAGTTCTGCTCAGAAGCTGCGAGTTATCTCGTTACTGTTCAAGGTGGTGCTGCGACAGGCAGGCTTCAAACTCCCAAGCCTCTCGAAAACCAAACGTGATAACATTCTAACCTTGCCAGTTACCACTCCAATCCATACACAGCAATAAGCAATATAGTTATTCTTCTCACATATGCCTACATCGGGCCCATAATGATGGCGAGAGGCCGTAAACTGCGTCCACTGCTCGGCCCAACATTGCACCCTCTCACCGATCATGTCACCCCAACAATGCAGGGACTGGCGACCATCCGTGCTGATGGTCGAACCAAGGCATATCACGAGTATTTCTTCGATCTCTACGATCTGTATATCTGCGTTGGCCTCCACATCCAAATCGGGACTTGCTGGACAATAGTCCGCTCAGGACTGCTTGGCAGTGCGTTCGTAACAGCAACAGCCTCCGCGATTGTGTACCGCGACGTCGACGCTGCTACGGCCGGATTTACAATGACGCTGGCTCTTCAAACCCTCGCCACTCTTTTAAGCCAGACCGCTACCATTGGTATGGGCGTTGAGGCAACAGATAGAGTACTTTCGCTCGCAGAAATCCCGAGGGAGCCGGCAGGTGGTTTACAGCCAGACAATTGGCTGACAGACGGTGCTCTTCATGTCAAAGACCTTTCTGTTCTATACGGCCCAGATCTCCCACCTGTGCTGAAGAATATCTCATTTGCGGCCGAACCAAGGCAACGCCTGGGTATCGTTGGCCGTACAGGCGCTGGCAAGTCAAGCATATCAAATGTTTTCTTGCGATTCATTGAATCTAGCAGCGGACATATTCTTTCAGACGGCATCGACACGTCAAGATCAACTTAGAGCAGCTCCGCTGCGCAATAAAGCTCATTCCCCAGGACCCCTTCTTTTTCTCAGGTACCCTCCAGTCAAACATCGACCCCTAAGGAAACCATGCCGACATTGAGCTCGTCTCAGTACTGCAAAGGGTCCACGTCATCAATGGCAATTCCAAACACAACCTTGCAACTGGATCCGACTTTTCCAATTTGGACATGGCCATCCAACCAGGAGGCTCTAACATCTCCCAAGGCCAACGACAGCTCATTTGCCTCGCACAGGCGATTCTCTCACAATGCCGCGTTCTGATCCTCGACGAATCAACTAGCGGCATAGACAGTACCACCTACACAGTCATTCAAGAAATTATCGCTAAAGAGTTTGCGCATGCCACGGTAATTGTGATTGCGCATAAGCTGCTCACTGTTGCGGGCTGTGATGCAATTATGGTGATGAGTGAGGGTGAGGTGGCTGAGTTTGGAACGCCACTGTCGTTTCTGGAGAAGAAAGGGCAGTTTTGGAGTATGGTTAGCCATAGTGATGAAAGGGAGGAGATTGAGGCTGCGATCCGACTGGGGTAGGTAATCGAGAACGGGAGCTTACTTTGTATTCAGCCCGAATGTATCTGTGACGGAGTACAGACATGCAATTATTTCATTGTTCTTATTGACGTCATTTCATTTCGGCGCTTCTTTTTACATGATGTTATTCCATATATTCTACACTCCATATGTTACTTGATTGGCTTCAACTGATCTATTGCATGTACTTGTTGGTTCACGGTGTAGGGCTCGCTGCCTCAACCAACTTCGCAAACCTACTCCCCTCCGTATCCCTCAGAACCTGCGGACTTCCAGACTCAACCAGCATACCCTTATCCATAACCATGACCTTATCAAACATCTCCAACACCATATCCAATCGATGAGATATCATCACAATCGTACATCCCTTGAATTCTTGCTCTACCAGCTTCAGCATTCCCCTCTCGGTGTCCGCATCCACCGATGCGGTAAACTCATCTAGAAGCAGCAGCGATCTTTGAGAAATACGTCTCTTCAATACCGCTCTGGCGAGGTTGAATAATTGTCGTTGACCTTGGCTCAGTGCAGTTTCGTGGAGTTCGGCGCCAAGACCACCAAGTTGTTCAACGACGTGCCATAGACCAATATCCCGAAGAACACTTTCACATTGATCAGGTGCTGCCTCATCAAGGGGATCAAGGTTCTGTGCGACGGTGCTACCGGATGGGAGGAATACTGGATCTTGAGGAACGGTGATGAGCCGTTCGCGGAGAACGTGGCGATCAACGGTGTTGAGTGGTACGTCGTCGATGGAAAGCTTGCAGGCGCTGCCGTTCTCCTCCATTGGGTTGAGAAGACCTAGTAGCAGGAGAACTGTGGAAGACTTTCCGCTGTGGAATATTAGTGTCGTTGCCATTTGACGCTTGGGCGTGTTGCATACCTGCCGGTTCGGCCACAGATGGCTATTTTCTCGCCAGGCTGGATGGTCATGTCCAAAGCCTGGAGTGCATAATCGCTCGCAGAATCGCTGTAAATTGTCAGTAGTTGGTCATCGTTGCTTTATTTTTGCGATGGAAACCTTACGTATAGCTTGCCCAAATGCCACTCATGTCGATGCGACCTTCAGCCGGCCAATTCTCTTTTGGCGCAATGGCGGCGTCAACATTCTCGCTTACAGTCTTGGCTCGGAAGCTTCTCAGTCGCGCCACTGCTCCAATCGAAGTCTCCAACTCAACATAGTTTCTCACAATAGCCATCAGACTCTCACTGAGCGACATGAGAGTCACCAATGACGCTCCAGAAAGGCCAGCACCAGCCTTCAACTGCGTGATGAGAGCCACCAGACCGGTCGCTATCACCAAAACGACCAGGTTGAGCGTCAGATGGAGCCAGCGCTGAATCATGAGCAGCAGATAATACGGTCGCTGCGATTCGTTGAGGAGCGCTACATTACGTCTGATGCTCTCCTCTTGCCAGCCGAAGGCACGGATGGTAGCAATTCCCTTGACTGTGTCGAGGAAATGCGAATAAAGAGGACTCTTCGCTTCGAGATCAAGGAGACGCATCTGCCGTGATGTTCGCAAATAAAACTTCTGAATGAGCCACAGCACACCCAGTAAAGCTGGGTAAGACAGAGCCAGCCATGGTGATGAAGATGCGAGAACTGCCGCCATACCCACCACGGCGGTGAGATCCAGAGAAAGGTTAATCATGGAAATTGGGAGAATGGTATCGATGAGGTTGAGATCTTGTGAGAAGTAGTTTGTCACAACGCCGGTGTCTGTTGTTGTGAAGAATCGCAGAGGAGCGTTGACTACCGTCTCAAGCGTCTGCTCGTGGAGTACGGTGCCTGTCTGTCGAATGATGGCACGCACCACTGTATAAACATTTGTGATAAACGCTAATATGCACAATCCTTCCAACATGCCGTAAATCCCGATATAGTAGGCTTGTGAATGTTTTGCATTACCACCACGGGCAGTGTCTTCGGACCAGTACGATAGCCAGACTTTAGGAAAGTTTGCCAGAAACCCGAACACCACTCCAGATCCAATAAATAGAATGAGAGCGCCAGTTCCTACAGCCGAAAAGTAATACTTGTAGACTGTTGAGTCACCGAGCTTTCGGGCTTGGTCGTCTGCGGAAGACATCGGAAGCACTGGAAGCTCATCAACAGGAACAACTTGAGAGGAATCACCTTGAATACTGACTGAAGTGACAGTTCTGAGCAGTGACGACAACTCTGACTCGTTGATGGCCGTCTGTTCTTTCTCATTAACAGAACCATCGCTTGCCAACGTGATGACGCGGTCCGCGGCTGAGACGTGGCGCAAGTTATGAGTGCAGAGAACAATGGCAGCACCGCTTTCACGGGCGAGTCCTCCTGGCGCAAAAATATGTCGGAACAGATGCTCCTCTGTGTTGACATCAAGACCACTCAACACATCATCGAACATGAGTATGTCCACACCTGTGAGATAAAGGGCTCTCGCAATAGACACTCGTTGTCTCTGTCCACCACTCAAGGCGATTCCTCCACTGCCAATAACGGTTTGATCGCCATCTGGAAAGGTTTGGAAGTCAATGTTCAGCATTGTTGCTTTTACAACTCTGTCGTATCTCGAAGCCGAGTATGACGCGTAGCCAATAATGTTCTTTTGCAACGATGCGTTGGATAAGAACGATTGCTGGTCACAATATCCAATACGCGCTCCTGAAGATAGGGAAACAGATCCTTTGGCGAATGGCATCTCGCCTAGGAGCGCTTTGCAAAGAGATGTCTTTCCGCTTGCGACGGGCCCAACGACTACTGTTAACTCAGCGGCAGCGACCGTAACATTGACATTGCTTAAGACATCTCGATCTTCCTGCCAGCCGAAAGACGCATTGCGCACCTTTATGCTGAAATCGTTTGCCATTGAGTGCATCACACCCATCTCAAAATCGCCATCGTGCATCGATACAGGACCTTTGGTAACTCCATGCATGTGACGATAGTCGGAACGCGCAGGACTTTCAATAAAACGCTGAATGCGCTCTAGGCAAGCCAGGGCTCCCATGAGTTGGGCAAGAGTTTGAAATACCATACTGAGCGGTGTTGCCATCAGTGTAAGATATGATAATGAGACAAATATCGTGGTGGTATCGAGAGAAGCAGAAGCGACCGCCAATGTAGCGACTGGAGAGATTAGTATAGGAAATTGGGCGATAACTGCAGAAGCGCCAACCATGTTTCTCCAGCGGCCACCGATCTTGATTTCTTTTGCTCGAAGAGCTTGGATACCTTTCTTGACCGGCTTCGCCATTCCGGCCATCTTCACCAACTTCATCTGGCTGATAGCGTTTGCAGTAACTCCAACTCGCAGTTCAATAGCCTCCATCCAAGCCTTTTGTCGAGGAGAGACCATTTTTCCGATGTAAGAGGCGGCCAGCATTGAGAGAATAACCACCACAATTGGTGCGACAAATGCAGTGCCAAGATGGCCGTACAGTAGCCAGCATGCAATAGCAACCTGAACGAGGTTGGCCCAGTATTCGTGCAAACTTCGAAGACCCTCGACAGTGTTGTCGACGTCAGTACTCATAAGTGTGATAACATTAGCGTCATCGGCTTGTGAGATTTTGATCTGTGTAGTCTTTTCGTAGATTGTATGTACAAGGCAGCCTCGCATCATGACAGTATAGCGTTGCTGAAGATATGCGTATAGTGCTGTCGAGATGGCAATGCTACCATAGGTGAGTGCAGTCGCAAATATCAAACCGTAGCCATGATTCGTGTCTCTGTCTTCTTCTTGTAGATAATTCAGAAGTGCTTCGATAAGGAACGGCTGACAGAAGTTGGTAGCGAGAAGAGCAAGACGAGGGATAATCGGAATCAATATTGGCACCCGGAGCGTGGATAACAATCTCCCCAAGAGCGCCCATTTCTTTCCACCAAGAGGGTTGAGCCTCAGTTGCTCAGCGAACTTTTCACCGAGAACTTCGGTCAGAAGAGCCTCGTCTAGAGGATACAAGGACTTCATTGTCAAAATGCCCTGGTATCCTTGGATGAAGAGGCGGTTCAGCCAGGAAAACACTCCAAGGCTGTAAATACCACTGGTTTCTTCGGGGCTGACATCTTTTCGATCCCAAATTAGCCACTTCTTCTTTTGGACAGATTCTGAGATGAGAAGCGTAGCCTTGAGCACAGCAGTGGCGGTAATGAATCTGCTGTAGACGACTTGTCCATGATGGAGGGCCAAGAGCCATGCAGTTCGGAGAGAGACTAGGTCGAAGAGCAGCGTCACTGCTAGGTAGAAGCCGATTAAAATAGACGGTCTAGGAGATCTCTCATGGTTCATCCATGAGAGAGGAATGATAATTAGAGCGGCAACAAAGTCGAGCGAAGCAGCTGCGATGGCCACAGCCTGGTTGACAGACCATTGAGACCATGCACTGACACCAATTGCAAGGACAGCAAGCTTGAGAATGGAGTAGGAACCGGCGAAAAGCTAGTTAAGCGCGTGAATATTAGAGAAAAAAAGCGGTGATTGAAATAATAGCGTACCTGCTTAAGCAATCGCATCCGAGGCGCGTCTACCACTCGCTTTCGGTACAAGAGACGCGGCAAGTCCACGAGGCTCAATGCGATAAAGAGGCACGACGGGACAATGACAAAGGCGACTTGTTCAAAGTAGACGGTAAAGTCGAAATTTCCGCGACAGCCTAGGACAGCAGGGCCGATAGAATTGTCGTTGGAGCAGACCATGATGTGCGTCGTTTTGCTGTGGCAGTCAATCAATCTGTAGAGTCCATGATAAAGGCAAGTTATGCCAAGACAAGAAACGGCTTGACTTTATAGACGAGATAGCCTCATTGGGCTTCTCTCGGAGACATGTGGGAGTCATCATTGCTCCGTAGCGAATATGCTGACCAGGCAAATGAGGCAAGCCACTTGTAGCCTGGTTGCGTGTGCAAGGCGTCGAAGCATGGAAGCGGTGGGTGTTGTGGTGCGTCACGGACTGCGAGTGCACTGCGAGGATTGCGTTGCCCACTGCCAGCTGCAGCGTATGGGGTGCTTTAGTGGCTTCTAGCGCTGTCCCGAAGCAGAAACATCTCGTCATCTCGTATTTTTAGCGCTGCTTGGGCGCGGGCGTAATTGCTACGGTACCCACTCCTCGGGGTTCCGGGTGCTACAGAACCCGTTGCATTCGCTAAAGCTTGTTCTGGTGGATTCAGTACCCGTGCTGTGGCATGCGCTACTACATACAGCCCTATTCCTCTCTATGGTACAGATTGCAAGAAACTGACCGTTCAGCATAAATAGATTCAACGTAGAAAACCCACAGAAAGCCCACAGTAAAACATCTGGAGCTTCCATCGCGAAAAACCAATGATGCAGGCCAAAGGCGATCAGGTCTGTTCAAGTCTCAACCACTCCAAGCTCGTCTCCAGAACTGACAATGAAATGCCAATGAGGGGACGTTTGTCATTTAGAAAAACATAAGCCGCGTGTTTATTTTCTAAGCCTTCAAATCTTGAAACATGATCGGTTTCGGTATATCTGGATTCACGCTGAAGAATCGCCTTATATCTGCCGGTCGAGCTTTGCGGCGATCAACCAGTTTCACGTGGTATTTCTTAATCAAGCAGATCAAGATAAGCTTAATTGTGAAGCGTCAATGTTGAAGTGATTGGAAGGAAATGCCATTTTTGTTCTCTTCGGAACCTTGAGTCCATCTTGAAATGTATAAGGAACCATTGCAAACCGATGGACAGTGGCTGTATCCATTTCTAGCATAGTTCCGGTCCAATTCGGCGGGAATTACTTACTTTCCGTAAAGGTTTCAAGCCGCAGCGTTTCCTTCATAAAAGACTTCAGCATTTAATTGTCAAGTGATGAGCGATTTCATAGTCCGTCATGGAGCTCTGTCTTTGAAACACGATTGATCTCTTCACGATTCTCGGACAGAGCGCAAGGTGTACCAAGGATACTGAAGAGACTCAGCAGCGCTACAAACGAGGTTCCCTGCATTGAAGCAAACATGACGGTATAAATATTTTGCACCGTCTCATCAGGCGTAACTTCCCTATGATTGCTCTGCAGTTTCCCATAATCCACTTAATGAATTCGTCCTGCTTCTTGCTTCCTCTCCATTTGCTGCGTAGTCAGATTTTCTTTTCATTCGCGAAATCGCCAGAAATAAGACGCCACGTCCCCCCAGCGAATAATTTGCATGTCTGTAAAGAATCGCGCACTCTTTTGGTCGACTCTGTAGCTGATAACGATCACATTGTGCCATGTTCAGTCAATTTTGGGAAGACGTGATGGTTGAAAGGGCAGGGAGTGCTTGCAGGAGAAGAACGATCCATGGTAGCAAGCGGATTATGGAGTGCTTGTAATCGCATGCCAGGACGGCTGGCAGTCGAGTGCCTGAATGCTACAGCAGCTTACAGCTGAAACTCACTCAATTCGCCCGCGGCATCCATGTCAGTTTTTACGGTAGTTTAGAATGTCTGTATTATACTGTACAGTTTGGTTTGATGTTTTGTTTGGACGGTTTGTTGCAGGACCCGCGTACGCGCCCGGCGAGTTGCGGCATCGTGCCCCACGCTGTGCGTCCGCCTCGCATCGTCCCCTGTCACTCTCTACACCATACTTCACTGCGCATTGCGAGTGGCAAACGATTAAGTGCAGCAGGTCAATGCTACATTTTTTGTTTGTGTCCTTGGCTGTCCGTCGCATTCATCGTTGAATATGCATGGCGCACCTATCGCGCAGCCACTAGGCTAAATGCTGCAGGCACCCGGTCCAGTAGCTCTCCGACCTGAAAGCTCACAACTTCCAGGGTCCATCAAGCTATGAGCAAGCTGCGAGTCCAAGGTTACGCCGCCCCGACGACGCGGGTAATTGCACGAACAGAAAAGCCAGGATATGCAAACATGCACGCGCAAATATATATAATGCCGAGCCACAGCGCCAGCAGCTCCCTTGCGGCTCAATTGGTTCCGCGACAGCTTCACATCCCTCGTACTTCTGACTGAGACAGCTTCAGCTTCAAAATGCACGGAGTATCAACAGCCCTGGCCTCCTTGGCCCTGATGACATCGTCCCTGGCTGCGCCATCTGTTGGCACTGTCCTCCCTCGGGATGTCGACTTCAGCAGCAATGCACACGGAATAAATGGCATCACCCACTTTGAACACGAGTCCGGCGCTTCTTGCACCAACTTCTATGTTCCCTTCAACGTGACGGAGAACTCGGATGGTCACTTCACCGATGAAAACTATAGCATCGAGGTCCTTCACAACTTCAAGGAATTCCGCAACTTCCGCACAGCAACCTACAACATCTCTGCTGTGCATTGCGTTCCCAAGCAAAAGAGGAAGGATACTATCCAGATGCTCGTCCACGGTGCGACGTTCAGCAAGATCATGTGGGATTGGCCCTGGCAATCCGAGAAGTACTCTTGGACACGCCGCATGCATCGCGAGGGCTACCCAACCTTGGCTTTTGATCTAGTTGGATCTGGCAACTCGTCTTACCCTCACGGGTTGTACGAGGTTCAGACCCAGGTCATTGTCGAGCAGGTTCACCACATGATCAAGCTGCTCAAGTCTGGCGGCATTGGCGGCGTCAAGTATCCCAAGGTTGCCTACGTCGGATTCAGCATCGCCTCCATCGCCGGTGTCTCTCTAGCCTACCAGAAGCCAGATGCCATTGACGCCCTGGTCTTGCACGGCTTCACCTGGAACGTTGGCGACTTGTACCCTGCCTTCCTGAGCGGTCTCCAGGTTCCCGCTAGCGGACTCGAGAAGCCTCAGTGGAAGAACTTATCCGGAACATACACGACCCAGTCGACTCGTGCTGGTCGCCAAGCTGCTGTCTTCTACGGCAACTTTGACCCCGAGATTGTGCCTGTTGACTTTTACCTGAGAGATGTTGACACTTTGGGTCTCTCCATTTCCCTGTCGTACCACCTGGTGACCCCTAACCTGTATAAGGGCCCCGTTATGCTTGCCAACGGTGACCGTAAGTATCAATTGGCTGTCTGTTACTTGTTGTGAAGTATACACTAATCGTGCTTGCAGAGGATGCCACCTTCTGCGGAATTAGATGCGGCTCAGCCCCGTACCAGCTCTACGACCGATTCCCCAACGCTACCGATCATTACATCAAGGTCTACCCCGAGGCTGGACATGGTCTTCACTTGCATCACTACGCGCAGGAGCTGATGAATGACACTCTTGGATTTTTGAAGCGCAATGGATTTTAAAACGTGGCTGGAGGGGCTGTAGAAGAAGCGCATTGCCGTTCGAGAATGCAATCCATAGGCAATTAGACTTAAACGTATAATAAACAATTAATACAACACAAAACGCAAGTGACCTTGCCAACCTCATCCTGTGAACAATTATTGAGCAACCATCCCAACTCAAAAAAAAACCCCCAAGTCATGACGAGTCGCACCAAGTCTTTTGTAAGGTCGCATGCATCGCCCTGCATTTTACTACTGCAACTGCGGGGTGACACTGAGAGGACCGGCGTAGAAACAACACACTATCAACTCCAACGAAGCAATTACCCCTCCCGAAATCTACTGAGCGAAAATGCGCAGCGCCCAAAAAAAAAACAGCTCCGATTGGGCTGCGGGCGCCTGCAGCTTGTGATGGCGTCTTGTCAAGGCCCTTTATTGATCTCCTTAACTCCGATGTTGGGCAAGTTCTTTATCTCCGCGAGGCTTCCGTTTGCCTATTTAAACGCCGCCAGCACGATGTTGGGCAATTCAGCCACCAACACCACCTCCTTCAACTAAGAAATCTCACAACACAAACACTAGACACAAACTACTATGGCTCCCCTTACTTGGTTCATCACCGGTGGTTCGTCTGGGCTGGGTCTCCAGCTTGCCCTTCACGCTCTGGGTGCCGGACACCAGGTCATCGCGTCTGTTCGTAGCAGGACCAAGTCCGTTCAGGCTGTTGAGGCTATTGAGTCCAAGGGTGGCAAGATTGTCGAGCTGGATATTGCCAAGGCTGATCAGATTGCTGGTGCTGCTAAGCAGGCTGAAGGTTTCTTTGGTCGCATTGATGTGCTTGTCAACAATGCTGGTTATTCTCTGCTCGGTGCCGTCGAGGACATGCAGTAAGTCACTCACTGAATCATGCAATCATGCAAACGGAATTTGAAGCTGATGGCGTGAAATCAATAGCGATGAAGAGAACTACCTCCAATTCGAGACCAACTTCTTCGGTCCCCTTCGCCTGATCCGCGCTCTCCTCCCCGGATTCCGCGCAAACAAGAGCGGCACAATCGTCAATGTCACCAGTATTGCTGCCCTCGACGGCCTCCCCTCCTGCGGCATGTACGCTGCCAGCAAATTCGCCTTTGAGGGTCTTTCCGAGTCCTTGGCCCGCGAACTGGCCCCCTTCGACATCTCCGTGCTGATCGTCGAGCCTGGAGCGTTCCGCACCAACTTCCTCAACGCCGTGCAGCGCAACGAAACTGGTTTGTCTCAGGCCTACGTCGGCGGTCCGGTAAACTTCGTGTTGGACAAGTTCGACACTATGCAAGGCACTCAGAAGGGCGACCCCATCAAGGGCGTTGCCAGAATCTTTGAGGCTGTCACTGGCGAGGGTCAGGCTGGTAACCTGAAGGGCAAGATTCTTAGGCTGCCTTTAGGTCCTGACTGTGTCGAGAGAATTGAGGCCAAGTTGAAGAGTGTTTCTCATGACTTGGAGGCTGCTAGAGAGGTTGCTTTGAGCACCAACTGCGATGATGTCGTTTAATTGGGAGGGGGTTGTGCTTTGCAGATAGAGTACTCCTTAAATTGCTATGGTCCGAACATGGTTGTCTAAAAGTCCGATGCCAACTAGCTAGCTATAGAGGTATAGATTCACGAATGATATAAAACTTTACGTTCCAATCTGTTTTTGTCATCCAAATCTACAACAGGAAGCCTTCAAAGAACTGGGAGAGAGTCTCAGTATTGTCAAGTCTGCACGTGGCAGATACCCAAAGATCCGGACGAACAACAGCGACACCACCAGTGCGGTGATCCACGCCCCAGGTCGTATGGGCATCCTCATCGGGAGCCCTGTCATCAAACACAACATTCGCTTCCTCGGGCAGAGCAGCCTGGATATCAGCTATGCTCTGGCCTTCAGTTGTTCCATTCTCCCACTCAAATGGGAGCACCTTAGCAACCACGACGATGTTGAATCGGCCAGAACCTCCAAATTGCTGATAGAATCCCTTTGGATCTGAGATAGCAGACAAGAAAGAGCCCAGTTGTTTGCGAACTTCTTGGCCAGCGAGTGATGAGACGAACAGAACCAAGTGGAAGCGTGGCGGGCCGACGAACTTGTCGTAAAGATACCCGGTCTTGGTTGTGGAGAAGCACACGCGAGGGTTGGGAGCACGCACGCCGTTGTTGACGGCAATTGCGCGTGACTTTTGCTGAGTGCTTTCTGATGCGGCCAGAACTGACTCAGAATAGGGACAATCAACGCCAAGAAGAAATTGGCCGTGACTCTTGAAGAAGCTGGCCAGAAATTCGAGATCCTTCTTCTGCGAGTTGGCTTCCACAGCCGTGCCATTGAAGCCATTGGTGTGGTTCTTTCCATTCACTACGGGAGTGGAGGTACCATCGGAAACTGCCCCCCTGTCGGTAACGGCACCATTTGTGTTTGCGGTGTCCTTAGAAAGCTTGTCTTGTTGGTCCAGAGCCGCAGTGTTGCGCAGGTTTGGCAAAGAGAGACTAGAACCGCAAATGAATCTCAGATACGTTCCTGATACCTCAATGATGCGCACTGCATGGTCTCTTCGCTCGTCACCGTATGTCTTGAGAATTGTCTTGAGTTGGGCTTCACCCTTGGCGGCAAGACCGAGCTTCCATGCCAGATTGGCGGCATCAAGGATGGAGGCATTTAGACCGAATGCGCCCATGACACTGTGGACGTGACTAAACCGCGAAACGATTAGTCAATTTGCTTGAAGTAGCCTGGAGAAAGATCATCTTACGCAGCATCTCCGACTAAATGGACTCGCATGTCGGGTGATGAGTATGAGCGCGCAACCCTCTCTGAGACTAGAAACGTCACTGTTAGCGCCGCACAATACAATGTTGGCTGGATGGGACAAACTTTTCCAAATAGCAAACCAGCTGAGAGGTGCGCCGAACTTGAGCTTGTAAGGCGCAAAGATTCGATTTGCTTGCTCGAGTACTTCGTCTGGTGTGATTGAGTGGACGTCGACATTGCCTCCAGACTCAGCAAAGGTTGGGTCTTTCGCCAATCTTGAAGCGGCGATGGGTCCAGTCTGAGATACATTCAATTGAGTGTATAATCTGACAAACTTTTATTAATTTCATGAACGAATTTGACAGCAGATTCACGTACCTGATGTATCCATCTTCACGTGGGATGATAACACAGCCACCATGCTCTGTGCTGATGACAGATCTAAACAAGTTCCCTCCGGTTAGCAATAGTCAGCTAGATAGATACTTGGAGGTAAGTCACCCAAAGACCCAGGCGTGAGGGTAGTCCGTCTCAAAGATGCAGTCCATAATACCCCAGTAAATATCGGTGCTAACACCATCGAATGGAATGTTGAGAGCCTTGCGTACCGAACTGGACGCGCCATCACTGCCAACCAAGAACTTGGCCTTGATCACAGTGTCCTGACAAGTACTGTTGTTATGCACGATAGCTTTCACAGGGTGTGATGACGGCGACGCAGTTTCAGGAACCTCTTCAACATTGAACTCGCTAAGGATGGAGCTGCGCTCAACAATGGCCTTGTGTCGAGCCAGGTCTCGGATGTAAATGCGCTCAATTTGACCCTGGGTGATGATATGTAAGCCACGGTAGCGAGAGTCAGATTGATGAGATCTGTTGAAAAGCAGCTTCTTGCCGTCCTTGTAGATGGCTGTTCGCTCAATCAGAGGACCTTCCTCTGTGATCTCATCGGCCAACCCCCACTGCGAGATGGTCTCAAGGAATCGTGGCTGAACACCATCAGCGCGGCCGGCTGGAAGAGGGCTATCAGCCTTGTCTGGTTATTCAATTGTCAATATTTATCTCATTTTATACGGAAACAAAACCATACCAATGATACGGAATGAGACACCTTGTCTTGCAAGGCTTACAGCAAGGGCCAATCCACTTGGGCCAGCTACCGAGTGTTAGCTTCGTGCGCGTTTTGGCTTACACGCACAATCTCACCTCCGCAAATCAGCACATCGACTTCCTCCTGCGGTTTCCACCACCCCGGGACTCCATGAGGGTTGTTTGATCCATTATAGAGTGTGGGCCAGTGTCGAATGACATTGACGCCAAGATGGTTGTGCGCAGGCGATGTGACAAGCTCAACAGTAGGAGGCGTCACGTAGGCATTGGCATCATCATGGTCGCCATTTGTCTCAATAGCATTATTGCCATTTTCTCTCTGCTCCCAGGGTGCGGGTTTTGCTGAGGGTTGGCGGAAGCCATTTTCCCAAGTAAATGCAGGCTGTTTGGTCGCCATGATTGTCGTACTTCTCCAAGCTAAGTTAGTCAAAATGCCAGATGTGTTGAAATTACTACCCACCACAGCCTATTTCGAGCGAACCCTCATTATGTGCAATAATTTGCCCATGAACCCAAGCAGAAAGCAGCTTCGCCAACTTGCGCCGTGGCGGTGACTCTACGCAGGGCCCTGAGCAGGGCCACAGGTGGGCTTTCAGTGATTCAACGCGGCTCCCAACGCAGGTCCCACACATCTCCGTGTAAGTCAAGCGACAGCGTTGGCTTCAGTTTTACGCTGTGATTAATACACATGCGTGCCGTGAATATTGGTTTTTGAATTCTATAGTAGGTTAGCTCAAGATCTGAGATACCGTATTTCACATTGAATTTCTGCATATCCCACTCTAGTGCATCCCACTAGCCAACATCAAGATGGCTGTTGAAGCGCCTCAAGATCCCGTTTCCCGACAGCTTTTGCAATTGAGCGAACTCATCCAAACTTCGATCGCTCGTCTGGTAGAGATTCGCGAAGGAAAATTCAAGACTGCTGATAGCTCTGTGGTCGCTGATGCCAATGCCAATGCCAATGCTAACGGCAAGGTTAATGGCGACACAAATGGCAACGTTGCCGCCGATACAAATGGTGACGCCAACAATACTTACACAAATGGTAAATCCAACGGCCATGAGACTACAAATGAAGAAGCCAAAAGGCAAGCGCCACAGGCCCTTCCAGACAGAGAGCTGTTTGACCACCAGCGAACTTTGCTAGCTGCTGCTGGTACCCTGACCGAACTGGTTAGCGAGCCGCAAAATCGTCTTCTTGAGGTCTCTTCGCAGTACTTCGAAGCCAGAGCACTTCATATTGCTGCTGATGCTCGAATTCCCAATATTCTTGCTAAGCACGGTGAGAGTGGTGTGGCTATCGAGGCTCTCGCAAGTGAAGTAGGCATTGAAAGCCGCAAGCTCTGTAAGTCCACCAATCTCAAAATACACACATGCTATTGAATAATGTTACTAAATATTGCCAAATAGCCAGAGTTTTGCGCTGCTTGTGCTCCATTCACGTGTTCCGTGAAGTTGGCCCTGACGTTTTTGCTAATAATGATATTTCTGCATGTCTCGTCGATAATGAGCCCCTTCGTGCCTACATAATGCTCTTGTGAGTCGCCTGAGCTTCGCATCGACATTTCAGAAAAGGTTTTCTGACATTTAAACAGCGGCTTGGACCTCTACACGAGTTCTGATCACTTGCCACGCGCTCTGTATGACAGCGTCAAGGGCCCATCATACGCTGTGGACGAGACAGCCTGGCAAGACGCCGTCGGCACCAAGAAGCCTAGATGGGACTGGCTGGAGGAGCCAACCTCCCTATCTGCCCTGCTGGACGGGCGCAACGCCGAAGGATCGCAGAAGAGTGGTTATCCTGGCATTTTTGGCAGCAATCTGCGTGATGCTGTTCGGCAGGCTGCCACTGATGGCAAATATACCCAGCTTCGTCGCCCAGAACACTCCACATTCAGTTTGGCCATGGTTGGTGGTGGTCGTGTCTTTGGCCGTGCCCATCTTCATGGTAGGTTATTAAGTTCGATGCCCATTCTATATTATTCACTAACCAGGATGACTTGTAGACTATCCTTGGGAGTCTCTTGGTGACGCGACAGTTGTCGACGTCGGCGGCGGAGTGGGGGGTTTTTGCCTCCAACTGGCTCAGCTGTACCCCAACCTGAAATTAGTCCTGCAAGATCGCGCTCCTGCAGTGAAGAAAGCAGAGACAGAGATCTGGCCCAAGGAGAATCCAGATGCTCTCGCCGCTGGCCGCATTCGCTTTGTCCCACACGACTTCTTTGAGGCTAACCCCGAGCCTAATGCAGATGTCTACTGGCTGCGCTACATCTTACACGACTGGTCTGACGACTACTGTGTGCGCATTCTCGAGGGTATCAAGAAGAGCATGGGACCAAAGAGTCGCATTTTGATTTGGTAAGCTAGCTTCATAAACGCCTAAGTACAACGGCGTACTGACGGATTTACAGTGACCAAGTCATGAACACGACTCTGGGATGCCCAGAATTGCCACCTGCGCCTGCCCCGTTACTGGCCAACTGGGGATACTATACCAGATATTCGCATCAGCGTGATCTGGCCATGATGGCTATTATTAATGGAATTGAGCGAAAGCCGGATGAGGTGCGTTCTTTGGTGGAGCGTGCTGGTCTTCGTTTGAGGAAGATCTGGGATTGTCGTAGTCAGGTTGGGTTGGTGGAGATTGTTCTGCCAGACTCGGAGCTAGTGTAAAAGAAGTTTATGGTTTTCGAAATTTCAGAGTATAAATGTTATTTATGAAATTATGATTTTGTTGAAACATAATGAAAATGCCTCGAATAATAATGCACAACATCAATCTAGTTGGCAGTTCGCTCATCGAAGGTTGGTAGTGAATGCTCTCAATAGCATATTATATTGTTTAAAACTGAATAAATATAATTTTAATATACCGCTAGTATTTTCGCATGGGACACTGTACGTGGAAAAGTTATCCTGTATTAAATGGTATTTTAAAAGAATGAAGTGCCGAACACTTAAGACCCTTGGATAAGCATTAACCAAGTTCAGTCCAATTTGCACAATACCCCAAAGCCAGTTTGCAATTTATTCAGTCTAAAATTTAAAGCTTTCTTTTCTGAGAATGTGTTAGCAATTCAAACGTTTGAGAAACATTTGCATAATAGCTAAATGTGGCGAAATACTTACGGTCAACAACAGCGAGCAGAGCAAGGTCACAGCACCGCCAACATACACCAAGATGAAGACCTTGGATAAAGCCTGCACAATAACATCAATGGCAAGAACTTGCTTGTCATGTGGTAATGTGTTGAAATAACTCCCGCTCGTTCCAGACACTGCTAATTGCAGCTGAGAGCGGGGGACATCGGGCAGCACGGAGGTCAGCCCAGCGACTGCGCGGTTGACAAAAACTGCCCCCGAGAGAGAGAGCCCCAGGGCAATACCTCCTGTTTGCGCTGTTTAGGGTCAGAAATTGCGTAAAAAGGCTCCTTGTAGTAAGAAACTGACCGAGCATTACAAAACTGATAGCATACGCCGTTTCTGCAGGTGGTATCATGGCCTGGATGACAGCATAACCTGCTTGAGCGCATGCTCCTGTTCCAAGGCCAACTATGATTTGATACCCGTAAATCTCTCCCTGGGGAGTTGTTGCTTTTATCCGAGCTGTAAAATAAACAACGATTAACCACATAATCTTTCGGATATCTAGTCGAGACTTACACATTAAAACGGCGCCAATCAGGGTGAGAAGACCTCCCAAAATGTACCAAGGCTGGTAGTAGCGAAGCTGGCCCATGAAATGGCCATTTGCTAGGATGGCAAAGCTGAGGACAGAAATGTATGGCAGCAACCGCACAGCAGCGTCAATTGCACCATCGCTTCTTGTAAATTGAAAATACAAGGGAATGTAGTAGATGGGAATGAAGCAAGCGCAGTTGATCGCTGCGGTGCTAATAAAGAGTAACACGGCGTTGAAGTTCTTGAGGAACTGAACGGGAAACAGCCTGGTGGTGGGAGTGGTTGCAACGCACATGATCTGCTGTACTCCAAAGAAGATGAAGATGATTCCTGAGACGACAAAGAGAGCGATGATGCGACCGCTGTCCCATGCATACAGAGTGCCACCGAAATTGACTCCCATAAACAATGTGATGAGAGCGCCAACGGATAAAATGGTTCCTACAAAGTCGTAGTCCGCGACCAGATCGATGGCTCTAGAGCCTTCGCGTGGCTTGAATGATGGAACCAAGAATAGGTACACTGGAGCGCAGGCTGCAGCCACGCAGAGGTTGAGATAGAATGCCCATCGCCATGATGCTGAGGACTCTGCAAGAGCACCACCTACAACTGGCCCAAGAATAGTGCCAGCTCCCCATACAACGCCGCTAGACGCAAGATTTGTTAGTATCAAAGTTTCGGTTCTATTATACACAAATTCTCTAGGTTCTATGACTTACTTGAGACCAAGGTATCCTGGACGCTCACGGTTTGAGGTGTTGACGGACAGCAAAGTGATGACACCGAGGTACATACCATTGCCGCCCAATCCAGCCAGGACTCGTCCAACAATGAGGGCATCGAGGTTTGGAGCCGCTCCGCAAAGAGCCGAACCGACATTAAATATGAGCGCCGAGGCAATGTACACCCATTTGGCGTCAAAGAGGCCGTACAGTTTTCCGAGTGGAAGCACCGCAGTCTCTCCGCCTAACAGAAATCTACAGCCCGGTCAGTCGAAAAACTAGCGACCTAGGTTTCAGGTGCACTTACCCGACGGACAACCAGGGAAGGTTATCAACGTCTCCGAATGCATTTACTACAGTCTTAAACGCATGTTAGTTTTTCTGATTCGACGCATTGTGGAATTGCGGTGCTTACTGGTGTGATGTCTGCGACGATGGTGTTGTCCAAGGCATACAGGAAAACGCTAGAAAGAGTGGCTAAAACAGCCAGAAACCACTTAAAATATTGTTAATCGGAAAAAGTAATTTAGATGTCTCAAATGGGTCTGGGATATGGAAAACATACCACGAAGCCATGAATCTTTCGCGGAGCGACCTCGTCACTGGCAGGTGCAGTGCTGTCGCACAGTTGGCCTTCAACATCCCCTTTACCGCTCAAATCACTGCCATCGCTGTTTCCAGCCGGTGCTAGCAATTGAGTTGTGTTAGTCTTCTCAGTATTTGTTGATGCTGACATGATGGTGCTTGGTTCAACGGACTACCTCTCAAGTCGTCCAGCTCTTGAGGGAGAGGGTAAGTATGGACATGGCTGGAGACGAAACGATTTAGCGCAAAACTTAACCTGCATTGTCCTCCAATCAAGATTGAGGTGCCAAGAAACCCGCCACCAGTGCCAGATGCTGGTTGACACTGCCGAGGCGGATTCGTGGCGGACCGGAGTATGGACCTGAAGGTGGCCGCGCTGCTGCTGGCCAGGTAAGGTGAGAGACATCAGCGACTGCCTACGAACAGGGGACCTGATAGATGTTTGAAAATATCAGCAGGCAGGAAAACGGCAGGTTCACCCGTGAAGCAAATACTATCCCTGCCAGGAAGGTCGTCTCCCGAATGGGTGCCGGAGGCTGCATGAATCGTTCGTTTAGAACACCACAATTCACTGCAAAGTTGTTATAGGCACTAATTAGGTGTGAGTTAATGAACATAGTTGCTTCGTAAGTTTTCTATTCATCAATATAGTGAAGTGGTTTGGGTTTGGCGGCTGTCAAAAAGATACTTAGACAGTGACTGTTGCTATGTGTGAAATGTTGCGCATTTCTAGCACATGAAAATTGGCGACAACCTAAGTGAGCCTTGCCAAAAACAAGCATGCCGCTGATGCTTAGGTGACAAAGTTTCCGTAATCGTGAAGTTTGAGGAGCTCGCAATACATTTTCAAAGCGTGAGGGCAGATTTAGCTACACAAACCACTTCTTGCTGGCTATGTCAAGCATTAATCTCTGTAAACAGGCCCTGCTGCTCCCATCTTTTGATATATTTCACCAGAAGATCTTTTCCAATTCCACCTGAGCCGCGCAGCGTCTGCGACACCGCCCGCGCCTTGGTCGTATCCAAAGCCACCTGTCCCAGCGCCAGCTCTCGGAAATCTCTCTCGAAAAACGATGACAAAGCGCCAACGGCATCAGCTTCATTTGCTCGCTGCAACCATTCTTCAAACGGTATGAAGATTTTCTGAGAAAATTTCAGCTCATGGGCCATTATCGTGAACACATCAGATGCAGGGACTCTGATCGGATTTTCCAGATGGACGACTGGACCGAGCTGAACAGCAAGAGTCATCTCGACCAATGATCTTGCGGCCCTGTCAACTGGAAGCCACGATACTTTCTGCAATTTCCATGTTAGTTATCGGTTGTACGAAAGGGGTCTTGCAACTTACTCCGTGGAGTTGTGGAAATGCTCCAATTGTTTTGCTTGCCTTGACAAGCGTGGGTATGTGCTCGCCTGTTTTCCACACCCCCTCGGAATTTTCAGGGCCACTAAGCTGTCCCACGCGAACAATGAGAGAATCGACTTGGGCTGCAAAATTTCGACGCGCATTGAAAAGAATTCGCTCGCACACCCATTTGGCCTCGGCATAGCCCATGGGTGCTGCTGTTGCGGGACTCTCCATTACCACTTCAGGAACAGCAAGTGTTTTGGCTGCTTTGGGATCGCGATAATTACGAACGGCAGCGATGGACGAAGAGAAGACAACTCTCACAGGCGATGCTGCCTTTGATGACGACTGTATCGAGTAGGCATACCTCGAAAATCGAACCAATGCCTCAATCATGTCCAGATGTGGTTTGAAGCTTTCCAAGGTGCGCTGGAAGTCCATCGGCCATGCCAGGTGTATAATGTGAGTAACTTGACCAGCCAGTCTCTTGAGCACTGCCGTGTTTTTACTGTCTGTTTTGCTGTCAAAGTGGTTATCGCAGTCCTGAGTAAAATCTGCACTTCCAACAAATTCAATCTTGTCCCAGAGATCAGAGCTAAGTGTGATTCCACCTGCGACAAGAGCAGCCTTCAGTCGATCCCGCGCAGTTGCTACTTCTTCATCGCCATCTGTCGCAACGCCATCAATGTTCAGCGAAAGAGGTTTTGTCTGCCGATACAGGCAGATGATCTTTGTTACAGATGAGTTATGTGCGAGTTGGCTGAGAGTGTGGACACCAAGGTTACCTGTTGCTCCTGTGAGCAACACAACATGGGTTCTCCTTCTGAGATTCATGTTCAGAAGACCGGAATCGCTCTTTTGGCGCGCTGAGTAGAGGTTCGCCTGTACGGCCATCTGAGAATGTTGGTCATTGTGCTTGGTTGTGGTATCTTGACCACCCAGGATGTGGTTTTGTACAGCCTCGCCAAGTCTGGCGATGGTTGGGTTTTTATAAACGAACTCTGCACTCAGTCTACTTTTCTTGAGATCAGTGACTGAGCTTTGTTGCGTTGCGGCGTTCAAAAGACGTGCCAGCTTGACAGCCTGCAAAGAGTCCATTCCATGTTCGAAAAAGTCGTCGTTTCCTCCCAGGGCAGATGAATGGGGGAATACCTGGGCAAAAATCCGGTTTATACTCCCCTCAATATCATCCATGTCTATGGAGTTCGACGCCAAGTTGCCAATTGGTAATTCCTCCTCCAGAGCAGCATACGCTGATTCAATCTCGGTGGCAAACACTTCATATACTTGACGACGGCTGACAGAGCCCTTGTCAGTGCGTGGTATGGCCTTGTCCCGGGGTTTGACAATGATTGCCTTGCGAGAAGCCACTTGTGCGTGGCGATCAAGAGTTTTGTTGCTCGCTGACACCAGGTTCCAAACAGTATCCAAGAACGACGAGAATGGCTCGGAGCTGGTGGATTCCTCGTATATAGCCACATTGGCAGGTTCTACCAGAACAATGAGCTCAAACCGTCCCTGTCCCAGACATACCGCAGTTTTGATTGTGGGGTCCGCATTAAGTGCAGATTCAAGGTGCTGAGGCATAACCTTTTCTCCCGTTTTGAGAACAATGATATCGTCAGTACGACCAACGATGCGTATTTCGAGACGATCAGCAGGCGCGTTAGGGTTACGCTCCAACGCATCTTGTACCTCGAAAGTTTCGTTCCAGCCCACAGGGTACCCGACCAAACGGAAGTTAGGGGAGTCATCGACAGGTCGTAACTCCAGAGATAGATCTGAGCGAAGACGGAGGTATCGCCAATCATAGTCTGGACCGGGTCGAAAGATATGAGCAATGGCGCCGATCTCTGTCACACCGTAATGATTAAGAAGGCTTACGCTGTGGGATTTGAGACAAGTTCCTTGTTGAAGAGTTAACGCGCCACCCCCAACGGCGAGGAACTCCAGAGAGCTGAGGCGTTTCAAAGCACCTTCGACTGCAATTAGGTCGTCGATGATGCTCGGCACAGTCATGAGAGAGCGGCATCCAAAGTCGTTGAGCAGATCATACGTGGATTGTCCCGCAGGGATAACAGATGATGGTGGGAAGCAGCACGACAATCCAATTGACAGACTGAGTCCTGGTGCTAGAAGTCCAAATCCATGATAAAGAGGCAAAGTGGACAGGTTAACCCAGTCAATCTCTTCAGATTGTGGAAATTCGTGGCAAGCAGCATACTGAACAAGATATCGCTTGGTCAAATATATTGGTTTGGGGAAGCCAGTGGTTCCAGACGAATGCAAAATCACATCTCGTCGGGTATTGTTTATGGTGGTCTGCGTTCGTTGGGCCTCATCTGGTGATACGTCACTGGCTTGACTCCAGGCTTTGCTCGTGTCCGACTGGAGAAAGCTTTTGTAACTCTCAACTGTTTGAATGACACATTTGTGATCGATTTTTCCATCCAGAAGGGCATCAGTACGTTTAGATACGAGTAGAACGCCTGAATCCGTCTTGTCTAGCAAGTGCTGGACATTCGGTGCGCTGAGTCTTGCGGATATGAGAAGAACCTGGGGCTGTATTAGCATTTGCCGACAAGATTGAGAGGGGAACATACGGGAATATTGAGTGTTTGTAGCGCCGTCATGTGAATGAAGAGTCCAACATCGCTCTCCAAATATAATGCAATTGGTGAGTCCAACTTTTGCATGCCATCTCGTATGGCGGGCAAGTTGCGCAGCCATTCAACGCAGCGGAAGACGGCATCATCTAGTTGTTTGTATGTTATAGAAACTCCAGAGTAGGTATTTGTTGATACAAATGATTCGACCTCTTTAGACGATTCGGATTGGATACAGAAAATACGGTCTGGGTTGTGAAGACCGTTGAATCGGATGAGGTCTGGGATCGAAGAGATGTCTTCGTCCGAGGCATCTTTGGGTGGAAGGGCTGTAAAGCGTGGACGCTTGAACGCGGCAGGTGATAATCCCGGCATCTTTTTGTTTATTTTCTGATTTGTTAAGTTGCAAAATGTCTCTTCCGCCAAAGGAAATTGGAGAGGTATTCCTAACACTATGTGTATTTGGAGCAGACGGGCACTGTAGCAAGACGAAGCACAGGTAAAAAAACGTCTTCCAGACGATAATACGTCTGTAACAGCCATAGAATGTTCTGTTCCCCGCACACATTGGGACCCGCGTACTAGGTGCCTTCAGGGCTCGAGTCTCATGCCATCTTGCCTTGCGTTTGGACCCGCGTCCTAGGTGGGCTCGACAGCCAGCGCAGCGGCAGGTCCGCTGAAGAGCACTGAAAGACACTACTTGTGAGACTCTCAAGTATAATGGCAAGACTTAGAGACTGATACACGGCTGCACTGCAACCAAAAAATATCCAAAATTTGTGAAAATGTCGCCAACAGGTCGTGATGTGCTGCTGTTCTCTGGTCAAGGGTCGAATCAACACTTGGCCAATCCGCAAACGGTACAAGGACTACTCGATTTACTGAACCAGGAAAACACTCAAATTTTTGAAGGATTTCTAAAATCTTGCAGAGATGCATTCCATGTCGAATTTGCACACGCTGCCCCCCATGAGCAGCGCCTGCTGGGTCACGACTTACTCCAGGCCTTGGACGAACCCGAATGCCTGTTTATTCCCCCTCAACAATTCCAGTCTCATCCAATCATCGAAACATTGTCGCTTTACATAAATCAGATTCTAGAGTTAATGCTCTTTCAAACACATCAAAATGGCCACCGCGTTGTCGAAGTTGCGGGAGTGTGCACCGGGACGTTGCCAGCCACTCTGGCTGGCTGCTTCACATCATTTGTCTCGGATGACTTTGTCGCAGCAGCTGTACAAGGATTCCGACTTGCCTTTTGGATAGGTCTCAGAGCCACTGAGAACGCCATCACGACAGAAGTTTTGGGTGATATTGAGGCTACGTGTGTCCTTGGCATATTTGGAAGTACTTTGGAAGTCGTCCAGGAGATTCTCCAGTCACATCCTCACGGCAAACATGTAAGTGAAAGATGAATAAATATATTGCAAGACTTGACTGATCAATATCAGGCACAAATATCTGCTGTTTTTAGTGACAACAACATTTCCATCAGTGGACCAAGCACCGCCTTACATCATATCAGAGCAACCATAGCTGAAATGGCTGTACAAAGCAGATGGGCACATGTACACGCCATTTACCATGGAGGACCAGATATGGAATCTACATTGCAAGCCACCATAGCCGACTCAGAGAGAAGAAATATAGCTTTTCCCTCATGGGACTCGCTGCATGTCCCGCTGCGATCGGTGTCAACCGGGATACGCATGGACTCCAAAACTCAAATCAACTCAATGTCTCTTCTCGAAACAACATTACGCAGTATATTTATTGATAGAGTGGATTGGAAGTCAGCTGCCGATTGTTTATACAACTTCCACCGAACAATCCTTGAGAGGGACTCGGCAGCGAAGACACGAGTTATTGGCATTGGGCCTGGGTCCAAAGCCCTTGGGCACTCCACCAAAGTCTTGTGCTCACATCCCAGGTTGGAGCGCATTGACAGTTGGTCGGAACATATTTCCCATGCTGCCAACGACGATATTGCCATTGTGGGTTTGTCTGTTAATTACCCAGGGGCGAATGGTGTAGACCAGCTCTGGGAGTTGCTTCAAAGCGGTCGAAGCATGGTTAGCGAGGTAAGAGAAGGACCTGCAGTTTCATGTCTTCTAGGCTCTTCATTAACATCCACCCAGATTCCATCATCTCGATTCACCATGCCTCAAAGCAGTCCTAGTGACTCGAAACGAGCCAAATTCACTGCTAAGTATGGCAACTTCTTGCAAAATCCCTTCGACTTTGATGCCACGTACTTCAACATCTCCCCTCGAGAAGCCAAATCCATTGATCCACAGCAGCGCTTGTTGCTACATGCCGCTTTGGAAGCTCTTCAAGATGCTGGCTACAAGCCCGACTCTACGCCAACATTTCAGACTGAGACATTCGGAGTATACGCTGGAGTCGCAACAGGCGATTACGTCGATAACCTACGAAATGATGTTGACGTTTATTACAGCCCGGGTAAGCAGGATAAATCTTTGAGGCGAAGTGAGAGCTTCCCAACTGACTTACATACTCAAGGTACTTTGCGAGCATTTTTGAGCGGTCGCATCTCATATGCATTCAAATTTAAGGGCCCATCTATGGTTATTGATACAGCATGTTCATCATCGACTGTGGCACTCTACGAGGCATGCAAAGCACTGCGTTCGGGAGATTGCACAGCTGCCTTAGCAATGGGAGTCAACACGATGACGAGTCCAGATGTAAGTCTCGTTCTCTTTGGCTGTTTTCTTTGTTCCATGTTACCTAACTTCGTACAAGATGTACAGTGGATTGGGGCGAGCTCATTTCCTAAGCCCTACTGGGCAGTGCAAGCCTTTTGATGAGGGCGCTGATGGATACTGTCGAGCCGAAGGTTGCGGTGGCGTTGTCATCAAGAAGCTTTCTGATGCGATCGCAGAGGGAGACCACATCTACGGCGTTATTCGTGGTATTGGTGTAAATCAATGCGGAACGGCCAAATCAATTACGCATCCGGATTCATCAACGCAGGCAGCCCTCATGAAGACCGTGCTGCACGCGGCTCGTGTAAGCCCTCGCAGCATTAGTGTCGTCGAAGCTCATGGCACCGGAACCCAAGCAGGAGACCACGCCGAATGTTCTAGTCTGCGATCCGTCTTCGGCTTGCGACCGCCAACGAATCCTCTTTACTTGGGCTCTGTAAAGGGGAGCTTTGGCCATGCAGAAGCAGCGTCTGGTATCGCCGGCTTGGCGAAACTCCTCACCATGATGCAAAAGAAGCAAATCCCACCCCAATCGTCGCACAACACACTTAATCCTGCGTTGAAGAATCTGGTTGACGGGTCTTTCCACATTTCCCGCCAGTTGCAGGACTGGAACAGAGCACCAGGTCAGGCCCCCCGACGCGCTTTGCTCAATAACTTTGGAGCAGCCGGGTCCAACGCTGCTCTCATTCTGGAAGAGTATATTCCCCCAAGATCCAACATTAGTATTACACTTGCCGCCGAGAAATCTCGATCCCATCAGCTTTTGACTGTCACAGCCAAGACAGCAAAGGCCCTGGAGTCTTTGAAGGCCAGCTATGCTTCTTATTTGCAACACAATCCCAGCATCTCCCTCGAGGACTTCTGTTATTCAGCAAACTCAAGACGACAAGAGCACTTTCCCCATAGGTTTTTGACAATCGCGACTGACAGAACGGACATAATACGTCGGCTGACGGAGCCTCAGCAACCAAGTTCTGTAAAGGATTTGCAGGAAAGCAAAAGACAAAAGAAGACAATCTTTGTCTTTTCTGGTCAAGGAGGCGCCCATGCAGGTATGGGTGCGGACCTTCTTGCAACATCTCCGGATTTTGTTAGCACTGTACACAAGTTCGACAAAGTTCTGCACCAACATGGGTTTGCCGCTGTTGCTCCTTTTTTGACCTGTGCATCGGATCCAGCCAATACATTGAATGCAGAAGAGACTCTTGTGGTTTCTCAATGCGCACTATTTGTACTGGAGTTCGGCTTGGCTAGTCTGTGGTTGAGCTGGGGTATCTCTCCTGATCTCATTATGGGACACAGGTATGTTACATGCGCCAGTTTTGTTTGTATTCAATTTTCTGACTTGTATCGTTCTAGCATCGGAGAATATGCTGCGTTTGCCATTGCAAAAGTCATTGATCCAATTGCTGCGTTGTTGCTCGTGGCAAAACGTGCTCGTCTCATGGCCAGGCAGTGTAAGACGCAATCAACTGGTATGCTGGCTTGCAGAATGTCCGCCGCAGCCGTATCAGACATATTGTCAACTGGCGAGGATAAATTTTCTGGTTTATCTGTAGCCTGCATGAACAGCGCTCAAGACTTAGTTCTTGCTGGATCACTGACCTCGCTTGACGCTTTCGCTGGCCACTGCAAAACACAAGGCGTCAAGCACAAATTGCTACAAGTGCCATTTGGGTTTCATTCACAAGCGATGGATCCCATTCTGGACGATCTGTCCAAGATCACATCGGAGACTCTCATGGCTACACCATCAGTCACTCTTGGCTCAAGCTTGTACGGGCGCGTTTTCTCCGCCGAAGAGAAACCCGGGTCAAATTACTTCGTCGACCATGCTCGAGAGACTGTCCGATTCGCTGATCTAGCAACTGATGTTGCTAATCAATTCTCCGCAGAAGATCTTACAATTTTGGAGATTGGCCCGTCCCCTTCAAGTAAGAGACCTGACTACTTGCCCTCCCTTCCACCAAATCTATTACCCATTGCTAATTCTGATCTGTGTATAGCTGAACCCATGTTCAAGTCTGCTTTTGCAAACAATTCTTATTCTTTTGTGGCTTCACTAAAGCCATCTCAACCGTCGTGGGCTATCTTGACCCAGGCGATGCAGTCGCTTTTCTTCCGAAATTACTCTTTGAACTGGAGAGCAGTGTATCGAGGAGTCCCCGTTATTTTCCAGCAATCTCTGCCAAAATACCCTCTGGACAAATTCCCATACTTTGTGCCATTCCAAGCCCCTGTAACCAAGACTTTGAATGCCACCGATACTCCCGCTGCCGATTCCAAGCTGTCCAAGTATGCATTCTTGTCAAAAGTGGCACCGGCAGGCTCAAGTGAGGATACAAACACGTTCACAACAGACAGTCAGCAAATTCGTTCTTTTGTCAAGGCTCATTGTGTCGGTGGAGTACCGCTGTGTCCGGCTTCCGTGTATTTAGAGGTGGTTCTCCAAGCAGCAGCCCATCAAAATGCCACAGGCACAGGCATTGGCATTTCAGTGTTTGATGATGTCGTCTTTGAGCACCCATATGTCTTTTCCGAGGAATCAAGTGTACAGACTACCTCGTTGCAGACGAGAATGGGTTCAGTGGGAGCGGATCGAGTGGTACAGTTCACTTCTTAATCGGGTGCTGATATGGTTCACTGCACAGGCAGTGTCCGTTGTTTAACGAAACCGTCTCAAAATACCACCGACCTCTTCCGTCGCAAGATGCTGCAGGTGGAGCGTCTTAAACAGTCTCTGGATACAGAACCGACAGCTTTGATGCAGAAATTCTCTCCCAGAACGATCTACAACCTCATCTTCCCTCGTGTTGTAAAGTACAGCGATCCGTTCCTGACGTTACAAAATCTCACTTTGAGTGGTTCTGGACTAGATGGAAAGGGAGTTTTTCGACTATCATCTTTGGACGCCGGGTCAAATGGAAACTATGTTACTTCACCAGCATTCGTCGACACCTTGTTACATGCAGCTGGTTTCATTGCCAATACTCATGTTACACCAGACATCGCCTGTATTTGTGTAAGCATTGAGCAGGCCGTTGTTTGCTGTGATCCTTCCAAATTGTATGATCAAGATTTGAGACTTTACTGCACAGTCGGCGACCTTGATCATTCCTTCATCGCCGATGCGTACGCCATTGGCCCAGACGGAGGCATGCTAGCATACGTCTCTGGCATGTGCTTCAAGAAGATCCGACTCAAGTCATTTGAGGCTCATCTTTCTCGGGCGATTGGCCGCTCGAGTGGTCGCAAAGCTACTGCTACAACACCAGCAGCACATCGACACAGTGCGAAAACTACCCAATCCCAGCGCCCAACAAGTAAGTCGCCAAAAGTGGTGGTGGAGGATACACTTTCCGATCAAGAAGATAATACGACTCTGTGCATTCTGGCTCAAGTATGCGGCCTTGACCAGGAACCCGCAATGGACCACACCCTTGAACAGCTTGGAGTGGACAGCTTGCTGATGATTGAGCTAATGGAGCTTCTCCAGCAAGAGTTCTCCAATTTTTCATTCGACAGCAACTATTTGGAAACCTGCAGAACAGTTGGTGACCTGATGAACTTGACTGCAAAGGCTGCAGGTGGAAGGAATGAAACCCGAGTACCATCACTCGTACATACGCGCACTCCTTCACCGACTGCTTCGGAAGAATACATCAGCACGCCACCAGAGTCGCGAAACGACCATGCAGAAGCAATCAGGTCAATTTTTATCGACGTTTGTGGACTGGATCCGGAGGAAGGACGGGATCAAGAGCTTTCCCTTCTGGGAGTCGACTCCCTAATGTCCATCGAGCTGCTTGAAGAGCTGTCTGATCGCTTAGGTATCAAGGTGGACATGAAAGACTACAACATCTCGGATTTGACTTATCAACAGCTGGAGCTTTTATGTGGGCAGAATGAAGGGCTCCCCAAGAGCTCACAGGATTATTCGCGAATAGAGCCTACCGCTTTACAAACAGCCAACTCATTCGCAGTGAGCGAGAAGTTAACATCTAAGGCAAATGAAACGGTTGAAAATTGTGTCAAGCTGTTGCAGTCTAGCAATGCCGGCTCACCGAGCTTGTACATGTTTCACGATGGCAGTGGACTATGCAGCATGTACTCGAAGCTGCATAACATCGACCAGCAGCTTTACGGTGTGTACAGCCTAGATTCGCCGTCTTCCTCACCTCGCGATGTCTCGCATGAGACAATGGAGGATTTAGCATCATGGTACATCAAGCATGCAAACCTGCTCAGACAATCTCAAGAAGTGATTCTCGGAGGTAAATTCCGCCTTTCCCAGACCAAATTGTGCTATTTCTTGTTTACTAACATGATTTATTATCCTAGGCTGGTCTTTTGGCGGAGTACTCGCTTTTGAAGTCTCTCGCCAGCTCGCCAGGCACGGAAAACCAGTGAAGGGTCTCATTCTCGTCGATTCCCCAGTTCCAATAAATCACCAGGCCCTTCCAGAGCCCATCGTCTCCTACATTCTAGCCAAAGGCGACTCACCGACGACTTCGCGTGTTGTTCAAGAGGCACGAGCCAGAGTCCGGGATCAATTCCTCTCACACGCCGCGATGCTGCAGAAATACAGTCCAGCACCGATGCAGGGCAACAGCATTCCGTGCGTTTTTGTACGATGCATCCAGACCATGGACACGGAACGACTTTGTGGCACGTCGTATCCTTGGCTGAACGACGCCGTCGCCAACAAGGCGTCAATTCTGCAGTGGGAGAAGCTTCTTGGCCACTCCATCCCAGTTCTAGATGTGGATTGCAACCACTTTGGTGCATTTGATGCTTCAGCAGTACGTTTTCTGCCGTCTTTCCAAGTCTACGCACAAAAAAGCTAATTACTCCTCACAGATTGAAGCGGTTTCAAAGCAGTTACAAAAAGCTTGTAGACTTCTTCAATGAGGCGCGAGTCAGAATTTAATGTACATAGTTTCATTATTATTTTCTTTTAGATTGATTGCTAGTATTGCAACAGAGTTTGGACCCCGCACACATCATCTCCAGCGAAACGTAAGGAAGAATGAGCAGTCAACTCAAAGGGGTCGGATTCGAAGCCGATGCCGTCGTATCTCGCGAGTACTCTGCAGCGAATGAATCGAGGCGTATTTGCTGCGCCTGGCTGGGACTAGCGGACCGGAGTTGCGAGACCCGCGTGAGGCGGTGGGATCTTCGTAAACAGATCTTCAGCTGCGGCTCAACAACCTTATTTTCATTTATCCGGACCTAAGGCCCGAAGCTCCTTGAATCCTTGTGCAACGTAACCTTAGCTATTTGGTGGCTGCATGGCATCATCCCACCGTGCAACTGTGTATGCTGTGTGGCAGCGTTTTGAGTGGTCGTGATCATTCGGATTGTTCTTGATATTCACATCTACTGTCTATGAATTCTATAATCTAAATCGCTGGGGCTTCTCTATAATGTCATTTCCATTTTAACTTTTCCTCGTAGCCGTTTCGTAACATCAATGAGATACTTGACCATGTCTGCGTCGCACTCTTCCACGACAAGCACCACCTTGGAGACAGAAGAGTCGATGCCCCTGGGCTGTCCACTCGCAGCGACGGCCTGCATCGCATCCGCAGAAGTAAATGTATTCATATTCATGCCATTCCCAAATTGCAGGTTTCCGTAGTGGCTGTCTCCCGAGGATGCATCAAACATGTAGCAATCCCCAGACGGGCTGCCAGAGGCTGTGGAGATTGTCATGCCGTTTCCAGACATGTCGCTCCCATACGTAGGCAGTGTTGTAAAATCCAGGGAATGTAGCAGTGCGTTATTGCTGCTGCTAGAAACACCCGCGTCCATATCTCCATGGATGTCACTAGAATGAGAGGGCGCGTCGAACAGGTTTGCATCATGGTGAAAGTTCATATCCAGGTCGAGGAGGTTTTCGGCGTCGTTGCACGGCTCTTCGTTATCGTACTGCTCTAATTGGGCATCAGAATGCCATATCGGGCTGCCACAGTCCAAGTCTAGGTATTGCGATGTTGCAGTGATATCGGTCACTGATTCGGAGGCGCTGGTAGTGGAAGTCTCCGTGACAAACTCCGAGCCTCCCGGCGAAGAATGTGTGTTTGTCTTGGAGCCGCCTGACGTAGACTGTTCTGATAAAGACCTGCGTGATAGGATGGTGTATCTGATTGGAGTGTCAGTCCATATGGGATCGGCTTTGCCTTCAAGCATAATAGATAAGCATCCAACACCGAGGCATGTGCTTACCGGTTCTTCAGGTCATTCCTTGATCGGGTAGGATAGTGCTTGCTGCAGATGAGTTTCCAGTCTCTTCCAACTGATTTGACTAATTTGAGTAGCAGTTTATCCTAGAGGGCATCCGCGTTAGATGTAGAGCACAAATTGGTGAGCCACATATGGTTACAGTACCTCTTCGACAGTCCATTCTCGATGGTCAAGTTTTGGATCCAAGGTAAATTGCCACCTTTTGGCGCACTCTGTGATGAGTATTCGTTAGCACATGTGGGTTCTCATCGGAACTTCATCGCCAAGGCATGTACGGGCCTCGTAGCGTTGCGTTGCAGAATGGAACACTTACGATCAGGGCTTCTGCCAGCACAGATTTTTGCAACTTGGGTCCACCTGCCATGTGTCTCTTTATTAGCCTGGAAATTATTTCCAAGAATTATGTATTGCAAACCGTGTCTTGAGAATGCGGTTGAAGGTAGTAACTGATCTCTCTCGATGACTGGACTAACCTTTGGCCATAAGTTTCCACAGCGGCTCGTAACGTCTCGTCCTCGGATTCGCTCCATGTTCCACGTTTTAAGCCTCCGCAGACTTTGTTGATCCATCGTTTTCGACAGTCTTTGTTGGTTCGGCCTGGGAGCCTCTCGGCGATGCAGTTCCAGTCTTTGACGGCACCGCTTGCCGCTAATGCTTGTCGTGAGCTTATTGCTGGGGTGGTAGTCAGAGAACGATGGGGTAGAATAATACCTTGCTTCATGGCCTCTTCGTATAGAATACCATCTTCATCTGCAGTCCATCGATTTGGTTGCCTCGACATCATGCAATGTTTTTGTGCAAAATAATATTTTTAAAAAAAAAAAAAAAAAAAAAGAAAAAAAAAAGAAAAAGCCAGAGAGCGAAGAAAGAAGAGCAACAATGGTCAGAGTCTGATAACGTCTGCAGGTTGTTGTTCGCGTTGAGCCTCAATGTTCTGTTTTGGCAATGATGCACTGTTGAAGTGCTCTGTACGGTCAACGATACAGATACTTGGCACAGATCTGTCTTTGTGTAGCGCCGGCAGTGAAATACAAGGCGTTAACCTTAATAAATGTTAAATATCACAAAGGTCAGCCTGGCTTTTCGCCCCCTCTCATCCTATCCGATGACCACCAAAAGCCTGCCGCAGGCCGGGCGTATTGGCTCTAACTGCGTTAAGGCAAACAGTTTGCGGGCCCATCCCTGCGTTGAGGGCGTCGAGTATGCGAGCCAGGGGTCTCACTGCCAGCATGCGTGGCCGAGTCCAGCAATTGGACGGCCGAGACCCTTATTTAACAGCCATCCTGCAGCAAAGCTAAGAAGCTGAATGTTAGCTCCGTCTAGCGGGCGGAACCGCGATCCTTAAACAACCCGGCAATGGCAGATGGCGCAGGCTCAAGCACGGGAGCAACTCGATAAGAGATTGCTGCAGACTGGGGGCCGCTAGGTTCATGCCATGATGACCGAGTCTGGAAGTTTGCTGTAGGAGGGCTGCACGTATGTTCAGGGTGTTTCGAATATGCATAGACGAGTTGTGGTGGCAAATATTATCAGACGCCTGTCTCTTAATTAATTCGCTTTGGCCCCAGTCTCAACCATCTCTTCTTCCTACTCGAATAAAAATTACGGCATTCGCCAACAGTGCCAAAGCGCCGCCACATCAACGGCACGATTCACATATTCACCCGCGAATCCCGTACGAGATGCAAATCGCACATGAAAGTGCGGCTTAACTCTCTCGTTGTCAATGGGCACGGCATGGCGCAACAAGCCTCCTTCGGGGTGGCGCTGTAGCCCATGTAACCAATAACGCCGTGCTAGTTTCCCTATCGCTTCCGAATTGGACTCTGTATCCTAAATGACAGACCTCAGCTCCCAAGCTACGGTCCCATTGTCCCGCAAGAGATCTCAGCCCAAAACATTTAAGTGGGCGAAAATCTTACAAATGATCCACTCAGAGTCTATTGTCCGCACAATCATCCGCTCCGCAGTCATCCAAGGCGGTCATTACCACTTTTTGGCAGCTCGTAAAAGATGCCTGTTACTGCGGCGGTATGGCTCACACGTTGTATTACAGCTTCACCTTGGCGGGTTCAGCAATCACTTCGCGGTGAATGCTGGCCTGCAATGAAGCATTAAAATAACTACCATTTGATGAGTTGAGCTGATGGCGAGTAATTCAAACTTGGGCTGATCACGTTTCAGCTGCGCTGGGCCATTCCCAGCCATAAGCAAATGCAAACTCGTTAAAGTCGATAAAGTGCTCGTCAAACTGTAACCGAGGCGTTCCAGAAGAGGAAGACCAATAATGACGATCCTAGATCCACCGTCGCGTTCAGCTTTTTAGCTCTTGTTGCAGCGGTGTCTAACAAGATTTGCGTTCGACCGACCGTCTGTGGCCGAAGGCGTGTGAAAGATGTTCTTTCCCAAAGAGAGAAGATGGGGACAGACTATTGGTGGAAACTTGAACCTGCAGGTGTGCTCGAAAATTTCATGTAAGTGGCGTTGAACACCAGCCAAGAAATGATAGGTCTGGCGCGGAATGATGTGCATAATGTCAACTCGTCGCGGAACCGTCCCGTAACAACTCCGCATGGTTGCAGAATCACAATGGATATTGGTCGTACGAGCTGGCCTGTCCTGAAGTGAAAATGGAGCAGACGCGCAACGCTCGAGTTCTTTGCTATATTTGAGGATGCTGTACTCGGAGCTACCTCCGCAGTTTGCACTGTCTGTGCCATTGCGGGCGTTGTGAGGAAATCACGGTCTTCACCACAGGGGTGAAACAGCGGCGATTCGTAGCTCTAGAAATAGGACAGTTTACAGGCTGTCCATGAATTCATTTGTCGGAATGTCACGCCTTCGAAGACGCGGTTTTGATCGCTGTGCATTGTCTGCACTTTTCGAGTCTCCCAGGGTTCAGACATGTCGCATTTGGTGCATATTGCGATGGGCCGGCTCTGTGCCCAATTATGCAATACGACTCAGTGCGTCTAATGCGCTTAATCCTAGTAGATCATGCAAAGGTTTTAAATTGCAAAAGATTTAAATTTCCCTTTATTGGATACCACACTATCGTGGCATCCATTTACGGTAGCATTACACATCTGTTGACGCGCCTTGGTCATGAGTGCCGTCCGGCTCGGTCCGAGATGCATTACATCACCAGATCTTGCCTTGTTCTAGGCAGCAAAGGGCGCCACGGTACTTTCCACGGAATATATCGACCTATTTAAGCAACATCATGGTCTTCGCCTCTTCCCAATACTCCGCCTAGTTCGCTATCCACGTTCGCTCGAGACAGTCCATCAACAGTGCAGTATTGACTCATCCCATCATCTCACTCATTATCATCGCAGCGGAGACTTCGCTTTTTTGGATGTAATGGCAAGAAAAGAACAGTCAAAGAAACAAGACAGCTCAAAGGAGCAGGAAAGACCAGATATCAAAGGCAATGTCCATCCAAATTCCGCCATTTACCATGATACCCAAGGCGTCAAGCATGTAATTTACATCCCAGCGCAAGACTACTACAAAGCCCACATTCATCTCGTCAATGAAGAGCAGGATGAACTGGCCAAGTTCCCCAAATATAGTAGGCATTTCCATCTAGTATTTGACACTTCTGGCATGACTAGCCGGTCAGGGCTATACCGACGCCGATGATGTTACCAATGTAGACCCGAAGACATTTTACTCGGTTCAGCCACCTCCAGATGAAGAGGAGCCCGAATCGAACGAGTCGCAAGCTGCAAAATAAATATTTTCTTTTGACAGCTATCATAAACAACATTCAATTATGGCAGAATATTTGTTACTTTAAATTGACGAGGTCTTTATTTACATGGTAAAGATATTGCTGTACTCAGGGTTCCTCAAGAGTACCATCCCTCATAACCTTCTATTTACTAGCCTTGGCTATAGTGACTATGAAATCTGAACAATACATCGCTCCTCATTTATCTCATTGGGATACAACTTTCCTACCCCAACTCTTTCGTAGTGTAGATCGCCAGTGTCACCTCTCAGTGTCGCTTTCGGAGCAATAAGGAGCACTGGAAGTCGAGGCGGGCCACCTCGGAGTGACGGCTTCTTTGCACTGCCCATAACTACACACTTGAGGCCCCGAACACCGAGTAGCGACTCTTCTCGGTCGAGGAACAGCTCGAGAGCGATTGCGTCTATGGGATTTAATTTGATATCGTGGGCAGGTGCTTCGATTGGCGTGAGTTCGTTGTCAGCAACCACCCCCAGCTTCGTGGAGTCCACGTTTCGGAAGGGCGACAGTAATTCTATGTCCCAGTCTATGGTGTCGAATTCGACAGGGAGATATGTTATCTTGCCACTTACTGACATCCATGACCATGACGGTGGAGTTGGATTGTTGGCCCCGAACGAGATTTGAGCCATGGCTCCTGCGGGCAGCCGATCTCTACGCTGCCATAGCAGGGTCCGGTGCAGGAACTCGCCGTGCATAACTCCGTATGCGCCATTCGTCTGAAAGGTCGTCAAGATCTTATCCTCTAGACCGTTCATCGCCACTGCTCTGTTGGTCATGACGGAAAATTTGAGAGTCGAGTAGTGTTGGAACAGAGTTTCGTAGAATCTGATCTTCATCCCTTTGCCATACTTTCCGGCCTGGCTAGGAAAATCTGGATCGGACATGAAAGTGGCTCTTCGACTAATAAGAGAAAATAAAAGGTTAGAAAAACGATTTTGAAAGAACGGAAGGTTACCGCAATTTATCTTTGGATATCTTGTACTTACTTGAACATCCTCGTCATTGTTTGACAGCAGACACCGGCGCCACATTCCCAGTAGACCTGGGATTTGGCGAAATGAAGAGTTCGGCGTGAGAGAGCTCTTTCTTGAAAGATCCACCCACGAGTGGCCATATCAGCTCCATCTACATCTTTCTGAAAGTCATCGATCGCATCGCAGATGTACACAGTGCAGGGCTTGGTGGTTGTGGAACCTGCGTTTCCAGCACCCACCGTCTGACGAGTCGTATTGATACAAACGGCAGATCTGTCCTTCCTCTCGTTAAGAAAGCCATCCACAGTTCCCTCGGCTCCTGTAGAAGCAATAGTGCAGTACGCTCCGCCATAAACATCGCCCATACGCCGTGATTCGCGATTGAAGTCAGCATTGTCAGGCTGATTCTGTATGATACAAAGCGAATCAATCCACAGGTACTCAATACCAAGTCCTCGAGTAACCTCTACTGCGTCTCTGAACGTCTTGGGAAGGGCTGCAAAGTCAATTCCTCGAGTAGGATCCTTGAATTCATCAAAGTTGTCGTCAGTTGTACAGAAGCTCTTGATGGAGCCATCGGGGTTCGTCCATTCTTCGTCAGAAGAGCGATAGCCCCATCGATGAGACAAAGCTACGTACTTGAGTCTCGAGTCTTGAGCTTGCCCGCGTACAAGATGAATTCTCATATTTTCTTTTCTCTTGCCCACGTATATTAGTCGCGTTGGTGGTCGTATGCCCTCTCGATTGGGATTGCAATTAGATTGGTCTTTGTTGTTGATAGTGTGTCGCTTATCACAATCGGCAATCCACTTCTTCATAATGATGAACATAGCCTCATCCCCCGTGATTGTAAATTTGGGACGGGGTTTAGGCTTACCAGCTCTCTCTCGGCCTGGCTCAGTCACTACCCGCGGCAATCTCGGGAAGCTGCGTTGAAGGTCCTTCGGAGCAGCTGTAATACCCGGTCCAACAACAAGAGAAAAAACAGTTTTGTCCGGGATACCCCCTTCCAGAGTACTCTGTATTAGATACGATCCGCTTCGCAGGAATTTGACCTTCTCTTGATGCGGCTGGTGTTTAATTGCGTGCCTACGCAGCATCCAGCAAACTCCGCAATCTGTCTCCCTTGCCTTGAGAGTATCGACAGTTTCTTCACAGACAAATCGAAGAGAAAATATTCCAAAGTTCTCGTCCATGCAATGGCTGCAGAGCGCCTTGGAAGCCGTCAAAGCAGACTCGTACTTCGTTGGTACAACATCTCTCAACTCGATTTCAGGGAATAACTGTAGCGCCAGTTCATTGTCTGGAATTGCATCCCATGAGTCTCGCAGGTAATCCGTAACATACTAGTATTACTAGATTAGCTGTTCTGCCGGATAATGCCAATGTGTCAACTCGGAAGTAAGGTACATACCGGATGGTCTGGGTGGGCTCGCCCTTGCGGTAGGTCTGCAAATTTGGGTCGCAGCTGATCCCAAGTCAGCATACTAGCTGTCTCTTGGACGTCGATTACTGGTACAAGTAGAGACCCTAGAGCCGACGGTTCAAGGCTGTTTCGAGGCAATGGGGGTGATGTAGATCGTCGTGGAGGTGAAGGTGGTAGTAAATTGTCTTGTACATCAGCTGCTTCGCGTAAAAAGTACGACATGTTATTTTTATTGCGGACTGCTTCTAGTAATTCAAGAAGCTCGCCGGATACTGCCCGCTTCTTGTGATGCAAAGCTAGAGGCTTATCATCGTCGGGGGCTTCCACAACAATCCGCGGGGCTTTGTTTTTTTCAAGTTGAGGCTCTAGCTCCGGCCTGACATCTTGTATAAGCATTCGTTTCAATATAAACTTCAAGATGTCCCTGAGCGCGTCACTGACGCAGTATGCTGCTTCCGTACTAAGAGCACCAGTCTGCATGTGGTCGACCCAGTGCTTAACAGCCGAATTCAACAGAATGCCGCCTCTGACGTCTCCCGAAAAAAAGGTAGTATTTGGGAATGAGTTGTTGAAAACTTCGAGCGATTTTGGTCCGTAAAGAAGCCAAATAATGAACTCCAGTAGTGTACATCCCATGGACCACATGTCATATGCTCTGGATGTCGGAGAATCGGGATTTAGACGAAACATGAACTCGGGTGACTGGTATCGAATTGTGGCCTTGAGATTACCAGAACTCCTGCCCACGTAGGTAGCCTTGTCATTGACTTTGGCAACACCCATGTCGGTAATGAGAAGTCGGCCGTGGGGTTTCGAGCTTGGATCTCTGTGTGTCGTAGATCTCACAATGTTGGGAGGTTTTAAATCTCCATGTCGGCAATGCACTCCATATTTGTCCTCAGTGTGTAGCTTGTGTAACCCGGCCGCCAAGCCAGCCATCTGATTTATAGCCCAAATAATGGTCTGCCGATGTGATGGATCTTCAGGTCCTAGTGGCTTGGGGCTGGTTGTTCTCCAGAAATGACTTAAATCACCTCCATTAGCCCATTCAAATATCAAGTAATGATTTCCGGCTTGGCGATAGCTGGTGAGGAAGTTGATGAGATGCGGGTGATGTAGACTCCGAACCAGCTCCAGCGCGGCGACCTCGACCTGCACCCACTTGTCGGTAGCCTCGTGCTGCTTCGTGATCTTCTTGATGGCAACAGAGACGCCGCTACCACTAGAGCAATCACTTTCCGTATCTAGTCGAATTGTTTTCCAATGTGAAGGGTGGATCTCTGCCTTGGCGAGGAGACTGTTCGCGCCGGCGGAAGATTCATCATTGTAATATGTAAAGGGCAAAGGGCAGTCGTTACTGAGTGGGTAGACAATCTCACTGTCAGTAAAAACGGGGGCGAGGAACTGCCATTGCGCTCTACAGAAGTTCTCGATCCACGACCGGTGTTTGCGAGGCGTAGGGAAGAACCTCGGGGAAAACCAGTCGAGTGCTCTGTGACACTTCGGGGCGCCACTCAGGGACTTTGCACGACATTGTGCTGCATCCCATACGATTGGCAGATAGTCGTCTGTCAGTTGTAAAGCCGCCAGGTTTAATGTGAGGTGCAGTTCATCAGTTATATCCGCAAGCGCGAACAGTATTTTGGCATGCATCATTATATACTGGATGAGAGTAGCCTCCTGTTGTCCAGTCACTTCAACGCCGTTGGCTTGCAAGATATGTCGAACAGTTGTATCGTTGACTTCTTCGCATATTGCGTCCCAATGAATGTAAGATGCATAGCCAGGGGCCTGGCTCCTGCATGCAGCTCCTCTAGATTGGAACATGGTCGACATCTTGGCGATTCGGCAAATCAGACAATGCACTGTATTTTACTGGAAGTAGAAAAGGCATGGGGGAAATCAATGAATAGGCATTTAAACAAATGAAAATTAACTGAAGCGCTTTTGCTACAGGCGACTGCAGATAGGCGAAAAATAACTAACAGGATCACACATACGGCGCTGTCTTAACCTTTTCAATGCAGGACCAAGGGACGTGCGGGAGGAAGCAAAGCTTAGCGCCATAAGGCAAGAAGAGGCAACCAAAGTTGGAAGAGAGCACGAGTCACAAGACCAATCATTGGCATCTCATTGTAAATAGGAAGGTGGTGGCTGCATGGATTACCACGCATGTGCATGCATACAGAATACGTCAGGGCTCAAGATGCAAGGTGTTAGCCTAAAGACGGGTAAATAGAGCAGATTCGTAGTCCGTTTCATTGCATTGTATCATTTATTTACAAAAGTTTTAATATTTTAGGAGAGAAGTTATTGCCTATGAATGGTTATACTCTTCTCGGGGTGTGTCTTACAGAGTATCCTTGGTTGGGCACCGTAAAGGAAGTTGGGCAAGTAAATATTGGGTTAAACATACCGTTAGTTTCAGCTCTGAATATCTACACGGTACCAGACGCCATCGGCATCTAAGCATTTTATTGGTAGACGCATCCTGCAGGTCGCAATTGCCTCGCCATCACATGACGTCGGAGGCTCTCAATTCAGAGCGAGCGGCAGAGATAGGGAAGACAGCTATCCACAGACAGTCTCAGCTAATACCGGTACATCATAGACGTTAGATTTATTTAGGTAATGGCTGAAGACGACAGCTCCTACTTTGTTACTGTCGATGGATGAAGCAGCGCCTTGCGCTTCGCAATTTGCCAACCCACGCTCGATGTCGCAGGCTCTGCAGTAGTGAAAGCATAGTCATAGAATACAGTCATAGAAATAGGAACGATATTGATGTTTCAAGGAGTTTGATCGATAATCAAGTTTATGCATTGGATGAAATGTACAGATTCTCGCTGAAATCTTGCGTCGGTTCCAGCGTGTCTTACAAGCAAATCGGCACTCTCCAAGCAGACACTTGCACCTTGCGGGCAAATAGCACCCCAAGTTAAACTTGAAAATCCAACTATCATTATCATATGAATAGAAAGATGTTCAAGCCACCAGATTATTTTTATTGTATTTTTCTCCGCCAAATTCGAACCACAGTCTGCATCCAACTTCATCCGCACTTACACGCCGTAGTCCCACCCCTGTCACTCTTATCTCCCACTCCGAGCCTTTATCGCCCGCGCGACACCAAAGACTTTTTTTCCACTCAGCCAGCTCCTGACATCCCATCCCATCCCATCAACCACACCACCCTCGATCACCACCACTCACTCCAAACAATGGCCGAAGCCCCTCCCGCCGCGGCTCCCAAGCCGCCCAGAACAAAGCCAGGCGTCCCCGAAGGCAACCCAGCCCTGCGCATGATGGGTCTGCCCAACCTACCGCGCAAGCTCCCCTCGCGCAACTGGCTCATCTTCTGGGCCATCACCGGTTCCTTCACGGCAGCTATCGTCTACGACAAGCGCGAAAAGAACCGAGCCACCGCCAAGTGGCGCCACGCCGTTGAGCACCTCTCCAAGGAGACCATCCACAGCCCCAACCAGCTGCCGCGCAAACTCACAATCTACATCGAATCCGCGCCCGGAGACGGCCTGCGATCCGCTCAGGACCACTTCATCGAGTACGCGAAGCCTGTGTTTGCTGCTTCGGGACTGGATTGGGAGTTCGTCCAGGGCAGACAGCAGGGTGATGTGCGCGCGGCGGTGGCGGAGAAGATTCGGAGGACGAGAAAGGCTGCTGAGAGACCGGCTGAGGAGCAGGCGGCGACGGAGGAGAATGTCGTGGAGCAGCTGCGACAGAGAATTGGTATTCCGCAATATGAGGGCGTCAAGGGCGATGTGGTAATTGGCCGTCATGCCTGGAAGGAATATATCCGTGGTCTGCACGAGGGCTGGCTGGGTCCCTTGGATGCTCCCCCCTCAGCCATCCCAGCTCCTGAACAACCAAAAAAGACCACTCCCGACGACCAACAACCCAAGGACAGCGCCGACGACACCGAACAGCCACCGACCGAAGAGAAGAAAGAAGAGGAGAAGAAGGACGAGAAGCCCAAACGCCCTCCCCAACCTCTCCCTTACAACACTCCCGATTCCTACGCTGAATCCCATCTCCCTCCCACCATCCCCGCCGAATTCGCTCCCTCCACCGCCCTCCAGTTCCCCCACCGCCTGGGCTTCAGCAGCACCTTTATCCGTCTAGGCTGGTTCCTCAACCGCCGCAAGCTCGCCGACGACATCGGCCGCGAAGTAGCCGCCGTATGCTTCGCCACATCGCGCGGCTACAAGGAACAAGACGGCGAGTTCGAGCAACAGAACGTCCTCAAGAAGGAGGAGCAAAACTGGCCCAAGTCCGTCTTCAAGGACGAACCTCCTTCTGAAGAGGCCGATGAGGCTCCCAAGCCGCCCAAAGAGAAGATTTGGGCTTCACATCTGAATGTTGATGCGCGTCTCATGGAGCGCATGAGGCGCTTCGAGTTACTGCCAGAGGATGAGGCGCGCGCCGCCAAGATCAAGGTCCCCGAGTCCGAGATTGAGGGCTGGATCAAGGGCAGCTTCCGCAGCTTGATCAATTGGGGTGTGAGCGCGGCAACAGCGAAGCCTTGGGCGCCTAATGTTGGAAACGTGGATGACGAATGATTTGCTCCGTCGGAATATGCTACATTAACCTCACTTTGTATTATATCAAAAAGCGTTTGCTTTCTTGTACAACCACCCTCTCCCCAAAAATCCACATAGAAGGCTATAAAGACCACAATTCTTTCAAAATGCTATAATTTACAATCATTAATCATCATCACTATCCGATCCGTAATCCACCAACCCCATCGCCGGTTTCTTTACTTGTTCCTTCTTCTCCTCAGCCTTCTTTTCGTCCGTCTTCTCTTCCGTCTCCTTGTCAACCCGCTTGACCTTCACATCCCTCTCCTTCCCCCTCTTCCTCTTCCTCCCCACACTCCACTCATTCCCTCCCTCATCCTCATCCTTCCTCTCAACCTCCTCCCCCTTCTGCCTATCCCTAAACGCCTTCAACCCCTCCTCCATCTCCTGCTTCTGTCTCTGCTCCTCCTGTCTCTTCTTCGCCTGCACCTCATCCAAGAAATTTACATCATCATCATTCAGCGACAAGAACTGATTCTGCAACTTATTCGCCTCTTCAAAAGCCGCTTGTTTCGCCGCTACTCTCGTCAGACATACATCACGGAATGGACAGACTCTCTACATGGGTCAACATACCTTTATTAGCTTGCAACACATCATACAAGCTCTTCTCCTCGCCTTGCACAGCCTTCGCCCTCGCTTCCTGCCGTTGCTGCCTCTCCTTCTCTAACTCGGCCTGCACGGCCTCCCATTCGGCATTCTTCTTCGTCCCTGAGGCTGACGTGCTTCCAAATTTGGTCGAGGGCACATCTACTCTTGTGAGGGCTTCTCTGGGTTTTGGAGCTTCTGTTGAGTCGCCTGTGGCGCCGATGGTGCCGCCGGAGACGAAGCGGCTGGACATATTGGGCTGTGTCACCTCCTTCTATAGAAGTAGATGTGGATTTTGAAATGAACAGTTGTAGAGCTATAGATTTTCAGTGTGATTATGGCGTAGATTTCATTGATATGCTGGCGCTCAATGCTATTTCGGTATGATGGTTGAGATGGTGTTTGATACAACACCGTCAGCCATCGTTGCGCCTCCCATCAGCCTCGTAGCTGTTATCCGTATCTTAGCCGTACAGCCACCACCCGTACAATCCCTTCCCTGCATACTAACACAACCACATCTGTCAACTCAACCTATAATCACAATTCATGGCGAAGAAAGATACTATGTTTTTGACGTTTTTTAATTCATACCGAGTCCCCCAGGCAATTCACATCAGTGAAGAACTCATTCTAATCCTACCGCTCACCGTGGGTATCCTCCACCATCCCAGCGCCAATGCAGAAACTCAAAAAATCCAAATGTGCCAGCCCTCCTTTTATCACAATGATCAAAAACATACAAGTCGTGTCCGTCGCAGAAAAAAGCACGCGTGCCCTGTCACCCGAAATAAAGAAACATGAAAGAATAAAACCGCAGTAGAGGTATTCCATCCGATATCCGCCTCGATAATCCTGATTAAACTAGGACACAGTATATCAACCACTCTAACAAAATGCCTGCCCTTGAAAGGAAGAGAAAAAAACACCATCTAAAACGTCGTCCAAAAAAAAGGTATCGTCAGAGACAACATAAACAGCCCCTCAACGCTCAGCTACCATCGTAGCTGGGATGCGTGCTGAGAATGATTGCCTCCATCGCCGAGCAGGTCGACAAGAACAGAAGGGAAATATAAATAAAAAGATGTACCAAAAAAAAACCAATTCAAAACACTCCGGCCCGGTGTCCCTATTACCCGCTGAACGCAATGCATTGATCCATCATAAAATCCCAAAACGTTTGTGCTATTAACACCCACAACCGGGTCATCAGGCCTAGAGCCAGACAGATATGTACCGTATGCTTTTGCTCGCTTCTGCTCCTGTTGTCGCAGTGCAACAACTTTTTTTGTACTATTCAAGCCGTGTAAGGCTTGGTGACCGTGAACTACAGTCGTCCACGATCCTAAAGCAGGTAGAAGCACCAAAGTAGTCTGCCAGCGAGCAAAACCAATCATAGCTTGTCGTCGGAGCTAACCTGTGGCTTGGCTAAACCCAGAAAAGAAAAAGAAAGAAGAAAACCTTCCAGTAAAACCAAATCTATCGCAAGAAAGGAAGTGTATGCCGCGCGATACAAACAAGAATCCACAAAACCAAAGACGCCAAATATGGTCATTAAGAACATGTATCGCAAATGAAGAAGAAAAAGAAAGCAGGGTTATCGGAGTGATCTGGCGCAGCGAGTTAGATCCAACTCAGACTGCCCTGTACCCGAGCTTTCGTCGTTGACCAAATAAAAACTCTTAATAATAATGCCGCAGAGTCATCGCGCGAAGCAGAAAAACTTTTTTTCGTGTCCGAGGGTATTTTGCGGAGAATAGCGTCGTTCTTAATGAGAAACGAGCAAAAAAAATGTGTGTGAAAAAACGTGTGAATAGTCGAAAATCATTGTCGTAAAATAAAAATAAAACCTTGGGAATCCTTTTTTTGAAGCCGGTGACCGATGAAACAGAAATGAAAATCGTTCGGAGGCGCTGTCGCACACTCCTCTCAGTTAACAAAGGAAAAAAATCAAGTTTGCCCATCGTTCGCTCTTAACCCATGACAGGCTGTCCATATCCGTTGGGAACGAAGTAGGATCCCGGCTTCATGGAGCCAACACAGCCGGCGCAGGCGCACTCACCACCCATTCCGTGCTCCCAGCCATGATGGGCGTAGGGATAGTGGTTTGGATATTGGCGGTTGGGGTAGAAGGCATTGGGAGCCGGTGGCTGAGGGTACCGGTTGCTGTACTGTGCAGCCGCTTGAGCAAACCATTCGTTATATCTGGCATTGCTTGAAGTCGCTGACATGACATAATCGGGTGTACCGTAGCCAGAGTCGGGAGGAGTGAGAGGGGCATTCCATGGGTTGTGAGCCCATATGGCATCACGAGACGGGTAAGGGTTCTGTTGAACCTTCATAGCCTGGTAACGCTCATACTCGGCAACCTGCTCTTGCAGATAGCGTGAGTGAGGAGACTGGCGAGTGTTGCTGCTGTTGTAGCGAGACAACTCAGTGTCGATGGCAGGAACAAGAGAAGCAACTCTGTCGCGGCTGGCTTGGGCGACCTGTCGCTTCTTCATCTGCTGCCACTCACGCCAGTTTTCAAGCCAAGCTTGGTAGTCCTTGCTGAGATCAAGGTTGACGTAAAGCCTCCAGTGCATGGCCTGGACCCAGTCATATTCCAACGAGTTGAGTTCAGAGACGGCGATGCCACTAACTTCGGACCAGGAGCGGTTCTGGAAGGTATTGTCGTCGAGGAACTTGCTGCCGAGAAGCAGTGAGACGGTGAGGTAGCGCCACACTTGTCCCTCGGATGCCTTGTAAGGCCCCTGGTTCTTCATAGCATTGATTCGCTTAGCGAGGTAGTTCATGCCAAGGAGAATGGTGGTGCTGGGAAGTCTCGTCGAGGTGAGAATCTGTGTCACGAACTTGCGGAAGGGTGCAGAGACTGGAGCATCGGGAGTAACAACTCTGGTTGCCATCTCGGCAACGTATTCAGCCATCATGTCGACCTCATAATCGAGGACGGCACACACGCCTCCGGGCATGATGACGGTAGTGATTAGGAATCCGACAAAGACCTGCTTGATCTTTGGTCGGACGATGGAGTCAGCTCCAGGCTCAGAGACACAGCGAGGTGGGTTGACCACAGCAGGCTGTATGAGACGTCTCGGGACCAAAGAGTGGCACAGGGAGGGAGAGAGAGGGGGTTGAAGGAAGAAAAACTCGCAAGTCTCTATAGAGACAAACCAGCCATCTAATGTGTACTTGAAGTAAGATTCCAATGCTACAAACGACGGTTGGTTGGTGTGCAAAGCGAAGTAAACTGATGAGCCGAGCAGTAGAAAGAGGACGGGAAGTGCGCTCTTTTAGGGTCGAGTCGTCGAGAGTGAATCGATGCGGATTGTGAAGAAAGAAATGTTCGTAATATTCTCGTCAAAAAGGAAATCACAAGAATCAATTCGACGCGAGAGGATATGACCTGGCACTAGAAAAGTTATTAGTATTGAGTCGACATTAAGGTTGTGTGTGGTGGCGCGGCGTTGGGTGGCTGTTGATTATGGTTTGGGTGGAGGTCGTGGAGGCTAGTAAATGACACGGCAAGATGGGCGAGACGTTGCTGATTGCATAAAAGCTGTGCAGAGTGTATGGCGCAGTCTTGAGAGTCGAGTTTCGGACAACTTTGCGTAAATTTGAGGTGGGAGTCGCGGAGTGGTGGTGTTGTGGCGTCGTGTTGTTGTAGTAGTCGGGACCCAGAGCCATAATAAAGAGCCAACCACGCGACGAACGACGGGGGGAAAAGAACTCACCTCGAAATAAAATAAAATAAAAAATCAAGAATGCAGTAATCGCTTTTGTCCGATGCTTTTGGAGATGCAGAAAAACTATTCCAGAGGAAAGTCCACAAAGCCAGAAGAAATCAGCGAGCACAGAAAGGAGGTCTCTACAACAATGAAGCTGACGAGAGTCCCTTGGGCAGTGCAAGTTCACGCAAATGGGCCGAATCCCGGGGAATCAACGAACAGAGAAGAATAACAATCTCGTTCGTCGAAGGGCGATTGTCGAATTCGTCGGAAGGGAAGAAATACGGCGGATTCGGTATCGACGTGAAAGAAAAGACAAGAGGGATACAAAGAGAGAAAAAAGAGGAAGAGAGGTTGAGGATGGAAAAGAGGATGGAGAGGAAAGGAAGAGAGAAAGAGGTGTGTGTGGGAGAAGCGGAGCGGATAGCCTGGGCTAAAGGCAAAACAGGTAGAGCCAGAGCCAAAAGTAGCTCCAAAAAAAAGTAATGAGGATGGGATGGGGGTGGATGGCAAGGCAATGGCAATGGGCGGCTCAGTCGGGTGCTGCAGCGGGTGGACAAGGACAAAACAAGACAAGGGCATGGCACCCGTGCCACAGCGTACCTCTGCTGGTGCAAGTTGCGTTACGCAGCCGTAGCGTGGGTGGTCTGGTGTTGCCTGCGTTGGCCGCGCCAGAGCCAGAGGTACCTTGGGGGTGTGCTGGGGGTACCTCACCACCTCACGTAGTGCAGTCAGCGGGTACGGTACAGCGCTGTGCCCAGCCAGTGGCAGCCAAAAAGGATTCAGCGGCAAGAGTGAAAAAAAAAAATCTCTTTGCCCCCCTCCTCTGACTCCAGCAGGACATGTACCTTCAGTACTTTCAGAGCCTCCAGGTGGTACCTCTGGCCTGGAAAAAAAAAAATGAAAAGACGCTAACACTGAAGAAGAAAAAATTGCTGGCAGAGGGCAAAACAGGGTGGCCCAGTGACCAGAGTGGACTCATCCACAGATTGGACGTGGACTGGTACCTGGACTAAAGGCGTCTGGGCAGTAATGACATCAAGTACCATGACACTGCCCAGTGGGTCGCGGCTGTGAACCACGACCACATGAAAGGTACCCCCAAAAAAAAGCATTGGTACTTGGACGGGTGTATGGTGTGCGGTTGAGGGTGAAAATGTGAGAATGTGAGAGTCACCACCGCCCACACACACCTGCTCAGCAAGCCCAAAGACTGGCTCTGTCTTTGCTGCCTCTCATTTTTTTCTGACCTTTTGGGGGGGCACATCTCCACTAAACTCTGACCCGCGACGCGGTATGATTGGCCAGATGCACAGCTGGACTGGCTCAAACACTTGGGCGCATTCTCTACATGTATTCCTACGTCGTACTTTTTTTTTTGGGGTACATGCGACAGGTACGGAGTACATGCAGCAGGCACTCGGGTGCCTCCGTTTTTGGTTTATTGGCCACTCCGTTCCATTTACAGCGTTGTGGTTGGGTTGCTTGGGCTGCTTGGGGTACCGCACCATGTACCCTCTTACTCCTACCTCTCTTCCACCTTACCCTCCCATCCTCATGTCCATCCCCGTCCCCTCCCATTAGCATCAGTGTATTATTACACCCTGACCAGTGCGTGTCAAGTGTGTCTGCAGGTCCCCTACTAACCATGCCTAGCCATGTTAGTGCACCCGTTAATGATATTTTCAGAGGGCGGTGGGGTCCCTGTCGGCCCCCATGTATGCTCCTGTCCAGCACTTTGCCAGCACTTTGCTGTTTTGCACCCCAGACGTGTTTCTTTGCCAGGTATTCTGCCATGCCATGAGGCGTCTGTGTCTGCACCTGCGTCTGAGTCTGAGCTGTGACGACTGCCTGTGACCATCGTGCATATCTTACAAATCGACCATCCAAACAGGCGACTGAAGCGTCCACACTCACGCAAGTACAATCCAATTACACATGCCATTTTCGTCACATTTTCCTCTTTGGCTGTAATTATTAGAATGTGACGAGATATCCAGGCACAGTCATTCAACCACCAAGAGTGTTCGTAATAGTCATCCACATCCAAGGCAACTACAGCATGCCCGTGTCCAGGGCAAGACACTACCACCACTACCACCGGAAAGGCTACCTGCCTAATACTGATGTAGCTATGTAATAAGGATGATTCACGATTGGCGTCAGCTCTCCGCCCTCGAGTCTTGAGTGGTGTGACATTCCTGGTCTTGGGCCATTCATGATGATTCACACGGCCACATGTCGCATTCACGTCTCTTCATTCTCTGTCTGTGTCATCAGCCTGGTTCTATTGCCTAGGCAGCTTCATTGCTGTGTGAGCAATCAAACAACGGTTCACAGTACGGAGTACATCCATCATTCATGCAAGTACAGTGCATTCTTTGGCCGGCGGTTCTGCAGCCACATCATAAACCATGTCCCGAGCCTCCCTTGGGTCATCTCAGCAGCCAGCCAGCCAAACATGGCTCCGGGCACCCAATGCAACAAGAGAGCACCCGTCCGTTGCCACTAACGCCTGGACCGAGTTATCGAGCATGGGGCACTTTGCTGCATCTCACCAAACAGCTGCTCCAGTAAGGCACAGCAAGGTACATGTGTGCATAGGCTGGCTCAGATATTGGAGAGGGGCGCTGCTACAACTAATTACTGCACAGTAGGTTGACTGATACTGATAACTGGCACGCTGACTGACTGGTCAGTGACGGCTTTGAATGACACAGTACAAGAAAAACGCCTGGCCTGGCAGGTTGGCCTGTGGTCTCTGAAGTTGAAGCGTACGCTCATCCCAACAACCTGCCTATTTCGAAGCACACCACCTTTTTGACTTGAAGCGTTTCTCGTTGTCCTTTCCCGATGGTGGTGCTTGCAGTTATGGAGTGCATGCACAGTACAAGACTAGTATGGATCGAGCGACTCCATGTGACGCACAGCATCCAAAAAAAGAATGGGGTACATCACCGTGCATGGATGTTAGGGGATGAAGAAAAAACGAGGAGCAGAGAAAAAGCCGCGACCTCTTTGGGACCAATAGCCGTTCGGGGGAAAAGCAAGGGTGAAGGAGCCTGATGAGATGGTGCAGGGCCTGAACAGGCAGAGACAGAGAGCCAGGACAGTGACCAGGGTACGATCAGTGGAGGATTTGGGGGGGAAACTGACCAATGCCACGTTGCCCAGGAAAGATGGTGACGGGTTCTCGAACATGGAACATCGAGACTAATTACGGTGACGGGCCTGTGTGTGGACGAAGTGCAGAGGAGGAGAAAGAGGAGCGACCGGAATGATGAGTCCACCGACGCAAGAGGAGCGTCGCCAGCGTCAAGGTCCCCCAAAATGCCCCAGAACCAGCCATTCACGATGGTCATATTATGGACTCCACCGGACCCTTGGGAAGGACAGTTGACCAACCACGCGCCAGAACCCTTGAGCTGGGAAAGCCATGTCATTTCCTGGCGCTCCAATGCTAACACAGAGAGAGAAAAAGGTACATAGCCAGGCCATGGGGGTACTTGAGGGGAATGGCCTAAGGGACCGGTACCTCTCAAGCCAATGGCGGTGGTCTCCAAGTTTTTAGTGCCTGTTTAGACCTAGTCGCATGGCGCCCACGACGTCAGGGTGCAGCGGGTTTTCTCCTGGTTCCATGACGAGAGTTGTAAAAACAGGTAGGCAGAGCTGGTCCCTGTTAGGCCTGGCTTTCGATGGATGGACTTTTCTCGGTGATAGTGATGTCGTTGACGATAATGGCCACCCGGCTATGCAAAAGGCTACAGGACATGCTCATGTTCCAGAGCGTGTGAGGTGTAACGTGTAGCAGGATGTGCTAACCGCAATGAATAAATTTCAGCCAAAAATATACGTCAATTTGTGACGATGCAGATTATTTGGCACAATTTAGCTTCAATTACCTGAAGTGCAGGGCAACCACTTCGCGACGGTATTATATTAGATGTGGTTTGTTATGATCCAATGGGAAATTAATCGCTCGCTCGCACCAGCTCCTGGCCCAGAGCCGAGAGGGAGGTTTGCAAGGAGGGTCGCCTCCGTAACTAATAACAGAAATCAATTAAGAAGTACTCGCATTGTCCGCATAACCCTGGGCAGATCATATGTATCTTTGTCTCCGTCAATTAATTTCCATTGCGGTGGCTGTAGTAACACATTTCCCTCTGGATTAACATTAACCGTATTTTAAAATTCACAACTCGTGGAATATTCTACCACGCCAATCTAGCTTGTCCTTTTCTTTTTCAAGTTTCCTTTTTATTTTAGTTTTCTATTTTTATTTTTATTTTTATTTTTAGTGCTTTCCTGTAAGGTCTTGGACTCTTGTCAGTCTCCATTACTCCGATCATGTTGACCGCTCCTTGCACCCTCCATAGTGGTCCCTGGTTTCTTGAACTAGTTGTATTGCGAGGCTTTTTATTCGTTCCGTCGCCCCCAGAAATTACCCTGAAGCGTTAAGAGGCGCCAGTTAAAAAAAAAAAAGTCTACGGAGAACTCCAGGCGCAACAACCTTCACCATAAACCTTGACCAGTATGCAGCTGCAATATCCACACTCCATCATGGCCTTCTCGTGACCCTTCTCCCGGCTATTAACTTTTTTTACACTCCTGGCTTATCAATGGAGGAGTCCTGCAGATAAATGGGGGGGAAACAACCCTGCCCTGACCCCAGGTAAGCCCATCCATGTACGGAGTACATGATGCAGCGAACCTACAGCAACCCTCTTCCATGTAGCGTAGCAGGTTGGGCCGGAACGCAAAACCTAGAAATGCCTCAGGTCCACTGCGCTGCTTTGCTGTTTCCCGTATTCAGTTGTTCCCGGCGTGACATATTGTGCTGCACGTAGAGTTCTGGACCCTCATGGGGTTTTTTTTTTTTTAATGTGACTTTCATGGGTTTTTGGGGCCCGTCTTGGTGTATCATTTTCATGTGCCGATGGTCCAGATGGTCCATCGAACCTACGCCAACTACCCGGGAGTGTCTATTTGTCAACCAGGTCAACACCATGACGTATCCATCGTACCATGGGCGACTGCATTCGTCTGGTATTTTTGTAAGAGGGTGGTACCCATTGGTTCGATGCATTTGTTCGACAATTGTCTCCATTGTCGAGTTGGCGTTGACTGATTGTTGTGCAATGGCAATGTGTTGGTCGAGATGTGTTCTGGCTGCAATGTCGGCGAACCACCCCGTGGATTTGGTTGCAGTAGTTGATCGGAATCCTCATGACGGGATGCATTAAACAAAGTTACAAAGTAAACCCAAATGCTTTGAATACGCACAGAAATGTAAGGACTGCTTTCACAGGCAATATTTCATGATCTCTCATACATTTATGTAATCGGACTGCTGCACGCCGACCTGCTTTGATGCAAAATTAACAGCAGGATGAGCTTAGCGAGAAATGTCCAATTCGACAAGTCAAAGAGCTATATATCCCTATATGTATATATTTTTCAAACAAGAACATGGATGACATAGCGTGCAGTATCTTTTCTTCCCTCCTATGTACGACCACTCTGCTCTTTACGCGCTTTATTCACCACATCTTCACCCACCACACTGAACACAACAGCTTCTTTAAAATAGTCTTAAAAAAAAAGCGGTCGTGCATAGATAAAGCAGTTCAGCATTTTTCTCTACACAATAATCTCAATATTAAATAAAATCCCAATCCCCCAACACGAGAACGACATATACATAAAGACCACGTGACCAGCACAGGCCAACTCCCCCAAAATGTGGAGGCGACGTGGCACCTTTGCGAAAAGGGTTCCGGTGGCAGGGAGAAGCTACCAGAGAGGCCAGCAAGCACTATCGCAACCTCCAACCTCACCTTCAACCACGAACCACCACGCGAGCACATTAACGCTCCCTCCCCGCCCTTCTCTCGCGCCATCTCCGACATCATTACACTCGCTTCAACTTCTCTCTCAACACCACTCCTCCTTCACAACCAATCACAATGTCTGACTCAGTCGAGAGCCTGATCGATGTCCCCCGCGAGTTCGTCAAGGACGGCGTCCAATTCATCAACAAGTGCCAAAAGCGTACGTCCCAACTAGGCGCATCAATTCATGGAGTATAGCATCGCATACTAACTCATCGCAGCTGACCGAAAGGAATTCATCAAGATCTCTCAAGCCATCGCCATTGGCTTCTTGACCATGGGAACTGTCGGATATGTGGTCAAGCTGAGTGCGTATTCTCCCCTACGAATATTCGGGAGGTTTCAACTAACGGATTTAGTCCACATCCCTATCAACAACATTCTCGTCGGAGCTGCCTAATTTACTCACATTACGGAAACAAAAGGAACAGGACCAGGACCAGGGGCGATTGCGATGAATCGAGATACCAACCATAATCACACCAGCAAAAAAGGGGACGGATAGAACATTGTACACTTACCAATCTTGTAGCGGATACTACTATGCAATGAAATGGCGTTTGTTTTTGGACAAAATTCTTTACAATTTTCTACACGTTACTCGAACTGTGAAGGCGATGTAGGCACGACTGACCCCAAAGTGAAATACACGACCTCAATATCAAACTTGTAGACTCAGATTCCATTCACAGCAGACACATGTTGGATTAAGCCGACATAAACCTTGATTATGTTTCTAATTATCGTACAGAGATCCCATGCGATAGCCTCGCAAATTGCCCATGACACCCCCCTAACTCAAAAAAAACAACACGTTACAGAACCCCATTCCCTTGTAAATATTTTCATTGTGATGGACCCATGCTATAAGGCACAATCGCTTTGTCAATTACCGGTCGTCGACGAGCCGCCACCTCATTCTCCGTGCCCCATTCAGCATGCCACTCCTTCTCCCGCTGCACCGAGTCGTTCAGCGCCTGCCGACACTCCTCAGGCAACAAGTCCTTCAAGTCATCAGATACGGCACCAAGTCCATTGAATGCCGCTAGGAAATCCGTCGTGTCCGAATTTGCCTTGGCTGCAACTGGTTGCAGCTTGAGGGGGCTTTGGAAAACGATATCCGTGACCAAAAAGTTGCGAGCCATCCTGACGGACACGGGAGGGAACAACGGGCTGTCAGCGGCGGCTTCCTCTTGGTCTGGTGATATTTGCATATACTTGGCGCGCGTGGGCTGCATGGACGCTGGATATTGCAGCATGTTGGTGTGGATATCGTACACGCCAGCGTTGTTGAGCTTTCTGATGGCGTTGATGTTTGCGTTGAAGGTGCTGGCTTCGCGTGCATGTTCCAACATCCAGTTTGTATCGTTGACATTAACACGTCGCTTCTTATATTCGGGCTTGCCGCTCGGCGCTGGCACTGACGGTACGTTGGTGTGGTAGACTGCGCTAGCACCGTGCCACGCAACGTACTGGTTCTTGTTGTATGGTTCGCCGGGGATGATCTTGTCATCGGGGTCGGCCAGTTGACCCTCGACCACTCCATCGGCCTTGGCCTGAGTGACGGCATAGTCATCAATAATGCGCTTGCCGCCCACCACAATGCGTGCTCCAAACTCTCGGAAAACCGATCGCGCCGTTACAATACCTATTGAACGGCCCTTGTATGAATGAGGGATAATGTCTCTGTCAATCATGTCGCGCTTTTCCTCGTCGTCCACAATGATCTTGTGCAGTTTGCGATGCTTCGTAAAGAACAGATAACTGTCTCGGAAACCAACGCAACGCGCCGGCTCCGTCGACAACATGTACTGTCTATTTCCGCGCCCAAGGACTGTGAATGTTCTGCATCGGTAGTCTCGTCCGTCTTGCAGGTTGCCCAGCTTGTCCACCTTTGTCTCGCCTTCAGCATCCTCCGGAAGCACGCACTCGTCGTCGACAATATCTGCGACAGTGCCATCCGCATCGATAACTTGCTCGGGCTTGGCGGCCATAGCTCCTTTGCGTCCGCCTCGTCCTCTCCATCCGCCACGGCCTCGTTTCTTTGGTGTCTCAAGATCTTTGATATCTATCGTAATGAGTTCGTACTCTGGCGGTCTGTTCTTGGGCGGTCGTCCAGGTCGTCGTTTCTTGATGACAATCGTAGTAGGCGGAGACCCAGGTTTGGCTTCTTCAGGCTCTTCAGGCTTGGGCTCTTCGACGGCGGCAGCTTCGTTCCCCGAGCCTACTTCGGGTGCTTCTTCAGGGTCTCCTTCGTCGTCGTCCTTGTTTCCAGCCTCGGATCCGTCTACATCTTCTTCCACTTCGAAGTCGGCATCCGCAGTAACATCAGCATCAGGCATGGGTTCATCTTCGAGGTCGGCGAAGCCTTTGGGGGTATTTGCTGCATAGTGTTAGCTTTTCCGCTTCAAATAACGCGGCACAGGTGTAGCGCTGATGATTCCGCAGCGTCTAAGGTTCTCATTTGGAGACACCGTTACGTTGGTTGCGATCAGAGAGAAGTGGCGCACAAGAGATCGCGCCTAGGGAATTTGCTTGAACGTACCGAGTGCTGAAGCAGCTCGCCTTGCGGCAGCGCGGCCAGACCTGCGCCCGAGAGGCATGGCTGAAATAGGGGCGCTTTGATCTATTTGAAAAGGCGGTAATGAATTCGCCCAATCTATTATCGATAGTTGATGCTAAAGTATCGCGGCTCGAGTCGTGGTGCGCTGTGCGCCGTGTAGCGATGATTTTCGTGGTCTTGTCACGGTTGGGCGACGCGCGCTCCAAACGCTGAGCGCCCTTTGCACCTTTGCATGGAGGCTGGGTGCGAATAATGCTACGCACTGTATGTAAGCACTGTACGCCCAACAGCCGTATTACCACAACTTTCTGCTGTATCTGCGCTGTACTACGACAAACACTTATGATGAACTTTCATTTATTCTTTTTGTTCTTAAAGTCATTCTAAAAACTGGCCTTGCTGTTGAAAAATAAAATGAGCTGAAAAAAATTGCGAAACCTAAACACAGCATGACAAAATCGCTAAATGAGTTTCATCGAATTGCAGCTATAAATACTCCCCTCTCCAACTTTCAAAAAGCCAGCATAATTCAAAGTGTACAGCTCGTTATCATAATTCTAACATCCTTAAAAAAATAAGTTTACGCCTTCCATATTTCCTTATAAAGTATCCCATCCTCCATTGTTAATCTCTGCTTCTAGTTTTCGACTGATGAGGCTTGGAACACCATGGCTTAGCACTGTGTTTCGTACCATGACATCGTAACGCTTTTGGTTGAGGAATAACTGTCTCGAGTGCCTCAGCTGGAAGTCAGTCTCGCCATATTTATCAATGTATGGTGCTGCCGTGAAAGATCCTGATCGTCGGAACAGATAAAACACAGTGCACTTGCGCACATTGAGGAATACTCCGATGTTTTCTTGGCATCTTTATGTGTTGTTAGCGTCGAGTCTGGATTATCATCTTCTTTACCTCATCTTTGTAAATGCTTACCGTTTCATGTGCTGCTGTCCACCCCCTATCTTGGTCGATTCACGATCAGACGTATCAGTCTTCTGGCAACATGTTCCTTGGCTACAGAGTAGCTCGCCGCAGAACAGACAAATGATAGGGTCCGTTAAATCTTTGCCTGTCGTTGGACACCTGCGTCTTGTAGCTTCTTCGATCAGAGTGTCATACGTCTTGGGCAGTCCAATGAGTTCAAAGATGCCTGGATGGCTCAGCATGGAGTTTCTCGGCACCTCGTTGTATGCTCTGGGCCACATCACTTGGTGCTTAACCCAGCCAGACACGAGCTCTTCCGTGGATTCTGGCCATCCACACTGGCTGGCATTGTGTGTTGTCGCGGCGCACATTTCATCAAACGAGGGGATGCGAAGAGCCTCCGTTAGGCGGTCGAGCTCGTCTACATCAGGATTTGGCGATGGATGACTGTTGAAGTTCACACCGTACTTGACATATAGTAGCACAACCGCCTTGCGGACAAAAGTCAGTGCGTATTTCTTGGCAAAAGTGTACCATCCCTCAACCGTATCCAGGTCGGGCTGCTGGAAGCCAAGGTTGTCATCTTCGTTGTGTTGCTTTGGGAAATGCACATCCTGTACCTCTGTGGCATATTTCGTCACAGACAGCGCAAACTCGGCAAAGTTTGCGACTGCTGGTTCATTTGTCTGGTAGTTCGTCAAAGCATGAACCCATTTTTCATGCGGGATGTTCTTGCCCATGTGGTAAACGACCTTGACGAGCTCCGCCAGATAACAGAGTCTGATGACGGGAGAGATTTCTGCTTTCTGTGAAGGGACTAAGCCATAAGCGCATTCAACAAGGAAAATGAAAGGGTCTAGGCTCAGCAGAGGGGGGTACACATCTAAGGGCCGACGAGCATGCGAAGTTCCAGTGCCAAAGTACTTGGATATGAAAAGTTGGCAATGTTGTCGTTCAGAATCCTTGCCTAATTCGGCTTCTAGAACGCTTGTTGAAAGGCGGAGCCCAACAGACATAAATGATGAAGCCGTTTCAGCTAGGATCCTCAGATGCGTGAGCACTTGTTCCGGAATCTTATCAAGTAACGTAAAGCCAGGCTGGGCTTCAATGCCTCGTTGCTGGATCTCGACCGACGATATGGTGTAAGCGACGACTTGGACAAGAGTGCTGCTAAACTTGACATCTTCAAGATTGTCTGACTTTGTGTCGGCAATATGCAATGGATCTAGGTCATTGACGCGCAGGGTTTGTCGTAGTCTTCGGTACGCGGCTAACAACTCGCCAACGATTGGCTCATTGATCGCGCCAGCAGATGACTGAGCGAAGCCGAGCTCCGATTGATCAGTGGGCGAGAACAATGTGCTGACTGGAGTTTCCATGCGTGTGTGCCGTGATTCACCGTCTCCGCCCCAGGTCGATTCTGTTGCCTGGTTAGGGCTAACCATCGCCTCAACCAAGCTGCCAGGTAGACTAGGCGTAGACAAGTCTGGTAGAGGAGAGTCGCCCAGTTCAGGCGCTTTGCTACCACCAAGAGAGTATGCGGATCGCATTTGCGTTTGCAAGAATTCTTCAAAAGTACTGACAGGTTGGAGATGTCCGGGATATGATTCTTCCATTCCCTTCCACACGATAGGAATAAAAGCGTTTCCGAGTGCCTTGCAAAGTGGACAGACAAACTCGTTCCTACGAGTGTCTTCTGGGTGGTGCCTAGCAATCTGGTGGGTATGTCTGCGATTCGTTGCATCATAATACTGCTCGAAGCAACGATAATGCATCATGTGCCCACACCCGCTTGCTACTGGCCCTGATCGAGAGTTTTTGGCATCAAAGCCCTTTCCAATGGTCTGGCGCTCTGCCAAGATAACTTCGCCTTGCGCATTAATCTTTTCAACCATCTTACGATTCTCACGAGCAATTCCAAATGGACGTATATCTTCTGCAGACCTATCGAGGCTGCATGGTGTCTGCGAGGCTTCTCTGACAGCGTCAGGGTCCTGAAGGTTGGTCTGGCGCAGGATACGGCTGTTGTTGAGCAATGCGAAAGTACCGTAGAGTCTTTTATCATCGGCTTCTTCCTGACATAGAATACAAGTGCCTGTGGGATACTTCCAGTTGTGCGACCGGTCCTCGAATCGTTCTTCCTCTTCATCCTCATCGATATCTGAGCCCCAGTCAATATCTCCCTGACTTTCCAGGAAGCTTTTCTGTTGTTCCTGGAATTGAGCCATGACTCTCGCTTGGCGGCTCAAAGCAGCCTTCTTGCGGCGTTCGCGCTCTTCTTCCGCAGATGTGTTTGCTGGAGACGCAGTGTTCACCCGATCAACTGAAACGCCCAGGCGGGAAAATGCGGATTCAAAGGAGCGAGGTCTGCGTTGCTTCAGACGCTTGAGGACCAGCGTAATCTTGGGATGGGCTGATTTGAACTCTTCTTTTGTAGACAAAATGTTGAGCATTGACACAATTGTCTTAGCGTGACCGGTGTCGGTCATGTACGTGCCCTTGGTTGCACGAGTGAGAGCTGTGTGAACAAATGATCGAGAAAGATCTGACCCCGGATCTTCCTCGTTTGTCTTGTCTTCGTAAATTGCTATCAAAACAAGGTGTAGGATGACCTGCAAAAATGTCTCGAGCCTCGTTGCAGGAACCGTCGGAGTGAACTTTGGAGCTACAAGAGGGTAAAGCAGGGAATAGTGAATAATCTGCGCAAACACTCCCGTCCTGGTAAAGTCTGCAAGATTCTCGAAAAGGCCGGAAGGAACTGGCCGGTGCTTTGGCTCATAGACGATTTCTTCAACTGTCTTCCCACTCTTCATTGCCATTTTCTTTCTATAGGCCATCTCAGACTCTTCTCGCTGGTTCTTGTTGTAATGAGCGATATAAGGATCGATTTCTTCAATAAATTCCGGTCTCAGCTCGAAGGTACCGACATCTGCTATACCCTCAGGAGGCTTAAATGTTGCCATTTCGTCCAAAACTTGGTGGAAGTCATCTTGCTCCTGATACTTCTCTGGAAGCTTATTGCAGATCTCATTGAACGATAGAGGCTTGAAGCAGAGAACGTGTGTGATGTCCCGCTTCATGGCAAGGATGCGAGAATTTGGCTCATCTTGAGACACAACCAGAGATGTGCGGTCACTCAATAAGACGATGAGAAGATGAATCATATCTTCAACGACGTCCAGATGCTGTGCGTCGTCTTGTGCCTCAGACTTTAACTCGAAAAGGCCCTTAACCCAGCCTTCCATCCCGAAGCGATCAATAATCGACGCAAGCACTCTACTGGGGTTGCAAACCACCAGAGCCGTTTGCAGCAAGAAGATATCCCGATGGTGCGAAACATCTCTTTGCCCTACACCGCGGTAGGTAGTCGCCTGGTGGCGGAGGCTTATTCCATTTCTCACCCACATGTTGGCTTTGATTTGTGCAAGCCAAACGCAAACTCGAAGCGGGAAATCAAACGCAGCCATGAGATAGTCTTCGGGAGTGTACTCTTTCTTGGGCATTTGGAGCTTCCCCATCAGCCTTGGCTTGGCTTTTAGCTCTTGCAGAGTGAAACTTAATAATGTGCGCATGTCTGCGGCAGGCAAAGACTTGCCAGACTCAATGAGCCACGACAGAGTATAGTGCAGGGCGTGGTGAAAGCTGATCGAATCCTTTTCCACAACGAATTTCACAACCTTGAATGATTCTGTCTCCGGTTCAAACTCAAAGTCTGTGAGCTCCTTGAATTGGATCTCATCCTTAATCTCAGCCTGTTTAAAGCGCTGGCGCTCGGCTCCAATAGAGTTCAGGATGACTGTCTTGGCAGCGAATCGAATCGCTCTCTGCAGGTACTGCATTTCATCCGGTGGACAGTCTTTAAACGCCTCTGTGAGTCCCTTGGCCTGGCTGTTGATCTGTCGAGTGACCAGTGAAGCAGTAATCCACGAGTCAGCTTCATATTCGACGTGTTCAACCACGGCTCGGACATTGGGTCCTATCCCTTGGTGTAGCTTGACCAAGTCTAGGAACTGCATCAGGTATCGCAATTCACATCGCAACCTTTCTTGAACGTGCGGTGTGCCAAACAGATATCTCAAATCCAAGTAGAAGTGATACATTCTGCGATTCGTAACTGAGCCGCTCTCGAAGCCCAGAACGGCAGCTGGAGAGACGTCCCACGGGTGGCCGACTTGTCTCGTTGTTAAAAACGTGTAAAGGATTGCCAGCAAGCTGCTCATGAAGTTTCCTCGCTCCACCACTTCAGCCGTAATGGATGGTGTAGTCAACATTTGCAAGGACAAATTGATTATAGAGTGATCTGGCTCTCTGTCACCGACGAGGTAGAGCTGTGCGAGAATAGTGTACAAGCTTGCGAATCGAAGAGCAAGGACGCGCTTGAACTCTGGTATGGTGACAACCGTAGAGATATAAAGACAGCGGAGATCATTTCTGACCTTTTTCCACATTCTCAAATCAAAAAGGAGCAACCAGTCGAGTCTCACGCGTTGGAAGACGTCTTCTGCCGGGGGTACGTTTTCCTGATGTGTGTAGCCCTGAGGTGTTTCGATCCAATACTGGCCGGGTCTTGGTGTGAGATTCGCCTTCCTTCCGGGAGTGACTGGAATATCCGCATTTGCTTTGGCCTTTATTGTAGCAGCGAGAAGCTGCTCTCCAGCGTCAGAGTCAGAGATATTTCCGTCCTGTTCCCTTGCAGAGCCTCGATTCTGCGCAGAGGGTGGGGGAGGAGGTGGTGGTGGCGGATACCCTGCCATGGTTGCCTCGTCTTCTTCGAGGGCTTGATCGGGTTGACTCCAATTCATGCCTACATCGCCTACATCGCCTCCATCTCCTCTGGCATCGACCATCATCACGTCGTCGTCATCTTCATCATCACCGCTAACCGTGGAGCTCTCCGGCGAGCCTGGGTCTTCAATGATGATATCGTCTCCGTCATCATCATCGTCGATTGAATCGTCGTCGTCGGTCCTAAGCACTGCTGCACCACCTGCTTGCAGAGCCAAGATGAAGTGGGCACTGACACCATGAAGGCGAGCCTGTGATTCTATGAACTGGTCGTCTTCATCTTCATCATCAATGAGGCCCCGAGTATGAGTTGCGGAGCTGCCCTGTCTCCACGGCAGCATAACCTCTTCGCAGACTGTCTGTCTTAAAATGTAGTTGTCGGTACCGACGCTACAGCCAGATACATCGCTAAGCCATTCGACAAGTGTTCCGCACATCTGTTCGCGGAAAGTATCCCGGGCAGAGCGAATCGTTACCGTAACTCGAATGGCTTCGATTGTCTTTGCCATGCGTAGGAGAGTGTCGACATCTGAGCGGTAAGCCAAAATACTTCGCCCAATGGCGTCAGTCTCCCAAGCATTCTTGGAGGCCTGGGTATGTGTTTTCTGGCAAGCACGAGCTACTTGATCTTCGACTTCTTGCACTGTGTGTTTCTCATCGTTCCAAATGATAAGCGCAAAGTCGTCGCAGGGCTCCGCGGCAGAACCGTAGTATGCTGACGAAAGTCGCGAATCTTCCTCGTCCTTGAGAATAGATTCTTTGGTCTTGGTCTGGCGCAGCTGCTCTGGAGAGCAAGAGATGACGTCGCAGATGTAATCCAGCACTCGTCCAATCGTCATCTTGATGCTTGCTGTCAAGTCCTCCGGTAGCGCTACGGCCTCTTTTGACTTGCCTTTGTGTGCACCGCCCTGAACGTCTGAGTGTATTGTACAAAATAGTGGCGTCTTCCAAGCCTCGTCATCGCCGCAATCGCAGCATCCACGCTCGCTGTTGCCGACCGACATTTGAATGCGCACATTGTGCCCGGTATGGTCTGTAGAATCGAAGCATCGACTACACAAGCAGCACGTATCATCGGTTCCGCAGGTTCTGCACATGTAGGACGCCTCTCCAGCTTTGAAGATGTGACCACAGCGCTTGCCTCGAGCTGCCTCTGTGTATTCGGCGCCCTCAACAGCTCCCTGAGCATCGCTAAGCTTGATGGTATCTGGAAGCTTGCCCTCGGGGAAGAAGAGTCTCATATAATCATCTTTACCACCAGAGAGCGACCAAAAGAGGTTTTGCAGAAGCTCTCGAGAGGCTTCTTCGGAGTAGCGATAATCGAATCTGCCGGGGAGGTCGGCCAGCAGCTGGCAGAGCTGCTGTTCTTGTGTCGACATGAAAGATGTCATTCTCGGTTGTTCATGATGTGCTTTGAAGGGTGAGTAGAGGGACAGCAGCGTGCCAAGTCGAGTTTGGTCGTGTGGGTAGGTTGCCGACCGAGCTTCGGACAGTGGCGAATAGCAGCTTCTTTTGGGATTGTTTGCTTGCAACGGAAATTGATCAGCCCGGCACAGACGCACGAGCACACAGAATTATGATGGAAGAATAATCAACAGAATTGGAACCGAGTTTGAATACAGGTGGAGGTGTCAAAAGGAAAGAGTGGCGGTCGATGGAAGCGTTGTCAGTTGTGGGAAGTCTGCCCCTCTGTGACAAAGCAACCCACCGCTGTATCAGATCACGGGCGAGCTCTTACGGTGCTGCCGAATCCTTCTGCCTTGGCAAGCCAGCGCATAATTCAGCAATGTCCTGTCGGCGATGCTGCCCTTTTGCAGCCCGTAGTTAATTATGTACGCAAGTAGGTAGTATTTGCCTGAACACACGTTGATTTACTGCGGCGAGTGTCTGGCCAAGATAGCCTCACGATGATCGTGCCACGAGCTGGGTCCCCATAGAGTCGGTTGCATCACAAAAGAAAAATGGCAGGAAATTGAACCCCCGGATCTATTCGCTTAGAATGAATTTATACACAGTTTACATCGGTATCGGAAGTTTCCAGAAGAGCCCATGTCCGAGCTGCTTTTACTCCTCGTCCTCCTCGGCCTCAACGTACTTGTGACGGATGTCCTTCCATAGGCGCTGCAATCCGGTTAGCAATGTCGCAATTTTGAGACTTATGCACAATCACGTACGCCGCGGTTGTTGTTGTCCCAGATCTTGTTCATGCCGGCGTTGAATCCCCTGTCGTAGTTTATTAGCTTTGTGTCATCCGATCCGGTCAATTGGGCGCATCGTACACCTCGAAAGCGAAGCCAGCGGAGAAGACGGCGGCCAGCATGGTAAAGTTGTTTCGAAAAACAGTGCTGCAGTGATACTCGCGTTAGTAAATTGGGGTCGTCGAGTGGTCGTTGGTCGTTGGTCGGTCGTGGACTTGCCTGTAGAGGGTGTTTGTGAAGGACTGCGTGATGCGCGATTAGCTCCTGTCAACGAGGCCGGGCGGCAGGGTGTCTGTCTAAGCATACCATAGTGAAGACTGGGTGCAATTGAGCACTATCCAATTGATGATCGTGGGTGAGTTGGCCGCGTGGCTGGGTGTTGACGATGTTCACGGAGAGAATGGGAGGTTTCGGTAGCAAACGGCGTCGAAAGGGAAATTTAGGAAGTGCTGGCGAAGTCTTTACCTTGACCGTGATTGGCTGATGGCGGTGGCTGTGGGTCTGGATTCAGATGCTCGAGTCTCTGTTCATCGTCACAGGCTGTGAAGGTCGCCATACATGTCTCTCACGACAATTAGAGAAAAATTATTAGTTAAACGTTACTTAATGACGGTGGATATAAGCCCAAATTGTGCATGATTGGTTTTATTTCTCAAAGTTTAATGCTACCGTGAGTCTTGTGTTGGTGCAACTACTTTGGCTGCTTGGGGAGTCTTACCACCTGACTATATTAAATTGTGAACTCAATTCTCAAACGTCTGCCACATTGCATATATTTGAAAACTTAAACTTCTCCCCGATACTGCAATTTTTTTGTCCTTTGCATTCCGTATTCCAGGGCAAACCACTCCCACTCATACCAACACCCAGTGGGGCAGTCAAGAACCTCGGAGGACCCCACGATTTGGCGTCGCATTCTTGCCATTTTGCGCCAGCCATACCTCCGGACTGCACAAGTTGCAAGTGGTCGAACGCCGAATCAATATATATTTTCACACGAAACCCTTACTGGATCGGCTCGGAGAGACGGAGCGCACCTGAGACGCAATTCCATCCCGCCGCCATGGCACACCCCCCGACGACCAACGCAGGAATCGTCACAGACGAGAAGAGCGGCCAGCGACACATTCCAGAGTCTGTACGAGCAGATGGAAGCACGAGGAAAGCTATTAAAATCCGACCCGGCTACAAACCTCCCGAAGACATCGAACTTTATAGAACCCGAAATGCCAAGGCAGCCAGAGAGAGAGCAGCGCAACGAGCAGCAGGTCTTATCCCTGCTGTGCCAGGTGCTGCACCACCAGTAGCGCCAGCAGCCCCAGTTGTGTCAGCAGCGCCAGCAACAACGATACCGGGAACTGCAACAGTTGCCGAGGAGAAGAAGGATACCGCGACCACAGCAGCAGCTTCAAGCTCAAGCAATAAGAACGCAAAGAGACGGGAAGCAAGGAAGAAAGCCAAGGCAGCTGGCGAGCGAGATGCTGAAAATGCGAGTAAAGAAGGCAATAGAGCAGTTTCGGAAGCCGCGTCAAAGGCAGTTGAAGAGGTAGATCCTGAAGTTGAAAAGCAAAAGAAGGCTCGCAACCTTAAGAAGAAGTTGAAACAAGCCAAGGATCTCAAGAACAAAAAGGATGATGGCGCAGGACTGCTGCCAGAGCAGATCGCCAAGGTTATCAAAATCAATGAACTTATTAGAGAGCTAGATGCATTGGGTTTTGACGCTGAAGGTGAACCAAAGTCAGACTCCAGCAAAAAGGAAGACGAGCGGTCTTCTAATGTAAAGGCATAGGAAAGGTGCACATTGGCTCGAGCAGCGGGCATGTGGTTTCTGATATTTTGGCGCTTAAGGACAGAGGTTCACGGAATGGCATATGAGCATTGGTAGAGGCGCTTAGGATCTTTTCGCGGACTTGATGTCGGTTGAATTCACCCAGCCGACTTTATATATAAAATTCATTTTCATTGAATGACCTGGATCGGTACCTGCTACTTTAAGTATTCCTTTGGGGTGTTGACACTCGAGGCGGAACAAACGCTACCATCCAATTGCCACCATGGCTTCTCATGCTTGCTTGTGACCCTTGAGCAAGACTGGCTTCGCCTCTGTAAAATTTGGGATATCTCCTAGCACAGGCTTGGAAGTTGGACCCGACAAAGCTCGGTCCCATGCAGACGCCGAGCTAAACTTCAAAGTTGCCTGGATTTGATAAGGTAATCCGGGCTCAAACTTGAGAATTTCATAGCTCTCCAGACCTTCTGGAGTCCAGTTACTGCATCATAGGTAAGTGATGGTGCGCCGATTATTGTAGGCATGAACTTACTCGGAGACGATGGACATGTGAGTCTTGAGATAGTAGTCCAGATCAAAGGCGGGGCCCGAGGGGTAGAGGATAGTGATGGTAGTCATTTTGAGGGTATTGAATTGTCACTTAATGTTAACAAAATGATGAGATGTCAATGGAACAGAAGTATTTCCCCGCTCACAGTTGATGGACAGGACGGCTATATGTAGCTCTGCACCACCACCATTCCGAGTTCCCCATCACGTCTCCGCACGCCCGGTGTAAATGGTGGTGTCTCGCCTGCAGCCAACACGATTGGCCTTCATTACGTCATGACGCACCGAGAGCCCCTAATAAGCATTGGGCTTGCAGCATATGCAAGAGGGTTTATAAGAGACTGGATTTTGAAGAGTCCGTTTCTGCACCATGTCCGACAACACTCATGACCGAATTTCCCGTTTGGGCTGCAAATCGACATCTTGACTAGCGCTCCCGGGTAGCTTCGACCTGTTTTCGCCGACTTTCTACCGGAGGCAGTGGCGGCGACGCAAGGCTCCAGCGGGTGAGGTAAGCTCGCTGCCCTTCGACAGCTCATCCACAGACAACGCCATCCACCGCGCAGCATCACGAGCAGCTCTGATCCAGTGGCAACACCCGTTTTGACGCCGATCCATCCAATTCCTCATACAATTACACGCACGACCGAACACAACTCACAGAAACAGCCATGTCGCCCGAAGAAGAGCGCCAGGATGCTCTCAGCAAGTACCGGGCTAAGTTGATCGAGTCCCGCGAGTGGGAGGCCAAGCTCAAGAACCTGCGACTAGAGATCAAGGGCCTGCAGAAAGATTTCGACCGCACCGAGGAGAACATCAAGGCGCTCCAAAGTGTTGGCCAGATTATTGGCGAGGTCCTCAAGCAGCTTGATGAGGAGAGGTGTACGTTTGATCCCAAGCGGGTTGGCCGCCTCATGGCCGATGCGAAACGACCGTAAATGGTACTAACACAGATACTACAGTCATTGTCAAGGCTTCATCAGGACCCCGTTACGTTGTAGGATGCAGATCAAAGGTCGATAAGGTCAAGCTCAAGCAAGGCACACGTGTTGCGCTCGACATGACGACACTCACAATCATGCGCATGCTGCCGCGCGAAGTCGACCCCCTCGTATACAACATGTCGCTGGAAGACCCCGGCCAAGTCAGCTTTGCTGGAATTGGTGGCCTTAACGACCAGATTCGAGAGCTGAGAGAAGTCATCGAGCTTCCTCTGAAGAACCCAGAACTATTTTTGCGAGTCGGCATCAAGCCACCCAAGGGTGTATTGCTGTACGGACCTCCCGGTACAGGAAAGACGCTGTTGGCCCGAGCCGTGGCCTGCAGTCTTGAAACCAACTTCTTGAAAGGTTTGTGCAATCATGCCATCTACAACCACATGGGGGGACTTTGATCGCTAACACTAAGGCAGTCGTGTCCTCTGCTATTGTAGACAAGTACATTGGTGAATCTGCGCGACTGATTCGTGAAATGTTTGGCTACGCCAAGGAACACGAGCCTTGCATTATCTTCATGGACGAAATCGACGCCATTGGTGGACGACGATTCTCTGAGGGTACGAGTGCGGATAGAGAAATCCAGAGAACACTGATGGAGCTCCTCAACCAGCTGGATGGTTTCGACTACCTTGGAAAGACAAAGATCATCATGGCTACGAATCGACCCGACACACTAGACCCGGCACTGCTGCGTGCCGGTCGACTGGACAGGAAGATTGAGATCCCGTTGCCCAACGAGGTTGGCCGTCTGGAGATTCTCAAGATTCATTCACAGAGCGTGGTCCTGGACGGAGATATTGACTTTGAGAGTGTTGTCAAGATGAGCGACGGATTGAACGGAGCCGATTTGCGAAACGTCGTTACAGAAGCGTAAGTATTTTTTTGTTCATTGGATGATTTACACCGTACCCTTGGACACAAGCTAACATATACTGATAGTGGTTTGTTTGCCATCAAGGACTACCGCGATTCAATCAACCAAGACGATTTCAACAAGGCTGTACGAAAGATGGCAGAGGCGAAGAAGTTGGAGGGCAAGCTCGAGTACCAGAAACTGTAATCTTAGAGAGAGAAATAGAATAAGGGGACGATGTTGAGACTTGGGTACGTCTCGGTATGTGAACAGCCGGGCAACATTGTACATTAGGTCGTCGACAAAGTAACATTGAAATGAATTATAAAAGCGCATGACACGGAACTAGATATCGAGCCGCTAAAGGCCAAGCTTGAACCCACGACGAGGAAGGAAAACAAATGTGACAAATACATGAGGGACACATTGATTGTTCCAAGACGGCCTGTCTCTTTGGCGAGAAGTCGCCGAGGCCAATCAACGGCAGCGCTTTGAGCAGGCTACATCTCGCAACTGAAAGTGAGCATACACAAGATATGACCAGATATGGCATGATAACTGGTCTCCATAAATTGTGTGTAATTAGTAAAATACCTAGGCAATTTGGCATGGCAGACGGTTTTGCGAGCGCGAGAGCATGGGGCTATTGGTTCAGCCAATGTGCGGTAGGGCTGCATTTGGGGCCGTAAGCGTCTTACACATGTGTAATTAATACATGGTGCTGTGCACATTTCTGGCGAGGCTGAGGTCAGCGCCGCCGTCGGCTAAGGGATGAGGTGAGAGATGAGGCAGAATTATTTCCAGATTACAGGCGCCGCAGAATGCTGATTGGATTAGAATGAACTTGATTAGATTGGATTGGATTGAACCCCAGCACCTCCGGAGGCTTGTCCTCTGAGGAACGGGAACGGGGAACGAAGGTTTGATTGGCCTAGGCCGGTCTGATGTGCAGGCTTGATGAAGTGAGGCATGAAGTCACAGTCTTGGCAAAAGTTGTACAAGATTTAATGTTTGCTGGGCAGGTTGTGCCGTGCTCGAGTCAATCACGATGGGAATACGATGGAAGCTTCAATGCCGAACGCCATGGGAGGTCCAAGGGTCGCGGAGGCGAGGAAACATCCAATAAAAAATTGAGGGAATGACGTCGTTTGTCGTTGGTGAGAGAATTAGGGTAGATGGACCTCAGGAACAAAACTTAGCAATATCGGTCATGGTGTCGAAGTCTATCGACAGAATGGATATGGAGAGAGGGCCTGGTCGGAAAAAAAGTGAGGATGATGCTATTCTTGGAACTGGAACGAGGCTGTGTGCTGGGCTGGAGCCAAAATTAGCGCCAAATGGACCAGGGACAGACTTTTAGCATAGCGACAAGGGGGTGCTCTTGTGCGAGCGCTGAGAGTGCTGGGGCTTGGCGCCTTGTTGGGCCTTGTCAAGGCGGTTTGCCTGTGGTCGATTAGCAGGCATTGGTTGACTACAGGGACAGTAGGCTTGACAATCGAGACACTGTGGCAGACGAGAAAGGCAGCCAGGGGCGAGACGGGAAAACCTCAGCGGACTACCTGCAGCAGGCCTCAGGGGATCAGGGCGTGAGCTAAAGTGAATCCCGGACTCCAGTAACACGAGGTGAAATGACGACAGCCATGGGACAAGATCAGCTGTTGCAGGAAAAAATGAGTTAGACAATTAAAAAAATGGTAGAGTATTCGAAGCAGCCGTAGAATGGAACCATGGGCGTTCAGTATTTTTCACAGGTCTGCAGGATGACCAATTCAGGTTTGCGTTTGTTCGTAGAGCCCGTTTTTGGCGTTGATCGGGGAACAGATGCTGTTGGGTGTGCTAAAGTCCTGCTAGGCGCTGGTCGGCGCTGGTGGGTGAAGCCGTTGCCATGACGAAATGTTTGGCAGACCCATCCTGCACCTCTGCCATCAGACCACAGAGCCAGAGCTTACCACGCTTTGCACTCCACCGCCAAAATCGTACCAAATAGCTTTTTTTTAGGGTAAAGAGAACTGCATCTGGAGACTCTCTGTGCCTGTGACCGCTGTTTAGAGACAAAATGTCGGTATGGCGGACCAGGTCGTGAGCGACGTTGACGGTGGACATGCATGCGGTGTGCACGGTTGGCCACCCAAGGAATAAAGTTAGTATATACATGTACTGTAATATTGCAAGCCTTGATAGTTATGATGGTACGGAGTACTGCACTGTACTTATTAAGTGCGTACTTATCATGCACGTTTCCAGAGAGGTGCAGTCTGTGAGTTTGCCTATTGGCCATCATGATAAAGTGTCGCTAGATCTACACATGGGGACACGTTTAGGACCTGACAAGAGGGGACGGACGAGTAGCGTCGACGATGATCCTGTTATTTGTTTGGTAACTTTTGGATTGCTGGGAGGAGTTGGATTCATGATAATCAATTACGTGTACGCATTGTTTAACAGGAATGGGCTGTCCGTCCAATCCCATTGTGTCGTCGGATGTGTTTTGCGGTGCCTGGAGAATGTGATACACGAGGCTTGCTGGGAGGGCGGTGGTTGGTCCGCCGCCTAAAACATGGGCCGTTTGAGCAAGATCCTTTTTGCGTCTAGTACAGCACCTGTCTGTACAGGTCTGCACAGGTCAGACATTTTGCCACGGAAATACAACGAGGAAGCTTTGGTCTTGTTCACGTCCTTGACCTTGTCTGTGTTTCTGTTCCATGGTGACACCAGGGAGTGGCGGTTTGGCGATTCAATGACCAGTCACTTTAGATGATGTACAGTAAAATGATTGGCAAAGTGAATTACGGCTGGAGCCTTTTCTCTCTCTCTCTCCTGTTCTCCGCTCCCAACCAATAAAACGCAGCCCTGTTGCGTGCCGGCAGGGGGAGTGAGTAAGAATCAGAGCCTACTTCTCCCAGGTATCCTGCGGCGTCTAATCACTGCCCCAGGCGCTGCACTCCTACAGCAGTCCTACAGCGCTGGCGGCGCCTTTGGCAGGAGTGTAAGCACCGGTTTAGCTTTGGGATCGTTTAGAACCCTTTTAGCCCCTCCCCTGAGTGGGACGTGTCTCCACAATTCGCAGTGCTGAGCCCCCCCAAAAATATGCCCCAAAGCCCCTCAGCGCCCTGGCTTGTGCCCCATTGGCGGCGCTCTCCCCCTCCCCTCAGGCCAGGTCCAGGTCCCGGTCCAGGTCCAGCTCTCTGGCCTAAGGGCCTGCCGGCATCACTGTTTGACTTGCTAACCCACCTCTAAGGCGTGGCGGCGTGGCCTGCTCTCCATTGCGTTTGGCGGGCAGCTGTCCACCCGGCACCCAGCAGTCACCACCCACCACTACACAGGTCAATACAAAAAGAATAGCTGCCCGCCTTCCCTTCCACAGCTTCCCTCCTCCTTCCCTTGATCATACCATACCTCTGTACACTTTCTTCGACTCAGCCATTCTCTCGTTCTCATCTATCCATCTTGCTTCATCGCACCCTCGCAACAGAATACCCTTCTCTCTTCTCTCAACCACCCCACCGCTTTTCCTTCGTTGATAGCTGTGTAGCCCGCCATCTTTGTCCCGCTACTTTCCGCCTTTTCCTTCTTCACAACCTTCTTTCACAACACCAGACACAATGTGGTAAGTAAATAGCATGCCTCAATCCATTTTCTCATCGCATTGTCGAGTTACTTCAAGCTTCGAATCTCGCCCAATGCTTTTGGGGACAGTCGACAGAGAGCCCCATCCAACACACCCAACATACGAACCAGGCTGGCTAACTCGAATCCTTTCCCCCTCACAGTGGCATTTTCGGTTACATCAACTACCTCGTAGAGAAGGACCGCAAGTTCATCCTCGACACTCTCATCAACGGTATGCCCCGATCTGACACCCGAACCAGCTACAATTGGACTGTAACATGCTAATCGACTTCCCCAACAGGTCTTTCCCGTTTGGAGTACCGAGGGTACGATTCCGCTGGTCTGGCCGTCGATGGCGACAAGAAGAACGAGGTCCTTGCCTTCAAGGAGGTCGGCAAGGTTGCCAAGTTGAGGGAGCTCATCGATAAGAGCGACGTTGACCTGAACAAGGTGTTTGACTCACATGCTGGCATCGCCCACACCAGATGGGCTACTCACGGTCCTCCTTCCACTGTCAACTGCCACCCCCACCGCTCTGATCCCACTTGGGAGTTCACCATCGTCCACAACGGAATCATCACAAACTACAAGGAGCTCAAGACTTTGCTCGGCAGCAAAGGCTTCAAGTTCGAGACCGAGACCGATACCGAGTGCATTGCTAAGCTCACCAAGTACATTTACGACCAGAACCCCCAGATCGGCTTCACCGAGCTCGCCAAGGCCGTCATCCAAGAACTTGAGGGTGCTTATGGCTTGCTCATCAAGTCGGTTCACTACCCCCACGAGGTCATTGCGGCCCGCAAGGGTTCTCCCTTGGTTATCGGTGTCAAGACTCAACGCCGCATGAAGGTCGATTTTGTCGATGTTGAGTTTTCTGAGGAGAATGCTCTCCCTGCTGAGGCTGCTTCTCAGAACGTTGCTCTGAAGAAGAGCGGCGCCGACCTTCTCTCTCCAAACAGCGGTCTTCTTGGAGCTCCCGACAAGTCTCTGCTTCACCGCTCCCAGTCTCGTGCCTTCATGACTGACGATGGTATGCCCATGCCCACCGAGTTTTTCCTCTCCTCTGACCCCTCCGCTATTGTCGAGCACACTAAGAAGGTTCTGTACCTCGAGGACGACGACATTGCCCACATCCATGAAGGCTCTCTCAATATTCACCGATTGAAGAAGGCCGATGGTAGCTCCAACGTCCGTACCATCCAGACTCTTGAACTCGAACTTCAGGAGATCATGAAGGGCAAGTTCGATCACTTCATGCAAAAAGAAATCTTCGAGCAGCCCGAGTCCGTCGTCAACACCATGCGAGGTCGTTTGGATGTCGACAAACAGACTGTCACTCTTGGCGGCCTGCGCTCGTACATCTCCACCATCCGCCGTTGCCGCAGAATCATCTTCATTGCCTGTGGTACTAGTTACCACTCTTGCATGGCTGTCCGTGGTATCTTTGAAGAGCTCACAGAGATCCCCATCGCTGTCGAGCTAGCCTCTGATTTCCTTGACCGCGAAGCTCCCGTCTTCCGCGATGACACTTGTGTCTTCGTCTCTCAGTCTGGTGAAACCGCCGACTCTCTCATGGCCCTTCGCTATTGCTTGGAGCGCGGCGCCTTGACGGTTGGTATCGTTAACGTCGTTGGATCTTCCATCTCCATGCTCACTCATTGCGGTGTCCACGTCAATGCTGGTCCTGAAATCGGTGTTGCCTCTACCAAGGCCTACACCTCTCAGTTCATTGCCATGGTTATGTTTGCTTTGTCTCTGAGCGAGGACCGCGCATCCAAGAAGGTCCGTCGAGACGAGATCATCCAGGGGTTGTCCAACATCTCTGGCCAGATTAGACACATTCTCGAACTCGACAACTCTATCAAGGAGCTGTGCCAGAAAGTCTTCAAGGACCAAAAGTCTTTGTTGCTCCTTGGACGTGGTAGCCAGTTCTCCACTGCCCTCGAGGGTGCGCTCAAGATCAAGGAAATTTCATACCTTCACTGCGAGGCTGTCATGTCTGGTGAGCTGAAGCACGGTGTCCTTGCCCTTGTCGACGAAAACCTCCCCATCATCATGATCTTGACCCGCGATGAGATTTTCAAGAAGTCCCTCAACGCCTACCAGCAGGGTATGTTCAACGCTGATGCGTTAAAGCCCCCAAAATAATGGATACGAGATGCTAACGCCATTATCTAGTCATTGCACGTGGTGGCAAGCCCATTGTCATCTGCAACCCTGATGACCCCGAGTTCAAGACCTCCGACGCCATGAAGATTGAGATCCCCAAGACGGTTGACTGCCTTCAGGGTCTCCTGAACGTCATCCCTCTGCAGCTTATTGCTTACTGGCTGGCCGTCCTGGAAGGTCTTAATGTTGACTTTCCTCGTAACTTGGCCAAGTCTGTTACCGTCGAGTAAGAGCTGGCAGGTGGCGATTGATGTGGTGTTTCCTCTCTTTTGTCTTTTCTTACGCAAAATATGCCATTATGCTTTGATGAATTAGTGTGGAGTTGGTCCTTTTTGATGCTATCTTTTTTATTGCACTGTTTGCATCTTTTTGCTGTCTTGGCAAGTCCTTGGGAATGTGGGAAAAGAAGAATACCGGGCATAATATCTTCTACATGCAACGCCCTTTTTATTTTTTCCCCTTGATCGATATTGGATAGTGGCGGAAGTTCGTCTACCAAAGAAAGCGACCCTTGATTTTGCTAGGTAGTCATAGCGATATTGTGTAGATTTACCAAAAAACAACGCAAATTCATAATCCTTATTATAGCCCTTATCTCTCTGATGGACTGTGAAGATTGAGCTGATCATCCCATGTGCGCTTTGCACAAGACTGAATGTAGGAATGTGCGATGTGCGAATTTGCTGTCGACATTCGGACTAGACGTCACGCATGAGCACAGGGAATGACTGGGTGGTTTGAATGTCATGTCTATTGTTACAGCGTTTAAAATATTAAAAAGAAAGACACAGAGGCAAGGAGACACGAGATTTCGATTTGTTTTTGTAAAATTTCTTCGTCTCGCAGCACTCGCTTCTATTTCGTCCGCCTCAAACATTTTGTGTTCCGTAACCCTTGATTCTCTCGGCAAAAGCCCAGCTCTGATCTTCCAGCTTCTCGTCGTTGGTGAGCTTCACGCCATCCCTGGTGATGATGGCAAGAGAGTAAGAGTCTAGACTGCGAGCGTCACGGTAGAACAAGACCTTCATGCACTCTCTGATGATCTTGACGGCCTCTTCCTGGGTCAGCTTGGCAGCGGACTCCTCATCAGGAGCATGCCGGCGCATGATGGGCTGGGCGAGCATGGAACCGAAACCAGTTGCCAAGCTGGGAGACGAGTATGTGCTTCCGAGCAAGTCTGTGGCTGCGAGGAAAGGTTTCTCCTCGTCATCGAGGCCTGCAATGAGCAGATGGTTCCAGAGAGGGTCAAACTTGGAACGGCGGTTGTACATGAGCTTGGCAAGGTAGGTGTGGAGATTTGCGGCGTTGAGGCGAGGCTTCTCGGGGGAGCCATAGTTTTCGTCGAGGCTGAGGTCGGTCAGATGGCGGTCGAGGTACTGCATATCGGAGATGTCCCCGCTGAAGCCGACAACGGAGGAGTTCTGGAAGGAACGAAGACGATTGACGTCGGTGAAACGGGCGAGAGAGCCGTATGATGCTGTGAAGGGGAATGTCAGCGTGGGAAGACCAGGGGAGGGAACTGACGTGGGAGAAGAGAGGAAGAGGGAGAGAGAGAGAGGCGACATACCTAAGTTGTCGGCGGCCATGACGACGCCATCCTTGAACTTGATGGCTACAACTGATGTGCCTGTGACGATGGGCTGTTGGGTGTTTTGCTTAGGAATATTGTCCTGCATGTAAGAGGCATCGTAGGCACCGTAGATATCGTCTCTAGGCTGTGCGAAAGAATGGCTGTTAGCGGTGGATTGGCGACTGGTGAAGCTGCGTAACTTACTCGACCCCAGGCGTGTGGACGGTGATCCATATTTTCGGTTTGTGAGGAGGCGAGGAAGTGGGAAGTGGCAGTCGGTAAACGTGGAGGATTCGGAGGAGAGCGATTGAAGAGAGTGTATTCTCGTGAGGCGGGTTGAGGTGATGAATGAGGATGATGAAGTTCGCTCCGTTGGATTGACAGACAGCTGTGTTCGCGCGTCCCACTGCAGCCTGTCCTTGTCGTAGTTCGTACAGGTGCCTGATGAGCTAAGCGGATATGGATGCTGTGATTGGCTGTGAGGAAGCTTAGCTTGGATGTCGCTGGTACAGGGGCCTCTAGCGGAAACAGTGTGTGGGCTGCGGTACTGGATACAGAGAAGCTCTCCCCTCAATTGGAGCTCCTGGGTACTTTGCCTTGGGTGTGCTGCCAGCGCTAAAGCCAGGTACAGGCCAGTGGGTGACGCCAAAAACAAAGCTCCCTTCTGGTGGAGGGAGGAGGTCTCCCAATCCCAGAGTCCAAACCGCCGCGTTCATTCGAGCCGCACTATCCACCTCCCCCCAGCCTCCGTCATTTCCTGTTCCTGGCAACAGTGCCTGCATCATTTCTGTCACACCACCACACCGGTACCGCGGATTCTAACGTAGCCAATTCATCCATCGACCAAGCGTGTTTCGCAATTGACTTTTCGCCATTGCATTGCAGACGCATCAATAAACCGACGAGCTATAACAAGCAGTACGCATTACACACGACAGCCAATCTCCACAGCTATCACGAGCCTAGCAACCATGTTGACTTCCGCCAGTCGCACCGCTGCCAGGCGGGTGCTCAACGCCGCCATTGTCACCAAACTTCCATACAGACCTGCTACGCGTGTCGCTCCCCTGCGCCGCCTTGCTCCCGTCGCACGAAGCTTCAGCGCCACGGCCTGGGTCCGATTCCCCGCCGCGTCCTCCTCCAAGGCTACGACGACCAAGAAGAAGACTGCGACCAAGAAAGCTACCAAGAAGAAGTCTCCTAAGAAGAAGGCTGCGCCCAAGAAGAAGAAACCCGCTAAGAAGGTGTTAACGCCTGAGGAGAAGGAGAAGGCTGACTTGCGCGAGCTCCGCAAGAAAGCCCTGCTCAAGGGTCCTTCATTGCTTCCCGAGACCGCCTGGGCTGTCTACGTCTCGGAAAACGTTCCCAAGGGTGCTGGCACCTTGTCAGAGAAGATCAAGACCTTGTCTGCTGATTTCAAGGCTGTCTCCGAATTTGAGAAGAGTGTAAGTGGCCTCCATTCGCCCCAGACGAATGCCTTGGTGTGCACATATCGCTGTAATTCATGCCTTTACTAACATGCAATGCTCCAGCGCCTGGCCAATGTCGGACACTCCAACAAGGAAGCTAACAAGGAAACCCGCCGTGATTGGGTTGAGTCACACCCCGTCGAAGCCATCTACGTCGCCAACGTTGCCCGTCGCAGCCTCGGACGTAAACTCCAGAAGAACCGCGTCTATCTGATCCACGATGACCGTCTCCCCAAGCGCGCCGGCACCGCCTACACGCTCTTTATCCAGTCCCGCTTCTCGCAGCTCGATCGCGGCTCCGCCAAGGATACCTTCAAGGCCGTTAGTGAGGAATGGCGTGGACTCAGCGACTCCGAGAAGAGCAGCTTCCAGGAACGGGCTTCGCGCGAGGCTGCTGAATCAAAAGAGAGACTCAAGTCCTTGAGAGAGAAGGGCAAGGCGTACTGGAAGGAACAAGACGCCCAGGCCAAAGCTTCCAAGACAAAGGCGTAATTTGCCATTCATTTGAGCACTCAACAGTATGACTAGCTGTACGATGCGAGAGGGGGGAATTGAATGGCTGCGAAGCTTCATCTCCACTTTGCCAATTGGTTGCTTTGGAAGGCGCAAGAGGAGGGTTCAAAAGGTGTTGTTGTTTCTCATGTAGAACGGATATATTCTTTGTCGTCAATTTTTGTCTTGTTCTCGTTTTGTTGGTCGGTTACGATATTTGTTACTTCAAGCAGGCCAGACCCAGGCCTTCAGCCGATGTATAATACCATGCAGTTTACTCAATTGAATGGGTTAATTCGAGGCAAATGTGTTCTTTGACATTTCTCATTACGATAATGCGTTTATGTGACGTTGTTAAAGTAATTCTCTCCAAACGGCGCCAAACTGGATAAAAAAAAAAAACCATTACAAAACGCCAAGATCATGCAACTTTCTCAATTGGGGGCACTGTAATTGTCACATCGCCATCGGCGCCATGCCAATTTGCACCTGTAGCCTTGACTCGTCTCCCACTTGCGAGATATAATAGTAAATAAGTGTGCTTTGCAACATGACCCCATCCATAGACGCGTATGTTATCTCCCCAAGCATCTCGACGACACCATACTCCCCATCCAGCGAGGCCACTCTTGACGTAGCTGTGTAAGAATGACCACGTCTCTGCCCTGGTGTCTGTATCCCATGATGTACAGTTGACTGACCAGTAACCGCGTTCAAGCGGATCGATTGGTCGATGATCCAATGGGCGGTAGCGTGAAGATAGGTCTATGGCCAGTTTGGCCAATTTGGCGGAGATGAGGCAATCCGGGCTGAGGTTGTCGATGGTAACAGGAGGAGACGGAGCAAAGATTTCTGAGCTGTCGACTTTGAATGATGATGCTGATGGAAGAGAGAATGGAATGGAAGAGCGAGGGCCGGTGTCGCTCACAGAACGGATGAAGTTGGGGTCTGGGTGAGAGGATTTGGGCCGTTTGGATGGTGGTGGTTCTGATTCCGCACGCGATGACAGGTCGCTGCTGGATATGTGTGTGATGTCAATCAAATCGGGGTCGGTTTCATGAATGGGAGGGTGACTACGAGCTGAGTTTGCTGCCGGGGTTACGGGGACCGTATCTTTCACCTTGGAGATAGCGTTGTTGATGGGCCGTGTTGCAGGTTCTGGTAGCGGTATTGAAGAGTGGATATGAGCGCTTGGAGGCTCTGGTCTCTTTGAAACACGTGGGCCACCTGTTGGTGAGGGCGATGAATAAGGAACTGAACTGCTTGAGGTGTTGTCGTTCAAGTAGCGTTGGAGTACCCTTGTCGGAGTGACCCGGAAGAAAGGCAGGTCCGGCATTGGATATGAATCGGCTATCTCACTCGGCGGCGTCGCCCATTCGTCTTTGTTCGTGTCCACCTTTTGTGGATTCCTATCAATTGATTTGTCCTTAGGACTGCGTCGTCGTAGTCGTGGAGAGGAACGATTCCCAAATGCTTCCTCAAAGCTCAGGTCTTGCGAGTCTCGACAGAGAACACGCTCTGGGGTGGACGTGGTACCATATTGCTGATTTGGACCTGATATCGGCGGTGGCGGCGGCGACGTTTTGGCGACTCTGGATACTGAAGATGCGATGTGAATACGAGTATCTGGCTTGAATGATAGATATGACTGGGCAAGTTGACGGTAAACTGCATCATCGGCGATTCTGCTTGGTGCGGTCGTGTGAACCAGTATCTCAACCTGGCTACTCATGCCTGCATGACTGGAGGTGCTGAGCTGAAGCTGTCAAGTTTCGTGTGAAGATGGGACAGCGTATACGGAGTTGCTAAGTAGAGAGGTTCGCGTGATTATTTGTCTGAGAACCATGATCACGCAACAGGCTCGCGTCTATAAAGCCGCTGAGAGGGCCCTGAACTGTTTGTTGAAGCTTTAGGCAGACGGGGCCAAGTGGAACCTTGATGATTCGTCTCAGTTTCACTCTGAGCACCCAAGGCAGAGTGCGTCGCGCTAATGTGGAAATCAGCAGCTGTCGATGACCATGTGATGAGATAGATGCCTTGTGGTGTTGAAGGACCGTGAACTTTTGGTGATGCAGCCGGTCCAAAGCGGTAAAGTGCGTGGCGTGCCTGCAGGCCCATGGAATGCAACCCACCAGCTTTCCACGGGGGACCTTCGGGGCACCTTTGGGGGAGTTGCTCAGCACCCTCGCCCCCTGTAGAGCCCCTAAAACCGGTTCCCCACTAGCGCTGTTTTAGCTGCCAAAACGGCACGGATGCTAGGCGCCCCGATTGGCGGGGGGCTCACATTCAACCATGCAGCCAGTGCTGCATACTCCTAATTAATCAAGGATAATTTCGTCCGTCCTGTTTTTTTTCCTAGTCGCTCTCGTCAAGCTATACAACTCGTCAACACCGCAACCTCCCAATTCACACCCGCCAAACCAACAAAAAATGGCTCCTGAAAAGAAACCCTTGCTCGGAAAAGTCGCCGTCGTCGGAGGCAATGGCTTCCTCGGCCATCACATCGTCAACCAGGCCCTCGACTGTTGGACCTGTGCCGCTGTCTCCTCCATCGATCTCCGCTGCGACAGAAACCGCCGCTCCGACGCCATCTACCGCGAATGCGACATCACCGATTCCGAGAAGCTGCTGTCCGTCATTGAAGAGCTTGCACCAGATGTTGTCATTCATACCGCTTCCCCCGTTGCCGATAACAGCCATGCCCTCGCCAAGGATATCTTTCGCAAAGTCAATGTCGACGGCACAGCCTCCGTCGTAGAGGCTTGTCAAAAAGCCGGCGTCAAAGCTCTCATCTACACTAGCTCTGCCAGTATCATTAGCGACGGCAAGACTGACTTGCTCAACGCTGATGAGAGATGGCCTGTCTTGCGCGGCGCCCAACAGAACGAATACTACTCCGAGACTAAGGTGCGCTCTTCCTCTGGATCCTCGGCCTGCAACTCTGTTCGTTGGGCTAATTGAATTCTCTAGGCCGCTGCTGAAGAAATTGTGCTGAAAGCCAACCGAGCCGAACCTTCAAAATTGCTTACCGCATCTATCCGACCCGCGGGCATCTTTGGTGAAGGAGACGTCCAGCTGCTCCCTGGCCTACTTAGAGCCTACCGCAACGGCAATTCCAATGTTCAACTGGGCGAGAACAACAACATGTTCGACTTTACATACGTTGGAAACATTGCCCACGCCCATCTACTCGCCGCCCGACTCCTCCTCGCAACCGCCAACTCAAACACTGTCCCTCTCGACCACGAAAAAGTCGACGGCGAAGCGTTCTTCATTACCAACGACTCCCCCGTTTACTTCTGGGACTTTGCTCGCGCCGTCTGGCGCGCTGACGGAAAGCAAACCGGTACTAGCAGCGTCTGGACCTTGTCCCGAGATTTGGCCATCTTCCTCGGTGTCGCTGCAGAAATCTACTCCAGCATCGTCCGCAAGACCCCTACCTTCACTAAATATCGCGCCATCTTTGCCACCATGACTCGGTACTACAGCATCACCAAGGCCAAATCTATTCTGGGGTACACTCCTCTATGGACGCTACAGGAGGGCATTGACCGTAGTGTGCAGTGGTTCAACGAGGAGGAGAAGAAAGCCACTGCCAAGGCTCAATAAGTCCCCTTGCTTCATCGCCACATGTCCCAAAAGTCCAAGTGCAGCACCAGTGTTTTCTTTTACATATTATTTACATTTACTCTTTATAGCCATTCTAGATTCAATTCTCATTAGTCGCCATGCATAACGTAATGATAGCTTTCTTTTAATATCATCACCGTTCATTCCACCCCCGACACACAATCGTGATGACACCACGTTCACTCTCTTGACTAGATGGGTATACAAGATAACATGTAATGGTATTTCTGGGCCTATACTTATACCACACCTTCAGACGCCGCCATGCGCAAATCTCTACTCCCCTATCTATGCCTACCATACAACATGAACAGACTGTCCATGTGTTCGCTTCCGGACCAGCCTTCTTCAACCCAAACAAATAAAACAGACTCAAATCAACGCAAGTTTGATGCCTTCCTAAAAAAAAAAAACCAACCACAGAAATTCACTCGCCATTCAATGCATCAACCTTTGTTATTCCAAAGAAAGTGTGACAAAGCTCCCAACCTAGACAACGAAGAAAGAAAAACAGATAAGACGTCTCTGGTGCCTGGGGTCATTTGGCTCAAGTATGTCCGTTTGATGCCAGTGAGTCCAATGACCAAGCCAGAAATGAGAGAAAAAGAGACAAAACTAGGTCAAAGCCTTTTCGACAGATGCTATTTCGTATGTAGTCTGCCAATCTTTCCACCGTAAAGAAGGTGTGGTAACCCAAAAATTTGAGTGTCAAATTGCGTCTGCTTTTTAGTCATTCAAGTCGTAAAAATACGCGAGCCGGATGCAAACAGCTTCGCCAAAGGCAATAAAGAAAAGCAATGACAAAAAAAAAAAAAAGACACAGCCGAATGCCTTGTTGATAAAATGACGCCAGGACCGCACGCCATACAAGCCCATGACTTGAACAGCGCGAAACTGAGCACTTATGACCAATAAAAGGAAGAAAGCTAGCTTCAATGCAATCGCATCATGTGTTGCCGCCAACACCAAGTCCACCCGGGTGGCGCCCAAAATTGCCTGGTCCCCGCCAGTCGCTACGCTGGCTGTGTTCTGAACCGCCCAACTGAGAATCTGAGTGAGTGTATTGCGTGCTCCTATAAGGCGATGGATGACGGCCCTCTGCGTCGTTCCATCGTTGAGGCGGCGTTCCCTGAGTGCCCGGCGCGGTAAGCGCGGGAGCTGGGTCCTGAATGGTTCGTACTGTCCGCTCGGCCTGCCAGAGTGAAGGGTCTGTCTCTACACGCTTTGGTGGAGAGCGGCTGGACAAATCTTGGCGGTTGTAAACCTCGCTGACATCTGCAATAGATACCTGACCACGTCGATCCTGGAAGCGCCTCAAAATTTCCTTGGTAGTGATTTCACCGGCGCCGCTAAACAGATATGGGTCGTTTAACAGTGCAAGGAGCTCATCTGGGACCTAAAAATAAGATTAGATATCAATCGCGACCGACGTTAACAGGAACACAAAAGGGCTTACCTGGCACATCTCCTCAATATTGACAATCAGCATTTCGACGGCATCGATGACGTGAATGGCCTCATTGTCCAGTGCTGGAGCCTTGGAGGCATTGGTTAGAATGTTGGGGGCGATGACTGTTGCGAGGTTTCGAATATCCATTTTTGAACCAGTTTCTTCATCGAGTTGATGGAAAGACCCAGCCCATTTCAGGAAAGTGAACAAAATCTCCAGACAGTCACGGTGACTCTTGGGCAACAGGCAGCATGTCATGTGCAAGCACAGTTTCTTCTTAGCAGGATCGGAAATCTTGGCCGCATTCGTCCATAGTCGATAGAGTTTGTGAGTCATTAGAGGGTCTGGTAACTCTCGAAGGTATCGCTTCAGTAGAGCAGCGAGCTGCACAACCGGCTGGTCCATAAAGTTGATGGCATCACATCCGTCGACATTGATCTTCTCCACCATCTCGAGCTGTTTCTTGATGTTGCCATTCTTTCGGAATACACCCTCCACGGAAAGGTCCATTTTGCGCATGCATGTAACGATGTCATCCACTATGGCAGGGACGCGGAGGGCACCGGGGCCAACTCCATCGGTCGAGTCGGCTCCGTCCCGGTCAATAATAACCTCCAATGGCACCCCAAACACGCCCTTCTTTTTCACGCCCTTATTTTTGTCGTTCTTGAATGCCTTGCCTAGATTCTTCCAAAATGTTGCCGGCTTACGAGCCTCAATGAAGGACAAAAGCTCTTCCAGAGAGAATTCTTGTTCAACCAATGGGTGCATCGTCAGCACAGCTAGGTGTCTAACGTTGAAATACTCGAGCGCGGTGAGTTCTGGGAAGAACTTTCTCGTGATGCGCATTGGTACAGGGTCTGCGACGCGTTGGTCTTGGTCCCTACCAGCTGACAATGTCCTTTGGTGGCGCGTGCTGAAAGGACCATCCGCCATGGCTCCTTGGCCAGCCGACCTGCCAATCAAGCTGTTTCTTTGGTTTTGCTGTTCTCGAGACTGTTCGGCGGCGACAATTCTAGGAATATCGTCTAGGGTTATGCCATCGTTGGTTCCAAACATGGCATCAGTAGACCCTTGCTGTCCAGGTTCGCCGTCGCGAGCGGGAGACACAGCTTTAGGGCCGCGTCCGTCCTGGTCCATTACTCGGGATGCTCGAGTTTGGCGAACACTGGTCGAAAGATGGCGGTCCAGTCTCGTACTTCGCAAACGTCTGACTTCGTTGAGCGAGTTCTCGTATGTCGACTCTCGCTGCTCTCTCGTACCTGCGGCACTATAAGACTTGGATCTAGAATCGGCGGTTAATCGAGGGGGCGCACCAAGCGTATTTGAACCATTGCTTTCGCCAGGCGCAGATGGAAGAGTGCCATTCGTTCGTAAAATATCTAGCAATCTTGCTAGAGCAACCTTCAAGAGAAAAACGTATTGTTGCAGCTTCGAGATGTATTCGAGTTGCGTCGAGCCGTCGATATTGTTGGGTGCACACTTGGCGCAATAAATCTTGTGCTCAGCCGAGCTATATCGAGACTCTGCGAGAGCGCGGCCGAGATCTCGACCGCAGCGGGAGCATCCTACACAGGCCAAATGCCATCTGATCTCTCCGAACACGGCGCACTCATCTTCGACAGATCGACGACACAGAGCACAGTGATCCGAGTCCTTGGCAGCTAGTCGGTTATCTGACAAGGACATTTGCGAGATACCATCCTCATCTTTGAGGGTTTCGAAGTCGTTCAAATCATCGAGAAATTGCTGCAGACCCTTGTCGGCGTGAGACTCACGCTCTAATCTTAACGCCCCTTGCAAACAAATGCGAATGAGCAGCTTGAGGTAGTGTGCCAAGCCGGTAACGAGGGAGAGGAGCTCCTGTGTGACGCCGAGCTTGCGGATCTCTCCATCCTGTGTCTTTGATAGCAGGGAGAAGAATGAGACAATTTTTTTGCACAACAGCTTGGCCTCTCTTCCGTAGGACAAGCCCTTAGAGTTATGCATGAGCACCGTTTGATCGAGTCTGTCAGCAGACTGGAACAAAATCTCGACGTGCCAGATGAAGCGATTAGCGACAACGACGCCGTCCACATAAGAACCGTTGCTAACGTGCAACAGCATGTCAGATATACAAGCAGCAGATGACTCTTCAAAGGTGGAGAGAACACTCCAGATCTTGAACACCTTTTCTTCCATGCGCTCTTCGTCCTGCCGAATCATCTCTCTCTCCTGCGGGTCTTCCGTCTCCAGAGGCAAGGCGGCATCTTCTGCAGCCTGACCTAGTCGTACATTCCAGAATTTGTGAATCATGTAACACTCGGGATGCCAATGCTGGTTCTGGCCGTTACGGTAAATCTCGACGAACTGCTTCAGGATGGCGGTCTGGCAGCCGCTACATCGCTGAGCAAAGCGTGTTGAATAGTGATAATGACAATATACATTAGAGTCGTGTTCGTAATAGCTGTCCTGAGCACCAAACACTGTGGTGCACATGGAACAAGTGAAATGGTCGACATGGTACTTTCGATTCAAGGCGGTGATGTAGGAGCCTCGCAACGCGCCGCCGCACTGATGGCACAGCAGGCCGAGTCGCCGGAAATAATCGGTTTCGCAGAGAGGATATTGGCCCTGACCGCTTCCATCGTCTGCCGGGAAGAATTTGGAAGCCACTATCTCACCGCAGTCCTGTCAGAGAACGTTAGCAGCCAGCCAGCCAGAGATTGGCAGGTCGTTGTTTGCGGCCCTTGGTGGCATTGCAGACTTACTCGGCATTTGAAACAATCCAGGTGAAAAGTGCCATCCAGGGCTCGAACGAATTGGCCAGTCAATTGCTCGCCACATTTTTTGCATATTCGGACTTGACCGCTGGCAGAACGACCTGAGCGTTGCTTGGATCTATTTCTCTCGCCGCTCTTTCGAGGCTCATCAGGCCAAGCAGCGGCGGGAGGGAGGGAGCCGCCATGACTGGAGTGATTCGAATTTGTCGGTCGCAATCGATGAAAACTATCTGGCGTTTGCCGGCCGCCGTTCTGCCACGTTCTGTCGTTTGTTTCGGTGGGCGGGGGCAGGTCGCCCTGGCCGTGTTCCTCAGGCGGACCGTTGCCGTGGTCCGAAGCCATGGCGAGGCGGAGTGATGTTGAAAACAAAAGGCAAAAAAAAAAAAAAGGGTCTTCTAGATCACTGTATCGGCGATGGGGGAAAATAATAGTCGAGGCAGTTGACGGGGGATTCGCGGGACGCCTGGTAAATCCCCCCCTTTCTCAGCGCAAAACGGTTCCTGAGGAGTTGGTGAGGAGAAGTGTTTTGGGAGCGGGCCGCATCTGCTGTGATGACGATGTTCCTGGGCTGGGCTTTCCGTGGAAGGGGTTTAGGATGCTGATTAACTAACGAGGCGAAGCGACTAGCGTCCTGTTGCATGGAGCACTTGTCGAGTGTCTGATTGGGAGCGTCAATTGAAGATGATGGAGGTATGTTGCTGATTTGCTGAGAGAGATATCGTTAATGCGCAATTGGATGGTTTGTCGACCGCGAAAGGGAACAATAACGTATGGTCGTGCAAGCGCGTGACTTTGGGTGAGAAGAAGAAACAAGGCCCGACACCCCTAGTCGTGTCGACGTCGGGAGTTGGTTCGTTCTGGTGGACAGGGGGAGGAAAGAGGAGCGCTAGCTAGAGGCCAACCAGAGACACAGCGGAGGCGTCGTGCTGGTGCTGGAGCGCTTAGTACCTTGGGATGGCGAACCGAACAAGCCCAAGCTGGAGAGTCGCAACAACAGGCCAATATGGAAAATGACGTAGAGACTTTGCGCAGATGAATTAGATGAGTTGTGATGAAAGATGCAATGTGGCCGACGCCTCTAGAGCAGTTCGGTTACCCAAGCCCGTTTGAAACCCCCTTCGTGTGCATCAGTGGGTGTGCGATGTGGTGATGGGGAGCGCCTGTGCCTCTACCTGTACCTGTAGCTGTGCGACGAACACGGAGCAACGCGAGTAACCCACGACAACTGAAAAATAAAAAAAGGCGACTGGAACCCGTGCAACTGGAAAAGCGGTCATGCAAATGTAGCACTGTCCTGCACTGGTAAAACTGGCGGAACTGTCAAGCGTCGTTCCTGGAAATGCCTAGTGGAGGCGTGGTGGGTGGGCTTGGGTCGTTGCTGCTGGCAGGGGAAGGTGTGGGTGGATGCCCGCCGGATCCTGGGGTGGATGGCACAGTGGATGGCCCAGTGGGACTCTACCGCTCCAAGTAACCCCCAAGGGGTGTTTTTGGGGCGAGTGGCCGGTTGGCTGGCAGCCTGTAATTTCCAGGCGACGCTAGGCTCACAGAGGCTGCCTTAGGTTGCTCTCTAGGGGGTTTAGGGCATATTGGTTGGCCCTCACTGGGCATTTTCAGCGGGCTCCTTACCTGCAGACACGAGGAAGGGGACGACAACGAACGAGGGGAGGGGGCGGAAAGTTGGCGCCTAAAAATGGGAACCCACCCTCTGGTGGCACCTACTGGCTGCCAACCAATTTGTCAACCTCTCTGGTGCTTCGTTGAACCATGAACAAGGGAATAATAACCTCTGCGTTATCATTGCCGCCTGTTTCAACAAACGATCCCTGGGGCCAGCCAACCAAGAAAAGGAAACTGCAGTGAGCTGGGGCAGACAATGATGGATATTGCTGCAAGAGTCCAGTCTCACTCAGTAGAAGCAGTCACGACATGCATGTCGTGATTATCCTCCATACTTCATATCCGTTTTTATTTAGATGTTCATGTTCTGCTAGTCTACCCACAGGGATATTCGTCCCCTTGCGCGCCCAGTTTGCCCACTCCCGTCCACAACCATGTAGCTCCCTCCTGGACATCTTTGCCATCTCAAACCCAAAAACTCGCAGCCCAGGGACCCCCTCACGGCGCTGTGCACAGTAATTTTAAGCCAAAATATCACGTGCAGGCGTTCCCAGATGACATATCGGATCGTTTTGGAGGTTTACACATAACGCTTTGCCAGAGCAAGACGCAGCAGAAAACAGCAGCTGGGAAACACCCCTGCGCAGCGACTGACATTTCTGAGTACTTTGGAATCCAGCCGACGGCACGAGTTACTGATTGAACGGCGGTCCTCCGTACGTTAGGCTCAAGTTAGGTTATTATTAGCAGCAAAGTGGGAAGCCAGATTGTGGCTAGTAGTGCGCTGATACGAGCCCGCCCTGCACCGTGAGTGTACCCAGCAGCCTTCAGAGGGCGAGTTTGCGTCTGTTAGATCAGATGAAACAGAACCGTGCGTAACACTGGTCGTCGACAGTGCTTGATGGTTAGAAACGAAATGAATTAAAAGAGTGAGACTTGATACAGCAAGAATACAAGAAATTCCAACGCAATCTCATTGATTAGTTTAATACTAATGAGCGACCCAAACTGGGGTTGCTGGACTAGCTACCATCGTCAAGGATGCGCCAAGTGGGACGCATCATGGGCAATAGGCTACTTCAACATGTTGTGAGTTTCAAATAAAAAAATTCAGAGTAGAATTGATAATCCGCCAATATTAAATAGACAAACTATAGAAGCCAAAGCCAAATGAACAAGGCACGATTCGTAATGTAATTTCTAGTCATTAAAATCAGCTCAACGTTTCATCCAACAAGTTGCGCAAGCCTCTTCTCAATCTTGTTTCGTCCATCAAGCGTTTCCCACACATGGGGTGGCGCGTTATCAACAATGTCCCAATGCTTCAGATTCTCCGTCAGCTTGGTCAAGTCGCGCTGCTTCTTCTCCCATGTGCCATCCGCCTTGACGTGCTTGCCGGAGCTAATCACAACCAGTGGCGTATCGCGCTCCTGGATCTGTCGGCTGCTTTCCACGTCCCTTCTTGTGAAAGAGTTGAGAACAAGACTCTCCTGCAGTTTGGCAAAAATAAACTTGCCTGTCTGCTGAGCTGATCTGCCATAAATGCGATCCTTGCTGGTACGACCCTTGAAAATCGCACCGGGAAGCCTGTCGAGACCGAGGGGCGAGATGACTCCACGAACCCAAAGTAGGAAACCGCGGCCAGGAGACGCAAGAGGACCTAAGAGGTCCTCGTGAAGAGGGTCGATTAACAGCAGACCCTTCACATCGTGGCCGTGTCGGGCAGAAAACACGCGAGAATACAGCGAGCCAATGCCGGCACTGGCAAGGATCCAAGGTCCCGTCTCTCCAGCGCTTGCCAGAGCCTCGCTCAGAGCATCGACGGCGAAGCTGGCAGACAATGGCGAAGGTGATGTGTCAGACCACGCCATGCCAGGTCTATCCGCGAAGCAGTATCTAGGGAACGAGCCATTCTTGATGGCATCGTCGGCGAATTGCCAAAGTCCATGCTCAACGGGTCTCTCACCACCCTCGAACAGGACCGTTGGCACAGTTTTGCCGTTCGAATCGGTTTTATTACCATGACAATAGACATGCAGCTTGTAATTGCCTCCATCAACCCAGTATCGCTTACCGGGAGGTGCCGCGGCCGCATCCAAGGCGCGGAGAACAACGTTGAGTGAGATGAGGATCACGGCGACAACCATGATGCTGTAGGCAATGGTGGAAAGCAAGATGACCACCCACTCGGTCAATGTGCGTCTGGTTTCCGCGCGTCCAGTGAGACGCTCTTCCTCCTCAGCCTTGCCCCATTTGACAGTGCGATCAGTAATGAGAGTCCATAGGCTCATGAGTAATGCCCATACAGCGCTGACAATTCCCACCCATCCCTCTTCATATCTTGCCTTCTCAACAGACAGAAGCATGACCATGTCGACCAAAAGTCCAAACTGTTCTGCGTCAGTCAATAATGATAGTGGGTGAATATGGGAAGACTTACAGCCATGATGCTGACCAAAACTCGGACAGACTGAGACGGCACACCGAAGAAGATGAGAGTGAAGATCAGGTTTGCCAAAGACAAACTGGCAAAACTGAAAGCAAAGAAGCCGCTTCCTCTGGTATGGAAGCCGGGCGGCGTTGCAAAAGCCGATACCAGCAGAATCACCCACCACACGAATGTGACGAGAGTGAAGAAAATGGTCAAATAACGCAGAACTCTTATGCTCCAAAGGTTATAAGGAGTCACTGCAGGGTCATCGGGAGTGAGATAGGGACGGGTTGAGTCCACCCTGTTTGGGAGCAAGCGCGTGTGCTCGTCCGGAGGTGGTGCCGACGGGCCATGCTCATCGTCATCCTGAGGCTGCTGCCTGTCGTTATCTTTGTTTGAAAAAAGTGGCATTTTGAGTCTAGTGTCAACTGAAAACTTGACCAAGCGGAATATCCGGGGTAGGGCGATTGCGAACGAGATTAGCTCTAACGGAAACGAAGCTGTCTTTTGGGCTTGCGCCACCTAGTGGGATTGATGGTTTACACAGGAGTCTGTGTACAGTGCACTGCACGAAAGCAGAAATGTAGAATGCCTGCCTCTGTATCTGACTGCGAGATTTGGAGAATTGATGAAAGGTGAGAGAAAACTAGACCGTGGTGTGATCAAATTGTTTTGAGTTTGGCGAGAGGCCTGGTTCACATGCCCCAATGCGGGCACATCGACGTTTTGACAATGTCGACGTCATCGTTTCCCAAAAACCTGGTTCGCAGATAATGCCAGCACGCTAACCACATCTCCACATCTTACAACCAACGTGTTAGGCTAAGTGCAGACAGACAAATTGGAACGCAATTCCTTACATTTGGTGCAGGTATTTACAAAATAAAACACGAAAATACGGATTAAAAAATTACTTCGTTTTCAAATTCACAACCTGCCAACTGCTTTTCGTTTAGCATGAGAGACGCAGAACAGCCATTTCCGTATCTGCGCATCAGCGACAGAGGCTCAGCTTATTATGCCTCTTATTTTAGCCCAGGGTTCAATAATGCATCATGTACCAAAAGATCCATGACTTCGGTGCGTAGATGTATTGAAACATCCACACCAGCGTCAGTCCAACCCGCACTCTCGCCATTTGTCGCAGATGTCGAACACGGCGCTTCCTTGATAATGATGGTGCCATCCATATCGGGTACGATTCCCTCTACATACGACACTGGCCCCAGGCCGAAGTCTACCTCATAAACGCCGGCTCTGGCCCAGCTCGTGACCATGATATGTCTCGTCCCCAAGAAGCCTTGCCATATTCGCTGAGGTGTCTTCTCGTATGCAATGCTGTGCAGATGCGATGCTATTTGAGCACGACCAGCAATTCTTTTCAACGTTGATCGTACCTGATTCGCGATCGGGGACAGAATCTCTTCGTTTACACAGCCAGTAGTTCGTGTAGCGGCTACATCGGACGCAGGCAACTCGATATTGATCATGATCACTGGGGATCCCACAAACTCACTTCCTAGTTGTAATGCTGGGCGGACGCCGTACACAAGATCGCAATGCACGGGTTCGACATCCCAGCTTAGTCCACGAGCTCGTACAATGCAAGACCAGATGTGTGCCACTACCACATCATGACGACTCAGATTGTGCTCAGACTCGTGACACGCTGTGGTATACAACTCGTTTACTTCCTCTCCCGACAGGTGAACAACACGATTGGACACAGGAGCACTGGTATCCCATTCCGACCAAGGCATGGCGATGCCAGCTGGGATAACAGTATGTCCGCGAAAGGGCTCTGGAATTGTCATCCCCCAGGGACACGACATCGGGTCTAGCCACCAATCGTAACGACTCAAAGGGAGGCTTTCGGCATGTTGAATGATGGCAGTATCTGGGTCTGACAGGTTGATGTCTCCCGCAGCAGCGCCATCAATCAAACACGGCTCGAAAATAGGTCCAGGCGTGGGATTAGGGGCTCCTACAAGCGCTGCACGACTAAAACTCGCCCAGTCTTGCAGAAACGAGACGAGAGACGTGACGTCGGCGAGCGGGTGTGAAACTTTCGCCCCAATAACAAAGTCGCCGCCAGGTAAAGTCGTGAGCTGAATTGCCATGAGCGGGTGAGTAGGCGATATCCCACCCTTTGATTCCGACCTCAGCGGAGTTGATATTGTCGTCTGAGGAAGAAACTGGGCAAGTGTCTCCTTGTGAGGATTCCATATTGGTTGACGTCGCATTCTGTCTGAGGGATGCAGTTTGTCCAGAGGCGTTGAACAAGATGCGGAAACAAATTCGACGCCAGGATCGATGTCTGTACCATAATATGCATATATGCGACCAAAACGACGGGCATGCGGGGGGAATTGAGTTGTTTCTGGAGATCCGGTGCCGTCTAGCGACTTGATGGATACCAGTTCGCCAGCAAAATGGGGGTATGCATCCAATGTTATCGACAATGCATCGCTCAAATGACGTTCCAAATCAACCGTGCTGGTTGTCTTGTCTCGCCTGAATATCCATATTGCTCTGGTGAGAGAGAATTCCGCCGTGGTGGCGTCCAATAGTGATAATGGTACAGCATTCGGTGATGGTAACTTTGTTCTTGAATGTATTCGTTTCACAGCAACGTTCGTAACTGCAGGTGCCGCCATAGGGATTCGACCGATAAAGGGGAGGAAACACAACGCCGCGCAGTCCAATAATTGCACGGCTCTGCAGCAACTAGAGAAGCAGCAGCCTGACTCTTTATACTATCGCGATTGAGCAACAAGTCTGCTCCATCATGATGAACGTAACAATAATGAGCCACTATGAGGCAGGGCTAAATGATGCCATTATTGGCCAGACGACTCCACACCATGTGCTGTCGTCGTCTTTAGCGTGCACTTGCTCAAATCCTTGACGACCAGAGCCTTGCCGTGCGACTCACTGACACATCGAACCCAATCCGCTCTCAAAGTATGAATCACGCGCCGCTACGGACGGGATTCACATTTTATCATGGTGAATGAAGACCTCGCACGAGTCAGGGTCAAAGAAATCTCATTGGTTGGCGTCAGTGCGTTGCAGCGCATGCTACGCATCGCGCAACGACACAACTAACCCCAACCCATTGTGTTTATGCGTGTTAGGGTTGCGCGTGTTAGGGTTGCGCGGGAAACCACTGCGCCATCAATGCGTTTGGGCGCGATGCCGATCGCAGCTCGTTGCGGATGTCAAGGACAGAGCCCTCTACCGAGGACCTGAATGGGTAAACTGAATCTGACTACTACTTACCCCATGGTGATCATTCCCTCCGTTTTTGGCAAAAAACGGCGTGATTACCACAAGATTCGGCAACAGTTGAGGCCTCGGCGAGTTTTGACAGTTTGTTGAGGGGTTGATCCAGGGTTGCATCTGCCCACCCCCTTCATGAAGCGGCTGAACAGCCCCTGTCAAGCAATCTGTGTAATTGCATGCCGAGGAACAACATACGCAGTCGTCTTCAACAGGTTGAGCACTGGAACTGTAACTTTGCAAGCTGATTTCAAAAGTCTTGTTTGATTCGGTATAAAGAAAAGCTGCTCAAATATGGTATCTATAGTAAAAGGAAATCGCGTTACAAAAAGATTTTCCCCACCAAACGCCAGTCACTATCATGAATGTTCACGCAAAATGGTCCTGTTGTACCTCCCAAACGCCGAAGAGTAAAATCGGTCATGTAATGAACTCCTTGATGGATTTCCTCCCGGTGCTTGTGCCCTCTGAAGGACGCCGTTCGAATGTTCGGAGTTCAACATTTTCAGAGTTCTTGGGTTCTGCCCAAATCTCACCATGTTCTATTGGTTCTCTTTTGCCGTCGGATGTTCCAGCCGCAGTCCCGTCGGCAGCCTCTTGAAAATGTAAAGAATCTTTTGATGATTCGTATCGGTTGTAGACACGATTGCTGGTGTGGCTTCGTTGCTGCTCTGCATCATTTGCTGGTGGAAGGGCGCGACCGTTATTGGCACTGGTGCCCGATCTATGGTACGAGAGACCTATTCTCCAGCCTAAGAAACGGGCTAGAGGACGCAAGGTTGAGAAACTGGAAGCACTGATCGCTATTCCCATCTCCACCGTAGACCATATCGCGATATCCGTAGTTGCCCCTGTGGTGTGTCAGTACAGTATTCCCATTGTCGCGTCCGTGAGTAACATACAGAGAAAGTCGGGGTCTAAAAAAGTCTCTAGGTAGGCTATTCGAACAACAACTGCGGAACTCGCACTGCCATGTTCAGGTTAGTTGTCTGGTGGGCAACGGCGTGACATTGCAACAACTTACAGGCACCCTAAGCCCATCAAAATAATAATGATCGCCTTTATGCGTTTGCCCAGCTGCAAGTTCCGAATCATAAAAGCCGGAAGCAAAGCGAAGATGAAATCCGTGAGCATGCTCACTGCACTGTAGAGATATGCGAGTTTGATGATAGTCCGAGGTGGGATGCAATGGCCCGGCCGGTCTTCGACCCAATACTTCGAGACCGGTTGACACTGTAGTAGAGTGACAAAGAAAAAGATGATTCCTGCAACCAATGCGAGAGTAGAAGTGCCGTATAGTATGTATTTATGTGCTGGTTTGCTGGCAATGCGAAGCAGGAGCCAGCCGAAGGAGAGCTTGGCAAAGACCATTGTGAGGCCGAAGAAGATGTAACAAAGCCACCAGAACTGATCTTGTAAGCCAGGACGGGCTACTCGCTGCGTCTGGAAAGACTTACCATTTTAGCTGTCTCGTAGTTGTCCTCTGTCAAGTCGGAGCGGTGCTGGCCCGTTCCATATTGGACGCCGCTATTGGAGCATATTATGTATCCAAGGAATAGAATCTAGTATCTGTAAGCTGGGGCGAAACAAAAGCAGCACGGTCTGTTTAAAAACGTACAAGAGAAATCACCATTAGCCAGTCATCGGCACCAAAAACTTTGGAAATATGGGCGCGTGTGAAACATCGTAGGAAGACAATGCTTGCAGCGACAACGAACAGCGCAATGTTGACCCCCAGCAGCTGGGGACCTCGATCTTCTGCCATTGCCGCTGGTGAGGAACTCTATGCGACAACTCTTGGCGATTTCGATGCCCGAGAGATATACAGCATTCACATGATGCGACGTGCCGGACAGTCTGGGGGTATGTGTTTCGGCAATGTTGGATCTGGTGGTTCGATTGTGTAAAATTCGACCTCGACGAATACAGCTTCGTAGATTGCAAATGGGGGATCAAGCAACTCAAAGAAATCCAATCACATGACTACGGGACTGAACGACTGCCGATCGGGCAAAGTGGGCTAAAAGAGTTTCACTCGGGCAGAAAGGGATAAAAGATTCGTTGTTTTCACCCCAGTTTTGATTGACTTTCGCGCCGCGACTCGAGGGAGAACTGCCGGCGGAGAAAACGAAGACATTTGTGGAAATAGGGGTGTCTCCGCTGGGGTGAAAGGGCTAAACACCGAGGCGCAACGACAACGGCGACCAGGGTGGCTGCTATAGTGCTGCTACAGCGTGCAGCAGCCTGCTAACAGTACATGTATAGGGCAGTAGGGAAATCACAGGCAGGAAACAGCTGGGCAATAAACGAGCGGGGAAGCTCTGGCATGCATTAGCCGATGGGGCTAAATATGCACCAAGAACCGGAAGGTGACAAGCTGTGGTGATAGTTTTCACAAAGCCATTGGCAGCATACACATGTACTTTTCACCATAGGTATCGCGGATAAACTATGTTACTATTGTCTTGGGTGTCGCCCCGGCCATCTGTTCTGGAGTCGAAGTGGGCAATGAACTTGTCCTGTCAGTTGCTCATTGGTACGGCCGTTAAAGGGGACTTCCCGGAACCCGTCACCCCATCTGCGCGGAGGCTAGTGTAGCATCAGGAAGCTCTTCAAATAGGCTAAAGAACTGAATGGTCAGTGTACGGAGGAAAGTGGAGACTATCATATACAGTGTGGGCTTGGGTCGTCACCTAGGATGGCATTCGGCACACAATCTTACCATCCTGGGTTCCCCGGCGGGCATGATCTTTGACATCGCTGCCCGCCCTTGCCCTCGCGTGTGCTGCATTCTGTGCGCCAAGGCCAGGCCAATCTTATTTTTCCAGCGCTGACCGGGTCATGGAGCGTTGCAGAGAATCTGGATTGGCGAACTTTGATCTTTGACCGGACGCGACGCGACAACTCAATATAAAAAGCTCCTCGGTATTGTCTCAAGCACTTCCCAGCCCTGGGAGCGAATGTGGCGCCTTCTCAGATCCCTGTCAGTCACAATTGTTGCTGGTTTGGCAACAACCCCTGCTCTTTGGCAGAGCGCGTATAATTACCAGCAAGCAGTTCGGCGAGGAGACAACTTGTCTCAGCGGACTTGCTTCTTCCTTGAAGCTGCTCTATGTGAGAGAAGAGGGCTACATTCTCACTGCCAAAGCGAGAGTCGGGAAAGGTAGTGCCACTTTGACCAAGGGAACGTCGGGACCGGGACTGTTGTGAGACGCGTATAAAATTCTAAACCGTGAGTGTCTAATTGCATACTTGTTCCACGACGTTGGAACTACCACATGTGTGCGCTCAGAACAAGTGTTGAACAGAGCTATGGGTGTTTCGAAGTGAGCGTGATGGACGGGGCAGGACCAAACTGAACCTTGCACTGCAATTCAATAGGACGCCAACGGCCTTAAAAAAAGCCAAATACAGTGCAATACATTAGAGATCAACAGTGAACCCACCGCTCCTGGCCATGTGAGTACCTATGGTGGTCATTATTAAATTTAAGGCCAAATCTGATGGTAATTTAACGCCATAGCGAGCAAAGGAGTTCAAATGTGTCAAGCGAAGATATTGATTAGAAGGCAGAAAACTGTACTCGACGAAGGCATGACTTCTCCATCGTCATAACTTGCCACAACAGAGTATTTACGTGCCTCTATAGATGATCCAGCAGATCCATTTGTCATTTTCAGACACCACATCAAAAATACAGCGATATGGATAATTTATAAGCTGAAAAAACTGTATGACGTGATGGTGAATATTTATTCCAAGCCCTCGGCCAGTTAGGAGCACTGTACAGAGCCACAAGCAAAAACCAATGAGTTGCGCAAACATCTATAGTATAATGCCGGGTGATGCATGCTTAAACACACCGTCAGGATCGTATGTCTGTTTAAGTTCCTTGACTCTGAGCCACTTATCCCCGTACAGTTGCTCAGCAGAGCGATCGTCGGGCCTGGTTAACGCTGGATATGATCCTTCAAGTACTGCCGCTTCACCGCACCCGCGAAGTTCTTCGTACAATTCATCGTTCCAGGCCTTAGCTGCTGGTAAAAAGTTCTCTTCTGACACCATATCGCTAAAGTTTACCAGTATGTGAGAGTCTGGGCCTCCGAAAGTATGAGAAGCATTGGTTTGTCGCCCGACCGGAGTCTTCATGCTCCATCCAAAATTTACCTCCGGCGGCATCTTCCCGATCGCTCCAATTGCAATGTCTGTAATTTGAGCAGACATATCGGCAACATATATACTGCGTTGACCCCCATATGCCGCGCAATGTATGGGCACCTGCTCCATCTGCTGTATGATGGTCTTCCGTGCAACAGTGTTCATGTTAACACGCGGTAGATGACTGATAAAGCGTTGCAGGAAACTCTCGCATTGTTCTTCGTTATCCTCGGCATAGACGATCATGACAGCCAAGACGGGAGTTGGCATTTGGAGAACAAAATTGTGAATCGTAGCAGCCCTTGGGAATTCGAAGTTCCCTCCAGCGGTGGCAACAGCGCGCATGTTCTCAGCGGAGTAGTCCATCAATAGCATCCCCGAGAAAACCTAACAAGTCAAAAATCGTTAGCAACAATGTGTCTTGTTCAATTCGAATTCTCCAGGCAGTACGTACTCTCCTTGTAGGATAAGTTTTGACGGTAAGCGAGGTGATTATTCCCAGATTACCACCCATACCTCGGATCCCTTCCAGCAGATCTTCGCCAGCCTCAATTACCTCGCCATCTGCATTTACAACTTGAGCAGCAACAATGCCCTCAAAGCCCATGCCTAGAAGGTGTGTAAGCGGCCCATAACCCCCAATAGTAGCCCAGCCAACATATCCAATAACCCATGTATTGCCGCATGGAACAATTAAACCCTCGCCATCCAGGGCTCTGAGCAAGTTCTGCGTAATGACGCCGCCTCCCAAAGTAACGGTCTTATTGTCTGGTGCGACCGTTATTTCATCGATATCTCGCATATCAACAATGAGACCATCATCAGTTACATTTCTCCCGAAAAAATCATTGCCACCGCTTCGCACCGTAATTTCTACTCCCGCGATTCTGGCCCAGCGCACCAAGGCCCCAACTTCTTCTGCTGTATTTGGTACAACGATGCCAGCTGGTTTGCAACCATGTCCCGCAACACTTCGAGTAGCTCGCTGTTCCACCCAGTCTTTGTCAGACGGAAGTAGGATTTTACTACTTGGTAGAGCTTTCTGTAAACCAGCAAGGGCGTGCATTGCATATGAAAATATTGCTCTATCAACCAAGAGTCAAAATCAGACGGCTGGGACTTGAGCTTTAGGTATTTACAAGAACGGGTAATGTGACATGATGCATGCGCTACTCTTCTCTGACTGGGTGCCTTCTTTCTTAACTTTCTCACACATTTGCGAGCCTTGAATTCTTATGCGAGCTTGATCCGGCTGTGGAACGAGCTGGTTAAGGAGTCTGGACAACCATGTCGGGTCTCACCACGTCAAGGCTGCAGTGGCGCTTGCATCTGTTGTGACTCTGTGACTCACCACCATTTCAACAACTGCTGCTGACCAACTCTCAAAGGAATTGAAATTATTCGAGGATTGCTGTGACCTAATTATCTGATCGCAATGACCACAGTGCTCTGCTACATAAAATGCTGTTATCGCCACCCTACGCTAGAGGAACCGTGCCAGACGCCGTCCACTTGGAGCCGTCAAAAGTCACCTCAGCCAGCTCGCCCTTGCGTTGAAAAAAGCACCTATTCAGCTCCGTTTCTGAAGTCAAAGGTATGCCATCATCTTCGGTACCTGCCGTTACACAAGCAAGACCAGTTGGATGGCCGGTCCATCAAAAACAGCACCCGAACTTGGACCAATCCAACCAGAGGAGTTTGTACTGGTTTTGTACACGATTTTGCTGTGATAGATCAGATAAGAGTCTAGTTCCTGGTTCGATTTCTTTCATGCAGTTGCGAAAACGGCCAGGCCTGACTGGCATCCACTTCAAATCCATCAATTTCTAAATAAACCGACCATTAGCCTTAAGTTCCACAACCCAAGTTATCAAGCCATTTATCTTGCTGTCATTTTTTGTAATTGTTCCATTCACCCACTTATAAATCTCGTAAAGATAAACATCATCGAGCCGATAAATTAATTTCAAGTTTGGCTGGGGATCTGTGTGACGCGTGGACGCAAATGTTTGACTTCAAGGGACGGACACCAGAAGGGGCATCGCCCACGACAGAATCATCGGCAAGGGCTTGGGATGTGTTTGCATAGCCTTGAGAGTACCATATACCCTGCATACCAGAAGATTCGTAAATTATGGCTGGCCAATAAGCCGCAAGCACCGAACCCTTTGTTAATCCTGAAAGCGAACTCGGCTTCATTTATCCTGTCGCGATGACCTTCAGCGAACGACGATTTGAAATTCTCGCCATTCACGAAATCGCTCGAGTTCATGTAATAATTGAACGTGGGGCACTCGTGCTACTCCCTAAATGCAGAAAATTAATCGAACGCAAAATAGTGCCGCCCAGCGAAGCCTCGAAGACAATCACACTTTCCTGTGGTGATTGGACGATGACAAACGCTGCTATTTGTGTACCTGGAGAAGCCCCTATCGAAAGTTTCGCAGGCTTGCTCCATGATTGCTGATGAGAATGCCATGCGGAGAATACACGAAGTCGTCTTCCCCTTGCCAAAACAGCTGTATGTTACTGCTTTCCTCCGAGCGCCATCCAGTGACAGCAAGTGCCAACTTGTTCCTAATTAATGTCGACTGCTCAGAGCGATAACCTCCAGTCGACTTGTGATGTTTCTTGGACCTTGAATTGACAACACAGCCGACCACTGGTGCAACGACTACGAGAACAACACCAATAACAGCGATCACTTTCCATAAAAGTCGACGTTTTCTATACATTAATGATAATGATGCGCGTCGATGACAAGTCTGCAAGAGTTGTGGACCGCCAATTTATCAGTCGGCCAATGGGGAGCACATCATCGCGAAAGGAGTGTGCGGCCATTTCCCATTCAGGCAGTAAGTTTCGTGGCTATTGGTCAGGTTGACCAGTCAAATGAGGATCGAATCGTGGCTCCCTGCCATGCCTGAAAGGCGAGCTGAATGGAGTTGGTAAAAACACTGCCTGCCACTGGAAAATCGGCCTCGCGTTTGAGTCCAGCCTGACGAACAGACAGAATACTCAACAACATTAAGCTAAGGAATGAAAACATGAACGTTTTAAAAAGACGGTCAGGAACACGGGTCAAAGTAATGGAAATAATTGTGTGGAGCAAAGCATTTTGCATACATGTGCTAGGCTACAGACCGCTGACGTTGCATTTGAACTAAAACCATTCCTTTCTCTCTAATTTCTGCCAATCAAAACCCCCAGTGAGTTTATATATCCGATTACAATGTCCAAAACATGGGGCTGTGAGAAGTCTTCCCATATCCTAAACCACTAACTTCACTTCTGTCCTACAGTGCTTAGAAGTGGTTGAGGAGAAGGGTTCGTCGCTCGCGGACGTCCATCTTGGACAGAGCCTCCTCCTCGGCCTTCTTGAGAGTGAGATACCAATGAACATACTCTTTTCCAAGAATACTTTCCGCCCAAGCACGATCGGCTTCCAGCTCCTGTAGAGCCTCTTGAAGCGTCTTTGGAAGTGCCTTGGTAATACCTAGTCCGGTACGCTGCTCCTCAGATAAGAAGGCAGTAAGCGCTGGAGTTATAGTTAACATCGCGAAAAAGTAGCTTTTGGAATTCTCTAATTGTGTCAGAGATGGACAGGATTGGAACACAAACTTACTTGGAGCTGCACTGATAGTCAGAGGCTTGCGGTCTAATGCCGCACCGATGATAGCTCCAACCATTGCATATGGGTTCGAGGTCCCATCATTGACGCGAATCTCCCAATGGTTCCTGTGCATGCGTCGGACAGGCATGTCGCGGTGATGTTCACCCCAGCCAACATATCCGCCAGTGCACAAACTAGACTCTCCAACGCGTTGGTATGAGTCCACTTGTGAGAGACCAATTGCGGTCAAAGCTGGTATGTGGACGAGGATACCCGATAATAGCTCATCAGGGTTCCAACTGCTGGATTCACTGTGGCCATCATCTCCGTCAAGAGTTGCAGAGATATGAATGTGCTGTCCATTCTTTTGTCTCGAGAAACGCTCCTGCTTGGAACTTCCGTCTGCTTCTGGTTTCTCGTTTCCATCATTCGGGTACGGCACTGGAAAAACAGTTGCGACTAAACCATGTTTGTGAGCAATGTTTTTGATCGTTTCCACAGAGAAGACATATGCATCGACAGCCTCGACTGGCGAGTAGGGTGGAAGCACATACTCCCACTGAGAGATGCCGTATTCTTTGTGCGAACTTTCTGCCAAGACGCCGCCCTCCGCTAAGGCAACGGTTGTTTCATTCACAACTGGCCACAGAGTTGAGCGGAACGAGCTTGCAGCTAGATGAAGCCCGCCGAGGCCAGTTCCAGCTGAAGAAAACTTCTCATCGTCATCTGGCTGCAGGTAAGCCACCTCGATTTCAAATCCAGCGAGGAAGTCTATCTTATGTAGCAGCTTGGCATCTTCGACAAGTTTTCGTAAATTGGCGCGAGGATCCATGCCAAACAAGGTCGACTCGGCAACCACCACAGCGGTATTGCCCAAGCCTGCGGAGTCGGGGTAAAGACGTACGCTAGAAAGGTCAGGTTTGATGAGACCGCGCTCATGACAGAAACGTGCAAAGACAGCGGGATTGATGCTGCCCGTCACGGTGAACAGGAGATCAAGCACCGCCTGATGCATGCCGCCCCGAGAACTGATTGTGTTGAGAAAGGCTTGTGTAGACAACACACGGCCAGATACAACCCCGCAAACCGTAACGTATTGAACGTTCACAAGTTTGATATTGGGATGCTGCTCAAACCAAGCCTCAATAGCCTTGGTATCCGTAATTGTTTCGTTCGTTGAAGCCTGAGTCGCCATTATTAAAGCTATTGACTGGTCTATCTGTTATAAAGCATAAAGTGTTAGCAAATCTATCATAGGATAGCAAGAAACACCTATTTACATGGACTGGGATGAACAGTATTTGAAGATGGACGGATAATAATAATCTTGAAAGAAGAAGAAATAGAGGAGGGGAACGGGTGCTTTTTGGGCGAACACACCGCAGCACAAACAAGGCTGCGCGCATATTGTTCCCGGCCAGAATAGATCCCGGCGCTGAGCTCTGGAAGCCAGGGCCCCGGTGCAATGAGTGAGCACCATACATCAGCCACCAATAGCCAAGATGGGTCTAACGTCTATCGAGGGAGGGCGAAGTCCTAACAAGAGCTTATTTGAATTGCCAAAGCTCACTCGAGCCGTCAGCTTCCGCGATACTTTCATTGCAGATAAATGGGAGCTGAAGAATACCATTCTCTGCCGTATTTACTACATTAGCAACCTTTCCAACCCTACTCTTGGCTTCACATACGAAGGGGTTCTCTCTTGCTGCGTCACTTGCCTTGCGCCAGCAGGCTCGGCCCCAATTTAGCGTGCGCCAACTACTGTGAACAGGCTCTGCGGTGAACATTGATTGCCTGTTACTGGTTGGAGTACAGGGACTGAATGCTGAAGGATTCATGCGTGACCAAAACCTTTCGGCTAGTAACCCTGGCAAAATTCGCCATCTAACTACACGTTTGTACTTGTCCCAATCCTTGCCATACTTTTCTTCACACGCATTGTCATCTCTGCTTTCCCTGTGGACCAAGAGCGTTCCAAAATAGAAGGCGTAAAATGCTGTAAAAAATATACCCCAGTCTTTCGCAGTACCTTCGACGACCATAGTGCCATCTAGCATTCTTACAGCTGTTTCGGAATATACAGTGATATCCGTATTTGCGGGAAGAATGAAGCAGCCCGCAAGCCCAGCAGCCAAGCTGAACGGGAGAGATTGCAACCAACCGCCGAAGTAATTGATGTGACGCGACACTCCCAACCACCCGGGGGTGAGCAACTTGGTACCGCGTTTCGTCTGAATGTAGGTCAGGCCAGCGACATTCGGATCACTCGGCGACTTGCGAAACACAGCCTTTTGCGTATTGGCAGTGCGGAAAAAGTATACCCCAACAAGGAATACACTCGTAAGAACCGGCAGGCCAGCCATTCCCAGCTGAACGGGATATGTTAAAAGGTAGCGACATTGCTAATATCAATTTCACGAAAAACAGGAAGAGTAACCCGGGGACTGAGTTCACGGCCAATATAGAAGTCGTAGATGAAGTTACAGTATTGGCCGCATTTAGCTAACTCTCGAAGATCTTTATTTTTGACTCGTACCGAGAAGCTGCGAATGTAGACCAAAATTGAAACGATGGCGGCGAAAAGCATATTGGCAGATAAATTTGCAAGTAGTTATCGTCAATATAAGTCCAGAGCACAAAGTTAGCGCCATGGACACCAATTCCACACACCGCGACTTGGACCAAAGTAAAGAGAACAAGTTGAAGCGGTACTCAAGGGACTGGCGGGATTCACGAAGCTTTGTGCCTCGGGCTTGTCGAGAAGGAAGAACTCGGTAGAGATAAGGCTGAGAAGATAGCACGCCATCACCCAACCAGTAGCCTCCCAACTGGCAAAACCAGCAAATCCGCCTGCTGGCTAAGGAATTTGTCCCTTCAGCGACCGCCAAGAGAGTGAGCGGAGGCCCAACAGAGCTGTCGTAGGGCATCCCGAGACAACATTGCAGAAAAAGAAGAAGAAATAAACTAGCACTGGCAAACCACAGACAATGCTACCCGCACCTAGACTGGAGTGGATGTTAGTGGCTGCATGCGCTGCGTTGGTGGTTTGCATATTACGGGCCGCCGAACTCATAATCTTGCTTGGTGTAGGGAATAATGGCTGCAGATACAGCAGCTGCACATTAGAGCGTGAAACATAGAGGTGAAGAGAACTTTTGAACGGACGGCTTTAGATATTTGGGATACAACAAGCGTTGGATGAGATTTCAGGGCTCTTCAATTTTCAGTGGTGTCTGTAGTTGCTGTAGTGCTGGATTCTAGCGGGGCTGCGCTGAGAAATGGGCCAATTCAGGAGCTCCCAATTCCGTGTTCCGTGCTGGAGCCCAGTGGGGTGCCCCCCTGTAAGTGAAGCGCTCTTGAAGAGATCAGGCCATCCGGCAGGTCCTCTTCCGCTCGACACTGCCCCAGCTGCTTAATATGGGCTTTGTACCTCTACCTGAAATGGTGGGCAGCTGTAGTACCTAGAGCCTGCATTACTACCCATTCGTGAACATTAGATGCAGAGCAAGTATGGACAACCTACGTTGGCTCCAATTAGCACAAAAGTAGACTATTTAATAGAGACTCGCTAGCTTAGCTGCCATCTCCCATGAACCCAGAATAACGAACTGACCAAGGCTTACAATACACCACAACGACCAAATGCACCCATATTTCCCTGTCGAGACCTCGATCCCAGGCTATATTGCCAACAGCCTATCAACGCCTGTTATTCTAGCTATTTTTGCCACGGCAGTTGCAGCAATCGTCATACCCTGTTGTCTGCTGATCTGCCACCGGCGACCGGATATCACCAGAGTGGAATTGTCAACAGCCTTATGGTTTGTCCTCTGTGGCGCTATCCATCTTGGTCTGGAGGGACATTTTGCTCTCCATGAAGCGCACATCGCCATATCCTCAGATACTCTCTCACAACTATGGAAGGAATACTCTCTCTCAGACTCGCGGTACTTGACACGCGACAGTTTTGTTGTCTGCATGGAAACCATTACTGCTGTCTTTTGGGGACCGTTGTCATTCATGTGTGCCTACAGTATTGTTGACAATCGCCCATGGAGGCACCCGCTTCAAGCCATTATCAGCCTGGGACAGCTCTATGGTGATGTGCTGTACTTTGCGACGTGCGCACATCAGGAAATGGTTTTTAGTGTAACCTATTCAAGGCCAGAAATGTACTATTACGTGGGGTACTACATTTTACTGAATTCTTTCTGGATCTGGATACCATTGATCTTGTTGCTTTCTAGCACCAGGGAAACCACGGCCGTGTTTCGCAGAGTTCAGGAGCTGGATCACCACGTCAAGTCCCGCTGAATTCCATAAGGAGTGACTACCAACGCACTTAATAAATAAATACAAAACAAAAAAAAAAGGCCAAAGAACATTCTCACAAATAAATCGCTATTTCAAGTGAGGCTCAGTAGTCTTTCCTCCGTCAAAAATCCAGTCACATGGCATAGCTATTCTGGGGAGTACCACTCTGCCCTACCAACTCATACTTTGCAAACTCCCTGCGACAACTTGTAGGAAGAAACAAAGACGAGTTGTATCCATAACTGATGCGATGGTAATATATGTTATATTCTAGTGCATATAATTGCCTGCGTCATGGTTGCGGTTGCTAGATCTAAACGCTGTAAGCAGTACAAGATCCGTAGACGACAGGTATGTTTGGCTTGCACTTTCTACCAAGACGGGAGTTCATGTCCCCAAGCTACTCAATTGTGTCGATAGTATGACGAATGCTGGCCTACATGTGGGTTGTGTCGCGGAGTTGGCGACGTAGTTGGCGATATATGCTCTGGCCCTCCATCTACATTCAGCACTTTCCTTTCTGTCGAGCCTGGCACTCAAAGTCATGATACTCACTCAGATCATGACGAAAGCAGTCATACCAGGAACACCATCAGTGAAACTTCTCATAATCAACAGAATCGCTCTTGTCTTGAAGTGGTCCTACAAAAGCCAGCGCCATTAGGCAATGGTGTATTGTCGCGAATGAAACTACGGCGACAAGCCTTTATTACTTTACCACCCATGCCAGCAGCGTCAGACCATGTCACCCAAGGGCTTGTCAGCATTCTGAATGCTGAACCAGGTACGGCTGGTAATATCGGACTCAGAGCAGGGCGGATTCATCCACTACCCGGAAGACTAGTTTACAACTCGAGTCTTTGGTGTGCAGCTGACACTTTCATTCGATGCTGGACTAGTAGCGCAAGCAGAGGGGACAAAGCGGTAGACGGCATTACCAGCGCAGATATTCTGTCGTATAAAAGGGCTATTCGAAGCCTCAGAGAGACATTACAAGACAAATAACAGGCATACAGCACCGAGACGTTGGCCGCTGTCGCGCTTATTTATCTCTGTGAGGATGAGATGGGTTTCTCCCGAGGCGTCCCTGGAAACTGCCATGTGTCCGGACTGCGCGCTCTCCTCGAAGTGCGAGGACTACCCAAGACTCAGGATGAGTTGGATATGAGGCTTGGGTTCGAAATGCTTTCCAATCTTTTTGCCTACCTGATAGACCTGGACGGTGCAGCCTTCTTTGATCAGCCTGGGTGGCTCAAATGCTTGCAAGAACCTCTCGGCCCCGCATCAACAATAGATGAGCAATATCGCCCGTTCTACCAGTTGCGCATCTACCTAGCGCACTGGATACGCCTCGCAACGCTCACGCGAGCTCTGTTCAACGAGCCATCCGTTTCCGCTGCCGAAGCACTTGCCGTCGACGCTCAAGCTGTGAGCCACTCTCTTGAGACATTTGAAAGCAACAATGGCCATATATTTCGATGGCGTATATGTGAGAAACCCCGAGACACTGCGCAGAACATTCCTGGTTGCCGAGTATATAAGTTTGACACCTGGCTGGACTGTAAGATACTCTGTCTTCATGCCGCTGCTATGTTAGCTGTTAGGCAAATATGGTGCTCAGAACTGTGCGTAGCTGGAGCGGTATCTGAGTCATTTCCCGGAGGGAAGCCTTTTGTCCATGAGCGAACGCGTTTGGATGGCGATTCCGAATGCCTTGCAGCGTCCACTCTATAAAGTCAGTCGTGATCCACTCACTCTGGCTCCGGGAAAGGAGACATCACGTTGTGAGCATAGTAGGATGACCTACTGGAGCTATGAGAATAGACTACCAGGACCGATTGAGCTTGGCGGTGGCTTAAAGAATTTGCTATGCTAGGTGCTCAAGTAGAGGGGATATCTACGCCTAGGAAAGCCGGTGCAGAAATTTCCTGTGATAACAGTCCTTTACAGTGGTACTATATCTCGGAACAAGAGCTAGAAGAAGTTCTCTTTGTCCAGCTCTTTGATAGTGCTTCACTGGGTGAAGAATCACAGCATAGTAGTGCGGCGTGGCATGCAAGCCCCGAACTTGGTACTGGTGTAGAGAGTAATGTTCGCGAGCGTATTGATGTCCGTGTTATGGTGTTTGGTAAATAGAAAATACATTCAAATACTTTCGAAGTAGCCGATCGCTGGTTTTGTAAATAATATGTTCTATAATACTAATAGGTCCGCAACTCGCACCCATGACTATCGGGAAAACAAACCCAAAGGAAGATAGAGCCCCTGGGAAAAGAGGAATATATAATATACTATCAGATTTTCATATACTCTAGTAGGAATCAGGGAATTATAGAAGGGAAAGGATAAGAAGAACATTTGTCTACATTAAGCAGATGGTGCAATAAGTAAAACGCGACTTCTAGAATGAAGTACTAGTTGACAGTATAGCCCTAGACAATTCCCACAGAGCAGTATGCTGGCTGAAACCACGGTAATAAATCTTACTTACGTAATCTAGGTTGGCACCTGAATATACTAATACATGTGAAGAAAGGCAGGGCTTTCGGCTATCCTAAACTCGTATAACCAGCTTTGAAAAACAATGTCCCTACTTAATGGCTACGGTATATATTACTAGATCGCTGCATACCCTCTTCCAGAAGGGGTATAGGCCACTAACTACAAGCAAATACATCACCAGGTGTAGATGGCGTTGTAGTGAGAACATTCAAGGAATCTCAGCCAGTGATTGACCAACCCATCGTGGGTATGTACTAGGCTTGCCTAAAACAAGAATTTTATCCGGTATCTATTACAATGGGAATTCCGCCTTATTCCGCGATGATTTGCAAAGATCAACACATAGACTTTCGCTAAGCCGATCCGTATCGAGTTAGTCCCCAAATTTTTAGCAACGAGACTTTCCGCACGACGGCAGGAAATAACGTTGCGCTTCGTAAATGCAATGTAAGCCGCACTAGCGTCAATTCAATTCGTTGATCACTGCCCTAACATGGCTTAGTTTACCAATATTCAACTTTATCATAGCCGAAAGCCTGTCAGATCATTAGTAAGATTGGGAACCATGCAAGTACAAATATTTATTTCTTACTGCTTTGAGTAGCTACGTTGCACTGAGGTATCATTCAAATATTCAGCCCTTCAGAAATTACGGCTATGATCTGCAACTCGTAACAATTTTTCAAGATTTTCAGCTCGTTTTACCCCACCGTTCACGCGGAATAATTGCCGCGGCTGAACTGTCTCGCAGCCTTCCCTTCACAACATAACCTGATATGCGAGAGGCTAGTGACGAATTGCTGTTTCTAGTTGAACCATGTAGGTGCTTTGGTCGCTCAATATGGGTTGACTTGGGTATATAAGACTTACAGACCGACCACAAAGCCATGGAAGGAGCTATTATCTCCAGCTAGTTCGACAGAGCAACAATACATTACCTCAGCAGTATTTGAGACCAATCAAGATGTTTTCAAAGGCTAGCCTACCGGTCATCAGCGCGCTGATTAGCGCTGTCGTAGCCAGTCCCATCGAACGAGCAGTTGCAGATGCCATCGCTGCCAACGCTCAGTCAGAAATCCTCTTTGCCCCCCTGCCTCTTGTTGGTACAGGTAACCGCCTTGCTAAGAGTGCAGGCAGGCGAGCCGACTTTGGTTTGGTCCAGAAGGATGACCTATACTGGAGCTACCCCAGTGAAAGTACGTCTTTGAGCCATCTTTGTAATACTTCAGTTCCTTTGCTAATAGGGAATAGAGCTACTTGCCAACGCAACCTTTACCGCCAAGCCTGCGTACAGGATTGCTAACGAGCAGAATTTTGGCGACCTCGTTTCGTCAATTGACTGCGCTGATCCTAAGCAGCTTAAAGTGCAACTCAAAAATGCTGCGTCCATTGCCGATGCCAAGAAGGCATGGTCATGGGTCAACCAGGCCGAAGCCAATACACTCGTCTTTGTCACAGAGTCTGGTGCTTGTGGTGGTGTCTATGGTCGCCAGCCGTTCTACATTACCTCAGCCACCTACACAGGCAACACTGCTACTCTCGATGTCCGATCTGTCGGTGACTGGAAGGAGTTTGCTGAGGATGCGTCGGTGCACATTGCGGCGAGTAACGTCGATGACGACTCCGATATCGACAAGCGTCTCAGCTATTCTGACAATGTCAAGATTAGCCTTGAGCACACCTTCACCAAGCACTTCTACGATGCGGATATTGGCCCTGCGCATTTGTCTGTTGACTGCTCCGACTGTGGTACATTTGGTAGCTTGCTACTTGACATCAAAGTCTCGACTGGAGACGGCTTTGAGGCATCTGCCACCACTGCCGACAATGTTCATGCCCGCCTTGCTATCGCCGCCACTGCTTCTGCCGCGATTAAGATTGGCCACAGCACTGGCCAATTGACTATTGCTGAGGTTCCCCTACCTACCTTCAAGGTAGGCGGTGTTGTTAAGATTAAACCAGAAATCGCGTTAAAGCTATCTCTGGTTATCACCGATATTGCAGGTAGTATCACTGCTGTAGTCGGTGCGCAGCTCTCCATCCCTGATGGACAGGGTATTGCCCTCGGCAAGGGTGTCAACAGCATCGACCCCCAGTTCAGCGCGATTGGTCCTACTATCTCTGGCAAGGTCGACGTTAGCGCCCGCGTTGGCACTTTATTCACTGTGAACTTGTCGGGTGATATTCTTGGTCTTGACCTTGTCGCTGGTATTGACTTGAACGCGCCCTATCTTGCTGCGACCGCCGGTGTTTACGTCGGCACTCCTACAGCCTGTGACCCGAATAGTTCAATCAAGTTGGGTCTGAGTGTAGGCGGTACTCTTGATACCTACTACGGAAAGGGCAAAAAGGGAGACCAGCCTCACAAGAACAATATCTATAACAAGGATATTCCTCTCATTGACGAGTGTTTTCCTATCTAAGTAACAGATTATGTGTTATATACTTAAAGATAGGGTATAACTGGATATTAAATGTTGTAAGCATAATACAATAGCTTTGCCTATATCTTTAAATTTATTTAATACTTTACTGTCCTCTATATAGAGAATTAAGTACTATACACTATCTTTAGATATATCTACCAAAGCGTTCTCAGCTATAACAGAACATGTCCATGGTTACATTACTATATCTACCATAATTGGTTGTTTGTCCTAACAAACATGAAATAAAAGAGCAGGCTAGAGAAGTGCCTATATACCTCTTCGGTACTAGTGGTTTAAGCTTGATAGATTATAGCTACGCTTAGTTTATTTTCAGCTACCTATTATTTTCTTTGTAAATAAAAAGGCAAATACTATAACTATGGGGTATAGGGCCCTAGACTCCGAAGTGGGTTCGATTTTTAACTCCACCACAGCTTATTTTTATACTAGATAAATGCTTTAATATAGATAACCTATATTCAAGTTATTGATTTGATGGTGACTTTGTGTGACAAGCGAGAGATAGTACAATCTTCGGAACAATTATGCTACTGAACCAGCAGACATGGGGTTTCTTTTACTGCTCCAAGAGCGTCTCAATAGCCAGTTGCCGTGCGATATCCTCGGCATGCAACACCTGCTTCCAAGCCCCTTCGCCAGCTACAATACCACTCTCAATACCAACACCTTCCCACCCCTCGCCTGTGACTAAATAAGCTGGACACAAATTAGGCATCAGCCCCGTCCAAAGTGCTCCATACAAAGCTGCCGTATGTCGGCAATTGGTTTTGTAGCGCCAGAAGTGGTCTGGTCTTGGCCAACAACCAGAGCTCTACGACAAACATCAAAGCCATTTATCATATCCTCTCTACCGTTAACGGTCTTCTTCAAACTCAAAAACCCAGATACCCTTCAGTGCGCCGAATCATCTAGAGTCGGCTAGCATTTATCTAAGTTGTGTTGTGCAAAATGAGTCTTTGACTGTATCGTTGCGATCGAGCATATCTAGGAGGTGTATCTTGGCGGTCTCGTCACCAAAGAAAAACGACAAGATGACTGGCAATGTTTCAGAGCCTCCTCTTGGATTTGTTCGTAGATCGATTGAGGGCGCATCGCAATCAGCAACACTGCCGAGGAGTCTTTTCAAGTGTCTGGTTATTACATCATATCCCCAAAGGCAAACCGGGGGTCTTGTAGATAGTACAGCAGCCCAAATCCCTCTAGTATATTAGCTTCTTCGTCTCCAAATAAGGTCAGCTGAAAGGCATTAGGATTTCGCTCGGTTTGAGGCTGTCCTGTTTCATGGCCACGAAGCATTTCGAACAGCGTGTCCAAGATCCCAGTGACTTTTGCAGCATCTTTTGAACCTGTGCTCTGACGAAGCCATATAACACGCGAAGCCTCCAGGGCTGCCTCGGTCTCCTGTCTTTGTGCAACGCTCGCGTACTGCATATGTTCAGCTTCGGCAGACTGGTTAGGCGTCCCAAGTCGATACATGTGGGTGACGACAACAATTGTGGCCATAAGGAATTCATGCGACACTACCGAGGATATTTGTAGCCTGACCGGAAAAAGAGCACCACCAAGGCGTGATTCTCTGTCAACATAGCTCTGGAGCTCGAGAACCTTCAGTGCTGCCCTGACACAGCTTCTGTAGCCACCCCTACGATACTCTCCGGCTTCGCTCAGTGTACCATCAGGGCGATTACCTGTACTTGAGCCGCTAACATCCGACATGACATATCGCCAGTAGAGAAGAATCAGCCCTTTTCGTAGCAGAACAGCCAAGCCGAGGCGATGGAGCAGTTCGGCTGGCGGACAGCCTTGTAAAACATTTAATGACTCCAGCTTGACATCATCGGAAATGGAGTCATAGGCCTCTTGAAGCCTTTGCTCAATCTTCTTATCAGTAGCAAGAGCTAACAGATCGAGTTGGCTCCTACCCACACTCATGATAGTATCGGCGATAACGCCAATTACTACAAGTATCTTGTGCTTTGCAAGAACATGTGTTATTAGTGTGATGTCTGTTCCCGGTCGTGATTCTGGCAGTTCAGTGGTGTCACTGCTAAAGTCCGTATCTAATAAATTACGTGGAGGCTGGGTATCCCAGTGGCCGTCCTTTATTAGACGCGGTAGCCCCAGTTGCAGGGACAGCATTATGTCCATGGCATGTAAGACGAAGAAGAGCCGTCGACGCATTTCCGCCTGGAGAGGAGTGAAGCGAGGGAAGTGTGACGGGTCCCTGTGGTACCCCATTCGAAGAGCCAAGCGAAGTATTATGCCCACCAGAATCCAAGTGCTAACGGATGCATCTGGATACCTCGTCTGCTCAATAAGTTGATAGTTGATCAAAGCTTCGATGATGTGAGGTCCCCCATTCATATAGTCTGCAAGAACTAACGCTCGCACTGTTTCGTCCAGAAATGTAGGCGATTGAAGTTCTCTCGGGTTTCTTGGCAATGCACCAGTAGTCTGTTGCGCGTCCATCTCGCATGCAAGCTCTGCTTGCGACGCAAGGCAGAAGATGCTAAAAAGAAAGGCGACCCATCCAGTAGGGGCCTCCATCGGATTGACCCAGAACTCTTCGTACTGCACATTGTTAGCCGACATTTCTTGCCATCAGAACGAACTTCGTCTTAAATTGAGGAGGAGTGGATATTATTGGGCAGTATTACTTGTTTGAGGAAATGTTCTGAATGGATACAAACTGCAAAAGTTCTAGTTAGCTAACTTTCGCCTTGATTCTTCCAAAACTCTAGACCATGGCACAGTTGATGATTTCACTAACTTCTGGATAAAAGCATGTTTTTAAAGTAAGTGACGAGTAGACGATCAGCCACATGGCGCTCCGGTATCGCGGCAAGTAATTCAGCTTTGGAGCTAGGCGCATGGTGGGCAATCAGTAGGCGTGGTGACTCTCTCGCAATGTGCGGCACCCTGAAGCTTTTCTCTGCTGTCGCCTTGTCGAATACATCGTACGCTGAATCGCTGGAACATTGAGCGGAATCTGTGGCCATTGGCCTGGCCGGGCTATCGAAAGAAGTGCTCCAGTGGGCGCTGCCAACATACGCCGCATCATCCGCATCGTCAGTATCGTCAACTAGCATCTTACCAAAGTTGGAGCTTTGCTGGTCAACAGCGGCGAGCGGCGTGCTACCGTCTTGTGCTAACTGATGTAAGCACTTAAGACAAAGTTGGGGTGCAAGTCCTGGGGCCTGGTCTTGTTGAGGTTTTTCCGACAGGTTCTCTAACCTCTTCTCGAGGCTCTCGAGTCTCGTGTGGACTGTAGCTCGTCCCGACTTTGTTGTTGATGCTGAACGGTATCTCCTTGTACTGCTAGGGTAGGTGCAGTCCAAGCTACGAGACGAGCAAGGTGTACAAGGATCCTCTCGGTCACATCGTATCCTATTGTTTTTAATTTTAAGTTACATGTGTATGGCGCAACATGCCGGTGGTGCGGTTACGTACTTTTGTGCCCTGCAGCGACTGCAGGAGAGCTGAGGCTTTGGCCGGCTTCTGCTCCTATGTGATATGTCTGTTTGCATTGTTACGTCTAAATTAGTTAATGGATCAATTAGTATAAACATAAAAAAAAACATTAATTGTGAGTATGTACAAAGTTCCGCGGATGGTGCGGAGGGTCGGATACTTGTACTGATCTCATACGCGGTGTCCGTAAATGCCGAGCACCGACCTTGGCTGTTGTGACCCCAGGCTAACTTTCTAGTTTGCCGGTCGCCGATCTCACTTTAATCGGTATCGGACATCGGATGGTCGGACAGTTGAGTGACTACTGTTTTTATGATGCTTCCCTACAGAAGTAATAGTCTATGATTTTAAAAGAGCAGTAAGCCCCAAAAGTTTAAGAAAAATGGACAATAAAATTCCCCGTCGTCAAATAGTTACCTGCGGAAGTACGTCTCTCTCATAGCTTTGTCTAAAGTGTCTTTTTCAACAATCCCGCTAGCCGCCACTATGAAGGAAACCAAGGACAGCAATGGCGAGACGGACCTATCAGAGATGATAGAGCTCCAGACGCGGCAGAGCGTAGCTCGCATTGCGTCTAATATGCAACCATACCAAAATATTGCCCACGGCTCTGATGGCGAATATGATCCAGATCTCGACCCAGAGAGTAGCACATTTAACCATCATCGTTGGGCACAAACGGCAGTCGCTTCTCTCAATAAGGCAGGCATTGTGTTTGAGCAGCAAGGAGTTGCTTTCTCAAACGTATCTGTCAGCGGTTATAGCTCCCATCTTCAGTTCCAAGAGACGGTGCTATCTGCCTTACTCGTCCCTCTCCGCACAGCAGCAAGAACAGTTCTCGGCTTAGTCTCCGCCTCTCCTCCTCCTCAACGCATTCTACACAGTTTCGACGGTTTAATCCAGAGTGGCGAGTTGCTTCTCGTCTTGGGGCGACCAGGGAGTGGCTGTACCACCTTTCTGAAAACAATAAGCGGATGTTTGGAAGGCTTGGCGCTCGATGCGGAAAGTCGAATTCAGTATCGCGGGATTAGTTACGAACAGATGAAGAAGCGATATCGCGGCGAGGTGGTGTATAACCAGGAAGAAGATCAGCATTTCGCACACTTGACCGTTGGCCAAACACTCACCTTTGCCGCATCCGCTCGTACACCACAGCAGCGTCCTCCAGGTATGACTAGGAAGCAGTACGTGCATACCATGGTCCAAGTAGTCATGGCAATTTTCGGACTATTCCATACGTTTGATACCAAGGTTGGCGATAGCTTTACGCGCGGTGTAAGCGGAGGCGAACGGAAGAGAGTCAGTATTGCCGAGATGTTCCTCTCTAGAGCGCGCATCGCGGCTTGGGATAACAGTACACGAGGATTGGATGCGGCAACTGCGCTGCAGTTTATCAGATCCCTTCGACAATCCGCGGATCTGGCAAAGACTTGCCACGCGGTTGCTGCATACCAGGCGTCGCAGCCTATGTATGACTTGTTTGACAATGTCGTTGTTTTGTATGAGGGACACGAAATCTTTTATGGTCCTTGCCAACAAGCGGTTGAGTATTTCGAAGCCATGGGGTGGTATCGTGATCCTCGACAGACTTCACCCGACTTCCTTACCGCTGTTACCAACCCGAGCGAGCGCAAGCCACAACAAGGCATGGAGGCCAAAGTCCCCCGTACGGCTATCCAATTCGAAGAACTCTGGAGAAGCAGTGATCAGTATCAACAGCTGAAAGACCACATCGCCTTGTATGAGCACGACCATCCAATTGAAGGTGCTAACGAGGAAGCGCAGCAGTTTCTTGAGAATCACAGACAGCTACAAGCCAGGCACACGAGATCCTCCAGTCCCTACCTGCTATCTCTTCCCATGCAGGTTCGGCTCTGCATGCGTCGCGCAGTGCAGCGTATGCTTAATGACATTCCAACGACAATGTCAACTGTTATTGCGCAAGTCGTGCTGTCATTTATTATTGGCTCCATCTTTTACAACTCCGCCAATACAACAAGTGCTTTCTTTCAAAAAGGTGCTGTCATCTTCTTTGCAGTATTGATGAATGCCCTCATCACCGTTACTGAAATAATGCAGCTGTACAATCAGAGACAAGTCGTGGAGAAACAAGCCAGGTATGCCTTTGCGCACCCCTCTTCCGAGGCACTGGCGGGCGTCATTGTTGAGCTCCCTATCAAGCTACTGCGTTGCTCCTTGTTCAGTATCGTCCTTTATTTTCTTGTTGGCCTCCGCAGGGAACCAGGAACTTTCTTCATCTTTTATCTCTTTCTGATTACCCTGGTACTGGTTATGTCAGGTGTGTTTCGCTCAGCAGCTGCCGTCACGAGAACAGTCGGCCAAGCCATGAGCATTGCTGGAGTTCTTATCCTCGCCATTGTGATATACAGTGGATTCATGATACCTCAGAGCTACATGCACCCTTGGTTCGCCTGGATACGATGGATCAACCCCGTGTTTTACGCTTTCGAGAGTCTTCTGAGCAATGAACTACACGGACGTGAATTTAAGTGTGATCAACTCGTGCCACCATATGGACAAGGCGATTCCGTCATCTGCGCGGCTGTTGGCGCAGAGCTGGGACAACGCACGGTATCAGGTGATGCATTTCTTGAAGCTAATTATGGATACAAGCATTCGCACCTGTGGCGCAATTATGGTATCCTGTTGGCATTTTTTGTTTTCTTCCATATTACCTACCTTGTAGCCACTGAGCTCAACAAGGGGAGGCGTTCAAAGGGTGAGACGCTGGCCTTCCGCCGGGGCCATAGCTTTGCTACCATCAAACAAGATATTGAGAGCAAGCAAGCAATACCAGCTTCCCTAGCCGAAGAAATCCAGCAAGACAGCACTCAAGCAACCGGCAACCTTGCGCGGCACACAGATGTACTTAGTTGGAGAGGTGTGAACTATAGCGTACCAGTCAAAGAAGGAACTCGTCAACTCTTGACTGATGTTAATGGCTGGGTTAAACCTGGTACGCTAACGGCGTTAGTTGGAGTTTCAGGTGCTGGAAAAAGGTTAGGGTTAGGGTGGGTTAGATTTCCTACTCTAAGCTAGCTAGCCACTAAATTACAAGTAATAGTAGGTATAAAATACCCTCCTAAGGTAGGCTTTCCTAGGGAAATACTAGAGTTCCTTACCTAGTGGGTTAGGGTTAGGGTGGGTTAGATTTCCTACTCTAAGCTAGCTAGCCACTAAATTACAAGTAATAGTAGGTATAAAATACCCTCCTAAGGTAGGCTTTCCTAGGGAAATACTAGAGTTCCTTACCTAGTAGGGGGGAACCAGAGTAAGAAAGGTAGGAGGAGGAGACTAAAAAGGAGAAAAAGAGAAAGAGGGCAAAGGAAACAGGGGGGATCCAAACCTAAAGCCTTCAGGAGAGAGGGTAGAAGATAGGAAGGGGAGGTAAAAAAGGGCCCTCAGTAATATGTAGGTAATATAGCTAGAACCGCATTACTAACATACCCTGAGGGTACTAGATAAAGCCTTTATTTCTTTCTATAAGGGAAAGGGGGAGGGGGGGGGTATAGAGGTAAGGGAGGAAAGAAAAAAAAAAAAAAAAAAAAAAGAAAAAAAAAAGAAAGAAGAAGAAGAAGATAGGGAGGATCCAAACCCAGAGCCTTAGAGGAAGAGGGTAAGAGATAGGAAATAGAGGCAAAAGTAACGCTTTCGAATACATAGGTAAGTAGTTATACTAATATATTAAAAGGTCAAGAGAAGAAGTCTTATTCTCCCTTATAAAGGCCTAGGCCCCTAGGGGTACTATTAAGGAGGCTATAATAGCCCTAGTACAGGCCAGAGTTACCCTAATAGAGGTATTAAGAAAAGCTAAGGCTACGGGGCTAATAGCCTTCTGTAGAGACTTATAGGCTTAGGCTATTAACCTTTCCATAAGGCCTCCTAAGGAGAGGATAATAGGGATAAAGAAGGACCCAAGGGCCTTATACTTCCTCCTCTTTTCCTCTACAGCCTCCCATAGGGTCTCCTGGGCTTCCTCTCTTGTAGATCCCTTATTAAGGGCAACTACCTGGATATCATAGTAGTATCAGGTATTCTAAAGAGTAGATAAGAAATCGGCTCATAGGTCTCCGTAGGGGGAGATAGCTGGTTCCTCTTCTACCTATAGGCCTTCCTAGGTAAAAAGGGCTCTTATAAAGGCCCTCTTAATCAGGTCATGCCAGGCTATCCATCTCCTCAAGGCTCCTTTACAGGTATCCTCGTAGTTTAGGGTAACCTCGCCTCCGCAGGCATTACAGGGGATTCCCTTTTCCTTGATAAGAAGGAGGAGCCTTCCTCTTAGGGCCTCCTTGGCTTCTCTATCCGCAAATTAGTAGTTTTTAGTAGTAGGCAGGATAGAGAGCCATTTACGGCCTAGATAGGTAGTATTCTCAAGCCGGGTCTATAGGGCCCTGTAGTCAAGGGTAGCCAGGACCCTCTAGAGGACCCTCTAGTTAGAGGCTTTAAATACTTCTTAGGCTAAGGAGGCTTGTATGCCTTCAAGGGGGGAGGGAGCCCTAGGGGATTGCTATTAGTGGAATTGGGAGGCCCTGAGGCCTCTATTCCTACCTAGGGGATTAGGGTTATCTGGCTCCAGGGCTCTTTCCTTTACTAAAGGGAAGGGCCTTCTAAGCAGGGCCTGGAGGGTAGGCTTAGTAGCTCTCTATACTATATAATAGGTTTCTTCCGCGAGGTCTATATACTATAGGAGACCTAGGCCTCCGTCTCTTACTAAGAGGCTTACCAGGTCCCTGTTAAAGGGAGTACCTATATTACCTAGGACCTAAGCCACAAGGCTACTAATAATACTATTAATAGCCCTATCTACAGCCTTCTAGGGGGCCTTAAGGCCTTCTAGGTTAAATTATTAAAGGAGATACCAGAGGAGGAGGGAGACTAAGCCTCTAAGTAAGAGGAGGGCGTTTTAGGTACTCATTTCACATAGCCTACTAAGGACTATCTCGAATTAGGATACCTTATCTTATAGGAAAGCCTCTCTCTTCCTTACTAGGCCTAGGAAGGAGCCTAGGGCCTTAAGGCCAGTCTCCCTTACCTTAGTAATAGGGTAAGCCTTACTCTTAGTAAGGTTCAGGGTAAAGGGGGAGGCCTTAAAGACCTCTGTTACCTAGGGGATACAGGTTCCTCTATCCTTATTAAGGATATAAAGGTCATCTAGGTAGGCCATAACTACAGCTTTTAGTAACCGTCTCTAAAGGGTCTCAAGGGTAGGCCAGAAGGTAAGACTAAAGAAGAGGGGCCCAAGAGGGTCACCTTATCTAGTACCTTCTACTAAGGCTATCACGTACCTGTCTAGGGTAATAAGGAGGCTTACCATGCCATAGATCCACGCCGCGGCCTTATAGAAGGTAGGGGCATAGGTAGCTACAGCACTAGCTATAGCCCTTCTTAAGTAGTTATTATACGCGTTGGCTTGGTCCCAGCTAGAGATCTCGGTAATCCCTAGAGAGTTAGGACCCTTAATTACCTCTGCAAGGAGGTATAGGGCCGGCTCTACCCCTCCTTTTAAGTTAACACCTAGCTAGGTAGGTAGAAGCATCTCTTCCTTAAAGAGAGTACTAAGGAGAGCCTTCCCAACTACCCTAAAGAGCATATCCCCCACCGCAATTGGCCGGATATCTCCATTTTCCTTGACTAAGCTAACTAGCCTTAAGGCACAGAGGAGTTCCTGCCCTAGGGCAGTACCCTGTCGTACCTGGTCAGCTAGTAGCCGTAGGGCTCGGAGGAAGGGGCTATCATATAGGGTAACGAGGTCTAGGAGAGGCCTCGTCCACCCACTAAGGCCAGGGGCCTTTTCCTTATAGACTAACCCTACAGCCTCCTAAATAGCCTCAAGGGTAATTAGAGGTCCTAAGGCTAGCCAGACCTTTTAATTAAAGGGGCTCTTTTCCCCTATTAGGTATTTTCCTCTAAGGATTTCCCTATTTACCTCTATATCTAGGGTAAGGGGGGCTATATTATAAAGAGCCTTTACAGCCCTTCCTACAAAGCCCTGCTAGAGGAGGTATATTACTCTTCGGATTAGGTTTAGAGGTCAGGGCTCTTAGGTCTCCTCCTCTAAGGGTCTCTCTAAGTAGTCTCCTTCTTCGGGGATAGGGATAATAAAAGGGTAGTTCCAGAGGGTTAAGGCTAGGTTACCCTTCTAAAGAGAGAGACCTAGGACTTAGGGTAGGAGGAGGAGGTAGAGGAGGGTCTTTTTACTAGGCCTCTTAAGGAAGGACTATAAGACCCTCTAGCAGGTTTTGTTAAATAGGGTAGCCTACCAGGTATATAGTTTCTTCTCTAGGATAGGAATCCAAGAGTAGGATACTAGGAGCTTTATACTACTCTTCTGAGTAATAGGCTCTAGGACTTTTTTATACTAGGCCTCTAGGGTAGGGCCAGGGGTAAGGGAGGCTCTCCGTTAAGGTAGGGAGTCTACCTCCAAGACCCATAGCTGTTAGCTTCCCTAGGTAAAGAAGGGGGGGGGCTAACCTTCTTGGAATTAGAAGGTAATAGGGTTCCTAGAGTAGGAAGGGGGAAGGGGGGAGACTTCTTAGGGTCTTGTAAAGATAGAGGTCTTAAGGCCTCGGGACCCTTAAGGTAAAGGTAACGCTTAGGAGCCTAGAGGTAAAGGTAACGCTTCATGGGGAGGTTAAGTCAGGGCCTCAAGGGAAGGTAGTAAGCCTTATAATAAGGTTAAGGCTCTTCTACCTCAGGGGGGTCCTGGGCTCCTAGGACTACCTAGAGAGAGGCTCCAGGCCCGGGGGGCTCTTAGAGGAGGGCTCTGACCTCGGGGGAGCCTTTACAAGAGGCTCTAGAAACCATGGTTTCTTAAGGTACATTAGCAAGTAAAGGAGGAAGGGAGGGAGGGGGGGGGGCTATATGCAGGTCTCTTCCATAGTAGCTTTTGTACTGCAGCTTGACCTACCTCTTCCTCATTGTTTAAGACCTATAGGTCCTAGTTATAAAGAAGGGTTAAGATATAGGAAGAACCTACTATATTATAGATCTTCCATTAGTAGGTACGGACCCCATGCTCTCCCCTACAGGGTACTCCATATATAGGGCAGGGGGTTAAGCCGAGAGGTTGTAATTAGAGGGCTATATAAGCCTCTTAGGGGTGTTTCTTGCAAATATATTCATAAACATCCTTATAGGGGACCCAGCAGGTCAGGCACTCTAGGGTAGTCATAGTAGGAAATAGGGGGGAGAGAGAGATATTTTCCTCTATAAGGTCTCCTAGAGGGAGGGGGGGGGTAGTAGAAGAGAGAGTAAGA